>JBBGZY010000521.1:2412500-3012500 GCA_037952925.1 Lithobates clamitans | reverse complement strand
CGAATTTAAGATCTTTCTGGGCCTTTCCCTCAACATGGGCATAACTAAAAAGAGTGAGTTGCGGTCATATTGGTCCACTGACCCAATTCACCATATGCCATTGTTCTCTGCCTCCATGACCAGGGCACGATACGAGCAGATATTGCGGTTCATGCACTTCAACAACAATGAACTCTGTCGTCCTCGTGGAGACCCTGGATACGATTGGCTCTACAAAATTTGCCCCTTCGTAAACCACTTCAACCAGCGTTTTGCAGACTTGTTTACTCCCCATCAAGTTGTCTGCGTTGATGAGTCCCTGATTAAATTTTCTGGCCGCTTGTCATTCAAACAGTACCTTCCCAGTAAGCGTGCCAGATACTGGGTCAAGATGTATAAGCTCTGTGACAGGGCCACAGGCTATACATGTAGTTTTATGGTTTACGAGGGCAAAGAGTCACGTAGAGCCGACAAACTGCCCTGACTACATAGGAAGCACTGGCAAGATAGTGTGGGACTTGGTGTCACCCTTATTCGGAAAGGGGTACCACTTGTAAGTGGACAATTATTACACGAGCGTGCCACTTTTTAGTCACCTTTTTGATCAACAGATTGGAGCATGTGGCACTGTGCGACCTAATCGCCGGGGCTTTCCCCAGCGGCTTGTAGATTCCCGTCTTAGGCTGGGGGAGAGAGCCTGCTTGAAGTGTAATAACTTGCTCGCTATGAAGTGGAGGGATAATAAGAATGTTTTCGTTCTTACCTTCCTTCATGCAGACACGACGGTCCAAATTACTACGGTGACTGGTGTTGTGGAAAAACCCCTCTGTGTCCACGAATATAACCAAAATATGGGAGGGGTGGACCTCAACGACCAGTTGTTGGCGCCATACCTAGTTGCCCGCAAGGCCAGACGCTGGTACAAAAAGGTGTCTGTTTATTTCAATTGGCTTTTCTGAACGCTCATGTGCTATACAGAGCTTCAGGACGGACTGGATCCTTCCTTAAATTCCAGGAAGAGATCGTCAGAGCCCTTCTGTATCCAGACGGTGCTCCACCTCACCTTCCCCAACCAAATGCAGTAAGCCGGCTGCATGAGAGGCATTTTCCTTATGTCCTCCCGAGTACCCCTACCCAACGAGCCCCCCAAAGAAGAGGTCGTGTCTGTAGCAAGCGTGGATATAGGCGTGACACCCGGTATTATTGTCCCTCCTGTCCAGACAATCCTGGTCTATGCATTGGTGAATGTTTTGAAGGCTACCATACACTAGTTAAGTTTTAGCATAGGGTACAGCATTGCACAGACTAGGACACACCTTCACAGGGTCTCCCAAGATGCCATCGCATTTTGAGAGACCCAAACCTGGTACCAGTTACAAAAGTTAAAGTTACTAAAAAAAAGTGTAAAATAAATAATTAAAAAAAATAAAAAAACACAAAAAAATATAAAATAAAACAACCAAAAATAGTTGACGTTTTATTGTTCTCTCTCTCTCTATTCTCTCTCTTTTGTTCTGCTCTTTTTTACTGTATTCTATTCTGCAATGTTTTATTGTTATTATGTTTTACCACGTTTGCTTTTCAGATATGCAATTTTTTATACTTTACTGTTTACTGTGTTTTGTTGGTAACCATTTTTTTGTTTTCAGGTACGCCATTCAGCTGCAGAGCGGATTTATTTATCTTGACAGCAACAGCGTTTGCTCCCACGATACATAAAGCCGTGACTACAGCGCTGTCGGAGGCGATTTCACCACCACAGTTACATACTTCAGCATATATGCCGAAGCGTGGGGGCAACAGTGGGGGGAGGAGCGATTTGCTCCTGCCTTTTGTGGGAGGATGCCCCCATGCTTCGGCATATATATATTTTAGGCACAGGTTGCGTTAAATGTTTTATTTTTTACTATTTTTTTTTGTATTTGCTTTGCAGGTATGGTAAGTCTTACTGTTATACTGTAATGTTACTTTATTTTATTGTTAACCATCATTGGCTTAGCAGGTACGCCATTCAGTTGCAGCGCGGATTTATTTATCTTGACAGCAACAGCGTTTGCTCCCACGATACATAAAGCCGTGACTCCAGTGCTGTCGGAGGTGATTTCACCACCACAGTTACATACTTCAGCATATATGCCGAAGCGTAGGGGCAGCAGAGGGTGGAGGAGCGATTTGCTTCTAACTTTTGCGGGAGGATGCCCCCATGCTTCGGCATATATATACAGTGCATGTATGCCCATCATTAGAAGTGGGTGGATGAAGGGAGGTATTCTAATGGTGGGCATACCCACCAATCAATCTCTTTTTTTCGTTCAGCCCACAGGCTGCATGAAAAAAAAAAAAGTTTACAATATATGCCCAACAAGGACCAGCAACGTACTGGTATGTTGCTGGACTTTGAGTGGTTATACCAGAATGATGCCTGCAGGTTTAGGCATCATTCTTTTCAGCCAGCGGTCGGCTTTCATGTAAAAGCAATCCTAGCGGCTAATTAGCCTCTAGACTGCTTTTACAAGCAGTGGGAGGGAATCCCCCCACCGTCTTCCATGTTTTTCTCTGGCTCTCCTGTCCCAACAGGGAACCTGAGAATGCAGCCAGTGATTCAGCCAGCTGACCATAGAGGTGATCAGAGACCAGAGTGGCTCCAAACATCTCTATGGCCTAAGAAACCAGAAGCTACGAGCATTTCATGACTTAGATTTCGCCGGATGTAAACAGCGCCATTGGGAAAATGGGAAAGCATTTTATCACACCGATCTTGGTGTGGGCAGATGCTTTGAGGGCAGAGGAGAGATCTAGGGCCTAATAGACCCCAGTTTTTTCAAAAAAAGGAGTACCTGTCACTACCTATTGCTATCATAGGGGATATTTACATTCCCTGAGTAAACAATAAAAATGATTAAAAAATATAAAAATGAAAGGAACAGTTTAAAAATAAGATAAAAAAAAAAAAAGCACCCCTGTCCCCCCTGCTCTCGCGCAAAGGTGAATGCAATCGTCGGTCTGGCGTCAAATGTAAACAGCAATTGCACCATACATATGAGGTATCACCGCGAAGATCAGATTGAGGGCAGTAATTTTAGCAGTAGACCTCCTCTGTAAATCTAAAGTGGTAACCTGTAAAGGCTTTTAAAAATGTATTTAGTTTGTCGCCACTGCACGTTTGTGCGCAATTTTAAAGCATGTCATGTTTGGTATCCATGTACTCGGCCTAAGATCATCTTTTTTATTTCATCAAACATTTGGGCAATATAGTGTGTCTTAGTGCATTAAAATTTAAAAAAGTGTGTTTTTTCCCCAAAAAATGCATTTGAAAAATCGCTGCGCAAATACTGTGTGAAAAAAAAATTAAACACTCGCCATTTTAATCTGTAGGGCATTTGCTTTAAAAAAATATATAATGTTTGGGGGTTCAAAGTAATTTTCTTGCAAAAAAAAATAATTTTTTCATGTAAACAAAAAGTGTCAGAAAGGGCTTTGTCTTCAAGTGGTTAGAAGAGTTGGTGATGTGTGACATAAGCTTCTAAATGTTGTGCATAAAATGCCAGGACAGTTCAAAACCCCCCAAATGACCCCATTTTGGAAAGTAGACACCCCAAGCTATTTGCTGAGAAGCATGTAGAGTTCATGGAATATTTTATGTTGTGACACAAGTTGCGGGAAAAAGGCAAACTTTTTTTTTTTTTGTATAAAGTTGTCACTAAATGATATATTGCTCAAACATGCCATGGGAATATGTGAAATTACACCCCAAAATACATTCTGTTGCTTCTCCCGAGTACGGAAATACCATGTGTGAGACTTTTTGGGAGCCTAGCCGCGTACGGGACCCCGAAAACCAAGCACCGCCTTCAGGCTTTCTAAGGGCGTAAATTTTTGATTTCACTCTTCACTGCCTATCACAGTTTCGGAGGCCATGGAATGCCCAGGTGGCACAGAACCCCCCCAAATGACCCTATTTTGGAAAGTAGACACCCCAAGCTATTTGCTGAGAGTTATAGTGAGTATTTTGCAGACCTCGCTTTTTGTCACAAAGTTTTGAAATTGAAAAAAGAAAAAAAAATGATTTTTTTTCTTGTCTTTCTTCATTTTCAAAAACAAATGAGAGCTGCAAAATACTCACCATGCCTCTCAGCAAATAGCTTGGGGTGTCTACTTTCCCAAATGGGGTCATTTGGGGGGGGGGGTTGTGCTATCTTGGCATTTTATGGCCTTTGAAACTGTGATAGGTAGTGAGGAGTGAATCAAAAATTTACGCCCTTAGAAATCCTGAAGGCGGTGATTGGTTTTCAGGACCCCGTATGCAGCTAGGCTCCCAAAAAACAATAAAAAACTCTGCGCTTACTCAACCCAATAGCAGCTCACACAACAAAAAAGGATATTTGTGAAGGTAACAAGTGCATATAAAGTGTAGCGCTAGTTAAATCTGATAAATAGATGGTTGTAACATTGCATACACCCAAAAAAAAGGAGAAAAAAATTCATGTATTTGTAACCATACACAACAGTTTGTATAGACAATCCTAACGGTCATCAGATATTGGTTGAATGTAAAGACAGTTCATAGTCCAATTTGTAAAATAAAGTGATTCTGTTCACCACGTGAATAACTGGTATAAAGAAACGTGAATGTGATGAGCCCTCTGTATAGAAGCAATGCAAGCTTACTGGAAGGGTTGGACTCATACGAACATACGCTCAATGAGTCAACAAGGCATGTATTACCAACAGGCAATAAAGGAAAACCTTTAGACCAGGTGGCGATGAAATTCGAATCACATCAGGAACTCTGAAGGAACTCTTCTAAAAGGTGGCTCATCTCAGTAGAACTGTCTTTACATTCAACCGATATCTGATGGACCGTTAGGATTTTCTATACAAACTGTTGTGTATGGTTACAAATACATTAATTTTTTTCTCCTTTTTTTGGTGTATGCAATGTTACAACCATCTATTTATCAGATTTAACTAGCGCTACACTTTATATGCACTTGTCCCAAAAAGTCCCACACATGTGGTATCCCCGTACTCAGGAGAAGCAGCAGAATGTATTTTGGGGTGTAATTCCACATATGCCCATGGCGTGTTTGAGCAATATATCATTTAGTGACAACTTTGTGCAAAAAAAAAAAAATTGTCACTTTCCCGCAACTTGTGTCAAAATATAAAATATTCCATGGACTCAACATGCCTCTCAGCAAATAGCTTGGGGTGTCTACTTTCCAAAATGGGGTCATTTGGGGGGGTTTTGTGCCATCTGGGCATTTTATGACCTTCAAAACGGTGATAGGTAGTGAGGAGTGAAATCAAAACTTTACGCCCTTAGAAATCCTGAAGGCGGTGCTTGGTTTTCGGGGCCCCGTACGCGGCTAGGCTCCCAAAAAGTTCCACACATGTGGTATCCCCATACTTAAGAGAAGCAACAGAATGTATTTTGGGGTGCAATTCCACATAGCCCATGGCCTATGTGAGCAATATATCATTTAGTAACAACTTTTTGTAATTTTTTTATTTTTTTTTGTCATTAGACAAAAAAAAAAATAATATTCAATGGGCTCAACATGCCTCTCAGCAATTTCCTTGGGGTGTCTACTTTCCAAAATGGGGTCATTTGGGGGGGTTTTGTACTGTCATTTTAGCACCTCAAGACATAGGCAGTCATAAACTAAAAGCTGTGCAAATTCCAGAAAATGTACCCTAGATTGTAGGCGCTATAACTTTTGCGTAAACCAATAAATATATGCTTATTGACATTTTTTTTTACCAAAGACATGTGGCCGAATACATTTTGGCCTAAATGTATGACTAAAATTGAGTTTATTGGATTTTTTTTTATAACAAAATGTAGAAAATATCATTTTTTTTCAAAATTTTCGGTCTTTTTCCGTTTATAGCGCAAAAAATAAAAAACGTCAGAGGTGATCAAATACCATCAAAAGAAAGCTCTATTTGTGGGAAGAAAAGGACACAAATTTCGTTTGGGTACAGCATTGCATGACCGTGCAATTAGCAGTTAAAGCGACGCAGTGCCAAATTGTAAAAAGTGCTCTGGTCAGCAAGGGGGTAAATCCTTCCGGGGCTGAAGTGGTTAAACTATATAATCATACTACTTGCATATCTTATAGCACATCTCCACTACTGGTAAAATCACCCTACATTTACATTTGTGTTACATCCACATTTACATTTATGTTACACTTGCAAAACACGTTACACATTGCTGTGCACGCTGGAGTGAGAGCAATCATTCTAGACCATTACTCACAGTTAGATTGTAAAGGATCGTTGTTTTGTTTTTTTCAATGACAAACATGTCATACTTACCTCCACTGTGAATCTTGTTTTGCACAGAGTAGCCCCGAACTCCCTCTTCTGGGGTCCCCCAACGGCTCTCTATCAATCTATCCAGTCAAGAGCCAGGACCGCTTGGAGAGAGGGAGAGCGCATCCCCGAAGAGATGAAGGGGCTCAGGTAAGTAAAACGGGGGGACTGGGGGGCGGTGACTGCCGGTGACTAGGATGCATTAAGGTGAAAAAATACAAGGGTTTACAACCCCTTTAAAAGTAAAATCGAAATTAAAAGAAAAACAGTTGTGTGTATATACACTATATTACCAAAAGTATTGAGACGCTTGCATTTACACGCATGAACTTTAATGGCATCCCAGTCTTAGTCCATAGGGTTCAATATTAAGTTGGCCCACCCTTTGCAGCTATAACAGCTTCAACTCTTCTGGGAAGGCTGTCCACAAGGTTTAGGAGTGTCTATGGGAATGTTTGACCATTCTTCCAGAAGTGCATTTGTGAGGTCAGGCACTGATGTTGGACGAGAAGGCCTGGCTCGCAGTCCCTGCTGTAATCCATCCCAAAGGTGTTCTACTGGGTTGAAGTCAGGACTCCGTGCAGACCAGTCAAGTTCCTCCACCCCAAACTCGCTCATCCATATCTTTATGGACCTTGCTTTGTGCACTGGTCCAAATTATTTGGATGAGGGGAGATTATGGTGTGGGGTTGTTTTTCAGGGGTTGGGTTTGGCTCCTTGGTTCCAGTAAAGGGAACTCTTAAGGCCTCAGTATACCAAGACATTTTGGACAATTTCATGCTCCCAGTGACAAAGAGTTTGAGCAAATATGGAATTTTAATGGAACCACACCAATTGAGTAAATTAAAAATATTTTATTGAAAAATACAAAAAAAAAAAAAAATCACTAAACATGAATTAGACAAAAATTGCGAAACAACCCTAATTAACTGAGCTAGCGCAATCATAACCAATCGCATCCTGTGAGTTGGGAGCCCCAAACACAGTGGAAATATATATATGAGACTACTGTGATATCCTAGTGTCCAAATATCTGATGGTAACCGATGGAGGGATAGTGACTTTCAGCTCAGCAACATGCTCGACATGTTTCACATATTTACATGCTTCTTTGGCAGCTTGAAGGTAATATTGTTATAATCTATAATAAAGCGAATATAATGTCATTAAGTACATTTACAGTAAAAATAAATGCATATTCACTTGAAGTAAAAAATGAAAAGTAACAATGGGTACTTACAAAAACAAACAAACACTCTATAGATCACATGAGATCATTTGATGGAGGGGGGTGGGGATTATGGTGTGGGGTTGTTTTTCACTGGTTGGGCTTGGCCTCTAAAGCCTCATACACACGATCAGATTTTCCGACAGGAAATGTGTGATGACAGGCTGTTGGCGAAAAATCCAAGAGTTTCTACGCTCCATCAGACAACGGTTGTTGGATTTTCCACGGACAAATGTTGGATAGCAGGTTTAAAACATTTTCTGCGGACAAATGTCTGTTGTCGGATTTTCCGAGCGTGTGTACACAAGTCCGTCAAACAAAAGTCCAAAGTACAAACACACATGCTCCAAAGCAAGGACGAGCCGGAAGCGGTTGGTCCTGTAAACTCACGATCGTAATGGAGAATTAACATTCGTGATGTGGCAAGTTATGAAATCTCGAAATGCAGCGCACAATTCTCTTCTTTAATGGGATAATAATGAAGCTGCTTTGCTGGTGATACTGATGGAGTTATTGCAAAAGAATTTTCAAAGGCTTTTTTTTTCTAGTGATATCAAGAATATTATTATTATTATTATTATTTTTTTTTTTTTATTCGTGCAAGTTACCACACCACCATTATCCCGTAGTTTTTAAGATCAAAGATACAACTATGTTGGTGTCCCTTGTTAATTTTACATTGTATTTTTTTTAATGTAACTCCCTACTCCCAAACTGTCATTTGAAGTAAAACACATAGCCAAGTATCATTCTACACAATTTTTTTTTTATTGTGCCTTAAAAAAAGAAAACAAATAAAATTAGACATGCTATCTGCCAATAAAACTTAACCAAAAAGTGCATTCTATGCATCCAAAAATATACTAAATCAAATCATTATTATTCAACCAAAAAATAACGTCAAAGCAATAACTCCAAGGCCAATAATAAATAACACGTTATCTCCTCCAATTCCGCAACATGGCTGGTTGACGAACGGCCATTCAGAAACGAACTGAAAAGCGCGAATCACTCATCAAACTTCTACTAACATGAAAATTAGCAGAAGAAGCCCAAAGGGTGGTGCTAAAGAGCTGAAAAACCACGCAGTACGTCACTAGGTCCGTGTTTGTATGCAAGACAAGTTGCTGGCCAATGCCCTTCGGACAAAAGTCCAAGGTTTTATCTGCGGAAAATCCGATCGTGTGTATGAGGCTTTAGGGTACAGTTTGGGGATGGCCCCTTCCTGTTCCAACATGACTGCACACAAAGCACGGTCCATAAAGAAATGGATGAGTGAATTTGGGTGGAGGAACTTGACTGGCCTGTACAGAGTCCTGACCTCAACCCGATAGAACACCATTGGGATGAATTATAGCGAATTAGAGAGACTGCGAGCCAGGCCTTCTCGTCCAACATCAGTGCCTCACCTCACAAATGCGCTTCTGGAAGAATGGTCAAACATTCCCATAGAGACACTCCTCCTAAACCTTGTGGACAGTCTTCCAAGCAGTGTTGAAGCTGTTATAGCCGCAAAGAGTGGGCCAACTCAATATTGAACCCTATGGATTAAAGCTGGGATGCAAATAAAGTTCATGTAAAAGCAGATGTCCCAATACTTTTGGTATGTATGATAGATTTTTTATATATATATATATATATATATATATATATATATATATATATATATATATATATATATATATATATATATATATATATATATATATATATATATATATAAATAAATAAATAAAACACACATTATAAATACCTATTTTTTCCCCCTTTTATATAAGTGATCACATACCCTCTGTTCTTTGCTGCATAGAAGCTCAGGGAGGAGAAACAGAAGCACATTGATCTTCCCAGTGAGTGGCTGTGCTCTCAAGCTAGCGTGGTCAGTTTTTAATAGGAAAGCAGGAGGACTAGCAGGAACACCAGGGGTTTCACACAAAGGAAGCAATACAAAGAGCTTATACGAATACATGGGGCAGCAGGCACACATCATGAACATGAAACATGAAATGTTGGGTTGACATTCTTTTACACGAAACTGATGACCTGTAGCGGTTTGTGCTCATTTTGCTGGTATGCTGGCTTGATATGTTGGGTATCTACAGTATTTACTCGGTCCAACCTCATCTTTTATTTAAATATATTATATTATTATTATATAAAAAAAAAAAAGGGGGGGGTAATATATTGCCCAAAAATTATTTTTTACTGACATTTTGCATTTGATAAACTGTTGTACAATTGTGTGTGAGACATAAAAAAATTGGAACTACCATTATTTTATTCTACAGTGTGTCTTTTTTCAGTAAATATAAAATGTGTGGGGGTTTAAACCAATCTTCAGGCTTAAAACTTTTTTTTTTTAAACATGTGTAAAAATAAAAAAAAAATTTAAAAAAATGATATATATATATTTTACACACACAATATATGCAAAAACAGCTAATAATTAATTATTAATTAATATTATTTTTTTTCAATTAATTTTAATTAAGTTTGAGGGTTTTTTTTTACAGGAAGACATACAAAGTGTATATTGACTTGTGCATACTTTCAGAAAAAAAAAAAATGAGAAAGGGGAAAATGACCTGTTACATCAAAGAGAATAACATTACAAAGATATGGGATTAGAGGAGGAGCTCAACCAGCTGCCTACTGCGACAGATCAATAAAAATAAAGGATAACTATTGTAAGGGATCAGAGGGGTGAACAGCTTGCTCACAGACAGTCCAGTAAAATAAAGTGGCTTTATTCAGCAAAAATGGCAAAATAAACATAAGACAAGACAGACTTGTCTGGTCACGTGGTTGTGCAGACAGGTACAGTTCAGCAGCACACAGATTTACAGGTAATAGTTCATGACTCCAATCAGAGCTACAGCCTTTATGTGGTTAAGCTCACCCAGCAGGTACACCTCTCTCCTACTCAAACAGCTCCTCTCTGACACTTTCAGCAACACCTGACAAATAGCAGGTCTGAAGGGGAAATACCTGCCCTCTTCGATTAACCCCTTCTTAACCCTGCCCAAGGCTGACCCTCTACATATCCCCCCCCCTGTTCCAGACCAGGGGCCTGGACACCACGAATCCAGTGGCCATAGAACCGGGAAAGGGCATTTTTTTTTTTTTCAAAATGCACATGCCCAGGTCTATGCCCCCTTCCTACTCTGAATCCACAACGTTTCTAGACCGGATTGCTGCTGTAAACCTATCATAGTCATTTTTATTAGTTTCCATTAGGCGGTACACTTCCTGGTACTCCTCTGTGAGGAGCGGTTGCACCAATTCAGCCCAGCAGCTTCTGGGCCACCTTTTAAACGATGCCATGTTTTCGAATTCAGCCAGGCAGTCCTCAATGTGGTCCTCTGGTAGCATCGGCTGTAAAAAGTCACCAGCACAGATTCTACCTTCGTTACCACTGAGAGCAGCCCCAACCTTTTCTACTATCTCAGAGGGTTCCTGTCCCTCCGTGAGAGACCTGCTCTCCACAGTAGGCCCAACCACTAGCGATTGATCCCCAGGTTTAGACTCTCTGACCCTGGCAGACAGGTTGGCAACCTCCCTCTGGGTCCTCTCTAATGGTTTATGCCCACGTTTAAGATTTAAGATTTTTGGCTACCCTATAGCTTAGAGTATGATGCACAGCAACTCAGGGAGAGCGCATATCTTCCGCAGGATGCTGTGGCTCACCACTCAATGATGTGACCTGTTCCCTGGCGGGGATCAAAGGGAAGTCCTTCCTCTGAGCACCAGATAAATCACTTCAGGAACCCCCAAGATATGACAAGTCAGGCCCAGAGGGAGAACTCTCTGCCTCCAATCCTACAAACACCTCCAGAGGATCTAGGTCAGCTCCTGCAGGTTCACACATCTGACAGTTTTTTTTTACTGTTTACCTCCTGCAACACAGTATTTAACACTTCACATGGGGGTTTCTTCTTTTTAGGGGAGGCCCCTGAACCTTTGTTCACACAAGTCCCAAAATAGGGGGAGTCTCGTCCAATTAGCAAATCATGGGCTAACCCCAGGATCACCCCAACTGTCAGTTTGTGGACAGTGTTACATGGGCCATTGGATAGTCCTTGACAACCCCATGTACAGAGACCACTCCAATCTTTTTCCTGGGTATCAGATTACCCCGAAACCTGTCGGAGCAGGGTAACCCCACTCTTCGAGTCAAGAAGTGCTACAACCTCCTGCCCATTAACCCGCACCACACTCTCAAGTGGGCTTAGTTCATGGGACCAGTGGCAAAAGTAAGCATAGAGCCATGTCACATCCCATTGGCTCCTCCTGTCTTGGACACTGGGCGACCATATGACCCAGTTGTTGGCAGGACCAACAGCGAACCTCATGGGGTTCCCGTTCTCCCTGCCGACTCTCAGGAGGGTTTGCCGTTAGGGTGCTTCTAGCGGGAGTGTCAGGCACTCGAGCAGACACCATGCATTCAGCCGATGCCATCTTCGCGCTGGAACGCACTTCCTTAGAACGGACCAGCTCTCTGGAAATAGAGGAACTCCCCTGGACACTTTCTGCACAACTGTAGTGCTCGACAGCAGCAGCCATCTCATCCAGGGACTGAGGCTTGGACTTAGCCACCCATTGGTGCAGCTTCTTAGGAAGACGATGGAAAAAGCGATCCAGTGCAACTCGCTCTACAATCTGAGTGGTGGTCTTTTCCTCTGGTTTCAGCCAATCTTGGAACAAGTGCATTAGGTGGTAGAGCTGCGCACGGGCAGGCTTAGCCTTGTCAAAGCGCCAGCCATGGACTCCCCCACCCCCAGCCTTGCTAGGATTTCTGCTTTCAGGAGCTTATAATCCCGTGCTGATTCAGGAGTCACAGTACGCTTGTTAGGGGTCTGCAGTCAGGAAAGGGGCCAGTACATCCGCCCAGTCTTTATCAGGCAGACCTTCCCTTGCTGCAATCCACTCAAACAACGCTAGGTATGCTTCCACGTTGTCTAAGGCCGTCATCTTTTGCAGGGTCCGCTGCACTGCCTTATGGGGGTCACTCTTTACAGCGGGGTCACCTTTCATCATTTCAGCCTGCTGGGTCACCGCCTTTTGTAATCCCACTATCTGTTCACTCAGCAAGCAGTTTGTTTCCTGTTGTACAGAGACTGTCTGCAAAAAGGATCTGCTCCTGCCGGGCCTGTGCTTGTACCAGGGCCTGCTGGGCCTCCTGATGGCGGGCCTGTGCTTGAGTATTAGCCAGTACCAGCTGCTTAACCACGTCCTCCATGGCTTGTTCAGAAGATTTCACTGTCTGTGCAGCTTTAACCCAGGACATGGGATTGGCCCGGACCCCTCAAACTGCCCGATGCATGCTCCACCAATTGTAGGGGATCAGAGGGGCGAACAGTTGGCTCAAAAACAGTCCAGTAAAATAGCCTAGTGGCTTTATTCAGCAAAAATGACAAAATAAACATAAGGCAAGACAGACATCCTTCTGCAGACAGGTACAGTTCAGCAGCACACAGATTTACAGGTAATAGTTCCTGGCTCCAATCAGAGCTACAATCTTTATGTGGTTAAGCTCACCCAGCAGGTTCACCTCTCTCTCACAGAGATTTGCGCCGCTACCACATCTGCAGTGTGGGACTCAATCCCTCCTCTCCCTCCAGACAATGCAAAAAGTATATAATAGCGGTTCCCCGGTACAGAAACATGGTATGTATACCCAATGTCTATAACTGTCTAAGAAAGAAATAGAGGTAGCATACGAAGAAGAGAGAAAAGAAAAGAGGATGTAAGGCTGGCCATACATTATACAATTTTCCTTTAGGCTCTATTCACACCTAATCGATTTGAATCGTGGGCGCACTCGGCACGATTCTGCCCGCAATTGTTGCTTCTTTTGAGCAACAAGCTTCGAGCATTGCGATTTTGCTGCTTTTGCAGCGCAATTTATCACAGCAAAATCGCACCACGATTGGGGTGTCATTAGGAAGTAACGCCATTGCAAACGCGCCCCGGGTTTTGTCGTGATTTGGAATCGCCGTGATTCCGCCCCTGATTTAGGTTTGAATGGAGCCTTAAATTTACCAAAATCATATAATATGAGGTCAAACCCAGGGCCAGGACAAGGGGTGGGCAGGAGGGACGGCTGCCCTGGGTACTGTGGTATCATGTGAGGTGGGGGGCGCCACATGGAGATTGGGGATTTGTGTTGGGGTGGTGGGGGGAGTCTTGTTTTAGTTGGAGAAATTTAGGGGGGGGGGGGGTGGGATTGCTAAGAGTGGTAATTTAGGGGGATTTGTGTTGGTAGGGGGGGTGGAGAAGGTATGTGCTAGGAGTAGGAATTTGGGGGGGGGGGGGTTGTGCTAGGAGGGGGTATTTGGGGGAAATTTGTGCTAGGAGGGGGGATTTGGTGGAATTTGTGAGGGGGTATTGGGGGGGGGGTGTGCTGGGAGGGGGTGTTTGGGGGGAATTTGTGCTAGGAGGGAGAATGTGGGAGGAATGTGTGCTGGGAGGGGGTATTTGGGGGGAATGTGTGCTGGGAGGGGGTATTTGGGGGGAATGTGTGCTGGGAGGGGGTATTTGGGGGGAAGGGGTGCTGGGAGGGGGTATTTAGGGGGAATGTGTGCTGGGAGGGGGTATTTGGGGGGAATGTGTGCTGGGAGGGAGTATTTGGGGGGAATGTGTGCTGGGAGGGGGTATTTGGGGGGAAGGGGTGCTGGGAGGGGGTATTTAGGGGGAAGGGGTGCTGGGAGGGGGTATTTGGGGGAAATGTGTGCTGGGAGGGGCATTTGGGGGAAATTTGTGCTAGGAGGGGGTATTTAGGGGGGGTTGTGCTGGGAGGGGGTATTTGGGGGGAATTTGTGCTAGGAGGGGGAATGTGGGGGGAATGTGTGCTGGAAGAGGGTATTTGGGGGGGCATGTGTGCTGGGAGGGGGCATTTGGGGGGGAATGTGTGCTGGGCAGTCCCCCAGCGCCCAGGGCGAACTTTTCAAACTGCACCCCCCCCCCTAATCATCTTGCCAGCACATGATCATTATACCTACAATTGGAGTGAAGAAGTCAAGATTGGATAAATTACAAAGTGCAAGGAGCAAAAAGAAATGTGAGTGCAGGAGTCAGGAACAGAGTTATTTTTAAAATAATAAATTGGGCCTAGCTTCTAGACTAGAGGATGCGGCTTTCACTGTGCTGGCTATTGGGTGAGGCTTAAAGGGATGCGCAGTGCAAGGGTTCAGTAGCAAGTGATGCAGATTTCAGGGGTCAGTAGTGATGCAGAGTTCAGACCTTTATGACTGTGGAAGGGGGGCATTCAGAAGATCCAAATGTTTTTAGGGTTGGGAGGGTCTACTTTAAAGTTCTTTTACTGTTTTTGTTCAGAATATCTACAATACTTTAGTGTGCATGAACTGGGGAGTGGTTCAGAAATATTAACCTGAAAAAAAATGGAATATATTGCAGCTTACCAATCATTAGATGTGGTGGCTGCATTTGTTTGTTTTTTTTTGTTTTTTTTAGGCTTTAGGCTCTCACTCTGGATAAAGGAGCACAGGGGGTACAGCAGACAGCAGCACTATCAGTCTGGGGGGGGGGGGGGGGGGTGTTAATTTATCTAATAGATTTAGATACACTAACAAATTGAAGTAAAACTCAAGTTCACACTTTATAATTTACTGTAACATATTTTTCCCCCTTTTTTTAGTAAAAAGATTTTACCTAAATATACGCTGACTATTGTAAGCACCCCCCTGTCAGTGGTAAATGGTTTGTCTCATCTCTGTATCTGCAAGTGAGCTTGTTTTTTTGAAAAACAGGCTGGCTGGATCACCAGATAAAAACAAAAGAAAGAAAGCCTAAAAAAGAAAACAAATGTAGCCATCACATCTAGGAATTGGTAACCTGCAATATAATTAAATGTTTGTGGGTTTAACCATTTAAGCCCCGGACCATTTGGCTGGCCAAAGACCAAATCACTTTTTGCGATTCGGCACTGCGTCGCTTTAAATGACAATTGCGCGGTCGTGCGATTGGTGGTATTTGATCACCCCTGCAGTTTTTATTTTTTGCGCTATAAACAAAAATAGAGCGACAATTTTGAAAAAAACTCATTATTTTTTACTTTTTGCTATAATAAATATCCCCAAAAACAATTTTTTTCCACAGTTTAGGCCGATACGTATTCTTCTACATATTTTTGGTAAAAAAAAATCGCAATAAGTGTTTATTGATTGGTTTGCGCAAAAGTTATAGCGTCTACAAAAGCGTCTAGGGGTTAGTTTTACGGCATTTTTATTAATAATTTTTTTTTGTACTAGTAATGGCGGCGATCTCTGATTTTTTTTTTTTTGTGACTGCGTCATTATGCGGGCACATCGGACAATTTTGACACATTTCTGGAACCATTGTCATTTTTATAGCGATCAGTGCTATAAAATTGCACTGATTACTGTAAAAATTACACTGGCAGGGAAGGGGTTAACCACTAGCTGGCTAGGAAGGGGTTTAGTGTGTCCTAGGGGGTGAGTCTAACTGTTAGGGGGCGTGGCTACGAGTGACACATCACTGATCATAGCTCCCGATCACAGGGAGCTATGATCAGTGACAGTGTCATTAGGCAGAACGGGGAGATGCTTGTTTAGATTAGCATCTCCCCGTTCTTCAGCTCCGTGAGACGATCGCGGGTATCTCCGCGGACATCGAGTCCGTGGGACCCGCAATCCTACTCACGGAGCTTGCGGCAGGTTCGCACGTGCGACCACAGGGCGGCAAATTCAAAGGGTCGTACAGGTACGCCCATTTGCCCAGCCGTGCCATTCTGCCAACGTAAATGTACATGCGGCGGTTGGCAAGTGGTTAATGCCGCTTTAATGTCTATTCCACACTTGTGACCATGTTGCTGGTGACAGGTTTGCTATTGAGAGCAGAGAAAGTCATCCCCTGACATTGCTACCATGCTGACGGGCTAGCCCTGCTGCTGGCTAGTTGACACCAACTGGATCATAATTGTGACATAATGTACTTTGAGCCTGGTTTGCTAGGAGTTAGGTAATCCTGACAGTTTTATCTGTTACTATATTCCTGGTAGTTCCTAGGCCGAGTTAGAACCTACTGTTCATCACAAGCCTATGGAAAACAGGATCCACCATACCACACTTCAGCACACCTCTACTTTCTGCTTGCCTATTCCATGTGAACCTGGGAAAGAGAACGAGGAGATCACACTCTGACATGGGGGATAGGGTTGCCACCTGTCTGGGATTCACCCGGACAGTCCAGGTTTTAAATCCTGTGTCCAGGTTTCAGATCATCTGGAACCCGGACTCAATATTCAGAATGGACTGTAGCTCCCCAATTAACCAAGTGTCGCAAACGCAGAGTACATAGGTGTGCACATGGGCCCCCCACCCCCATACACAGACAGGAGCGGAGGGAGGGCTTGATCTGCTCCTCCTTCTCCCACTTTTACCCCTCTTGTGGATGAAAGGTGCAGATGCCCGAGCCTCCATCTGTGGCTGAAGTCTCCCCCTTCCTATCTTCTCTCTCCTGCCTCCAAGTGAGTGAGTATACTAAGGTTAGGGGGACTCAGATGCAAGGGGTACCCTGTGGACTCTGATGTAAGGGGGGCTTTAAGGACCCTAATTTAAGGGGAAATACTGGGAACTCTGATGTAAGTGGGAGGTTTGGTGAGCAGAGTTCCCCTTTACACCAGTGTCCCCCCCTTAAAAAAAATTGCTGTGCGCCTTTAAAGTGTTCGGGTTTGTCTTGAAGAAATGGTGGCGACCTTAATGGGGGACTCTGATTCCCAACCAGGTAATGGCATTTGCAGCTTGCTGAAATAATGTGTTTGTACAGCTGGAATCTCCCAGCCTTTCTCTCAGCGCTGCCCCAGTCTGCACATAAACAGAGCTCTGTAATTAGACCTCAGGACATCTCCTCCATCTCTGCTGACAATGTGTGGGGGCTGTAAGAGCAGCTCTGTACCTTTTCCTGTGCTTGCACTGAGCTGTAATTGAAAGGCAAGGGATGAATGAAGCAGGACACACTGACAGAGAGATCAGGGGAGCTGACTGCCATGTTTACACACACAGAGCACAGAGGAAAGAAACTTACATGGTGGCATGCAAGGGATGGGGGCCATCTAACACTTTGCTCCATGACTGCTGAGGCGCAATGGGCTTAGGTCCCAATTAATAAAGAAATAGGGTTAAGAGAAATAAATGGTGTGCGAGCTTGCCAACATTCTAAATAATGTTATGAAAAAAGTTGCAACAAAGTGCATAGAAGGGACGCCCCTTTGGACTTTATAGGGCAGAAAAAGAGTAATAGAGTAAATATATATAAAAGGCACAAACATGCCAACTTTATTAGTGTACAAAAATAGGTATTTTAAAAACAGTAAATAAAATTCACTCTTAAAGACAATATATCAATGAGTTGATGAAAAATATTCAAACATGCCATTAGTATCACCCAACGCTAACAATCCTAATGTGCCGCCTCAATAAAAATATTGTCTTTTAAGAGTGAATTTTATTTGCTGTTTTTAAAATATCTATTTTTGCACGCTAATAAGGTTGGCATTTTTGTGCCTTTTATGTACATTTACTCTCTATTAGGCCCCTTTCACACTGGGGCGGGGGCGGCATCGGCGGTAAAGCGCCGCTATTGTAAGTGGCGCTTTACCGTCAGTATTCGGCCGCTAGTGGGGCGGTTTTACCCCCGCTAGTGGCCGAGAAAGGGTTAAAAACCACCGCAAAACGCCTCTGCAGAGGCGCTTTGCCAGCGGTATAGCCACGCTGTACCATAGATTTCAATGGGCAGGAGCGGTGAAGGAGCGGTGTATACACCGCTCCTTCACTGCTCCGAAGATGCTGCTAGCAGGACCGTCCTGCTAGCGCACCGCTCCAGTGTGAAAGCCCTCGGGGCTTTCACACTGGAGAGACAGCAGCGGCTGTTTCGGGTCGGTTTGCAGGCGCTATTATTACCGCAATAGCGCCTGAAAACCGCCCCAGTGTGAAAGGGGCCTTACTCTTTTTCTGCCCTATAAAGTCCAAAGGGGCGTCCCTTTTATGCACTTTGTTGCAACTTTTTTCATAGGTCCCAATTAACGTAACACAAAGGGATCAAATTCCCCACCACCCTTGCCCTTTACCCCATTAAATAAGTCACTTACAACCATTAGGTTGGAAAGGGCAAGGCCACAGCTTTATTAAATTCCAACACATAACATGTGAACATATTTAACCAGTCCCAGTCACAGTCGTACTGTGAGCACTTAACCAAAGAGGGAAGTGGGGCCTGTCCTTACCATAAGGCTGCATTCACACCTGAGCGTTTCTTCTGGCGTTTTGTCGCGCGTTTTTTTGGGTATATTTGCGCGTTTCCATGCAGCGTTGTCCGGCGTTTTTGAGCTTTGGCATTTTCTTTATTAGCCAATAGGAAAAATGATCATCTGTTTCATCAGTTGTTTCTATGTTGTTAGATTTTGTCATTTGCTTCCTGCTCCAAAAACGCCCAAATCTGCCTGATTCGCGCGACAAAAAAGGGTCCAGAACTTATTTGAGTTTCAGGCGTAGGGCTTCAGGCGACTTGGAGTGGAGATGTGAACCATCTCCATAGAGAACAATGGATTTTTTCCCTTCAAGCGTTTTGTAGCTTCAGGCTTCAAGCTACAAAACGCTCAGGTGTGAATGGGCTCTAAGTGCTGGACAGACAGCCTTTTTCCAATTTTCCATCAAGGGCATAGCCCATTACAGCAACTTTAACTGCTGGCAAGGTCAAGAAAACCGCAGCAAGCTGTGACATACCATAACATAGGTAAAGGGACGGGGGGGTAGCTCTTCCAACGACTCTTCTGAAAGACCCAGAATTCCTTGGGGCACACGACTTCCTGAGCTCAGGCCCATCCCATCCCACATATCCCAACCAATCGTTCCCTTGTCAGGTACCTGGCCATGCCCCCATCAGTCAAGGCTCTCTTTCCCTAGGGAGGGGCTCAAGAGGCCTTCATAACCACTGTATCGATCTTTGCTGCAGCTACAAGTGTCAGTCACAGATGCAGCAAAGACATGGAATGGAGTTTCTGCACACTCTACACTTTGTAGAACACTGAAAACTCCCTGCATATCACACCTTATTAAACAGGTTTACTTTTTCTTCTTTTTTACATTTAGCGCGGAGTACAGCAGGTTTACAGCACAGCCAGATAGAGTTTAGATTTCAGAATAGATCAGGACTCACAGTTGCAGAAGACAGAAACTATCCATCCATCCATCCGCTCATATCTTCACTCTGCCCTGTGCTGAGCTCTGATGTCTGCAGTGCTGTGCGTGGGTGGGAAGCAGTGATCGGGGCTGCAGTGTAGTGTTATCTTCTTGCTCCGCCCCCCGTAGAGAAGCTCTTCCTGTGACAGCCCCGATGGAGCCAGCCAGACTGAGAGGTACTCGACGAGCCCGGCCTGGGAGAGAGCATCCCTCTAGCTTCTGAGATAGGACATGGATGTCACTGTATAGAGGAGGCAGTCAATGGGTGTGGGCGCATTGTTAGCCCCACTTCTGGGCAGACTGTAGCAGCAACATAGGATGCAGCATAGAGCGGTGTGAAAGCCTGACTATTCTGTGATTCTCATTACTGGCAACCCGGTGCCCCTCCCCCACTCTGCCCAGGGCAGAAGCCCCTCCCGCCCCCCCCCCTTGAATGTGTGCTGGGGGGGTGAATTTGTGCTGGGAGGGGGGATTTGGGGGGAATTTGTGCTAGGAGGGGGGATCTGGGGGGAATTTGTGCTAGGAGGGAGTGAAGATTTGTACTAGGAGTGCCGAGTTAAATTTTTTTTGGGGGGGAGGGGCATTTGAGAGATGGGGCAAACATATGTGCTGAGAAAGGGGGATTTCAGCAGGGGGCGGATTTGTACTGGGATGTGGGGGAATTTATGCTTGGAGGTAAGCATGCAGATTAGTGCTCAGTATTTGTGTAGGGGGGATTTTTGCTGACACATTATACTCATACTTGGGGGGGGCCGCATTTTGACATGTTCACCCTGGGCTCTATTTGACCTTATCCCGGCACTGGTCAAGCCTAAACTCTTTTAATATGTATGCAATCAGGCAGGCTCTTGTACTACATACAGTGCTGTGAAAAAGTATTTGCTCCTTCCTGATTTTTTTTTTGCATATTTCTCACACTTAAATGATTCAGATCATCAAACAAATTTAATTATTACACAAAGATAACCTGAGTAAATCCAAGATGCAGTTTTTAAATTATTTTTTCATTTATTAAGGGAAAAAAGCTGTTCAAACCTGCCTGGCCCTATGCGAAAAAGTAATTGCCCCCTTCCATGCTGAATCATGAATGAACTGTGATTAACCACAAATTTTTGGAAAGCTGCGTTAAATTTCACATGACAAACCCAGGCCTGATTACTGCCAGGCCTGTTAATTAATAAAAAAAATCACTTAAATAGAAGCTGTCTGACAAAGTGAAGCACGCTAAAAGATCTCAAAAAGCAACACATCATGCTGTGATCTAAAGAAATTCAAGAACAGATGAGAAACAAAGCCATTGACATGTATCAGTCTGGAAAGGATTACAAAGCCATTTCTAAGGCTTTGGGATGCAAGCGAACCACAGGCAGAGCCATTATCCACAAATGGAGAAAACTTGGAACAGTGGTGAACCTTCCTAGGAGTGGCCGGCCAACCAAAATGACTCCAAGAGCACAACAATGACTCATCCAGGAGGTCATAAAAGAACCCAGAACAACATCTAAAGAACTGCAGGACTCACTTACCTCAGGTAAGATCAGTGTTCATGATTCAACAATAAGAAAGAGACTGGTCAAAAATGACATCCATGGGAGGGTTGCAAGGCCAAAGCCACTGCTAACCAAAAAGAACACAAAGGCTCATCTCACATTTACCAAAAAAATCTTGATTATCACCAAGACTTTTAGGCAAACATTCTGTGGACTGATGAGACAAAAATTTAATTTTTTGGAAGGTGTGCGTCCCGTTACATCTGGCATAAAACAAATACATCATTTTATAACAAGAACGTCATACCAATAGTCAGACATGGTGGTGGTAGAATGATGGTCTGGGGCTGCTTTGCAGCTTCAGGACCTGGACGACTTCCCATAATTGATGGAACTATGAATTCTGAGCTCTACCAGAAAATCCCTAAAGGAAAATGTCTGTCCATCAGCTCGTGACCTCAAGCTCACTTGGGTTATATACAGCAGGACAATGAATCGAAACACAACAGCAAGTCCACCTCCAAATGGTTCAAACAAAGCAAAATGTAGGTTTTGGAGAGGCCTAGCCAAAGCCCGGACTTAAATCCAATTGAGATGCTTATACAGGCCGTTCATGCTGGAAAACCCTCCAATGTGGCTGAGTTAAAAGAATTCTGCAAAGAAGAGTGGGCCAAAATTGCTCCACAGCAATGTGAAAGACTCATTGCCAGTTATCGCAAATGCTTGATTGCAGTTGTTGCCGCCAAGGGTGGCACAACCAGTTATTAGATTTAGGGAGCAAGTACTTTTTTACATAAAGCTAAGCAGGTTTGGGCAGCTTTTTTGCCTTATTAAATTAAATCATTATTTAAAAACTGCATTTTGTATTTACTTGGGTTATCTTTGTGTAATAATAACATTTGTTGATCAGCGTCATTTAAGTGTGACAACTATGCAACAAAATCAGAAAGGGGGCAAATACTTTTTCACACAACTGTTTTTAAAAGGTAAATCTAAAAGAAATTGAATAAGAAAACTGTATAATGTATGACCAGCTTTAGTATAGCTTGCCCGCATTCGTCCAGCTCTCCCGCCTACCTATCTGTGACATTATGATGGCATTTGCAAATGTTGATTTATTTATTAAAAAAAAAAATAATAACAAACAAAATTGAGAGTTTCCAATTCTGTGAAACGTCACCGACAGTGCTGCCTCCAAATAAAACTCTCTTCTTTTCAATGAATGGCTCTCGGTTTCTGCACTTTTGCATATATTCGGTACATTTTATATTTGTATAATTTTGCATAGCATTTTAGGATATAGCCACTTGTGTCAGGCTGTGATGGATAATTTTCCTGGCTGTTTTCAATATTGAATGCAGACCAACTCCCACTGCAAGTCTCTGTAATGACAGGAGATTGCTCCATCTGTCTATTATCTCTCCCCAGAGCCAAGAGGCAGATGCTTGCATAATGCTGCTGATCCTATTTTTTCTCAATGACTCTGGGGCTTAAAGCTGACTTCCTGCCTTCCCTTCAGCCTTGCACAGTTGCACAGACTCCTTTCCTGTACGTAAATTGATTATTCCTAATCCACTGCAAACTGTGAGCTTCTCACTATGTGCATAGGCTGCTGCGACAACTCAGTTATAGCCTGCCTCATTTCCTACCTGGCCATACAGTATTCATTTTAACAGATTCCTTCATCCACACACACGGGTTGGATGGAGGAATATGCACCAGCTGAGACATTGTATTCTGAGAGCAGCACCTGATTGATCGAGGAAAGTTGTCCTACATGTCCATCAAACAACGCTGCATTGCAATTTGAATATCAACGCGCCATAACCAGGGGCGGACTGATAACACTCAGGGCCCCCAGACCAAATAAAGCAAGGGCCCCCTGTCAGGCCCCACCCATGACTCACCCCTAACCCCACCCCTGACCTCGCCCCTACATTTTGCACAAAGTACAACTTCTACCTTTTTTTTATGGGACCTGGAGGGGGGTCTCTCTCTAACGGTGTCCATTAGAGAGTCTCTGTTAGAGAGAGAGAGAGACCCCCCTCCAGGACCTATTAGAGACTACAAAGGAGTATAATGGGACCTGGAGGGGGGCCTCTTTCTAACAGAGTGTACAGTGAACACCTTCATTCACTCTGGTCCTCACAGGACCCCCTCCTTGTGCCATGACTCTCACCCCTGCCCCAACCTCTCACAAAGTAGAAATAAAATTGGCACTGTGTAGAGCTCCTCTTACCTTAACGATGGGTACTGCAGCTTTGGGTGTTTCCCACGTCCTCTGTGGTTGGCTGGCTCCCGCGTCCTCTGTGGCTGGCTGGCTCCCTGGTGTGGGTGGGCCACTGTGAGTGGGTGGCTGGCACCCTGGCCTTGCTGTGGGTGCGTCACCGTGGGTGGTTGGGTGGCACGCACCCTGGCCCTGCTGTGGGAGGGTAGCTGACTGGCACCCTGGCTGGTGTGTCCTCTCCTCTTCCGCCATTTTGGGCACTGTTTGCTGAGGTGAGGGAGGTGCTTGGAGGGAAGTGGTGACCTTTGCCCTATCCAGGACTTTAAATCTAGAAGGTTTGCAGCAGGCCCTGTGCACGGAGACATGTGGTGCAAAACATAATGACGTCGCCTGTGTGTGCGGGTCCTCTCTGTGCCCATTTGAGAGTCTATGTTAGAAAAAGCCCTCCCCAGTGCCTCTCAATGCAGCCTCACCAGTGGCAATCAGCGCAGCCTCACCAGTGCCCATGAATGCAGCTTCACCAGTGCCCATGAATGCAGCCTGATCAGTGCTCATCAATGCAGCCTCACCAGTGCCCCTTAATGCAGCCTCGCCAGTGCCCCTCAATGCAGCCTCAACAGTGCCCCTCAATGCAGCCTCAACAGTGCCCCTCAATGCAGCCTCAACAGTGCCCCTCAATGCAATGCAGGATCTGTCACAGTGTCACATGGCTTTTGGGTGCTGACTTTGTTAATTTATGCCTGTACTGTATGTTACAAACTTTAACCCAGTACAGGCATAACAAAGTCAGTACCAAACAACAATATGACACACTGTGACAGATCTGTGACAGAACACATGCTGACTGTGCTGCCTGCGTGAGTATCATAATGCCGATAATCATGACCTTCTGCTATGCTGTGTGTAAGCCCAAGTGAGACAGTGAGGATTCTATCCTCTGTTCTCCACTCACTCTGCAGTGCAGGTGCAGCCACGCTGTCCCCCAGGTTCTTGCTCCCTCTCATCCACTGAGCCGCCTGTCCTCTCACCTTTGCACACATTTTAACTGCAGAAAGTGACATATAGTTTTTGAGACCAAAGAAAGGGGGAGAGTTTCCAATAATGAAGTGACTGCCCTGGGCTTCAACAAAATGGTGGCCTCAGGCAAGAAGAAACAGGTGCAATGCTGGAGGCAATTTACATCACACACTAATCTTGGTAGTAGAATTATTAACCACTTGATCTCCAAAAGATTTACCCCCCTTCCTGACCAGGCCATTTTGTTGCAATACAGCACTGCGTTACTTTAACCGCTTGCCAACCAGCCGCCGCCATTTTACTGCAGCAGGTCGGCACGATCCTGTGAACCGTTGTAGCTATACGTCGGCTCGCGGGATCGGGATAGCACGTGCCCGCTGCACAGCGGGGGTGCCAAAGCTTGTGGCTGACAGTTGCGATGACTGCCGGCCACGAGCGATCGCGAGCACGAGGGACAGGACACGGAAGTGTGTGTGTTCTGTTCGGAGAGGAGTGACAGATCGTGTGTTCCTGTAAGCTAGGAACCACGATCCGTCTCTTCCTCTAGTCAGTACCCTCCCCCTTCAGTTAAAAAACGCCTCCCAGGGAACACAATTAACCCCTTGATCGCCCCCTAGTGTTAGCCCCTCTACTGCCAGTGACATTTTTACAGTAATCAATGCATTTTTATAGCACTGATCGCTACATAAATGCCAATGGTCCCAAAAATGTGTCAAAATTGTCCGATGTGTCCGCCATAATGTCGCAGTCACGATAAAAATCGCAGATCGCCGCCATTACTAGTAAAAAAATAAATAAAAAAGCTATAAATCTATCCCCTATTTTGTAGACACTATAACTTTTGTGCAAACCAATCAATATACGCTTATTGGTACAGACAAGACAGAGAGAATGAATCACCGCTCAGGAAGACTTGCTTTCAGGTGTGTATTAGTGAGTCCTTCAGAGGAGGGGAGTCCCAGGTCCTGGCTAAATGCAAATTGAAGCAGGGTTTGAAACAGGAAAATCTGGATGCCGCTCACCGGATAAAGTTGAAAAAATCTTCTTTATTGTAAAACTTGGATCATCAAAAAATACAGGACAATCAGGCAGATAGTACAGACACAGCTGACGCGTTTTGCACTCTAATTCGAGCGCTTACTCATAGCTATGTGTAAGCGCTCTAATTAGAGTGAGAAACGCGTCAGCTGTGTCTGTACTATCTGCCTGATTGTCCTGTATTTTTTGATGATCCAAGTTTTACAATAAAGAAGATTTTTTCAACTTTATCCGGTGTGCGGCATCCAGATTTTCCTGTTTCAAACCCTATATACGCTTATTGCGATTTTTTTTTTTTACCAGAAACATGTAGAAGAATACATATCGGCCTTAACTGAGAAAAAAATTTGCTTTTTTTTTTTTTTTTAAAAATGGGGATATTTATTATAGCAAAAAGTACCAAATATTGTTTTGTTTTTTTCAAAATTGTCGCTCCATTTTTTGTTTATAGCGCAAAAAATAAAAGAAAGCTCTATTTGTGGGAAAAAAAGGATGTCAGTTTTGTTTGGGTGCAGCGTCTCACGACCGCGCAATTGTCATTTAAAGTGACGCAGTGCCGAATCGCAAAAAATGGCCCGGTCATTCAGCAGCCAAATCTTTCGGGGCTGAAGTGGTTAACTGACAATTACACGATCGTGCGACACTGTACCCAAATAAAATTTATTTTACACGTATAGAGCTTTCTTTTAGTGGTATTTGATCCCCTCCGCATTTTTTTGATTTTTCGTGCTATAAACGAAAAAAACTTCATTTCGAAAAAAAATAACACTATTTTTTACTTTGTGCTATAAAACATATCCAAAAAAATTGAAAGAAAGATAATTTCTTCAAACATCAATTAAGGCCAATATGTATTCTTCTACATTATTTTGGTAAAAAAAAAAAAAATCCCAAAAATCAGTGTATATTGATTGGTCCGCGCAAAAGTTATAACGTCTACAAACTATGGGATACTTTTATTTATTTGTATTTATTTAATGATGGCGATCATCAACTTCTAGGGGGGCTGCGATATTGCAGCGGACATGCTGACAATTTAGACACTTTGTGGAAACCAGTGACACTAATTCAGTGATCGGTGCTAAAAATATGCACTGTCACTGTACGAATGTCACTGGCTGGGAAAGGGTAACTTCAGGGGCGATCAAAGGGTTAACTGGGTGCCTAACTAGTGTTTATGTGTACTGTGTGTGCTGCTTTTACTAGTACAGGGACACAAACTCCATCCCTTCCCCCCTTATCAGAATGGCAGTCTGCCATCGCAGTTCTGTCTCTCTGCCAGACGATACTATTTGTTGTATTCTTTTTTCTTTCATTGCCAGTCAAATAAACTTTGGAACGGAGGAGGAACCAGTTGTTTGGCTGATTCTACCTGCCAATAGGAAGTGAGCGCTATTAGACCCTTTGTAACCAGAAGGTCTGTGTCCTGAGGAAAGAGTCTGTCTTCTCGGTGGTGGTGGAGATTCACACATGCACACGGGGATCTGTTGCTTTTTGGCAGAAGGACTTTCACGTTTCATGGTATGGATCGATTATTGCATGGACTGTTATTTAAATATGGTTCAGTTTTATTTTTATACACACATTTTTTTGGGAACAGTACTTATAATTATTGTGGTACATTTTGCATGGTCATTATTTTGGAATTATTTTGAAATGTACACATGAATTTTATGTATTTGATGGAGCGCGGCACATTGGGTGGTTTGTTTAGTTGTGTTGCTATGGCATGATTGGTGTTAATATAGTGTACAGCCCCATGTGCTCCTATATTAGGCTCTTCTCATACATCCCTAGATGTGAAACGCATCATTTGAGAAAACGCACAACGACAAAAAAGGGATGTAAACAGAAGTGTATAACGCGGTATTAAAACCCCAAAATGTATTATATTGCAGCTTACCAATCCTTAGATGTGGTCATAGCTCCCAACTGTCCCTGATTTCAAGGGACTGTCCCTGATTTGGAGCATGTCATGGCATGGAGATGTCCCTCATTCCTCCTCATTTGTCCCTCATTTTGATCTGATTCATATAGATGTATATAAAATGCACTTTTTATCTATCAAAAAGTGGTTTCCAGCACTAAACCTTTTATCTGATTTCTAAATTGCTGCATTTGTAAATTCCACAAGCCAATATAAAGGAATAGTAGCGTTGAAAAAGCACTTGTGGGTTTAACCAATCTTGTTTTTCTTTTTGTACAATTCTCCTTTAAGGGGGCGTGGCAAGGGGTGTGTCCTATGCCTGTGTACTTTTGCTGGTAGGTGTCCCTCATTCCCATCTCAAAAAGTTGGGAGGTATGGATGTGGTGGCTGCATCAGTTTTCTTTTCTTTGGATTTATCTTCTTCTGTTTTCACCTGGTGATCTGGCCAGTAACATACCTCCTGTAATATAGAGACACAACTCCGGAGGACACAGTAGACAGCAGCATTGTCAGCCTGGGGGGGAGGGTAGTGTTGAATGTATTAGAAGATTTAAATATTGAAGCCAAACTCCAGCTCATACATTATAATCAGTTATAGCAAACAGCTTTTTCCTTTTGGAATAAAGGTTTTACATAAATAAATAAAAGCTGATCATTTTACCCACTTCCCGCCTATAGCAGATTGACGGATGGGAAGTGGTCACTTATACTGACTGGGCGTCATATGACGTCCAGCAGGATAACATGCCGGCGTGGCGATCACAAGTGCGGCTTGTCAGTCTGACATGCCACGACTCCTAACGTGGTAAGAAGCCTCCAATCACAGATGATCATCGTGTGAACCAGGAAGTGCTGGTAAAAAGCCGCCGAGGGGGGGTTTGTGCTGATAATCAGCACATTGATTATCAGCACAGCCCCATCAGATGTGCCACCACAGCTGCTAAAAAGTGCCCACAAGCTGCCAGTCAGTGCCCCGTAAAAAAACGAATGACAGTGCCCAGATCAGTGCCAATCAGTGCCCATATCAGTGCCAATTTTTGCCCACCACAGTGCCAGTCGGTGCCCATCACAGTGGCAATCAAAGCCAAGAAGTAAAGCCTGTCAGTGCCTCATCATCAGTGCTGCCCATCAGTGCCACCTGTTAGTGCCAATCAGTACCGCCTATCAGTGCCAATTAGTGCCACCTGTCAGTGCCCATCACAGCCGCCAGTCAGTACCCTTCACAGCCGCCTGTCAGTGCCCATGACAACCGCCTGTCAGTACCCAGTGCCACCTATCAGTGCCCATCAGTGCTGCATATCAGTGCCGCCTATTGGTGCCCATCAGTGCTGCATATCAGTGCCGCCTATCAGTGCCCATCAATTCTACATATCACTGCCTCCTCATCAGTGCCCATCAGTGCCACCTTATCAGTGCCAACCCCACCAGTGGCGCCTCATCAGTGCCCGTCAGTGAAGGAGAAAACAACATTTTATAACTGAAACTAAGAAACAAATTTTTTTTTACAAATTTTTTTCAGTTTGTTTATCAAAAAATAAAACCGCAGAGGTGATCAAACACCACCAAAAGAAAGCTCTATTTGTGGGAACAAAATGATAAACATTTTGTTTGGGTACAGTGTCGAATGACCGCGCAATTGTCATTCAAAGTGCGACAGCGCTGAAAGCTGAAAATTGGTATTGAAGTGGTTAATGACCCCTACCAGTGGTGAAGTGATACTAAACACACACTGCTTAATTTGCATTATCCTTCTATTTATGTATGTAGATGATGGCACTGTAATTATTTTATTAATTAATTATTATGTTATTATTGTATCTTTTTCCTAATTGATATACAGCTGTCACATGATATCAATAAACTGATATAAATTGTCATGCAAATATATATTTGAAATAAAAAATGTATTATTTTTGGCAATAACATGGTGTGGGCAGATTTCTGTCAGTCATAGGCTGTGTCACGCCCCTCCAGCCTGTGTCTTAGAATAAGACCCCATTCACACGGGGCAACACGACTGCCCGGGCGACTTGCAAAACGACTTCTGTATAGAAGTCTATGCAAGTCGCCCCAATTTTTTTTTTCCGCATCACAAATGCATGGAAAGTAGATTATATGGTATAAGAATAAACCTTTAAATTATGGGATTTTGTAGGCAATTGAAAAAGAGATAATACATCGTTTTTATAAAACATATTTAATCTTATTACAAAAAGATTTGAAATTCCAGTTTGGAATTTTATTCAAATCTTTTTGTAATAATACATAATTTTTATAAAACATATATATTTTATCTCTTTTTCAATTGCCTACAAAATCCCATAATTTGAGGCTTATTCTTATATTCTATTTCAAGGGATGATGGCAATTACATGTATAGCCATATGAGTCTTTAATTTTTCAGTACATTACAGTATATGGTTTCCAGTGGCATAGTTCAGGGCTCAAAATTTCAAGTCCTGAACTACTAGCTAGGCCTCAAGGGTTACTCGCCATCAGTTGCCCCACCCAACCCCTATCCTGCCCCGCCCCTAAACACGCATTAAATTATCTCATGAAAAACTTAAATGTTTTATGCAGAATTAAAGCGGTTGTAAACCCTTACAGACCGCTTAAACCTACAGGTAAGCCTAAATTAAGGCTTACCTGTAGGTGCAAGAATAATTTCCCTAACCTACACGGTTAATGAGATATTTTCCTAAAAACGGGCACCGATGTCATGGGGCATGCGCGCCGTAGATAACGGCGCAGGCGCACTGAGCGTGCCGTTAGTGAAGGCGATCATGCCGGAGTGACGTCATCGCTGCTCCGACCAGTCACAGCGCCGGAGCAGCGATACCCGGAAGTCACTCACGGAGGAGGTGAACGAGGGTCACTTCGATCTCAGGTAAGTAATTCATAATGAGCTAGTATGCTATGCATACTAGCTCATTAAGTATGCATACTAGCTCATTATGCCTTTGTCCTTTAGGGTGTGTTTTTTTTTTTGTTTTGTTTTTTAGAGAGGGTTTACTTCCTCTTTAAAGTGGTTGTAAACCCACATCGAAAAAAAAAAAAAGACCTGCAAGACAAAGCCATAATGAGCTAGTATGCATAGGCTTACCTGTAGCAAAAAGTGGATTGTAAGGGTTTACAACCACTTTAAGCAACTTTATCCATGCCCAACAATGCAGCCTTACCCGTATCCACCAATGCAGCCTCACCTGTGTCCACCAATGCAGCCTCACCTGTGTCCACCAATGCAGCCTCACCCGTGTCCACCAATGCAGCCTCACCCGTGTCCACCAATGCAGCCTCACCATGTCCACCAATGCAGCCTCGCACGTGTCCACCAATGCATCCTCACTCATGTCCACCAATGCAGCCACGCCCGTGTCCACCAATGCAGCCTACCCATGTCCATCATGCTGCCTACCCATGTCCATCATGCTGCCTACCCGTGTAAATCAATACAGCCTACCTGTGTCCATCAATGCAGCCTGTGTCCATCATGCTGCCTACCTGTGTCCATCATGCTGCTTACCCATGTCCATCATGCAGGGGAGCAGAGGAGAGGAAGAGCATTGCCGGCCGGATGATAAGAGCGCGAGGGAAATCACTGGAAGAACTTTGATTGCAATTGCTGTTTTCCCTCCACTCGGTGTCCCGTACAGCCCCACCCCCTGGCCGGGGAACTTTGATACACATCATTCGTCCCAGGGTTGGATGGGTGATCTGTCTATCAAATTTCCTGGGACCAGGGGGCGGGGCTGTGTGTTACAGCAAGTGTGGGGAACACTCGGCTATTGAAATGAAAGCCGCTAGTGATGTCCCTCGCGCTCTGATCATCCAGCCGGCTCTCTCCTTTCTCATCCTCTCCACGAGCGCTGGGAGAAGGACTCCCATACAACCCGCCGGCCGGCGGTGCTCTCTCCCCCTTCGCTCCCAGGCAGCCCACACTCGCCAGCCCTCAAAATCCACTTGCAAATTCAGAGCAGGCGAGTGGAATTTTTTGAGGGCTGCGATAGTTCACACCAGTGGGGTCAGTTCTAGGACTTTCCAGTTCCAGAAAAAAAATGTGTAACATGCTGCATTTTTCCTGCACTGGAATGTGGTAAAATGGATCAAAAATGTACCAGAATGCACTGGAATGCATCAAAAATGCACCAGACCCAGTACAGGAAAAAAAGACAAGTAAAAAAGAAGAAAAAAATCATCTGGAATGCATCTTGAAAAGCATCAAAAATGTACCAGAATGCGCTAAAAATGTGTTACAAACGTGCATGCAGAAACGCATCCAGAATGGATCTGGAGTGCATTTTTGTAGTGTGAACTGGCCCTAATAGTTTTTAATGATGTGGTTTTAAAGTGTCACTAAACCCACATCATAAAAAAAAACGATCAATAAATTGTGTGTTCCATGCTGTTCATAATCACTCAGTCACTATGAGATTTGTTTTCTGTATCTGCAAAAAAACTGGTTGCTCCTGCTGCTCTCTATCTCCCCCTTCTGTTCATGTCCCCAATTCAGCTAGGGATTTTGCAGCTATGGTAACAACTCTGTACATGCTAATTTTTTTGTGAGTTTTTTTATGCTAAGCATTTCCTCCCTATCACATCTGAGCAGCTCATGTGACTATAGAGTCACACATGTGGGTGTATACACAGTGGTTAATGACAGCCCACTCCCTCCCTCCTCCTCCATGCCAACTAACCAGCTAAACATAATGTTGGTGGGATTACATGTAGATTAATGGAAGCTTCATCTCCCTCTTATTCTAAGACACAGGCTGGAGGGGAGTAACACAGCCTGTGACTGGCAGAAACGCACCCACATCATGTTATTTCAGCAAAATAATAAAGATTTGATTTCAAATATACATTTGTCTGCCAATTTAAAACAGTTTATTGATTTTATTTATTTATACTCTGTATTCCAAAGGCTTTTTTTATTTTAAACATGTAACCAGCAGCAGCTCCTCCTGCTTATGTTTCCTAGCAGACAGGCTGGGAAAGATCTGGGCCATGTGACAGATGTATATTGAGGAAAAAGGTACTTAGATGTTTTTTTGTTTTTTTATTAAAATATTTACAGGGCCATCACCCACATACAGAAATAGAAGGGATAATGTAAATTGAACAGTGTGTGTTTAGTATCACTTTAATGACACTTAGTGTAGTTTGTTTCATCCATGTAAACTGATACATTCTGCTGAAGAGCTTGCGCTGTGAACAACAGACTTCCTGGCTGGATTACCAGTAAAAAATAGTAGAAGGAAAGCCTAAACAAGGAAACGAATGCAGCCATCAAGAATCGGTAAGCTACAATATAAAAAAATGTTTGCTTTTGGGTTTAATACTGCTTTAAAGCAGAGCTTCACCCAAAAGGAAGGGAAGCTCTGCATGTTCGCACCCTCCCCCCCACCTGGTTTTGTCAGGTACCCGCTCCCACTTACAGGTAAGATCGCCGATCAGCGCACTACGACATTTCTGGTCCCTCCTCCTTCCCCCCCCCGCTGCCTTCTGTGACACTCACAGGTCTCAGAAGAAGGTGGGACCATTCAGAAAGCTGCCATAGTGCTATGTGCTGGGTTCCAGTGCGTCCCTGTGCCTTTAAAGTGGAGTTCCACCCAAAAGTGAAACTTCCACTTATCTGTGTCCTCCCCCCCTCCAGTGCCACATTTGGCACCTTTTAGGATGGAGGGGGGAGCGGGTAACCGTTTCTTACAGGTACCCTGTCCCCACTTCTGGGAGACCAGGCCGTGGCGAATTCCATCAGCAGCTCAGCCCCCCTCCTTCTCCCCCTCCCCTTCTGCAGGGCCAGTGAGAGAGCACAGCGCACTTCGCGCATGCGCAGTAGGGTCCTGGCAGTAAAGCCGAAAGGCTACACTGCCGGGTTCCCGTACCCCAGGGGTGTCCAAACTTTTTTCAAAGAGGCCCAGATTTGATGAAGTGAACATGCGTGAGGGCCGACCATTTTGCCTGACATTCTTTGAAGTGTGTTCATTCGAGCACTAATACACTGCCCAACAAGAATGCTCTTGCCTTTGTGGCTGTGTGTGAGTAAAGAGATGAGCTTGAGCATATTATTTGGATATACCGTATTTATTGGCGTATAACACGCACCTTCACTTTAAGAGGGAAGTTTCAGGGAATAAAAAAATTTTAAATAAAGAACTGTGAAGCAAAATAAGGGTCAGTGCCCATCTGCAGCCTCACAAGTGCCATGAATGTAGCCTCACCATTGCTAGGAATGCAGCACCCACCATTGCCAGGAATGCACTCACCGTTGCCAGGAATGCACTCACCGTTGCTAGTAATGCAGCACCATTGCCAGGAATGCAGCACCATTGCCAGGAATGCAGCACCATTGCCAGGAATGCAGCATCATTGCCAGGAATGCACTCACCATTGCCAGGAATGTACCACCATTGCTAGGAATGCACTCACCATTGCCAGCAATGCCCCACCATTGCCGGGAATGCACTCACCATTGCCAGGAATGCACCACCATTGCCAGGAATGCACCACCATTGCCAGGAAGGCACTCACCATTACCAGGAATGCAGCACCATTGCCAGGAATGCACTCAGTATTGACAGGAATACACTCACCATTGACAGGAATGCACTCACCATTGCCAGGAAAGCACTCACCATTGCCAGGAATGCACTCACCATTGCCAGGAATGCACCACCATTGCCAGGAATGCACTCGCCATTGCCGGGAATGCACTCGCCATTGCCGGGAATGCACTCACCATTGCCAGGAAAGCACTCACCATTGCCAGGAATGCACTCACCATTGCCAGGAATGCACCACCATTGCCAGGAATGCACTCGCCATTGCCGGGAATGCACTCGCCATTGCCCGGAATGCACTCACCATTGCTAGGAATGCAGCGCCATTGCCAGGAATGCACTCACCATTGCCTGGAATGCGGCACCATTGCCAGGATTGCAGCACCATTGCCAAGAATGCACTCACCATTGCCAGGAATGCAGCACTATTGCCAGGAATGCACTCGCCATTGCCAGGAATGCACTCGCCATTGCCAGGAAAGCACTCACCATTGCCAGGAAAGCACTCGCCATTGCCAGGAATGCACTCACCATTGCCAGGAATGCACTCACCATTGCCAGGAATGCACTCGCCATTGCCGGGAATGCACTCACCATTGCTAGGAATGCAGCACCATTGCCAGGAATGCACTCACCATTGCCTGGAATGCGGCACCATTGCCAGGAATGCAGCACCATTGCCAGGAATGCACTCACCATTGCCAGGAAAGCACTCACCATTGCCAGGAATGCACTCACCATTGCCAGGAATGCACTCACCATTTCCAGGAATGCAGCACCTTTGCCAGGAAAGCACTCGCCATTGCCGGGAATGCACTCACCATTGCCAGGAATGCAGCACCATTGCCAGGAATACAGCACCATTGCCAGGAATGCAGCACCATTGCCAGGAATGCACTCACCATTGCCAGGAATGCACTCACCATTGCCAGGAATGCACTCAAGCGCCAAAGATTACCTACAGGAGAATCTCAGGAAAGCACTCACCATTGCCAGGAAAGCACTCACCATTGCCAGGAATGCACTCACCATTGCCTGGAATGCGGCACCATTGCCAGGATTGCAGCACCATTGCCAAGAATGCACTCACCATTGCCAGGAATGCAGCACTATTGCCAGGAATGCACTCGCCATTGCCAGGAATGCACTCGCCATTGCCAGGAAAGCACTCACCATTGCCAGGAAAGCACTCGCCATTGCCAGGAATGCACTCACCATTGCCAGAAATGCACTCACCATTGCCAGGAATGCACTCGCCATTGCCGGGAATGCACTCACCATTGCTAGGAATGCAGCACCATTGCCAGGAATGCACTCACCATTGCCTGGAATGCAGCACCATTGCCAGGAATGCAGCACCATTGCCAGGAATGCACTCACCATTGCCAGGAAAGCACTCACCATTGCCAGGAATGCACTCACCATTGCCAGGAATGCACTCACCATTTCCAGGAATGCAGCACCTTTGCCAGGAAAGCACTCGCCATTGCCGGGAATGCACTCACCATTGCCAGGAATGCAGCACCATTGCCAGGAATACAGCACCATTGCCAGGAATGCAGCACCATTGCCAGGAATGCACTCACCATTGCCAGGAATGCACTCACCATTGCCAGGAATGCACTCAAGCGCCAAAGATTACCTACAGGAGAATCTCCTGTTTACACGGCAGCCTGTTTAATAGAAAGTCCCGCCTCCTTTGATGGACAGAACAGTCGTCCAATGGCAGCGCCGGAGACAGGACTTCCTATTACAGGAAGTGTGTACAGTGCTTGCCCCGCCTCCTCCCTGTCCCCTCCAAGGCATATACATCTTTTGTGGCCCCGGCGCTGGGAGATTGTCGGGGGCCACAAAAGATATATATGTCCAAATAACCAGGTGGGCCGTTCAAAACCGGAACACGGGCCGCGATTGGCCTGCGGGCCGGACTTTGGACATGCCTGTCGTACCCGCAATGGTGGCGGCAGCACCTGACCAACTGATGTAAACATCGGCTGCGGTGCCGACATTGCTGGACTCCAGGACAGGCAAGGGTCCTAATGTTAAAAGTCAGCAGCTACAGTATGCTGACTTTTAATTTTTAAAGGGGTGGGCCGAACTCCACTTTAAGAAGGACTGGGCTTAGGGTTGCCACTTTTTGTTCACGACAAACCCGAACACTTTAGCGGCGCACAGCAATTTTTTTTTTGTTTGGTATACACTTTAGGATAACAGACCTGGGACAAATTTGGGCACTCCAAAGAGAATAGTAATGCAGCATGCATTGTGCCCCCTCACCCTCCTGTCAGGCCCTGTTCCAAGCTACATTCATGTCTGAATAATGTGTCTGGGTTTCAGGTGGACTGAAACCCGGACACATGATTCAAAACCCGGACTGTCCGGGTGAATCCCGGACAGGTGGCAACCCTAACTGGGCTACCTCCAGACTCACCTGCCCTCTATATCACCATTAGAATGCATGTGCTTCTACTATGGAGGCTCTCATAAGTTTACAGTTAGAACTGCAGAAATATTGGGGCGCCTTGGAGTGGCTCTGCAGCTTACGCATGTATTTGCAAATGTGTGCTAACTAAACCCTTGTTTTTCACACAGATTAGACAAGATGATTTGGTTGGTAGCAGATTGGCTGGTGAGTTGAGCTGGGAATTTTCATTGGTTTAGTTTTGCACTCAGAAAGCGCAGCACGGGGGCGTGGCCGGATGTGAAGAGGAGAAGACGTGCTGAGGCTGAGCTCCGCTCTCACACAGATCCTGTGAGCTAATCCTAGCTCTAAAAATACACATTTTTCTCTCCAATCCGGCATCCTGGGGTCCAAGAGGACTTACGGCACCAAGCGGACCTCTCCGCCGTCACCGGGTAAGACCCGTTCATCCTCTGCGGCCTGTACCCGCTCCTCTTCGGCCGCCATCTTGCCCACGAGGCCCCCTGTCGCTACCATGTTGGCCGGCACACAGACTCAGACTCAAACCCTGTCAGAGTTATCAGCCGCTCAGGCAGCATCGCATGCGGAGCTATTGGCGGCCATAAAATCAGGAAATGATTCTGTCACGGTTAAGATCATCTAGTGACGGATGTCAGCCTAATAAGACATGACATGGATAAATTTAGGTCCCGGTTTGCAGAGGCGGAAGGCCGCATTTCTCAGCTTGAAGATGATACCAGAGCTGACTCCCGGGACCTGCGGGCCTTGCAATTACAGGTAAAAGCCCTGCAAGAAAAATCCATTGACACAGAAAACAGATTGAGGAGGAATAATATCCTCCCTGAGCGTGCAGAGGGCTCCAAGCCAGCAGAATTTGCAGAATCCTTCCTTCTGTCCCTGCTGGATATTCCTGCTATGCCTCCCACATATGTAGTGGAGAGGGCCCACAGGGTTCCCCCCACTCCCCCTGTTCCTGGAGCCCCACCGCGACCCTTTCTCCTCAGACTTCTGAATTACAGGGATCGTGACAAGTTACTTGCAGCAGCTAGAGAAAAGCAAGACCTACGCTTTAATAATGCCAAAATAATGCTATTTCCTGACTATTCCCCGGAGATACAGCAGAGACGCAGATCGTTCACAGAGGCAAGACGTCGCCTAAGAGAAAAGGGATTGAAATTCAGTCTACTATACCCCAGCAAGCTTTGTGTGACCGACGGGTAACTTCTTCATGGATCCTGAGGCAGCACTTTCATGGCTGGACGGTCGTGGCTAATCTGCAGCTTTGTGTCCACAGGTACTGAGACATGGTTTTCCACTGCTACAGGCTCAAACCTCCATTTTTTCGTTTTCTTCTTTTCTTTTTAATTTTTGTATATTTTTATTTTTCTGTGTCACACCATTTGCTGATTTGCAAATCTATGATATCTAATTATCCTATGGTGACACTGAACCGGAGTATAAAAGTATTACCAGCAGTCCCCCCACTTTTTATATTTTTCTACCGCATCTTGTTATTTCCTCACAGCTATAGCTGCCTTAATGTGCACTATGTGTGAGACTGTGAGCATTACACAGAGAGCTGGACTGCTCACCCTTCGATGAGCACATAAAAATAGTAAAAGGACCAATATACACAGACTGGTCTGCAGTAAGGTGTAGAGTAGGACTAAAACGTGATATCCCCATATAGGGGTATATCTTCAGTTATTAGTTTGGTTTTGGGTAACACGCCCCTTACACTTTTCCATTTTGTTATGGTTTTCTAAATCCATATGGCTACCCCCCTAACTGATACGTTTACTGTCCTCTCATGGAATGTTAGAGGTCTGAATTCCAAATTCAAACGAGCGCTGTTAACTAGATATCTGAAATTGCACTCCCCTCATCTCATTCTTCTCCAAGAAACTCATCTCACAGGCAGCAAGGTCCTGACCTTGAAAAAACCCTGGATACAGAGGTCCATACACGCCACGTACTCCTCATATGCAAGGGGGGTCTCAATATTAATAGCTAAGAAATTCTCATGTATAATTGAGGAGGTTTGCACGGACCCTCAGGGCAAATTTGCTATTGTGGTGTTTACACACTGGTCTCAAAGATACATTATTATCAATGTTTATGTGCCCCCACCTTTTTCATCAGACCTACTGTATAAGATCTTGGAAAAAGCTGCTCCCTTCTGTCCGGGGAAACTATTAATAATTGGGGATTTTAATGCTATTATCTCCCCAGATTTGGATAGACCTGCCCCCCCTAAGAACCACAGTACTGACTTATTTACCGGGGCTCAGACTATGGGGCTGGAGGAGATATGGAGATGGAGACACCCTGCTCTTAGGGCATATTCATGCTTCTCGGCCTCCCACAAGACTGCCTCAAGAATTGATTTAGCTTTCTCCAACCCAGCGTTACTGGCGGACGTGGTGGAGGCTACATACTTACCTAGTGGGTTGTCCGATCTATAGCATAGGTTATAGAGTTCCGCTCTCCTGCATACCGTGATGCGGCTTTGTGGAGGCTGGGAGCACAGTGGATTTCCCACCCTGAGGTGGCAGACATCATTCCACCCAGATTGGCAGAATTTTGGGACCATAATAAGGGCTCTTCATCTCCGCAAGTGGTGTGGGACGCCTTTAAGGCCTATACTAGAGGGCAATACATCTCCACCATAGCTAGTATCAAGAAGCAGCAGGGCCAACAAACCCAGGTATTACAGCAGTCAATAGATGACCACGCTGCGACGTATAGCGCAAACCCCACACCGACTCAATTTGACTTGCTAAATGCAGCCCAGAACACATTAAATCTACATTTGTCAGAGGTCACAAGGCTAGACATGCATAAAGGATAACAACGATTTTTTGAGCAGGGGGTCAAAAACGGTCGCTTCCTGGCCATGCTGGCACAACACGAACATCCACAAATACTAGAAATGTTCAACGCCTTCTATGACAAGCTCTATACCTCCACTCTTCCCTCCGATTTTCAGCCTGGGTCATTACAAGATCTTTTGGATCCTCTGGCACTTGGTTGGCTCTCGGACAAGGAGACGGAATCACTGGTCCAACCGTTTACGGCACTGGAAGTTTTAAATGTCATCCGGCCCTTTCCCACCGGTAAGGCCCCAGGGCCGGATGGACTACCAATAGATTTTTACCGAACCCATAGTGAATTTTTAGCACCCATATTGGCCCAATTGTACACTGTTTGTTTGTCCAAAGGTGATTTGCCCTCATCAATGCACCAGGCTTACCTGACCTTAATCCATAAAGCCCCCAAAGACCCAGAGCTGTGCGCATCCTATAGACCAATTGCCTTATTAAATAATGATCTTAAAATTTTAACTAAACTGTTAGCCTCCCACCTATACCCATTGTTGCCCTCGGTGATTGATCCCGACCAGACAGGATTCATGCCCAAGAGGTCCACTGATGTCAATCTTAGAAGACTCTTCACTAACATTCATGCTCAGCATCTTAACTCTGGGGCAAGGGCCATAGCCTTGTTAGATATAGAAAAGGCTTTCGATACAGTTGAATGGCCTTTTTTGTGGGAGACACTGCGTAGAATGGGCTTCTCAATACAGTTCATCTCATGGTTGCAGGTGATATATAAGTGTCCCACCTCATCGATACGCCTGGGTTCTAGGTTGTGGTCTCCCTTCCGACTATTCAGGGGAACTAGGCAGGGCTGCCCTCTCTCTCCGGCCTTATTTGCTATCACTATTGAACCAGTTGCTGAGGCCTTACGTACATCGCCTCATATTAAGGGGCTCCGTGTTGGCTTGCTGGAGGAGAGGGTAGCCCTGTACGCAGATGATATGGTCCTCTTTCTGGGTGATGCCGGCCCTTCATTACAAGGTGCATTGTCAGTCCTAAACACGTTCTCTGTTGTAACGGGCCTTCGGGTCAATTGGTCCAAATCTACATTATTCCCAATAGATCAGACGGCAAAAACCACTTCCCCCCCTGAGAGTCCGCTACAATGGGTCGACACATTCAAATACCTGGGGGTTCAAGTCTCTGCTCAAGCCCAAGATTTCCTTAAACAAAATCTTGAGCCGGTGGTGGGAGATATGAAAACTAAACTTAAAGCATGGAGCAATCTGCCCCTATCTGTTTGGGGTAGAGTCAATTTCCTCAAAATGAAATATATTCCCAACTTTACTTACCTTTTTTCGTCACTCTCCGCAGTGGATTCCCAAATCATTTTTCACCAAACTTAACCAAAAATTCTCCCGCCTAGATATAAACTGTCGACCCTGATGAGGCCAACGTCTCAAGGTGGCATGGCATTCCCAGACTGTTACAAATATTTCTTGGCCGCTCAGTTAGTAACGGTCTTTTGGTGGTTAAACCCTGACAAAACCAACGCGGCTTCAGCATTGGAGGCTACGGTGGTGGGTTCCTGGTAGACCCTTCAATTTTTAATCTATAGGGGCCCACGCGCCCTACACCCACTAACCCCCTCCATGCTTACTACCTTGCGAGCTTGGCGCATGGGTCTAAATATCGGCAAACATAGTCAGAAATTTCTCCCAACGCCCCTTTATGGCTAAACCCTTATCTATCACATATTAACAAACTTACAGACCCCCGGGCATGGACCAAGTATGGTATTAAATTAGTCTCACAGGTTGTGTCACAGTCCTCTTTGCTCTCATTCTCCCAGCTCTCCTCTCTATACAATCTACTGAAACATTATCAGTTCTGTTACTTCCAACTAGCACATGCATTCATGGCACAATTTCCTCGCTCTTCCTGCATCCTGACTCAATCCGAGCTGGAGAAGACGCTTAGATCTGGCTGCGCTGAGAAACCTACATCACGCCTTTACGCGCATCTGGTCTTTGTGTCTTTGCCACCTCTGGAAGGGCTCTGGTCCCGTTGGCAACGCGATATTCCAGCGTTGGATAACGACGACTGGGATGATGTCTGGGACTTTCCTTTCAGATCACTGGTTTCCATACGGGACAAATTAGTACAATTCAAAATTGTGCATAGGGCATATTTTACCCCACACAGGCTACATGTGATGAACTCTGATCATTCCTCAGATTGCTGGAGATGCGGTGTCTCTCCAGGGGATTTCTCACATATTTTTTGCCATTGCCCAAAAGTTCAACAGTACTGGAGGGAGGTGCTTAATTTAACGAACAAAGTTGCATCTACCAATCTACCATTGTTGATGGAAATATGCATACTAGGACTATTAGAAAATGTTGTTCCATCAACAGCTAAACGCACAATGATTGGGTTGTTATTATTTTATGCTAGAAAAAACATTGCAATGCAGTGGAAAAAACCTAACCCCCCTTCCAGTACACAGTGGAAACGCCTGGTCAATAATAGCCTTCCGTTATATAAGGATACATACGCTAATAGAGGGTGCCCCTTGAAATTTGATAAAATCTGGCGCAAGTGGATGGAAATAATGAACATTGCACAATGATATAGAGCTCCAATAGACACCAGGTTTTGACTTTTGATTAATTATCTATCTGCCAAAGCTCAACAATTCGTTATTTTAGGCCTCTATTGATCGCTGGCTTTATTTGTACAATACTTCTAGAGGAGGAGAGTGTCAATAATTTTATGCTGTTATATATTTGCGCAAATCTCACAGATCATTACATTTATGTTACTGTCGGGGTATAAATGACCTGTATGCAACCAAGTGTTATTGTATTGTTTGTTAAAAACCTGAAATAAAAAAAAATTAAAAAAAAAAAAGAAAGCGCAGCACGACTCGCGCATTCGCTGTAGGAAACTGTAGGAATTTTCATTTAGTTTTGCATTCAGAAAGTGCAGCGCGACTCGCGCATTTGCTGTAGAAAACCGGCGGTGAAGCCTGACTTTCCCTTACTTACAATGCCGGCGCCTGCACCCGAAGCCGAAGAAGAATTGACTCGGTGGTGCCATAGGCGCACGCACAGGGTGTGCCAGGTGTGCCCAGGCACACCCTAATCACCCTGTGCAGCATAGATTACCCTTACTGCCCTAGCTCCCCCCCTTCCCCCTGCACCGCTGCTGGCTTCCCTCCTCTCCCGATAGCTGTTGCTGCGGGGATGTTTTAGGATGAATAGGGGAAGGGGCCAGTAAATATGTAATTTACTGACCCCTTCCCTTTCTGAATGAACACAGTGAGCAATCGGTAGTGTGTGTTTGAGCTTTGGGGTGCACACCCTAATGCAAAAGGCTGTAGGCGGTGGTGACATTGCGGGATCCCTGGACAGATAAGTATCCTCATAATAAAAGTCAACAGCTACAGCATTTTTACAGACTGGAGCTCCGCTTTAAGTGTAAAGTCAATCTGCCGTTTTCCGAGCATATCCAAACAGATTAGTTGCTTGATTGGGTAACATTCTTTTGCTTTATGCATCTAGGAAACCAACGTCGTTGCATCCACAATAGAGAAGTTAAATGGGGAATCCTGTGTAGTCACTCCTCCCACTCTCTTCTCAATAACCAGCCACATCCCCTTCTGTTCTGCATGTTGCTTGTCACCATCAGTCCCAGTCTCTCCTTTGGGCTGTCAGGTTAGTGGATGATCATATATAGTTCTTTTTTATGCTTTTACTGCAGAATCCAAGGTGCGGCTCCTGGCAGTAACCCCAAGGCTAATCCCTTTGCCAGCCTCTGATTATCCTTGCAGAAATACATCGGTCATGTTCCTCTAGATTACAATGCCACTGGAATGCAGGGAGCTAATGAATGTTTTCCATTGCAGGCACCAATGAGTCATTGCTTTGTTATGCTAATACTAATTATTGTTGCTGAGAAGCCCTGATGTTTGTACAGATGGATCAGGCAGATTGGGCAGCTGCTGCAGAACCTCTTTTTCTGCAGCTCAAAAAAAAAAAACTGTCCTATCTTTTGAATATGAAGATGGTAATACATCTGGTTGTCCTTATAATTCAGTGCCTCCGGGATGAAGGGATCGTTGCCTATTTGGCTAAGTCACCAATCTATAATAGAGATTTTAATCACATAGCAACGTGTAACTTAAAGAGGAACTGCAGTCTGCTCACATAATTTGTAATAAAAACGTCTTTGCCATTCTGGAGCTTCCCTCCAACCACTTTGCATATTATTTTGTACATAGCTCCAAACTGTGCCTGTTTCCGAGGGACCGTCCCTGATTTGGAGCAATGTCCCTCTGTCCCTCTTTCCTCCTCATTTGTCCCTCATTTTGGTCTGATCTATATAGTTGGATATAAAATGTACTTTTTATCTTTCAAAAAGCGTTTCCCAGTGCTAAACCTTTCATCTGATTTCTAAGTTGCTGCATTTGTACATTTTAAAAGCCAACATAAAGGAATAGTAGTGGTAAAAAAAAAGTCCATGTGGATTTAATTAACCATGTTTTTGTTATTTCTCCTTTAAGGGGGTGTGGCAGAGGGAGTGTCCTGTGCCTACATAGTAGGTGTCCCTCATTCCCATCTCAAAATGTTGGGCGGTGTGTTTTATATATACTGTGATTCTGTACTTGCTATATATGTTGCAGAAACCTCCCTCCACTGAGCCTGGCGGCAGCCATTTTAGCTGTGGGCAGCTGAAGCTGTTGCCTGTTCACTTTTCTGTATTTACAAAGACACACCCCCAGCTCTGCAGCTCTCATTGGCCCTCTTATGACTCATCCCCCCCCCCCCCTCCCTTCCTGGCAAACTCTCACAAGTGTGAGAGAGAGCAGGTGCATGATGTCATAAGCCTAGGCTTTTTTTTTACCAGATAAGAAACAGGAAATGGGCTGTATAAGGTATTTACTGGCAGCAAAAAAAGTTTTACTATCAAAAGTTAAATCAACAAGGGCAGAAGATTTAATAGATGGAAAGATGAAAAAATGACTGAGTTGCAGTGGTTATAAACCCTTTTTTTTTTATAAAAATAACGTCATACTTACCTGCTCTGTGCAATAGTTTTGCACAGGGAACCCCCGATCCGCTTCTTCTTGGGGCCCCCCTCTGGCGCTCCAAGCCCCTCCTCCTCTTAATCAGACGCACCCATGTGGGCTCTCAGAGGAAATCAGATCACAGCAGAAAAAAAAAAAAAAAGAATTTGGAGATTTGGAGGAAACTGAGAACAATAGAAGGGACTTGAATAGAATGTTGTTAATTTTCTACCAGAATTTAGTGTTATTTTAACATATATCTAAACTAAGAAACAAAAGTGTTATATACAGTACTGTATTGTGGCTTACCAGTTCCTAGATGTGGAAGCTGCATTTGTTTTCTTGTGTCAGGCTTTTATTTCCTTTATATTTACCAGGTGATCCTGCCATTGACATATATATATTCACAAATGTGTGCGTTTGTGTATATATATATATATATAGACTATATTGACAAAAGTATTGGGACACCTGTCTTTACACGCACATGAACTTGACATTCCAGTCTTAGTCCGTAGGGTTCAATATTGAGTTGGCCCACCCTTTGCAGCTATAACAGCTTCAACTCTTCTGGGAAGGCTGTCCACAAGGTTTAGGAGTTTGTCTATGGGAATGTTTGACTATTCTTCCAGAAGCGCATTAGTGAGGTCAGGCACTGATGTTGGATGAGAAGGCCTGGCTCACAGTCTCCGCTCTAATTCATCCCAAAGGTGTTCTATCGGGTTGAGGTTAGGACTAGTCAAGTTCCTCTACCTAAAACTCGCTCACCCATGTCTTTTATGGACCTTGCTTTGTGCACTGGTCCAAATCATTTGGTGGAGGGGGAATTATGATGTGGGGTTGTTTTTCAGGGGTTGGGCTTGTCCCCTTAGTTCCAGTGAAGGGAACTCTTAAGGCGTCAGCATACCAAGACATTTTGGACAATTTTATGCTCCCAACTTTGTGGGAACAGTTTGGGGATGGCCCCTTCCTGTTCTAACATGACTGCGCACCAGTGCACAAAGCAAGGTCCATAAAGACATGGATGAGCGAGTTTGGGGTGGAGGAACTTGACTGGCCTGCACAGAGTCCTGACCTTAATCCGATAGAACACCTTGTGGATAAATTAGAGTGGAAACTTTGAGCCAGGCCTTCTCATCCACATCAGTGTCTGACCTCACAAATGCACTTCTGGAAGAATGGTCAAACATTCCCATAGGCACACTCCTATATCTTTTGGACAGCCTTCCCACAAGAGTTGAAGCTGTTATAGCTGCAAAGAATGGGCCAACTCAATATTGAACCCTACAGACAAAGACTAGGATGCCGTTAAAGTTCATGTGTGTGGAAAGGGAGGTGTCCCAATACTTTTGGTAATAATATAAATTATATATATATATATATATATATATATATATATATATATATATATATATGTAGTGCTGGTAGATTTTCAGTCTACCGCTTATAGGTAAATTTAGTGGGTTACCTGTTCATACATAGTCAGAATTGGCCTCTGTTCCAGTTTGGCTGTGTTGCATGTAGTTTCACATTGTGCCTGTGGGTGTCGTTGTCACCATGGGTCGGTGTTGGAAAGGCAACACGTTAAAGTGTATGAGTGCTCCTCTGTCCCGGAGATAACTCGGTGGAGGTGGTCCTCTGAGTTGTATTCTGGGAAAGGGTATTTATGGGTCAGACGCCATGTTTTAGGGTCTTTCCTTCCACCTGCTGGCCCTCCTGGCCGACAGGTATGTGTTAGGAGTACTACTGCGTGGTCCCCCGACCGGGAGAACCACGTTGCTGCAGCGTGTGGGTGGGCCCAGAAGCCTGTCTGGGGCCTACCACAGCGGCGAGGGAGTGGTCCTGTGCTGTCTGTCCTACGGGAAGAACCTGGACAACTGATAGGATCCCAGCGGAGGACCCGTCATGGAAGGATCATGCAGAGTGCTGGTCTGGAGAGGGGTCTGGTGACTCAGTTGGAGGACGCATCTTGAAGTTAGCCTACCACATAGTACTGCCAGGTCGGCTTAAAGGTTCTAGTGCTGTGTTTGCTATTCATCGTAAATCATTACATCCTGTGGCAGAGGATCGTACGGGTTTCTATTCCATTCAAATCTGTGGCAGAGACTTTTGTTCATGCTGCGTATCGGCTGCTAGGTTAGAGAGAGAAAACTATCCAGGCAAAGATTCAACTCCAAAAGGAGAGTACATTCATCTACAAGATTCCAATTCCTAATACTACACTAAGAAAAGGTATTTGAACTTCACTGCAACTCTTCTTCTACCTCTTTCCTGCTACTTCCTTCAGTTATACTTTATTAAAGCATTGGAAAAGATACTCAAGTGTCCGGTGCCTACATTGTCTGGTATTAAGCTCAACGGGACCCTAGACCCGGTTCTGGTGAAATTAAGGTAACGAAGGTGACGGTAAAAGCCCGCTTTAAACCAGCAGCTCCACCGAGAGTTATTGCTACATGTGGGGGCGTCGTCCGGGATTATTAGCCGTCAACCTCCCGCAACCCTGAGAAGTATTTCAGTGTCACAAAGATTAAATATTTTGTTTTTTAGTTCATGGATGGCATTGTGTCTCTGGGCTCTTTTGATCACTGAAAACAATCTCGGACACCTGTGATAATTAGATTGCCAGGTGAGCCCAATTAAAGGAAAAACTACTAAAGGAGGGTGTTCCAATTATGAGGCTGGGTTCACACTGGTGCGACACGACAGCCGTCCTACTTTGGATCCGACTTTGCCCTGCGACATGAAGCCGGCATGTGTCCGACTTTCAATGAACGGGGATCCGACTTGGATCCCCGCCAATGCCCGGCACTGTGTTTGGTATGAATCTTTAGGGGGAACTCCGCGCCAAATTTTAAATAAAAATCCGGCATGGGTTCCCCCTCCAAGAGCATACCAGGCCCTTAGGTCTGGTATGGATCTAAGGGGAACCCCCTACGCCAAAAAATCGGCGTGGGGTCCCCCCTAAAATCCATACCAGACCCTTATCCGAGCACGCAGCCCAGCCGGTCAGGAATGTGGGGTGGGGACGAGCTGGCGGCCCCCCCCTCCTGGACCGTACCAGGCCGCATGCCCTCAACATGGGGGGGTGCTTTGGGGCATGGGGGGCGCAGTGTGGCCCCCCCACCCCAAAGCACCTTGTCCCCATGTTGATGAGGACAAGGGCCTCTTCCCGACAACCCTGGACGTTGGTTGTCGGGGTCTGCGGGCGGGGGGCTTATCGGAATCTGGGAGCCCCCTTTAATAAGGGGGCCCCCAGATCCCGGCCCCCCACCCTATGTGAATGAGTATGGGGTACAGCGTACCCCTACCCATTCACCTAGGAAAAAAGTGTCAATTTAAAAAAAAACACTACACAGATTTTTAAAGCATTTTATTAGACAGCTCCGGGGGTCTTCTTCCGATTTCGGGGGTCTCTCCGGTTCTTCTCCACGCTCTCCGGATCTTCTGCCGGGCTCCTCCGCTCTCTTCTGCTGTTTTGCCACTCTTTTGCTAAAGCGGAGGAGCCTGGTCTTCAATCTTCTGCCTTCTGCCCTCTTCTCCTGATGTTGACACGACGCTCTCTGGGGCTAGAATGCTCTCTGTGCGCTCTGCTCTGATTTATATAGGCGGTGACCCCGCCCCCTTAAGCCGTCACAGTCCCTGGGCATGCTGGGACTATGACGGCATAAGGGGGCGTGGTCATCGGGTGATGACCACGCCCCCTAAAACGTCACAGTCCCAGCATGCCCAGGGACTGTGACAGCTTAAGGGGGCGGGGTCACCGCCTATATAAATCAGAGCAGAGCGCACAGAGAGCATTCTAGCCCCAGAGAGCGTCGTGTCAACATCAGGAGAAGAGGGCAGAAGGCAGAAGGCAGAAGATTGAAGACCAGGCTCCTCCGCTTTAGCAAAAGAGCGGCAAAAGAGCAGAAGAGAGCGGAGGAGCCCGGCAGAAGATCCGGAGAGCGTGGAGAAGAACCGGAGAGACCCCCGAAGTCGGAAGAAGACCCCCGGAGCTGTCTAATAAAATGCTTTAAAAATCTGTGTAGTGTTTTTTTTTTAAATTGACACTTTTTTCCTAGGTGAATGGGTAGGGGTACGCTGTACCCCATACTCATTCACATAGGGTGGGGGGCCGGGATCTGGGGGCCCCCTTATTAAAGGGGGCTCCCGGATTCCGATAAGTCCCCGCCCGCAGACCCCGACAACCAACGGCCAGGGTTGTCGGGAAGAGGCCCTTGTCCTCATCAACATGGGGACAAGGTGCTTTGGGGTGGGGGGGCCGCAGCGCGCCCCCTCCCCCAAGGCACCACCCCCCATGTTGAGGGCATGCGGCCTGGTACGGTTCAGGAGGGGGGGGCGCTCGCTCGTCCCCACCCCCATTCCTGTCCGGCCGGGCTGCGTGCTCGGATAAGGGTCTGGTATGGATTGGGGGCGACCCCCCACGCCGTTTTTTCGGCGTAGGGGGTTCCCTTCAAGGTCCATACCAGACCCAAGGGCCTGGTATGCTCTTGGAGGGGGAACCCATGCCGGATTTTTATTTAAAATTTGGCGCAGAGTTCCCCCTCAAGATCATCTGAGCACAAGTCGCGTGCCGAAGTCGGATCATGCAAGACGGCAATCCGACTTTGATCCGACTTCAATGATAGTCAATAGGCTGAAGTAGGATCAAAGTCGGACCAAAGTAGTACAGGGAGCATTTCTAAAGTCGGAACGACTTGTGTCGGACCAGTTAGGACGGCTCCCATAGGGAAACATTACATTTCACACGTCATGCGACATGAGCTCCCAATGTCGGAGCGTTTGTCGGACCAGTGTGAACCCAGCCTCAAGCAGATAACCATTTTCAAGCAATATGGGGAAGAAAAGGGATCTCTCTGCTGCTGAAAAGAGTGAAATAGCTCAATGCCTTGGACGAGGTATGAAAACATTAGATATTTCACGAAAACGTAAGCATGATCATCGCACTATTAAGAGATTTGTGGCTGATTCGGAGCACAGACGGTTTCGTGCAGACAAAGGCACATTCAGGAACATTCCTGCCAGATTCATGCATCGGATCAAGAGAGCAGCTGCTAAAACACCATTACATAGCAGCAAACAGATATTTGAAGCTGCTGATGCCTCTGGAGTCCCACGGACATCAAGGTGTAGAGTCCTCCAGAGTCTTGCAACTGTGCATAAACCTTCCATTCAGCCACCACTAACCAATGCTCACAAGCAGAAACGGCTGCATTGGGCAGAAAAATACATAGAGACTAATTTTCAAACAGTTCTGTTCACTGATGAGTGCCGTGCAACCCTGGATGGTCCAGATGGATGGAGTAGTGGATGGTTGGTGGACCGCCACCCTGTTCCAACAAGGCTGGGACCTCAGCAAGGCGGTGGTGAAGTCATGTTTTGGGCCGGAATCATGGGAAGAGAGCTGGTCGGCCCCTTTAGGGCCCCCGGAAGGTGTAAAGATGACCTCTGCAAAGTATGTGGAGTTCCTGACTGACCACTTCCTTCCCTGGTACAGAAGGAAGAACTATGCTTTCCGTAATGAAATCATTTTCATGCATGACAATGCACCATCTCATGCTTCAAAGAATACCTCTGCATCAATGGCTGCTATGGGGATAAAAGGAGAGAAAGTCATGGTGTGGCCTCCATCCTCCCCTGACCTCAATCCTATTGAGAACCTTTGGAGCATCCTCAAACAAAAGATCTATGAGGGTGGGAGGCAGTTTACATCCAAACAGCAGCTCTGGGAGGCTATTCTGACATCTTGCAAACAAATTCAAGCAAAAACTGTCCAAAAACTCACAAGTTCAATAGATGCAAGACTTGTGAAGCTCCTATCAAATAAGGGGTCCTATGTTAAAATGTAACGTGACCTGTTAAAATGTTGTTCAAAGTTTGATTGAAACTGAGTAAACTGATTTCAGTAAATATGCTGCAAACACAACAAATGCCAATTTTCAGTTCTTTACAACCTATAAAGTGTTTTGAAACTTACTGTGCGTAATAATTCGGAACAGTCAAATGACGGACGATCACTTGTAAACAAACCTTTACATGACGCCGTTTCCTCTCCCCCCTCTGCACCGATCAGTACAGTGTGAGAGGAGAGGGGGAGAGATCGGATGGCAGCAGCGATGTGGGCTGGATCTGTAGTGCCCACAGCGCTGCTCTTTGACACAGAGTCACATCCATCCATCCATGCTCAGCCATCCCTCCATGCTCAGAAATACTCTGCAATACACTGTGCAATACCCTGTGCAATACTCTGCAATACCCCGCAATACCCTGCAATACCTTGCAATACTCTGCAATACCCTGTGCAATACTCAGCCATACCCAGCCATACTCTGCCATACTTGGTGATACCCAGCCATACTCTGCCATACCCAGCCATACCTAGTCATACTCGGCCATACTCGGCCATGCTCAGCCATACTCGGCTGTACTCGGCCTCTGTATGTGGTTAGGCTGTGGAAGTCTCACACATGTGGTATCGCCATACTCAGGAGGAGTAGGAGAATCTATTTTGGGGTGTCATTTTTGGTATGTACATGCTATGTGTTAGAAACATTGTATAAATGGACAACTTTGTGTTAAAAAAAAAAGCGTTTTAACCACTTCCCGCCCGCCGTCATATGACGTCCTTGAATTTGTGCGGGGATATCTGAATGATGCCTGCAGCTACAGGCATCATTCAGATATCAGCTTTTTCAGCCAGCGATTCCCTACACCATAAGAGTGATCATAGGGGCTGTTACACTGCTTGATTGTTTTTACGGGAGGTGAGAGGGGACCCCCCTTCCCTCCTGCCACCCTCCGGTGCTTCTACCGACTCACCGCTACAATCGAAGCCAGGATCGTGTTTTTTTTTTTTTTTTTTATTATTATTTCAGGATTCCCAGCCTAGAGTTGAGTTGTGGGGTCTTATTGAGGACCTGTCATGCAATATTCCAATTACAAGGGATGTTTACATTCCTTGTAACAGGAATAAAAGTGATCAAAAAAACTATCTTTTGGAAAAAAGTGTCAAAGTAAAAAAAATATTGTAAAATGAACAAAAAAACATTTTTTAAAGCGCCCCTGTCCCCGTGTGCTTGCATGCAGAAGCGAACGCATAAGTCCCTCCCACATATGAAAACGGTTTTCAAACCACACATGTGAGGTGTCACTGCGAATGTTAGAGCGAGAGCAATAATTTTGGCCCTAGACCTCCTCTGTAACTCAAAACTTGTAACCAGTAAAAATTTTTAAAGCGTCTCCTATGGGGATTTTTAAGTAGCAAAGTTTGGCGCCATTCCAGGAGCGTGTGCAATTTTGCAGGGTCACATGTTAGGTATCTATTTACTCGGCGTAACTTCATCTTTCACATTATGCAAAAACATTGGGCTAACTTTACTGTTTTTTTTTTTTTAAAGCACAAAAAAAACACGTTCGAAAAATTGCTGCGCAAATACCGTGCGAGATAAAAAGTTGCAACAACCGCCATTGTATTCTCTAGGGTCTTTGCTAAAAAAACATATATAATGTTTTGGGGTTCTATGTAATTTTCTAGCAAATGATGATTTTTACATGTAGGAGAGAAATGTCAGAATTGGCCTGGGTGCTCCAGAACGCCTGAAGGTGCTCCCTGCATGTTGGGCCTCTGTATGTGGCCACGCTGTGTAAAAGTCTCACACATGTGGTATTGCCATACTCAGGAGTAATAGCAGAATTTGGGGTGTAATTTGTGGTATGCATATGCGGTGTGTGAGAAATAACCTGCTAATATGACAATTTTGTGAAAAGAAAAAAAATTCTTGATTTTGCAAAGAATTGTGAGAAAAAAATGACAACTTCAAAAAACTCACCATGCATCTTTCTGAATACTTTGGAATGTCTTCTTTCAAAAAAGGGGTAATTTGGGGGGTATTTGTACTTTTCTGGCATGTTAGGGTCTCAAGAAATTAGATAGGCCGTCAGTACTTCAGGTGTGATTAATTTTCAGATATTGGCACCATAGCTTTTGGACTCTATAACTTTCACAAAGACCAAATAATATACACCAATTTGTACTTATTTTTACCAAAGATATGTAGCAGTATAAATTTTGGCCAAAATTTATGAAGAAAAATTACTAATTTGCTAAATTTTATAACAGAAACAAAGAAATTCATTTTTTTACCGAATATTCAGTCTTTTTTCTTTTATAGCGCAAAAAATAAAAAACCCAGCGGTGATTAAATACCACCAAAAGAAAGCTCTATTTGTGTGAAAAAAAGGACAAAAATTTCATATAGATACAGTGTTGCATGTGTTGACTGAGTAATTGTCATTCAAAATGTGAGAGCATTGAAAGCTGAAAATTGGTCTGGTTATTAACCACTCGCCTACCAGGTACGAACACCCCCTTCCTGCCCAAGCCATTTTTCAGCTTTCAGCGCTGTCGCACTTTGACAATTGCACGGTCATACTACACTGTACCCAAACAAATTTTTTATCATTTTGTTCACACAAATAGAGCTTTCTTTTGCTGGTATGTAATCACTGCTGGGTTTTTTATTTTTTACAAAAAAAAAGGCCAAAAATTTTGAAAAAAAAATAGTTTTTTTTATTTTTTTTCTGTCAGTAAATTTTGTAACTAAGTAATTTTTCACCTTCACTGATGTGCGCTGATGAGGCGGCACTGATGAGCACTGATAGGCTGAACTGGTCGGCATTGATGAAGTGGCACTAATGGGCACTGATGAGGAGGCACTAATATGTCACACTTATGGGCACTGATAGGTGGCACTGATATGTGGCATTGAGCACTGATAGGCGGCACTGATGGGCACTAATAGGTGCCACTTGTGGGCACTGAGAGGCGGCAGTGGCGGGCACTGAGAGGCGGCACTGGTGGGCATGGATAGGTGGCACAGATGGGCACTGATGGGCATTGATGGGTGGCACTGATGGGAAGCACTGATAGGTGGCACTAATTGCCAGCACTGACTGGCATGGCTAATGGGCACTGATTTGTGGCACTTGTGGGCAGTGTGGGCACTGGTGGTCTCTGATCACTGGCATTGGTGGTCACAGTATGCTGGCATTGGTGGGCATGGTATTTTATTTATGGCACTTTATTTATATATTGTAATCAGGGCACTGATGATCAGTGCCCTGATTACTTCCCTAGCTGTCCCCCTGTGAGGAGATGCCGCTGATCGGCTATCCTCTCCTCGCACTCTGTCAGTATGAGGCAAGGAGAGCCGATTACCGGCATCTCCGTGTTTACATGTGACCGTCTGTGATTGGACACAGCCGATCACATGGTTAAAGAGCCACAGAAGCGGCTCTTTACACAGATTGGTGTCGCACCGCATCCTAGCAACACGGTGCGGCCACAATCGCCGCGGTGCGCGCCCCCCGCGGGCGCGTGAGAGTGGCCGTTCTGTGCCGCCGTCATATGACGGCGGCCCAGGACAAGAGCTGCACCACCCCGCCGTCATATGATGGTGGGCGGGTGTCAACTGGTTAAGGGGGTTTAAGTGCCCAGTGGTCAAGTGGTTAAATGACAATTTTTTTTTTTTTTTATTGCATTTAAGGGTTCTTTCACACCGAGGCGCTTTGCAGGCGCTAAAGTGCTAAAAATAGCGCCTGCAAAGCACCCTGAAAGAGCCACTCAATTCACTCCAATGTGAGAGCCCCGAGGGCGCTTGCAGGACGGTCAAAAAAGTCCTGCAAGCCGCATCTTTGTAGCGCTATAGGAGCAGTGTATTCACCGCTCCTAAAGTGCCCCTGCCCATTGAAAACAATGGGGCAGCGCTGCAAACCCGCCGGCAAAGCGCCGCTGCAGCGGCGCTTTGCCAGCGGTTTTAACCCTTTTTCGGCCGCTAGCGGGGGTTAAAACCGCCCCGATAGCGGCCAATTAGCGCCGCTAAAACGACGGTAAATATATCGCCGCTTTACCACCGGCGCCCGCCCGTCCCAGTGTGAAAGTAGCCTAAGTGTAAATATGAGATCTGAGGTCTTTTTGACCCCAGATCTCATATTTAAGAGGACCTGTCATGGATGTTTACATTCCTTGTAATAGGATTAAAAGTGACACTTTTTTTTTAAAAAAACAGTGTAAAAATAAAAGGTAAAATAAATAAGAAAAAAAACAAAACATTTTTTAAATGCGCCCCGTCCCGCCGAGCTCGCGTGCAGAACTGAATGCATACGTGAGTAGCGCCTGCATATGAAAACGGTGTTCAAACCACACATGTGAGGTATCGCCGTGATCTGAAGTGCAAGAGAATTAATTCTAGCCCTAGACCTCCTCTGTAACTTAAAACATGCAACCTGTAGAATTTTTTTAAACATCGCCTATAGAGATTTTTGAGGCAAAAATTTTGTCGCCATTCCACGAGCGGGCGGATTTTGAAGCGTGACATGTCGGGTATCAATTTACTCGGAGTAACATTATCTTTCACAATATAAAAAAAAATTGGGCTAACTTTACTGCTGTCCTATTTTTTAATTCAAAAATGTGCGCTTGTAAGACCGCTGCGCAAATACGATGTAACAGAAAGTATTGCAACAACCGCCATTCTATTCTCTAGGGTGTTAGAAAAAAAAATTATAATGTTTGTGGGTTCTAAGTAATTTTCTAGCAAAAAATATAGATTTAAAATATTTTCTGACCAATTACTAATTTAAATGTCTAGTCCTTATAAGGATTGCAACCACTGGGGTGGTGATAGAGTTGCCACCTCATCCCTTTAAACCCGAACACATATGAATTACACAGGTTCTGAGGCTAATTAATTACAGATAAGGCACCAAGTGAGTTTAATTATCACCTTAATCAGCCACAGAACCTGTGTAATTCATATGTGTTCCGGTTTAAAGGGATGAGGTGGCAAGCCTAGGTGGTGAATAGTTGGGATGTGTTGGCTCTAGTCAATCTCTGATGTATTAATCAACTAATTAAACCTTGTGTGAGCTTGTTATTAATTTAATATAGGGAGGATTTCTACTGAGGTTTTAGTAATTTTTTGGGGCGCCATATATATTAGCGCCACTAGATGGTGGTGGTATTTATGGATCCGTGTAGTCATGGAAATTATTTCAATGCCCTTTTAACCGCTTCCCGACCGCCTCACACAAATATACTGCGGCAGAAGGGCACGTACAGGCAGAATCACGTACCTGTACGTTGCCCTTTAAGAGGCAGCTGGCGCACGCCCGCCGGGAGCTTTGTGAGCGTGATCACAGGTCCCACGGACTGGACTTTTTTTTTTAACAAAAATATGTAGAAGAGTACGTATCGGCCTAAACTGAGCAAAAAAAAATGTTTTTTATATATATTTTGGGGGTATTTATTATAGTAAAAAGTAAAAAAAAAATGCATTTTTTTTCAAAATTGTCACCATTTTTTTGTTTATATCGCAAAAAATAAAAACCGCAGAGGTGATCAGATACCACCAAAAGAAAGCTCTATTTGTGGGGAAAAAAGGACGTCAATTTTGTTTGGGAGCCACGTCGCACGACCGCGCAATTGTCAGTTAAAGTGACGCAGTGCCGAATCGCAAAAAGTGCTCTGGTCTTTGGCCAGCCAAATGGTCCGGGGCTTAAGTGGTTAATCAATTTGGGTATATTGATTTACATGTCTTATCTCATTTCTAATTTTAAATAAATATTATGATTGGAAGTGTAATCTATGAATTATCTGGTAGGTAGCCACTAGGTTATATTCATCCGTAAGGATAAAGCATGTTAGTGGAGTTTCTGTGTACCTACAAAAGAATTCACTTTTGGGTGATTCCCAGGAAACCCTACCTGAAGGGTATATAAGGTTAATCACAAAACCTGAGTTCTTAGCTTCTAAAGATGTAATCTACTATGGGAAAACTAGTCAAGCGAGGACGCATGGCGTTTTGGAGCAAGCTTTACAGCAAGTATTAGATGTTACACAGTAAGCATGTTGCTGTTTGGAGAATCTGTGAGGACTTCAAATGCCCCATCAGGGATTATAGCAAGCTGTTGTCACTATCATCTTTGCTGAGAACTGTTTTTAAACATTTTTAAAGTTTTTCAATAAACCATGCTGGTTTACGCTATGTGGAGCATATTTTTTTCTTTTATTTTTAAATGCCATTTGTCCATCTGGAGCACAGATAGTGGAAGGGAGTTATCGGCTGGAGTCCGTGATCGCTGAGTTCTGATCGTTGGTTGGAGCTCGCAGAGTGTAGGGGAGCGGAGTTTTCCTCCCTGGGCTGTTCCTTGGGATCACAGATCATCATTTACCATCCGGAGCCGGTTCCTGTTTCCCCGGGTCTTTCAGAGCACAAAGCGCATTTGACCTCTCTTGCTGTAAGGTAATGAGGGTCAACTCCATTTGGTTAGTAGGAATTCCATGTGTTTATGAATCGGCTGGGAGTACCAACCTTTGCTGTTTCTTTTCACTGTGGGATATATTAGGACGTTTATCTGAACAAGGACATTCACTTCACCTTTTTTGGGTACTTGCATCATCCTTTTTTGTTGGACTTTTTTTCACTGGTTGCATATCCTACATTTTGGTCTGAGCACTGACAGGCTTACCCCCCCACCCCTTCAACTTCTGCAGAGATATATATATATATATATATATATATATATATATATATATTACAATTTTTGTAGAGGACTATTTCACCATTTATCTTTATACATTTATTAGGCACTTTGCTAGCACCGTTAGAAGGAATAGTTTTCCTAAAGACACAGTTTTCACCATTATCACTAGATTGAAACAGCTGCTGCACAAAGTTTTTTTGTTAGTTCACTGTTTATCCAATTGTTTGTTTTTTTATTGTTTCATTGGAGGAGAGTAGGCTAAATTCCCAGCACAAAGAGAAAATTGAGCACGCTGTGCACGTATGCCTAGTGTGGTCAGTTTTAATAGGAAAGCAGAGCAACTGGCAGGAACACCAGGGATTTCACACAAAGGAAGCAATACAAAGACCCCTTTCACAGAGGGGTGTTTTTCGGGCGCTTTTGGGCTAAAAATAGCGCCTGTAAAGCACCTGAAAAATGCCTCCCCTTCATCCCCAGTGTGAAAGCCGAGTGCTTTCACACTGGGGCGGTGCGCTTGCGGGACGGGAAAAAAAGTCCTGCAAGCAGCATCTTTTGAGCGGTGGAGGAGCGGTGTATACACCGCTCCTGCCCATTAAAATGAATGGGCATCGCTACAGAATCGCCTGCAAAGCGCAGCGGCGCTACACAGGCACATTTAACCCTTTATTCGCACGCTAGCGGGGGGTTAAAAGTGCACAGCTAGCGGCCGAATAGCACCGCTAAAACGACGGTAAAGTACTGTTAAAAGTTGCGGCATTTTACAGTCAACGCCCACTTGCCCCAGTGTGAAAGTAGTCAAAGTGAACATTATTTATTTTTTTTATATACAAGTACATGATACAGCAGGCACATATCAGCATACGCCCAAACTTTTTGAAATGAGAACAAGGGACGCCTATTAACAAAAGTATGTAGGCATAGGACACAGCCCCTGTCACACCCCCCAAAGGAGAATTATACCAAAAAAAAATTGTTAAAGTGTTACTTAACCCACAACAGTAAAATCAGTCTGTATATGTAGTAAAGCATGCTTGGTATACTCACTGTGGAACCTAAGGGGCAATCCTCTGCATTGTGTAAAAAGGCTTTTTGATCTGTCTTCTCTGATCCTCCCCTTCTTTTACTGTGCCCAATCCATCTCCTGATAGAACAGAGCCTTGGCGGCACTCTGCATATGCTCAGTTTGGTGTGTACTGCTAGAGAGTTTTTAGTTTTCATACAACAATACAGATCACACCAAAATGAGGGACAAATGAGGAGGAAAGAGGGACAGAGGGACTTTGTTCCGAATCAGGGACAGTCCCTCGAAATCAGGGACATTTGGGAGCTATGTATCAGGACTATGAAATGTTGGGTTCACATATTCTTTAATCAATGAATTGTATCTATGAAAGCAGAGCATTATCAATATAGGACAGGAACACTTACTCTCTCATCATCTCCATAACAAAGGTGGAGATGTTCTGTAGATCAAGGAGGTATCTTGAACAGGGCAGATAAGGCTGCTTGAGATAAGCCTGTTGATTCCACAGGACGTTATGTATTCATTCGATTTCTGACAGGATCAGCAGTTTTTTGGGGGGTTTTTTGCACATACCAAGCAGATATAACCAAATACTTTTAATGACAATTTTAAGAGACCAAACTGGGAGCAAATAAGAGAAGTTCATTGTTGGGGGTTACACATGTGATTTATAAAAAAATATATAGGTTGCGCTATTCAATCATATGTAAAAACACATAGGATGATTCAAACAGTCCACAAATAATGTGACATCAATGTGAAAATAAGATAATAAAAATCAGTCTACAAGTGATGTGAAAGTAACTCTTGATAACGATCTCCACCCTCCACCACTGAAGTGATTTAAATATCAGTGCCCCCACCAACAGCTGAAAGGCTCGCTTACCAACTCCTGGTAAGGGATCGTTGACGCTTGTGGCTTTAGCCCAGCCAAGGCCTTTCTCCAGGTCCAGATGGTCTCCCAACAATAACTCCCCTTGGTATTGTATAGGACAGTGATGGCAAACCTTGGCACCCCAGATGTTTTGGAACTACATTTCCCATGATGCTTATGCACTCTGCAGTGTAGTTGAGCAGCGTGGGATATGTAGTTCCAAAACATCTGGGGTGCCAAGGCTCACCATCACTGGTATAGGATATGATGATCTCAAAAGAACAAAGTGCTCCACATAGTGTAAAATCCTTGTAAATGTATAAATAATAAAAGTAATGCACTTACAGCTGCCGCTGATAAAAAAAGTATAGTATCTCGTGTGTAGGCCGCCACACAAAACAACCCGTCCTCTAAGGCACGTATGGGGTTAGTGACGTCAGCGTGTCGCTCCACCCATGTGATTTATGTACATTGCAAGGATTTTAACAAACTTTGTTGCAGATTGCTAGCTTTATGTTTTTCTGAAGAAAAAGCTGTTTGTTTGCGGAGTGTGACTGTGTATGGAAGCGATTTTATAATTATCAATCAGCTGCTGCACTTGCAGGGCTCTAATGAAGAAAGTGGCAGGGTTTGTATCCCTTTAGACGTGATTTGGGAGTATCTAGAAAAAAATGACTTTTTTTGTTGCAGGGGATTCCCAAAATCTGACCTGTATCTTAGTGCAGACTTCTGGTGCAATTGGTGAGACAATCATACAAGCAGGAAATTAAATTTTTTGGGGGGGGTCTGTACACCATCTGTGTACAGAACACCTCCAGGTAGCCACATTGCATTGCATTTTACTGAAAATTACAGAGCTGCAGATTGAAAAGGAAAGGTAATTTTTAATAACATTCAATTGCAAAATGACTTGTGTAGCAATTGTATATGCTGTAGTATTTTTATTTGCTACTGTTTTTTTTTTTTCCCTACGAAAGTGGAGTTTCTCTTTAACCTTGGTGTGGTGAAGAAGATGACCAAGAAGACCAACATCTAGCTACCACTTAGGAACCTTGGAGAAGACAGGGTAATATACAGAATATATCAACTAAGATGCTGTTAGATTCAACTTTTAAATAAGTTGCTTATAGTTTATATTGCTTTGTCAAATTATTGCTTCTTATAGGAATTGAGACACAGAGTCAGGTATGTCTGTATCAAAGTTCTCAGCATAATGGACTGCTGCTCTTTACTCTTTCAAAGGCCTTTTATAAGCAATTATACAAACAATAGCATTAGCACAGCCCCCCCACAAAGGGCAAGGGTAAACAACAACAGGAGTCACCTGGGCTACGAACACAAGCTTCAACACCATGGCAATATAGTTACAAGAAAACAAAAGCAGCTTCAATCGAGTTTAACAGCCAAAAAGTTACATTCAAAACAGATTTACATGTAGGCATCATATTAAGTGAGAACTCTAAATTAAATCCCTGACCTTATCAATTTCCCCCTTTGACATCATCCTCTCCTTCCCCCTGGGTCCTCATGAATAAGTTCTAGTCAGTTTTTCCCCAGAGTCCTTTCCCTGACCGCGAGTTGTCAGAGGGGTAGAACCCATCCCCCTAGGTATTACCAACATCTTAAAATTCAAGAAGAGGAGTTTTATAGGAGTAGGGTGATGTCAATACACATTTATCGGTATGCCCTGTCTATTCTCCTAATTTTCCTATTTATTTTCCTGTACACACATATATTCGTGATTGTAAGTGATATTAATATTAGAATAATAATTACCATTGGACTTAACAACCAGTGAAAGGTATTGGTTGCTGTAGAAGACATTCCACTAAATATATCCCACCAATGTGGTGCAGTATCCTGTTGTATCTGTGAGGAAAGATGTACTAGTCTACCTTTGTCAATAATTGCGGATACAAGGTTATTCTGTAGGGTATGTTCTAGTGTTTCTATGTGTTGTCTTAACAACTCTGATTGTTCCAAAACCTGTTTTAGTGGGTCTAAAGAAATTATAAAGGGTGTAGTGTCAGTGAGATTATGTACCTCATAGACTGAAGAGAATATCTTATCGGTGTCTGGTTCAAAAAGATAGGTGTCGTTACCCCATTGTAATATTTTAATCTTTTTTATACATCCCGCAAACGGCGCCGATTTATTTAATGCTGACATGGTGCGGTTATCATTAGTAATGATACAAATATGCTGGGGTCCTATTTCTATGAATCTATTGTTCACGTTTATTGGTGTTCTTTGCATTTTGCATATGCTAGTTTGGTATTTTAACAAGCAAGGTTCATATACTGGGGAACTTCTGCCACATACCATTCCCTTATTAGTTCCTTCACATAGAGTTAAATCATGGGTTCTGTTTCTTTTATCTACATATTTCCCATATATTTCTGGATACTAAAACTCGTCTTTAATTACTAGTGGCATGACCACTATTTTACACATTTCCATTACATCTTCTACCCGGTATGCTTCAAACCTTCCTACACACCATTTCTCCTCACATTCTATCTTATCCCCTTTTACTTGGAACCATACACCATCGTCAGTTAAACCCTTAAAGTATTTCATCCAGGTATGATAATTTCCCAACTGTAGTTCAGTCCTGGCCCTATTTATTTGTATATGATAGGATAAGAGGTTAAAAGAGCACTGTGTAAAATTTACAAACTGTTGATTTTGATTCCACAGCTGGAGCTCTGCTCCTATCGTGTGATTTATTAACCCTCCCAAAAATTGTAATAGGGGTATTTCTTGCAGTTGGGTTTCAAAAGCGGTGGGTAACCATTTGCTTGTGATAGTCAAGCTGTCAGCTATGTGTCCCCCTGCATGCTTCCATCTGTTGTTCATTTCTTCTATCTCTACCGAGTTTAAAATTCCCATCCCTGTACCTGTCAGTCCCAATAGTGTGTCGTACCATTCTCGTTTATACCTACACTCCGGTATCGGGGGAAAGGTGATATTGAATTTTATTTTTGTTTTCTGTTGTGATGTTGATACATTTATGCAAGTGTTTGGTACGGGTGTTAATATGGAAGATTCAATTGTTGGCGTTACTTCTTCCTCCATTTGTATGTGAAACCCATAGGCCTCTGCACTCCAATACCACCCATCATTTCTCTCTTCCCTCCACCAAGAGGCACAGAGGAAAGTACTGGATTGATTAACGGTAATATCTGTCAGATTAAGCATCCCTTCGGTTATATTCCCTCCTTCTGCCATGACTGTTAATATTTGGTACATTTGTCCCACTACCCGTTCCCGGGCTTGTTTCCATGTCTGTGAAAGGGATATTTTATGACACCTATGGTTCTTACTATTGTTAAAGGGGAAACCCATATTATCATTCCACTGGAAAGTTACGGTTACTTCTGAGAGGGGGTCTGCCTGTATCCATGCTATACCTACATCTACATGAAACGGTCGCCTATGTCCTTCAACAGTATAATTACCCACAGTGTAATCCTTATTTATCTCATATCCTGATACATTTGCCACTTTAGGATCATCTATACTCCATTCAAAAGTCATTGTTTCTTCTACCTCAAGTACATTAATACCAGGAGTCCATGCATATATTTGTAAAACAACAATCTTCAACAAAAAATATGTAAGTAGATATTTCATCATGTTGTTTTCTCGGGTTGTTTCTTGCAATGTGATGCATGTATCCAGGTAGGTTTTCCTTCCAGCTTTACTGAGGTGGCTGTGGTCAAGAGTACTTGGTAAGGACCTTCAAACCTGGGTTCCAATGTCTTTCTGGTGTGTTTCTTTACATATACATAATCCCCTGGTAGCAGCGTATGTGTACCTGTTATTGAATTAGGGTCTGGAAGAGAAGAATACACACTTTTGTGGATCTTAGTTAGACGTTGTTGTAATTGTATCACATATGCAGTCAAACTATCACATTGCAATTGCATACTTTGTGGAAAGTAGAACCCAATCTAGGTGCATTCCCAAAAAATAACTCATATGGGGATAATCCTGTCTTTCCTGTTGGAGTGTACCTTATAGAGAACAAAGCCAAAGGCAGGCATTCTGGCCAAGGCTTGTTTAACTCTTGCATGGCTTTTTGTATTTTTAACTTTATTGTCCCATTTACTCTCTCCACTGATCCTGAACTCTGTGGGTGGTAAGGGGTGTGAAAACTTTGTTGAACCCCTAACATGGTCATCACATTCTGCATGATTTCTCCTGTAAAGTGTGTCCCCCTATCTGATTCTATGGTTTCAGGAAGACCAAACCTAGGTATTAACTCAGTGATCAGTTTCTTAGCTGTGGCTTTAGCTGTAGCCGATTTTACTGGATAACTTTCGGGCCAACCTGAGAATAAATCGATACACACGAGGACAAACTCAAAGGGGCCGCTCTTGGGCATTTGTATGTAATCAATTTGCAGTCTCTGGAAGGGGTATTGGGCCCGGACCTGGTGTTTACGTGGGGTTTTTACTCTCTGTCCTGGGTTGTTCAGGAGACAGATTTGGCAGGCTGCACAGTAGTTTCTTGCAGTACTACTGAATCCAGGGGCGAGCCATCCTTGGTTCACAATCCTATACATGGAATTGGAACTGACGTGTGTGGGTAGGTGAACTGCTGCTGCCATTGCTGGGTACAGAGAGGCAGGCAGGCATATTTTGCCCCCTTCCCTCCATACATTGTCAAGGTCTGGTGCTGCTCCCATTCTGACCCACTTATCTTTCTCGCTCTCCCCTGCTTGCTCCTGTAATTTACTCAGCTGCTGCCATGTTGGTTCTGGGATACTCACCTCTACCGCTGCTAAGGTCTCAGGGCTTCCTTCCCCTAGAGCTGCCTGTTTTGCAGTCAAATCTGCAAATGCATTTCCTTTTGCCTCAATTGTTTTTGCGCTCGTGTGTGCCGCTATCTTCATGATGGCCACTCGTTTAACCTTTTGAAGATTGTTCAGGACTCTCTTAATCCCTTCTCCATGTTTTACAGGTGTACCTGCTGCTGTCAGATAACCTCTAGCCTTCCATATATGGCCATAATCATGCGCTACACCATAAGCGTAGGCAGAGTCAGTGTAAATATTCCCTTCTCGTTCTTTTAAGTATTCTAGGGCTTGTTCTAAAGCTTTTAATTCTGCTTCCTGTGCTGACATGTGGGCTGGTAAGGCCTGTGCTTCAATTACCTGCGTATCAGTCACTACAGCATACCCTGTGTGATATTTACCCTTGTCATCAGCAAACCTACTGCCATCTATGTACAAAGTGTGCTCAGCATTTAAAATTGGTGTATCTGTAACGTGTGGGAATCCCATTGTCTCCTGTTCCATGAGCTGAAAACAATCGTGTTCATCTACTTGTTTAAACAAAAGAGTGTCAGTGTCCTTATTTCTTTTCTCACTAGTACTATTAGTACTATTATTCCCCCTTGCCAAATCTGGCGACTGAAGAGGCAAAAAGGTAGCCAAATTTAAGGTTGTACAGCGCTGAAAAGTAACATTTGGAGGTAAGAGTAAAGTACACTGTAACCTTAATTGCCTAGCCATTGAAATGTGTTTGGGCTGTACCTGAGACAAGATTGCATGTATGTCATGTGTGGTATGCACTACGACTGGATTGTCTAGAACAATCTCTGATGACTTATCTATGATAATTGACACTGCAGCTACCGCCCGTACACAGGACGGTGAACCTCTAGATACTGGATCTAATGCTGCTGAAAAGTAAGCGACTGGTCTTTGTTTTACATGTGCCTGTGTCAGAACACCTGTGGCATGTCCAGTGATCTCAGCAATGTACAGATTAAATATCTTGGTGTAATCTGGTATACCAATAGCCGGGGCAGAAATCAACAACTTTTTCAAAGTGATAAACGATTCATAAGCTACTTCTGTAAGCATATACGGTACAATTTTCAAACAATCGTATAATGGCTGCATCAAAGCGCTAGCATGTGGTATCCACTGTCTACAATATGACACGATACCTAAAAACATACGCAATTGTTCCTGACACACTTGTAACTTTTTCTTATTAACCTTGCAACCTTTTTCTGCCAAAAATCGCAACAAATTAAGGGTGGTGGCCAAACAAGTTTCCTTGTCAGGGCAGTATAACAATAAATCATCCACATATTGTAACAATACACAGGAATCTGGTGGTACCCATTCTCCCAACACCGTTTGCAATGCTTGCGAATACAAGGTAGGTGAATGCGCCATACCCTGAGGTAGGCGTGTCCAGGTTAGTTGCCGATTTTTGATTGATAATGCGAACCAAAGTTGGCATTCTTCAGCAAGCGGGACGGAAAAGAAAGCATTCGCTAAATCTATAACCGTAAAGTACATACTGGTTGATGGTATTTGTGACAGTAATGTATGTGGATTGGGTACTAAAGGTGTCATCGGGGCTAGTATTTTGTTGACCGCTCTAAGGTCTTGGACCATTCTATACTTAACCGGACTACCGGCTACTGATTTCTTTTTAACCGGGTACAAGGGAGTGTTTGCCGGTGATTTTACCTCTTTTAGAACTCCACTTTTTAAGAAGGATTGGACCTGCATTTCTATGGCCGTCTCTTGAGGTGCACTAAGTGCATACTGCTTTTGTTGGGGAAGCACTGCTCCTGGAATCAGCTGTAGGGTAACCGGAGGTATGGGCAAAAGTCCAACATCAGCTGGATGTTTCTCCCATAGTTCTCCTGGAAGGGACGACAAAATCTGAACTAAGTCTGAAGGAGGTGGGCCGGACAATTCCGATTCCTCCTCTAGGTATTGTATCAGGTTACACATCTCCATGTGTTCTTGATTATCCCCTATAGCTAAGGTGACAGTGCCATCTGGATGATAGGTAATGTTAGCTCCTATTTTCTGCAAAATGTCAGCTCCTAACAAATTAGTGGGGGCTCCTCTGGATACCAGAAAGCGTGAAAGGAACATGTGGTTTCCTACTTTAACTTTCAGAGGTTTTGTAAGCGGGGCGTCGGCTAAAATGCCATCATATCCAGTTATTAGTAAAGTGTCAGGTGATTTTTGGCCAGGGAGTAGTTCAGAGTCAGAAAGTAACGAGCGTGAAGCTCCTGTATCGACTAAACAAGAGATTTTCTTATTACCAACCGTTATATTTGTCTTAAGCATTGTTGTTTTGGATTTTTCTAAAACCGGGGTGAGTCATGCTCGTGGACCATCTCCCTGCTGCCTGATATGACTATTTTTGTTGTCCCTGGGCTGGTTCCTTCTCTGATTAACTGGAGAATCAACACCTTCCTCTCCTTCATCCCTTATTCTTTTCCTACAGTTGCGTCTGATGTGACCATACTTGTTACAGTAGTGACAGGTAAGGGGTTTGCGAAAGGAACCTCTACCTTGCTCTTGGGGACCCCCGAGTGCGTTGATAGCATGAGATTTCCTCCCTTTGGTTTCTGCTAAGTCCGTCTCTATGCCTTGCGCTTTTTGTAACAACGTCCCTCTATCTCTAGTTGCCCTCCACTCTGGTGTGCAGGCTTTCAGTCTCTCACTTATCTGTGGAATTAATCCCTCCATAAATTGTCTATTGAAGGCTCGGATTGTGACTGGCAGGGCCAAGTCCAATCCCTCATCTGCCATCATACTTTCCATAGATAAGTAAAATTCCGATACAGTCTGTCCTGGCATTTGCTTCATGGGTGATATGGACCCCCTCTCCTGTTGTTTTGCCTGACAAAAAGCTTCTAATCTAGCAATAAAAGGGGCCCTTGAGTCTATATGTCTGACATGTCCTGTCTCTAAATTGCCATCCCCATCAACTTGTCCTGCAGGTCTGTGTGGACCTATTTCTGTCATAAACTGGTTAAACAGGGTCAGAGTCATTTTGTGTCTGCATAGATCCTCCCCATCCTGCCAGGTCGCTTCATGTGTATTCATTAACTGTGTCACAAATCTACAAAAAGCAGCTGGCTTTGCTACCGGGTCTGGGGCACTCTGTATTAATGCCATAAGGGTGTCTGCCGACCATGGTGCCCAAGTCCTTATTTGCATTCTACGAGTGACAGTAGGTGGGGCATTTGGATGGGCTGCTTGTCCAAATTCTGGATTGTTTACCTGAACAATGCGTGTATCAGTGCGTACAGGAGCTACAGTTTCTGGATGAGGTTTTTGTGCCCCACAATGCACACATTCTACTGCCCATTCTGGGTTTTGTGCTCCACAATCCTGACAAACCCATCCTCTCCCCTCAAGTACCGGATATATCTTGTGTGGTTTGCGTTCTACGTCAGTGTATGGGGGTGGGATGGCTGAGCTGGGAGCCTCGACATTTTTTGTTCTTCTATCTTTCATATCCCAACCATCACAATCTGGATTATATCTCCACCCCTCTTCTTTCGCTCTATTTGAGACCTTAATTAAGCACTGAACCTGACGCATCCATTGCTTCTCTAACACCTCTCCTTGTCTGTCCCTTTTTATTTCACTCCATACATCCGGGTCTAAGCCCGCTGCTCCTTTCACCTTAAATTTACGAAGGACATCCTTTAAGTCCTGTGCTTCGGTTTTCCCATAAATGTTCTTAATTATCTGTGGCACCGTATAAACCGCCACAATTCCCTGACGGGGTTTTGTGTTCCTCTGGCCCATTCTAACAGTCCTGCCTAGGTAGCGTGTGGGACACTTAGTGTACAATATAATGCGGCTACAACATATACAAGAATGAATAATTACTTTATATGCTAGCCCAATAACAAACCAGCTAAGTTACACTAGTTCCTCGTTGCCTTCCTCCTAGGGTGCTAGAATACTAGAAACCTCTTCCGGAATGAGATTTCTGAAATCGAATTACTTTATATGCTAGCCCAATAACAAATAATTACTTTATATGCTAGCCCAATAACAAACCAGAATGCGGCTACAACATATACAAAAATGCGGCTACAACATATACAAGCATTCCTTTAAGTGGCCAGGTATCCGACTAGATCTCGGGACTTTGTTATGACCTTATTCCCCCCCTCGTATCTGGGAATCCCTCTCATACACTCTTATCCCTGCTTTATGGAGCAGACAGGGCTTATACTCTCAACCCGTCTATGGTTTATGAGTTAGATGTGAGGTTAAGCATAAGCGTCAGACCCCCAAGCTCACAAGCCCTCAGGTTCCCAATCGTGTGAGGTAAGGCGCATTCCGTTGCTTAGTTCGGCAATCCCCTTCTAACTCATACCATCCTTGACAAGGCTCATTCACTTTCTCAACAAGACAGACAAGACAAACACAGATAACAAAACAAACAAATAATTCCAGCAATATAAACGAAAATATGCAGTAATTCTAGACTGACCACTACAGAGGCTGGTGTTTTAAAACCAGGAGAACCGTAACTGACAGAACGAATAGGCACAAATCAGGAGGAAACAGAATATAAGAAAAATAAAGCTTTTTCTTACCTGGGCAGGTTTTTTTTGATCTGTGGTTCCCGGAATGCCTGTCCATTTGTTCCGTCAGCGTAGCTCAACCACCTCTTGTAGTATCATCGGTGAGTCCCTGTTCCGAGCGCCAAATGTTAGATTCAACTTTTAAATAAGTTGCTTATAGTTTATATTGCTTTGTCAAATTATTGCTTCTTATAGGAATTAAGACACAGAGTCAGGTATGTCTGTATCAAAGTTCTCAGCATAATGGACTGCTGCTCTTTACTCTTTCAAAGGCCTTTTATAAGCAATTATACAAACAATAGCATTAGCACAGCCCCCCCACAAAGGGCAAGGGTAAACAACAACAGGAGTCACCTGGGCTACGAACACAAGCTTCAACACCATGGCAATATAGTTACAAGAAAACAAAAGCAGCTTCAATCGAGTTTAACAGCCAAAAAGTTACATTCAAAACAGATTTACATGTAGGCATCATATTAAGTGAGAACTCTAAATTAAATCCCTGACCTTATCAATGCCTACGTTCAAAAAAGATAGAAGGCTGAAAGTATTTCTGGACCTTGTACAGGAGGACCTGTCACAACTTGACTGGACAGGAGGGATGAAGGACAATCTGGATAAAGAGGAAAGACGGGACCCATAGAGAATTAAAGAAAGCGCACAATATGATTATTAAAAAGAGCGATAAAGGTGGAAATGTGGTTCTTATGTCTGAAGAAAAATATGAAAAGGAGATAAGAAGACAGCTCAGCGATAGGCCGACCTATGAGCGACTTGATCATAACCTATTTCCCACTCTGGTGCAAGAACTTAATTTTAAAGTCAAACTGGCCAGGGAAGCCAACTTGCTGTCTAAGCCCTCATGCACACAGGCTGTTAAAAAAACGTTATGAAAACGCCAGTATCTTTGCAGTGAATTTTTTTAACTTTTTTCAGCTTTTTTCAGCGTTTTTGCAATAGCGTTTTTTAGCGTTTTTGAGCGTTTTTCCGCGTTAGCGTTTTGAGCGTTTTTGAGCGTTTTTGAGCGTTTTTCAGTGTTAGAACGTTTTTACAGCTGAAAAATGTCTTTCAGAACCCATTGGTCCTGGGTTTTTTTTACAGCTTAAAAACGCCTATGCCACTTGCAGCTCAAAAACGCCTAGGTGGGCATGAAGCCATAGACTAACATAGACAGGCCTTTTTAAGCTGCAAAAAAAGCTCAAAAAAGCAGCTGTAAAAACGTCCATGTGCATGAGGACTAAGAAGGAATGTGAACATCTTACAGTATCTGAATTCAATACACCATCTATATATATCATCCCAAAGATTCATAAATCAATCCAGGACCCCTCAGGAAGACCTATAATATCGGCAATAAAGAGACCCCTGGAAAAAACAGGAAAATATCTGGATGTGCTAGTTAAGAAAATGGTAACAAGATTACCATCTTATGTACAAGATACAAGACATGTCCTTATGAAAATCAATGACCTCTCCATTGAATGCTATCCTGGCAAGTATTGATGTTGAGTCCTTGTTTACTTAGTTTCCACACTCATGGGGCCTTGAAGCCACAGCCAATTTCTTAGACCAAAACTACCCCTGATGGGAGCACAAAACGCGTTCCTTTTGGAGCTCTTACAGTTTTCACTTACCAACCACCACTTTCAATTTGTGGGTACTAATTACAGACAGATTCAGGGAACATCTATGGCCACCCCATGGGCACTGGCCTACCCCTGCCTCTATTTAGGGTGGTGGGAGGAGAAAGTAGTGTACAGGTCAAACCAATACCTCAGCCATACTTTGCTCTGGCTGAGGTACATTGATGATGTGCTATTAATTTGGAACGGTACCCCAGAGACTCTAAAGGACTTTGATAATGAGCTGAATTCCAACACAAGAAATATAAAGGTCACCTTCAACTATGATCTTAAACAGATCCCCTTCTTGGACCTCTTGATTAGAGCTGAAGATGGAAAACTGATCACTAGCACATACAGATAGGGCACAGCGGCCAATACCCTCCTCAAAGCCACAAGCCACCATCCCAAATCTCTAATCGACGGTAGACCCACTGGACAATTCCTCCGGATTCGCAGAAACTGCAGTCTTCAATCTGATTACAAAACAGACGATACAGCTCTATGAACGTTTTTAGGGAAAGAAAATATTCCCACAGAACTCTGAGGAGATCTAAACTAAAGGCATCTCAGAGACCAAGAGCAGAACTACTAAAAGTAAAGTCGACAACCAGCCTCAAAACACTCATCAAGAGCCAGTCAGGATCAGCGGTGTGTGACCTCCTTCACCCCCCAGGGGTGGGAGGGGCCTTGCTTCTCCTCCCTTCCACTGTGGCCCTTGGATCCCGGCTGGATCCGGGTGCATGGGTGAAACCGGCTGCCCTGGTGGATGGGCCCGGTCCCATGTGACTCCTCCCAAACTGAGCCACCATCTCTGGTGAAACATCCACCAGGGATGGTGCCGCACTCCCCCTGGTCTGTGCACGGATGGAAGCCGGGGGTCCCGTCTGGCCCCGCCCCTGCCGAGGCATCCTCCCAGCACCGTCCCCAGCTCCCGCCGATGGTGGTGGTGTCTGAGGGTGATAGCCCGAGCCACGCTGAGCCCAAGGGGACCTGGATGGGCTTTAGCGTACTGATGGGCATGCCCACCGAGCACGCCGCGTCTGTGACCCGCTGGGGACCGCAGCGGCTGTCCCCTGCATAGCTGCGAGCTGGCTCTGCAGCCATGCCATGCCCATAGTCTCTGCCATTACCCTGAGTTGCTCAGCCATCCTGCCAGCTTCAGCCATGGATCCGCAGAGGAGAGCAGGGGCAGACACGTCAGCACACTAGCTTTTCCTATTCTTGTATGCTGACAGGAAGTCTGCACCTTTTTGACCTCCTCTCTGCACTGCCTCCCCCTCACACCGCTCTGACCAATCCCCTGTGAGCTCAAGTTAACTTCAGGAAATAATTTAACCATCACTGGCCCAGCCTACAGGGTCCCATTTCATGTAGCCCTGCGCTTATTTCTTCTTTCCTTTTGCTTTTCTGTCTATTTCCACTGCCCAGACAGCCCAGGTGCAGTGTACAGTCTGTTATTGTATAAAAGAAAATTAAGTGCGCTACCCAAAATATTGCAATAATAATTAAATAAATAGACAAACTTAATAAATTAAATAAATGTGAATAAATATACAGTCCATCTAAGAACTAATTGATGTCCTAAACCGGAGGTCCAATTCCTCAGTGAAAACGGTGTTGTCTTCAATATGTCTTCATTATATCTTTATAAGCGGTGTAAAGATAAAGAAAAAGGGGGGCTGCTTACCAGAAGTACTGGACCCCTATTACAGAGATCGTACGAGCTCAAACAGGTTGTCTCCTCTGTCAGGAACAGCTGATCCGAAGTTGAGACAGGCTTCCCTCCACGCCAGACAGTTCAAACTTCTAGGGCGGCAATCAGGAATATTCCCTTCTGTTCATAGGTGTGCGCAGCCTCTTGCATTAGGGTGTGCACCCCAAAGCTCAAATACATATGCATGTGTATATGTACTTATGGTGTCAGTAGAGCAGTGGACAGTGTCAGTAGTTTTATTTATATTCTTTTTAAATTATTATTTTTTTTTTTGGATGAAATATCAGTGGTCTAAACAGGGGGGAATATGAACCACACAAGGCGATTAGGGTGTGCCCAGGCACACCTGGCACACCCTGTGCGCACGCCTATGCTTCTGTTCACTACTCCGGCAAAGCCGCTCATAGCATGTGGTAAGGTGTTTAAGAGAAAAAGAGGCGCTTCATTGTGCAGTAGGTTTAAAATCCTTTTAATCCATACGATGAACAACTGACATTAAAGGTACAAGCAGAGCAAACACAGCCTTATTTCACCATAGCTCCCAACTGTACCCGATTTCAAGGGACTGTCCCTGATTTGGAGCAATGTCCCTCTTTCCTCCTCCTCATTTGTCCCTCATTTTGGTCTGATCCATATAGTTGTAGACAAAATGCACTTTTTATCTTTCTAAAGGTGTTTCCCAGTGCTAAACCTTTCATCCAATTTCTAAATTGCTGCATTTGTACATTTTAAAAGCCAATATAAAGGAATGGTAGTGGTGTAAAAAAAAAAAAAAAAAGTCCTTGTTGATATAATTAACCCTTGGCGGACTTGCGGCAGACTTTCTTACGAACGGACTTGCCTACATACGATCACACAAAAGTCAGACGGATTCGTACGTGATGACGTACACCAGACTAAAATAAGGAAGTTGATAGCCAGTAGCCAATAGCTGCCCTAGCGTGGGTTTTTGCCCGTCGGACTAGCGCACAGACGAGCGGATTTCTGGGTCCGGCGTAGTTACGACGTAAAGATTTGAAGCATGTTTCAAATCTAAAGTCCGTCAGATTTGCGGCTGGAAAAGTCCGCTGAAAGTCCGGGGAAGCCCACACACGATCGGATTGTCAGCCAGCTTTAGTCCGTCGGACTTTTGTAGACAAAGTCCGACCATGTGTACGCGGCATTAAGCAGTGGTGGTGTTGGTGGAGCCACAACACTGTAACCCCTCACAGATACTCTTGGTGGGCGCAGGAATGGGCCCTGATGTGAAATATTTGATCAAAAATTGTAATTACAATACAGTGCAGCCATAGTGCAGGTACTACTACCTTTCTGGTGGTGTACACAATACAGTGCAGCCGTAGTGCAGTTGCTACTACTTTTCTGGTGGTGTACACAGTACTCAATACAGTGTAGTGCGTTGTGGCAAAAGAAAATATACATCATCTCCAGAAGGCCACCAAGGAGAGACAGACGCTCACAGGCCACTAAAAGAGGGCAAGCTCTGTGTCTACAGTCAACAGTGCTGGTCATGGACATGGTGCATCCTCTGCCGGTGGCCGTGGGGCACGCTTGTCCCCTTTTTTTTTTTTTTTTTTTGCCGCTGGCCGTGTTATTGAGCCAAAACATGCAGAAGAGTTGGTGGAGTGGATAACAAAGCAGTCCTCATCCTCCTTATCCTCTGTCACCCAGGCTCAGAGTAGTTTTCCTTCATATGCAGCTGCCAAAGCAGCCTATTCCACCAGCTCCTTGTCCACAGTCACTCCTTCTGTAGCCCCACCATCATGCACGGAGGAGTCCCCCGAACTATTCGACCACAGTGTCGGGTACATGCTGCTGGAGGATGCGCAATGATTTGAAGGCTCTGATGTTGGTTCCTAGGTTGAGGAAGGGAGTAACGTGAGCCTAGAGAGAGGGGGTGCCCAAGAAGGACAAGAAATTGGCAGTCATGTTCCCCCAGCTGCAGCATAGTGCCAAGTTTGCTCCAGTGACGAGGAGGGAGGGGATGATGAGGTCCCTGACTTTACTTGGGTGCCTGATAGAATAGAGGAGGGGGAGGAGGCACAACTCCAACGAGGAAGGATGTCCTCTAGGGAGCAGCTTAAGAGCAGCCACCCTACTGCATTACACCGCAGAGCTCCGCGGGTGCAGGGTGCTGCTGACTCCCCGCAGATTTTGAAAAGTTCCTTGGTGTGGGCCTTTTTGGACATGTGTGCAGCGGATCGCACCGTTGCTGTTTGCAACCTATGTCTGAATCGGATAAAGCGTGGCCACAACAGCAGCCACTTGGGCACCACATGCTTGACCTGACAAATGATGACCTCCCATGCAGTTTTTTTCCGTATACTATATTTCAGATTTAATCTCTCAGATATGATTTGGGTTAAATGAGAGTTCTTTGACCATGAGTGAAAGCTTTAAAACAATAACAACATTTATTGGTGAGTAGTTGAAAGTCTATCTAATACACAACCATCTATCTATAGTCTACACCAAGGAAGAAAATATTAGGTTAAAATAAGAGAATTACATGAAGGAATACAGAGTATATTCCTGAAAACATTAATCTACAAACCTATTTAGTTACAAGTAAAATGCAGACATTTCCCATAATTACCCTTTGCACCAAGGTTCCATTCTGATGTTTGCTCTCCCATAAAAGTGTGTGTTTCCCTCCCATCTAGTCTGTGTACATCATTACATGCTGATTCCTCATTGGTTGGCATAGCGTGGCTCTGATTGGTGAGCTTCCCTATTCCTGGTTAAGGACTGGCTACATCTCCAATCCCTATACTTTGCATAAGTCAGCCCCCTTTAATGCAAATCCTTGTGACTATTCTGAGCAGGAGCTTAACTTGAATTTTCTCGGGAAGTTAAGTATTGATTACGGGTCGGCATCCCTTCATTGCATATCCCAGCATGGGATTCTTTGAGGTTAGTTTGTGTAAAACAATGAAGTTTGGATCCCATTGTTTGTATACACAAGCCTAGGCACCGACTTGTCTGGTCTACTAGAGATTTCTGTGAAGCAAATATGTTCCGCCCTACATAGATAAAAGTTAAATTAAATAAATTCATAATTCCAATATTTTACAGTTATTAATGTAGATTTCACATAAACTCATAAGGCAACAAGTTTGTTAGCAACAGCACACATCAAAGAAAATGGCGGACTTCTCCTTGCTCCTCATCTGGGATCTCCAACTCTACTATACCTCCAGTCCTCTCGAAAACCTGCACTGACCAGAATGAAGGTATAGCAATAGGTGTCCCAAGTACTAGCAGCCAATCTGCTAGCAGTACATCACCATCTGATTTTAGCAGGCAAATTTCCCTACCCCAGTTGCTAAACCGTAAAAAAAAATTTAGTCTCAGCCATCCACATGCTCAGCGTCTGAATGCTAGCTTGGCCAAATTGCTAGCACTGCAACTACTGCCTTTTCAGTTGGTAGACTCTGCCCCCTTTCGTGAATTTGTGGAATGTGCTGTACCTCAGTTGTAGGTTCCAAAACGCCATTTCTTTTCATGGAAGGCCATTTCAGCTCTCTACTGGCATGTGGGAGGCAATGTTTTTGTCTTGTTGGACAGGGCGGTCAGCAGTAAGGTGTATATTACCGCAGACTCATGGTCTAGCAGGCATGGGCAGGGATGTTACGTTTCCTTCACGGCGCACTGGGTAACTCTGCTGGAAGCTGGGAAGGATGCAGGACAGGGTTCAGTATTGTTGGAACTTGTTCAGCCACCACGCCTCCAAAATGCTAGCGGTGATTCTGCCACAGCTCTCTCCTCCACCCCCTCCTCTTCTTCTTCCTCTATGGCCTCTTCTGCAGATTTGTTCTCTGAACCAGCGGTGCTCCATAAGCATTCAAGGGGCTACGCAAGCACTCAGCCAAAAAGATGCCGGTACATTAGTTACATAGTAGGTGAGGTTGAAAAAAGACACAAGTCCATCAAGTCCAACCTATGTGTGTGATTATATGTCAGTGTTACATTGTATATATGTTGCGGTCGTTCGGGTGCTTATCTAATAGTTTCTTGAAACTATCGATGCCCCCCTTTGAGACCACCGCCTGTGGAAGGGAATTCCACATCCTTCCGCTCTTACAGTAAAGAACCCTCTACATAGTTTAAAGTTAAACCACTGCTTAGGGGACAGGAGCCACACTGGGGCAGAGATTCTGTCAGCTCTGCAGGGGCAGGCTCAGAGGTGGTTGATGTCACGCCAGCTTCAGCCAGGAATGGTTGTATGCAACAATGGCACCAACCTTCTCTCCACCCTCCGACAGGGACACTTGACCCATGTTCCATGTTTGGCACACATCCTGAATTTGGTGGTGCAGCGGTTGTTGAGCAGGTACCCAGGCTTACAAGATCTCCTGAGGCAGGCCAGAAAAGTCTGTGGTCATTTCCAACGGTCATACAATGCCAGTGCTCGGCTGGCTAACATTGAAAGGGAATGCAACCTGCCCACTAACTGTCTCATTTGTGACATGTCCACCAGGTGTAACTCAACGTTGGCAATGCTGCAGCGGCTGCACACGCAGCAGAGGGCCATCAATGAGTACCTGTGTGAGTATGGCACCAGGACAGGGTCAGGGGAGCTTGGCTTCTTTTCGCCACGCCAGTGGCTACTGATCAAGGATGCATGCACTGTCTTGTCACCATTTGATGAGGCCACAAGGATGGTGAGCAGCGACAATGCATGCATTAGTGATACTGTCCCTCTTGTCTTCCTGTTGGAGCACACGCTTCATGGAATAATGGACAAGACAGTTGAGGCAGAACAGGAGGTAGAGGAGGACTTCCTTACCTCTCAAGGCCCCCTTTATCCAGATATTATTCCCGCCAAACACACAGGAAGAATTGTGTCAGCATGGACATGGAGGATAACGCTCAGCAGCAGTCTTCAAGGGATGGTTTTCAGTCCCCAGAAACCCAAAGAAGTTGTATGTGGCTGGGAGGAGGTTGTTACGGATCATCTGATCCTTAGTGACCCAGAGGACCCAGAATCAAATGTCTCTGCAAACTTTCGCAGGCTTTGCAGGATCAGGGAGGCCATGCAGCGTAAGGACCCTAGGATTCATGATATCAAATAGAGGGATCATTAGTGGCTGGCAACCCTTCTTGATCCACGTTACAAGGGTAAGGTTGCAGAACTCATCCTGCCTTCTCAGAGGGAGCAGAGGCTGAAACATCTTCAGGAGGCCTTGAAGAAAGGTTTGTGCAATGCATTTCCAGACCCTGTGAGATTACAATTTCCTGGTGCTGCTGAGGCTTCGTTCAGTCAGAGGAAGGAAAAAGGGGGAAAAAAACTGCGAGGGTGAATTGGGATAGTGTACCTAAACACAAATCATGCTAGTGATTAGTGAATCTTAAATAATAAAAGCAGCAATTCTTCTGCACAACAAATTTACAGTGTTAAATATAGAAAAATAATAGAGTCGGGCTAAGATAATAAACTAAATAGTGTGTACATTAATCCATAATACTGCCAATGAACCATGTGCATGTACCATAATCATAAACAAATGGGCAAGTAATGACTTGGCACCAAACCTAAAAACACAAATAAAAATCAATAAATGGTGATAAAATAAAATTATATAGCATATAGTGAAATGTCCAAAAACTTAAAATTCCCAAACACCCGTGAACAAATAAATATTAGTGAAATACAAAAAATATTAGAGTCCATACAAATGTGAATTGTATGTAGTCTTCAATGACGTGAAAAAATCTTGTGCTCAATCCACCACCAATGATAGAGATTTGCCGCTTACCAGAACCCCAAGATCCCCCACTACAGAGGATCAGGGGAAGCCTGTAAGGAAAAGCCTTCCGGAGCTTAGCAAGTGGACCCAGACTCTGGAATCATTGGTGGTAATAGAACATCCAAAAACACCAAATGGAGCTATTGTGCCTCAGATCCCATCATAACCTCCCCAGCTCATAGATAGCGAGTGTGGCATGTAAAGATAAGAGAAGCTCCAATAGTGTAAAACCTTCGATTTATTAAGATAAAAAGAAACATATATAGCACTAACATATGAATAGCAGAAATAAGCACCTATAATGTGTGTTGCTCCGGCCGGTAAACACACAGAACCTGTCCTGCTGAGACATCAATGCAAGGTGACGCAAGCACGTCGCTCCGCCCTACGCGTTTCGTAATAGGTTTCCGTCGTCCAGGGGCACGGGCGCCGCGCTGCGTCACCTCCCTAAATACCAAAACAATCCAACCAGGCCTCGTTCTGGATCCAGTCTGTCTGTGGATTTGCGCAATAGCAGTAAAGGCATTAAAGCAATCAGTATACTGCGCAAAAAGCCGAGTAGATTAGAAAACCCGGTAGGTTGTAATAATCCAAATTGATTGTAAAAAGAGACAAAGAACATAAAAACACACACCATTAATAGGTGTCCAGACCAAAAGTCTTTTTTCTATCAATTTGGATTATTACAACCTACCAGGTTTTCGAATCTACTCGGCTTTTTGCGCAGTATACTGAAACCTATTACGAAACACGTAGGACAGAGCGACGTGCTTGCTTCACCTCGCATTGTCGTTTGATTTCTGAGCAGGACGGGTTCTGTCTGTGTGTTTACCGGCCAGAGCACCAGACATTATAGGCGCTTATTTCTGCTATTCATATGTGAGTGCAATATATGTTTCTTTTTATCTTAATAAATCAAAGGTTTTACACTATTGGAGCTTCTCTTATCTTTACATGCCACACTCGCTATCCATGAGCTGGGGAGGTTATGATGGGATCTGAGGCACAATAGCTCCATTTGGTGTTTTTGGATGTTCTATTACCACCAACGATTCCAGAGTCTGTGTCCACTTGCTAAGCTCCGGAGGGCTTTTCCTTACAGGCTTCCCCTGATCCTCTGTAGTGGGGGATCTTGGGGTTCTGGTAAGCGGCAAATCTCTATCATTGGTGGTGGATTGAGCACAATATTTTTTTCACGTCATTGAAGACTACATACCATTCACATTTGGATGGACTCTTCTAATATTTTTTGTATTTCACTAATATTTATTTGTTCACAGGTGTTTGGGCATTTTAAGTTTTTGGACATTTCACTATATGCTATACAATTTCATTTTATCACCATTTATTGATTTTTATTTGTGTTTTTAGTTTTGGTGTCACGTCATTACTTGCCCATTTGTTTATGATTATGGTACATGCACATGGTTCAATGGCAGTATTACAGTCAGAGGAATAGCAGGGGAGAAGGTGGCCAGCTGACCGATGCTTTTAGACAATTTTTCAGCCTTCAGCGCCAAGGTCTGATCGGTTCAAGCAACCATCGCCAGTGTCTGCATTACATGGTGCAGGAATATCTAGGGGCAAGAGCAGACTTGGAGACCTTTCCAACAGAGCATCCACTGGGTTACTGGGTCTTGGGGATGGACCAGTGGCCAGAACTAACTAAATATGCAATTGAGCTACTGGCCTGTCCTGCATCCAGCGTTCTTTCTGAACGCACATTCAGTGCTGCTGGAGGGTTTATAATGGATCATAGAGTGCGCCTGTCCACAGACTCCGTTGATAAGCTCACATTCATAAAAATCAATCAGTCTTGGATCAGCAGCAGCTATCAAGCACCTGATTCTGATGTAACTGATTGATTTTTCTATGGATATGGGATCCCTTGAAGACTGCCTATGCTGAGTGACTATCCTATTCCTCCTCAATCTTGATGATGCTAGCTTCCAACAATATTTTTGGTTTAGGGCAACACCACCACTGCATAAGGCCCAATTTTTCTGTCCCTGTTTAACAGGGACATGTAATTACAATTTTTGATCTAATATTTCACAGCAGGGCCCGTTCCTGCGCCCAACAAGTATGGCTGTGAGGGATTACAGTGTTGTGGCACCACCACCACCAAAGGCCCAATTTTTCTGCCCCTGTCCCAGCAGCAGAAAAAAAGGACAAGCGTGCTCTACCGCCACCTGCAGAAGATGCACCATGTCCACAACCAGCACTGTGGACTGTAGACACAGGGCCTGCTTGCCCTCTTTTAGTGGCCTGTGAGCATCTGCCTCTCCTTGGTGGCCTTCCGGACATGATGGGGGTTTGTTTTGCAACACCACACTACACTGTATTGTGTACTGTGTACACCACCAGAAAAGTAGTAGCAATTGCACTATGGGTGCACGGTACTGTGTACACCAACAGAAGTGTAATAGCAACTATGGGTGTACTGTATTGTGTACACCACCAGAAAAGTAGTAGCAACTGCACTAGGGGTGCACAGTATTGTAAACACCACCAGAAGTCTAATAGCAACTATGGGTGCACTGTTTGTATTGTGTACTGTGTACACCACCAGAAAAGTAGTAGCAACTGCACTATGGGTGTACACAGTAATGTGCACCCATAGTGCAGTTGCTACTACTTTTCTGGTGGTGTACACAATACAGTACACCCATAGTTGTTATTACACTTCTGTTGGTGTACACAGTACCGTGCACCCATAGTGCAGTTGCTACTACTTTACTGGTGGTCTACACAGTACACAATACAAACAGTGCACCCATAGTTGCTATTAGACTTCTGTTGGGTGTACACAGTACCGTGCACCCAAACAGAAGTCTAATAGCAACTATGGGTGCACTGTTTGTATTGTGTACTGTGTAGACCACCAGTAAAGTAGTAGCAACTGCACTATGGGTGCACGGTACTGTGTACACCAACAGAAGTGTAATAACAACAACTATGGGTGTACTGTATTGTGTACACCACCAAAAAAGTAGTAGCAACTGCACTAGGGGTGCACGGTACTTTGTACACCAACAGAAGTCTAATAGCAACTATGGGTGCACTGTTTGTATTGTGTACTGTTTACACCACCAGAAAAGTAGTAGCAACTGCACCAGGGGTGCATGGTACTTTGTACACCAACAGAAGTCCAATAGCAACTATGGGTGCACTGTTTGTATTGCGTACTGTTTACACCACCAGAAAAGTAGTAGCAACTGCACTATGGGTGCACGGTACTGTGTACACCAACAGAAGTCTAATAGCAACTATGGGTGCACTGTTTGTATTGTGTACTGTTTACACCACCAGAAAAGTAGTAGCAACTGCACTATGGGTGCACGGTACTGTGTACACCAATAGAAGTGTAATAGCAACTATGAGTGTACTGTATTGTGTACACCACAAGAAAAGTAGTAGCTACTGCACTAGGGGTGCACGGTACTGTGTACACCAATAGAAGATCAGGAACAGCAGCAGATGACATATATGTCCCCAGGCTGTGATCTTTTGTCAGACCAGACCGAACCCAGGCCATCACACTCTTGTCTTCCTTCCACGCTTGCTTCCAGGCTGTGGTGTTGGAGTTGTGGCAGGAGGTGGAGGAGGAGGAGGATGATCAAACTCGCAAACATGACTTTTGTTTGTGAGTTCGACCCTCACCCCCATATTTAGGGCTTGAAAGATGACTTCCTCACAAATGAGGCGTTGGCCCACCTCCATTTCCTGCATCTTGCTGGCTGCCATACAGGCATAGGCCTCTTGAAGATTGGGGGGGTTCTGAGGGCTGCAGTAGCCTGCCGAATCAAACCAAGCGCTGCCTCCTCCACGTTCCTCCCCTTCTGGGCCTTTTTGGTGGAAGGCGGAGGGGAGGTACCTGGGATTCGGTCAGGCTACTGGGCCCGGCCACCTCCTGGCTGCCACTTTCCCCCGCCGCCACCTGGCTGCCATCTATTGCCCCTCCGCAGTTAGGAAAGTCCTACCGCTGGGCAAACTGGGATGCCACAGACTGCCATTCCCGTGGGTTTGAAGGAAACTGTGGAGTCAAACAAGAAAGAAAAATAGTACATTTGCACATAACATTGCAAGCAGATTAGACACAAACATCCTTGGCCAACATCAGTATAACATTTATTTTAAGGAGTATTTAAAGACAAAATTATAAGGTCCACACCCTCTGATGGCCCATTGTAAAAATTTTAGGGGGGGGGGGTATGTTTTGGACAGGTAACCCTCTCCACTTCATTGAGAGCTGAATGCATACATTATGTGTGTTACTTTGGCCAGCCCCTCCTTACTTACACTATTGGCAGACCACTGGACAGGTAAGAAGTGTCATAATACAAAAATATGAATACACACTATACAAATTGAAGCACAATTTTACATTCTGCAATTACTTATCAAGATAATAGGAGAACAAAACTTTAAACAGTACCATTTGAAAGTATTCTGACAGGCCCTTGCACTACATGCTTGGTGAATTCATCCACAAATATGAACACAAAAGATGTAGTTATAGTGTGTATGGGTTTGGCAAAGTGTATTGGTATCGGTTGACTTAGCAGTTGCAGGGGAGGAAGGGTTCCAAAAACCTCTTGCACTCTGCCTGAATTTAAGAACAACAATAACATTTAAACACATTTTAGGGGATGTTTAGGGTAAGCATTACAATAGAGCTGACAAAATACATTGTTAAGTGACTAGGCTAGGTGTGTATGGGCCCAGGATAGCATGCTGGGGAGGTTAGCGAAGGCAAATGTGCATGAAGGACAAAAAAAGGAACTTTAAAAAATTCCAGCATGCATGAGGACAAAGGGGACATTCACAGCATATTACAATCATGGTAATTAAGGAATGATGAAATAAATACAATATATTAGCAAACATTAAATACATAGAATGTGATGTTAAAGGAGAAAACTTACCTTAATATAGTCCTTCTGCAGGGCCTGAATGATGGCAGAACAGGTCTCTGGAATAATGATCCCCAGAGCCTGGGGGGAGATGCCTGTCGAGAACTTGATGTCCTGCAGACTTCTCCCCATCGCCAAGTACCACGTGGCGACTAGCCTCTGTTTAGGAGTGATGGCTTGCCGCATGCAGGTGTCCTATCTCGTAATATAAGGGGACAGCAAAGCCAACAGACGGTGAAAAACTGGGTCCGTCATCCGGAAATAATTCCTGAAATCATCAGGATTATTCTCACGGATCTCCCGCAACAAAGGCATGTGAGAGAATTGGACATTCTGGAGCAACCAATTCTTCATCCATAAACTCCTTCTCGCCCTGTTCATGGACTGGACTTGGGTCAAAGTAGGAACCCCAACACCAAGCTCCTGCACAGCACGAACTCTACGATGAGTATGTAACCGCAACATGGCTAGAAAACGGCCGGCTGGTCAGAAAGAACTAATAGAACGCACTGAAAATCAGAAAGGTCTGAGAAGAGCGAGCTGAAAATCGGAAACGAGCGGACAAGAACGCACTGAAAAACAGATACGAACTGACAAGCACAAATTGAAGAGCAGTAACGAATGAAAAGCACAAGGCTGAAAAGCATGAATCGTCTCTCACCAAACTTCTACTAACACGAGATAAACACGAGATTAGCTGAAGGAGCCCAAAGGGTGGCGCACTTGGTATTGAACTTCCCTTTCATAGTGCCGTTGTATGTGTTGTACGTCACTGCGTTCTTAGCGATCGGAATTTCCGACAACATTGCACACCGCATAATAAATCACCGGGACCAGATGGCTTGCATCCGAGGGTACTTAGGGAACTCAGTCAAGTATTTACCAGACCATTGTTCCTAATTTTTACTGACAGTCTACTGACTGGAATGGTACCAGGTGATTGGAGAAAAACCAATGTAGCACCAATATCTAAAAAGGCCCCAAAATACATCCCTGGGAATTACAGACCAGTTAACCTAACATCAATAGTATGCAAGCTTTTGGAGGGGATGATAAGGGACTATATACAAGATTTTAGTAACGAGAACGGTATCATTTGCAGTATTCAGCATGGATTCATGAAGAATCGTTCTTGCCAAACCAATCAATGAATCTTCTATGAGGAGGTGAGTTGCCATGTAGATAAAGGAAGGTCCATAGATGTGCTGTATCTGGATTTTGCAAAAGCATTTGACACAGTTCCCCATAAACGTTTACTGTACAAAATAAGGTCCGTTGCCATGGACCATAGGGTGAGTACATGGATTGAAAACTGGCTACAAGGGCGAGTTCAGAGGGTGGTGATAAATGGGGAGTACTTGGAATGGTCAGAGGTGGGTAGTGGAGTCCCCCAAGGTTCTGTGCTGGGACCAATCCTATTTATTTTGTTCATAAACGACCTGGAGGATGGGGTAAACAGTTAAATCTCTGTATTTGCGGACGATGCTAAGCTAAGCAGGGCAATAACTTCTCTGCAGGATGTGGAAACCTTGCAAAAAGATCTGAACAAAATAATGGGGTGGGCAACTACATGGCAAATGAGGTTTAATGTAGAATTATGTAAAATAATGCATTTGGGTGGCAAAAATATGAATGCAATCTATACACTGGGGGGAGAACCTCTGGGGAAATCTAGGATGGAAAAGGACCTGGGGGTCCTTGTAGATGATAGGCTCAGCAATGGCATGCAATGCCAAGCTACTGCTAACAAAGCAAACAGAATATTGTCATGCATTAAAAACAGGATCAACTGCAGAGATAAAACGATAATTCTCACGCTCAAGACTCTGGTCCGGCCACACCTAGAGTATGCTGTCCAGTTCTGGGCACCAGTCCTCAGGAAGGATGTACTGGAAATGAAGCGAGTACAAAGAAGGGCAACTAAGCTAATAAAGGGTCTGGAGGATATTAGGTATAAGGAAAGGTTGCGAGCAATGAACTTATTCTCTCTGGAGAAGAGATGCTTGAGAGGGGATATGATTTCAATTTATAAATACTGTACTGGTGACCCCACAATAGGGATAAAACTTTTTTGCAGAAGGGAGTTTAACAAGACACTCATTAAAATTAGAAGAAAAGAGGTTTAACCTTAAACTACGTAGAGGGTGCTTTACTGTAAGAGCGGCAAGGATGTGGAATACCCTTCCACAGACGGTGGTCTTTGTGGGGAGCATCGATAGTTTCTAAAAACTATTAGATAAGCACCTGAACGACCGCAACATACAGGGATATACAATGTAATACTGATATATAATCACACACATAGGTTGGACATGATGGACTTGTGTCTTTTTCAACCTCACCTACTATGTAACTATACTATGTAACTATGACCGTAACTTTAGGTGCATCTGGTATAAGATACCTTGCCTCTTTTATAGTTTATTATTCCATCTTTATGTGCTCCTTTTGATCAATCTTTTAAATTCTGCCTTAAATTTTTTGGTGGGATTCCCCTTTAATTCCTCATACGTCTCCCTATCTCCCACCAATCTATTTAATTCTTCTAAATAATCCAGTCTTATTGAGCATAACCAACCCCCCCGTCAGCTGATCTAATCACTATATTTTTCTTCTTCTCCAACTGTTCCAGGCCTCTTTCAATGTCTTTTGTGTGTCTACTAGGGTAAAGAAAAAAGAAAGGGTTATTGGAAGTGCTGATAACCAGGAAAGAGAAAAAATTTAAATTATTGGAGGCTAACATCAATGCCATCAAATCAAAACTTGGCCCTTTAATAGAAACGGGAGAGTATAAAGATAAAATGAAACAACTTCAGGATTTTGTAGGGAAACTGGATAAAGAGACACAAAATTAAAAAATATATTAGGGATACTAATGATTACAAATCCAACAAAGTATATAGATGGCAATAAGCCAATGAGGATCAGGTTGCAACATCCAGAGCCTATAGCGAAGAAAGGAAGTTTATCTCAGCCAATCCTTAAACACCTATTGGAAGAAATGAGGGACCTTAGAGAGAACAAGAGAGGTGAACATTATGGTGGGGGGGGGGGACAGATCTCGACTAGAGACTCCGTAATATGGTGTCCCCACCTATAATAGATTTGAACCACTTAGAAATGAATACTCCCATCCACCTACCAGAGGATTCTATGGCCATAGAGGTTATGATCACAGGGGAGATTATGGTGGCCCCTCTTGGACCCAGTACAACCAATACCCCCCATCCAGGGGATAGGGGGTTATCCCTATAACAACTATAGACCTCCCGGTAGAACTATAGTCAGTGGGGTTGACTCACTGTTCTCTAGGCTGGAGGAATATTTGGATTGTTTTTTTGCAACCTCTCACCCTGAAATATCAGGCTTACCTCAAAGATAGCAAAAAGATAGGATCACAGGAATCATTTTGTAACTTTCTCAAAAGGATGGGGGATAATTCCTATGGCATCTCTTTCTCAGAAACGTATGGGTATGAAGCGGTTAACTTCCTGGATCTTGTCATATACAAAGAAAATGGAAAGTTGTTAACCCAGACTTTTTTTAAAGATGTTAATAGGAATGGCTATATCCCACTGGGGAGTTGCCACCATCCAAGATGGTTAGGGGGCATTCCAAAAAGTTAGATGTTACCCACCTCAATACAGGGCACTTCCTGCCCAGACCAATTTTCAGCTTTCAGAGCTCTTACACTTTGAATGACAATTACTCAGTCATGCAACACTGTACCCATGTGAAATTTGTGTCCTTTTTTCACACAAATAGAGCTTTCTTTTGGTGGTATTTAATCACTAGTGGGTTTTTTATTTTTTGTGCTATAAATAAAAAAAGACCATACATTTTGTGAAAAAGCCTTTTTCTTTGTTTCTGTCATAGAATTTTGCAAATTATTAATTTTTCTTCATAAATGTTGGCCAAAATTTATACTGCTACATATCTTTGGTAAAAATAACCAAAATTAGTGTATTTTATTTATTTTATTTGGTCTTTGTTAAAGTTATAGAGTCTACAAACTATGGTGCCAATCACCGAAAATTGATCACATCTGATCAAACCTGATAGGCCTTCAGTATATCTCATTTCTTGAGACACTAATGACCCGTACACACGATCCGAATAGCGTACGAAAACGGCCGTCCGAGGAAGGATCGTACGATATTTGGATCGTGTGTACACTACTTTCGACAGGCGATCACGACCGTTCATCCGATATTATTTGATCGGACATCCCCGAAAATTTTCCTCGTACGATTCCAGGTCGTACGATTTTCATTTAGTCAGTATAGTTGTCATCCGAAAATACATTACAACACATGACATCACTTCCAATTTTTTTGTCTGTCGTACGAGAATTTTCGTGACTTTATTTAGCTATTCAATTTCTACTTGCGACTATTAAGCGTGAACGGTCGTACAATATTCGGATCGTGTGTACGGGCCATAGCAAGTCAGGAAAGTACAAATACCCCCAAAGTGACCCCTTTTTAGAAAGTAGACATTCCAAGGTATTAAGTAAGTAGCATGGTGAGTTTAAGTTGTAATTTTTTCCCACAATTCTTTACAAAATGAAGATTTTTTTTCTTTTACAAAATTTGTTATATTAACAGGTTATTTCTCTCACAGAGCATATGCATACAACAAATTACACCCCAAAATACATTCTTCTACTCTTCCCGAGTATGGCGATACCACATGTGTGAGACTTTTACACAGCCTGGCCACATACAAAGGCCCAACATTGAAGTAGCATCTTCAGGCGTTCTACAAGCATAAATTACACATCTTATTTCTCAACCACCTATTACACTTTTGAAAGCCCTGGAGCACTAGGACAATGGAATTGCCCACAAAATGACCCCATTTTGCAAAGCAAACACCCCAACGTATAATCTATGAGGCATGATGAGTCTTTTGAATGGTTCATTTTTTTCCATAAGTTTGTGGAAAATGTGGAAAAAAAATTAAAAGCATTTTTTTTTACACAAAGTTGTCAATTTATAAGATATTTCTAACACATAGCATGTATATAGCAAAAATGACAGCCCAAAACACATTCTGCTACTCATCCTGAGTATGGTGATACCACATGTGTGAGACTTTTACACAGCCTGTGACAGGTACTCAGGTACTCAGATGGGCTGTGACAGGTACTCAGATGAACTGTGACAGATGCTCAGGTACTCAGATGAACTGTGACAGATACTCAGATGGACTGTCACAGGTACTCAGGTACTCAGATGGGCTGTAACAGGTACTCAGATGGGCTGTGACAGATACTCAGATGGGTTGTGACTAGGGATGAGCTTCCAGTTCGAGTCAAACTCATGTTCGACTTGAACATCGGCTGTTCGCAAGTTCGCCGAACAGCGAACAATTTGGGGTGTTCGCGGCAAATTCGAATGCCGCGGAACACCCATTAAAAGTGTATGGGAGAAATCAAAAGTGCTAATTTTAAAGGCTTATATGCAAGTTATTGTCATAAAAAGTGTTTGGGGACCTGGGTCCTGCCTCAGGGGGCATGGATCAATGCAAAAAAAAGTTTTAAAAATGGCCGTTTTTTCAGGAGCAGTGATTTTAATAATGCTTAACCCCTTGCCGACCGCCTCACGCTGATATACGTCAGCAGAATGGCACGGGCAGGCAGAATCACGTACCCATACGTGATCTGCCTCCCGCGGGTGAGGGGTCTGATCGGATTGATCCATTGTTGGCCACCCCCTCCTGATCGCTCCCGGCGAATGAAAATCCTTCCTCTCCCTCTGTAATGTAAACAGAAGGAGAGGAAGTGATGTCATCCCTCCTCGAGCCGGTCTTTTCGATCCGGCGCAGAGGAGAGAAGACATCAAGTAAGTGCACCAACACTACACTTTCAGTAGAACACACTAGGCACACTTTTTACCCCCCGATCAACCCCCTGTACCCCCTGTCACACTGACACCAATAGCAGTTTTGTTTTTTTTTGCATTGGTGTCAGTTTGCGACAGTTATAAGTGTTAGGGCAGTTAGGTTAGCCCCCTTTAGGTCTGGGGTACCCCCCTTTAGGTCTAGGGTACCCCCTAACCCCCCCTAATAAAGGTTAACCCCTTGATCACCCCCCCTTTTGCCAGTGTCACTAAGCGATCATTTTTCTGATCGCTGTATTAGTGACACAGGTGACGCTAGTTAGGGAGGTAAGTATATAGGTTCGCTGTCAGTGTTTTATAGCGACAGGGACCCCCATATACTACCTACTAAAGGTTTTAACCCCCTGATTGCTCCCTAGTTAACCCTTTCACCAGCGATCACCGATAAGCGTTACGGGTGATGCTGGTTAGTTAGTTTGTTTTTTATAGTTTATTATAGTTTTAGTGTACCCGCCGTTTATTACCTTATAAAGGTTTAACCTCCTAATTGCCCGGCGGTGATATAAGTTACGTTTTTAAGATCATGTAAGGTCTGCGTCGCCCCAGGCAGCTTCAGGTTAGCGCCAGTACCGCTAACACCCACGTACGCAGCATACACCTCCCTTAGTGCTATAGTATCTGAATGGATTGATATATGATCCGATCAGATCTATATTAGCGTCCCCAGCAGTTTAGGGTTCCCAAAAACGCAGTGTTAGCGGGATCAGCCCAGATACCTGCTACTCTGTTTCCCCGAAAATAAGACCTAGCGTGATTGTCAGTGATGGCTGTAATATAAGCCCTACCCCCCAAATAAGCCCTACCCTGTTTCCCCGAAAATAAGCCCTACCCTGAAAATAAGACCTACAAGGACTTTAACTAGGGCTTATTTGGGGGGTAGGGCTTATATTGCAGCCATCACCGACCATCACGCTAGGTCTTATTTTCGGGGAAACAGGGTAGCACCTGCGTTTTGCCCCTCTGCCCAGCCCAGCCCACCCAAGTGCAGTATCGATCGATCACTGACACTTACAAAACACTAAGCACACATAACTGCAGCGTTCACAGAGTCAGGCCTGATCCCTGCAATCGCTAACAGTTTTTTTTGGTAGCGTTTTGAATCAGTCGCTAACAGTCAGGAGCTTTTTTGCCTGTGAGTCTCACTAATGTACCCCTAAATTTAGAGCCCAAAATGGCAAATCGGAGGTACACTAGTGAAGAGGCCTACACGTTTCTGAGCATGACAGATAGTGAAGAGGAAGTCACTCATCTGTCAGATTCAGGCTCAGAATACGATCCTGTAGAGGACAGCAGCTCCATTACAGATAGCTCTGACGATGGAGTTGTGATCCCTGCCAAGGTCAGGCGTACCAGACCCCGAACTTCTTCTTCTGTCCTTGAAGTGCAAGAACCGCAGGGCTCCTGTATGGAGCAGAGAAGTACTAGTGCCGCTATTCCTTCTGGTGAACTGGCAAGCACCAGTGGCCTAGTACACCCTGGTCGTACATCCAGCACTGCAGTAACACTTGGTGACGTGGCGAGTCCCATAAGTGCAGTTCAAGCTGGCGAGGTGGCAAGCACAAGTAGTGTCCCGCTGCCACCAAGAAGACAAAGACAGGCCCGTCGTGCCCATAGTGCCCTTCCTGCTGCATTCGCCAATCCGAATTGGGAACCCACCACTTCTGCAGCACCCGTACTTCCCCCATTCACTGGCCAACCTGGAATTCAGATGGAAACAGTTGATTTTATGCCACTGGACTTTTATTCACTGTTTTTCACCGAAGATCTCTATAGATCTATTGTGGACCAAAGCAATTTATACGCTGGTCAACACATCACCACTATTCCCCAGTCCTCCCTTGCCAGAGATTGGAGACCAATTACGGTCCCCGAATTTAAGCTCTTTCTGGGCCTTTCCCTCAACATGGGCATAAATAAAAAGAGTGAATTGCGGTCATAATGGTCCACTGACCCAATTTACCATATGCCCGTGTTCTCTGCCTCCATGACCAGGGCACGATACGAGCAGATTTTGCGGCTCATGCACTTCAACGACAATGAACTCTGTCGTCCTCGTGGAGACCCTGGATACGATCGGCTCTACAAAATTCGGCTAGCAAATAGTGTAACAAGCGCGCATCTTAAACCAGTGTATACTATGCAGTATATGTGATCCTAATAGTTCTGACTCCTATTAGTGTACCAATAAAAAATAAATAAACACACACTGAAAAGTATTTTCATGTGAAACAAACTCATGTGAAGAGATTACTAAAAATCATGTGAAAAGATTACTAAAAAACATCTAGATAATTTATAAGAATCAAACATGAATCACCATGCTTCAAATAAATATTGTGAACGTAAATATAGTGCGACTAGCCACAATGTTGCAACCACTCAACATATCAAGTTAGTGCTAAAAGACATTTTATCAGTGAGAGCTTCTCCTCTCTGAATATCCTATATATAGGAATAATTAAATATTAATCAGTCCTTATAGAAATATATTTGGCTGATGTTGACACAGATCTTCTACTGAAAAACACACAACGATGATCTTGCCTCTCAGAGGTATAGTAGAAAAAGTCGCTTACCGGATCAGATGGATCCTAGGTTAATGAGATCAAATAGGCATGTTGCATTAGCCTGCTGGCTTCTTTGATTACCACCTGGATGTCGATCGCGGGAGGTTTCCTCATCCACTTCGCCTGATCTACACACACAGGCACCGTACGTCTGTTTTGTATATCGGATTTTTACATCTCCATAGGATTTTAAATCTTTGGTTCATCCATAGAAAAAAGGCACCTCAGTGGGAACAAAGCGGAAGGGACTCCATAGTGCAGATGTGTATTATAAATTTATTAAAAAACTTTTCACAGTCACTTCAAAATTTCCACTGTAAATAGTCACAGCAGCGATACACCACACATCAGGAACCGCAAATCAAAAACTTCCAAGTGCACAGCAAACGGGAACCAGATAAAAATACAGCTAAAAATTACAGCTAAAAATTAGCAGGCATGCAGTGCGGGAGCAAGCCGACTGACTGCATGGGGAAAAAACTGAAAAAACGTGATGGTGTCACAGCCTCTAGCTCCACCCGACGCGTTTCTACTGAGAATGGAGACATGGAAGCCTGTTTAGGGGAAACGTGACGGGTGGAGCTAGAGGCTGTGAAGCCATCACGTTTTTTCTGTTTTTTCTGGGCATTCCATGGCCTCCAAAACTGTGATAGGTAGTGAGGAGTGAAATCAAAAATTTACGCCCTTAGAAATCCTGAAGGCGGTGCTTGGTTTTCGGGGCCCCGTACGCGGCTAGGCTCCCAAAAAGTCCCACACATGTAGTATCCCCATACTCAGGAGAAGCAACAGAATTTATTTTGGGGTGCAATTCCACATATGCCCATGGCCTGTGTGAGCAATATATCATTTAGTGACAACTTTGTGCAAAAAAAAAAATGTCACTTTCCCGCAACTTGTGTCAAAAAATAAAATATTCCATGGACTCAACATGCCTCTCAGCAAATAGCTTGGGGTGTCTACTTTCCAAAATGCGGTCATTTGGGGGGGGGTTGTGCCATCTGGGCATTTTATGGCCTTCAAAACTGTGATAGGTAGTGAGGAGTGAAATCAAAAATTTACGCCCTTAGAAATCCTGAAGGCAGTAATTGGTTTTCGGGGCCCCGTACACGGCTAGGCTCCCAAAAAGTCCCACACATCCATACCATGGTATCCCCATACTCAGGAGAAGCAGCTGAATGTATTTTGGGGTGCAATGCCACATAGGCCCATGGCCTGTGTGAGCAATATATCATTTAGTGACAACTTTTTGTAATTTTTTTTTTTTGTCATTATTCAATCACTTGGGACAAAAAAATATACAATGGGTTCAACATGCCTCTCAGCAATTTCCTTGGGGTGTCTACTTTCCAAAATGGGGTCATTTGGGGGGGGTTTGTACTGCCCTGCCATTTTAGCACCTCAAGAAATGACATAGGCAGTCATAAACTAAAAGCTGTGTAAATTCCAGAAAATGTACCCTAGTTTGTAGACGCTATAACTTTTGCGCAAACCAATAAATATACGCTTATTGACATTTTTTTTACCAAAGACATGCGGCTGAATAAATTTTGGCCTAAATGTATGACTAAAATTGAGTTTATTGAATTTTTTTTATAACAAAAGATAGAAAATATCTTTTTTTTTCAAAATTTTCGGTCTTTTTCCGTTTATAGCGCAAAAAAATAAAAATGGCAGAGGTGATCAAATACCATCAAAAGAAAGCTCTATTTGTGGGAAGAAAAGGACGCAAATTTCGTTTGGGTACAGCATTACATGCAATTGTCAGTTAAAGCGACGCAGTGCCAAATTGTAAAAAGTGCTCTGGTCAGGAAGGGGGTAAATTCTTCCGGGGCTGAAATGGTTAAAGTCAAACAATAAAAGTGTAATATCCCTTTAAATTTCTTTGTTGGGGGGTGTCTATAGTATGCCTGTAAAGGGGCGCATGTTTCCTGTGTTTAGAACAGTCTTACAGCAACATGACATTTCAAAGGAAAAAAAGTCATTTAAAACTACTCGCGGCTAATGCATTGCCGGTCCGACAATACACATAAAAGTTCATTGATAAAAACGGCATGGGAATTCCCCACAGGGAACCCCGAACCAAAATTTAAAATAAAAATGATGTGGGGGTCCCCCTAAATTCCATACCAGGCCCTTCAGGTCTGGTATGGATATTAAGGGGAACCCCGCGCCAAAATTAAAAAAAAAACGGGTGCGGAGCGGCCCGAGGAGAAGAAGATAGAAGACGCTGCGGAGGAGATGCTGGATGAGAACACCGGAGGAAGAACCAGAAGAGCCAGAAGAAGAAGAAGAAGATGAAGGAAGATATAAGAAAGAAGAAGCATTTAAATAAAGGAATTGTCAAAAATTGTCTCTTGTCATTTTTGACAGTTTTTTAGTGAAATGGTAGGGGTACTTTTGTACCCCCTTACCATTTCACACAGGGGGGGCCGGGATCTGGGGGTCCCCTTGTTAAAGGGGGCTTCCAGATTCCGATAAGCCCCCCGCCCGCAGACCCCCACAACCACGCCGTTTCTGTTTTTTAAAATTTTGGCGCGGGGTTCCCCTTACTATCCATACGAGACCTGAAGGGCCTGGTATGAAATTTAGGGGGACCCCCACGTCATTTTTTTTTAAAATTTTGGTTCGGGGTTCCCCTGTGGGGAATTCCCATGCCGTTTTTATCAATGAACTTTTATGTGTATTGTCGGACCGGCAATGCAATAGCCGCAAGTAGTTTTAAATGACTTTTTTTCTTTGAAATGTCAGTTTGCTGTCAGACTGTTCTAAACACGGGAAACATGCGCCCCTTTACAGGCATACTATAGACACCCCCCAGGTATGAAATTTAAAGGGATATTACACTTTTATTGTTTGATTTTAAGCATTATTAAAATCACTGCTCCTTAAAAAACAGGCGCTTTTAAAACGTTTTTTTTTGCATTGATACATGTCCCCTGGGGCAGGACCCAGGTCCCCAAACACTTTTTATGACAATAACTTGCATATAAGCCTTTAAAATTAGCACTTTTGATTATTCATGTTCGTGTCCCATAGACTTTAACGGTGTTCGCGTGTTCGAACAAACTTTTTTCCTGTTCGCATGTTCTGGCGCGAACCGAACGGGGGTGTTCGGCTCATCCCTAGTTGTGACAGGTACTCAGATGGGTTGTGACAGGTACTCAGATGGGTTGTGACAGGTACTCAGATGGGCTGTGACAGGTACTCAGATGCAGTGGCGGCTGGTGAAGTTTTAGGATGGGGGCGCTGGACCCCGCCCTTCCTTTTTGACCCTTCCCACTTGGTGAAAATGGGCGTGGTTTCAGCTAAATAGTGGGCGTGGCTCTAAGGTGGTGTAGTTAGCATCTGAGATGAACGAGGGATGGAGGGAGAGGGATGAAGGGACGGTAGCCCCAGATCCTACACAACAATAGAAATATGTGTATTCTAGAAAGTTTAACAATCAGCAGATAAAGATACTCCAAACACCTGGTGTTAGCACTTCAATCATCCCGGCACCATGGTTGTTATGGTGTCAGGATGATTGAAGCGCATTATTACTATTATTACATTGTAATATAAAATTAAATCATTCAACTCACCATAATGCAGAATCAGTGGGAGCCCGAGCATGTCACTAGCCACGTCGCCTGCCACCAGATGCCATCAGGTGTCCCCAGTGGAGTCGCTCCTTACATGCAGCCTGTGTCACACAAAAAGCAACCAGCTGTGTGTAGAACATCTTATGTAGTACATGCCATGAATTACATGTTGTACATAGCATGTCCTACACATAGCATGTTCTTCTACACATAGAATGACATACACATAACATGTCCTCCACATAACATGACATACACATAACATGTCCTCCACATGACATACACATAACATGTCCTCCACATAACATACACATGACATACACATAACATGTCCTCCACATAACATGACATACACATAACATACACATAACATGACATACACATAACATGACATACACATAACATGACATACACATAACATACACATAACATAACATACACATAACATAACATACACATAACATACACATAACATGACATACACATAACATACACATAGCATGACATACACATAGCATGACATACACATAACATATACATAACATACACATAACATGACATACACATAACATGACATACACATAAAGCAGCCCAAACAAAATTTAAGGGCGGCACAGTGGTGTAATGGTTAGCACTCTCGCCTAGCAGTAAAAAGGGTTGCTGGTTCGAATCCCAACCACGACACTACCTGCCTGGAGTTTGCATGTTCTCCCTGTGCCTGTGTGGGATTCCTCTGGGTACTCTGGTTTCCTCCCACACTCCAAAAACATGCTGGTAGATTATTGGCTTCTGTCCAAAATTGGCCTTAGTATATGAATGGGGACCTTGGATTGAGGGTAGGGAATGATGTGAGTGTGGGATGTACAGGGTTAGGGATAATTGTAGACACCCACTCTCACTCAGGTTGAACTGGATGGACTGGTGTCTTTATGTAACATATGTGTAGTCATGTGTAGGACATCATGCTGCAGACACCCACTCCTGGCCAGAGACAACACCTCGGATTGTAAGCTTTGTTGCTGTCATTATGGGATGGGGATGGTTCTCATTAGGTGATCAGTCACTGATTGGACAGCTTTAATTTGAGTGGGGTGGGGTGGGTGGGGGAGGGAAGGAGGTCATTAGAGCGGCTGAAAAAACTTCTTACCTTCCCCGGCCGGCCATCCTCATCATTCTCCGTGTCCTCTGTCATGCTGTTGGTGTGGATGGAGCGGAGGGATCACCAGCCAGATTCCAGTGCCCGGTGAGTCAGTCTGCAGTCCTCATACTTCCTGTTTCCTCTCTCTCTTGGGCGCAATGAGACAGAGAAAACAGGAAGTGACATCAAACAGAGATGTCAATCAAACCGCCCGGCCGTAGTAATATATACTACAAGCGCCGGGCGGAAGCTACTCGGCGATTCGGGAAGTGCCACAAGGCGGGCTAAACGCCCGCAAATGCAGCGCCACGTCTGCAATCTCGTGATTGCATAGACGTGGCGCTTCCCATAAGTGCACTGTGTCTGGCGTCGCACTGTATCCGGCGTCCGAACACAGTGCACTTAAGGACCTTCTTTTGTCATTTTTTAATATTTAAAGCGCCAGTATTAAATTTTTTTTTCTTTTTTTGACTGCCTGGAGGGGGGGAGGGGGGTCGCGGCGCCCAGGCGCCCCCTATGGACGGGCTGCCACTGCTCAGATGGGTTGTGACAGGTACTCAGATGAACTGTGACAGATACTCAGATGAACTGTGACAGGTGCTCAGGTACTCGTGTACTCAGATGAACTATGACAGGTACTCAGGTACTCAGGTACTCAGATGGATTGTTACAGGTACTCAGGTACGCAGATGAACTGTGTCAGGTACTCAGATGGACTGTGACAGGTAATCAGTTACTCGGATGAACCGTGACAGATACTCAGATGGGCTGTGACAGGTACTCAGGTACTCAGATGGGCTGTGACAGGTGCTCAGGTACTCGGGTATTTAGATGAACTGTGACAGGTACTCAGGTATTCGGGTACTCAGATGGACTGTGACAGGTACTTAGATGAACTGTGACAGGTACTCAGATGGACAGTGACAGGTACTTTGATGGGTGGTGACAGGTACTTTTATGGGTGGTGACAGATCCTCTTTATTGGGGGCAATCAGTGTGATTGGTGTACACTGTAAGCGGTAACGAGATGTTACCGCAATCTCCTTCTCATACACGATTGGTGTGTGAGGAGGAGAACCCGATAACATCTCGTTATCGCTCTATGTTTACATTTAGTGATAGGCTGTGATCCTTTCACAGCCGATCACGTGGTAAACAGCCACCGGCCAATGGCTGTTAACCAGCATCGGTGACTAGCAGTGTTCCCGGGAACACGCTGCCACCGACGTGCACGCACAGCGAGCTTGCAATCACGCGCATGTGCCATGCAAAGTGGGGAGGTACCATCTGTGACCAGCCGTGACTTCATTACGGTCGATCACGTGGTTAACAGCCATGCCATGCCCAGATTGGTCCACAATAGAGACCCAAGGGGTTTGACCTTTTGTGGAATTGACAAGGTAGAGGAGCATTGGCGAGGGTCCAATCTCAAGAAGGCCATTTCACAAAATGAAACCCAATGGGTCCATAGGCTTGGTACTATAAGTCCTTTTGGCTTAAACATAGAATTGGATTTGAATTGTTTTTTGTTCAACTGGTAGTATGTTCTGTTCCATTGGTAATTTTTTTTTTTATTAAATTTTTTTTAATAAAATATTTTTTTATTTACTTTTATTTTTATTTATTTTTTCATCTATTTTCATTCATATTTATTTTTATTTTCATTCAAGATTATCATTATTCCATTTTTTAATTCATATTTCAAATACATTTTTAGATCATAATACGATTACAAATAGGTTTTAAAGGGTAACTCCACTTTCGTGGGGAAAAAAATAGCAAATAAAGAAAAAATAATATAGCACATATAATCATGTTGTAATTGAATGTTATTAAAAATGACCTTTCCTTTTCAATCTGCAGCCACTGTAATTTTCTGAGAATGCATTGCAATATGGCTACCTAGAGTTGTTCTGTACACAGAGTGTGTACTGACCAGTCCCCAAAAAACATAATTTCCTGCTTGTGTGATTGGCTCACCAATTTTCCCAGTCTGCCTAAAATACAAGTCAGATTTCAGGCATCCCCTGCAACAAAAATTTCATTTTTGGAGAGATACTTTTAATAGGAACCAGTCTAAAGGGGTGCAGGCCCAGCAGAGCACACCTGACAGTTAATTATAAAATTATTAGACCCACTCAATACAGAGGCACAGACAAACACACAGAATAACAAAGGGTAGGAATCTGCAACAAAGGTTGTTATCATCCTTGCAATGTACATCGATTACCCAGAGGGGAATGTTTTTTTCTCAACAAAAGTGGAGTTACGCTTTACGCAATTTATATTATGTATTTTGTGGTGATTATTCTTTCAAATCATCCGTATACAATATATAAACAGGAATTGATGTCACATAGAGGAAGGCGGTGGAATTGGTTGCTTCTCATTGGCTTTTCCGAGAAGAGGCACTTGCTCCTCGAATATAAATTTGTTCATTTGAAACCGGAGGTGATGTCCTTGATGACACCCTGGGGGAGGGGCGAAATGCATTGACATACTTCTGGTTTCATAAATCATTGATGCACTTCTGTCTTCCATGAAACGCACGCGATCAGCGGCGCACCCGGATCTCTGAACTGATGCCTGTTAAAACCAGCTATTTGTAAGTGGCGCTTGGACTGAGCAATCCTTTACATGTTAAACGGCAATTCACTATTAGTTCCTTCTTTGTTTACCATCTTTTGAGCATGGTCGATTTACTCTGAATGTCCCCAAGAATTTTATGAAGAAGCTTCGGGGGAATTTATTCACTATATACCAGATCATACAGATCATAGCGCTTTTGACCCCAGACTGCAAGGCTGAGGGCCCATCATTTTTGGTAAGTGGGGTCACAAGAGGGGAGTGTGGCACTCAAAACTTGAAAAAAATCTTTTTTGGAGCACATATGCACTTTATTTGGAGAACTCAACACTTTGCAAATAGACTGTGCTCATTCATTTATTAATTGTTCTATGGATCTTTTTTGCTTGTATATCACTGCCAATGTTTATTGATTTAGGCACTTTATTCATCTGCACTTTAATAAGTTGTAGGTTAGCACTATATATTCTGCAAGCGCTGTTTATACATATATTTATCTATTAACGTTACTTTGCGGTAAAACCAAGGAAGCTTAGACTTCTGTAGTGTATCAATGCTTTACTAAACAGAAAAGCTATCTCTGGCCATGGTAAGTAGGGTGCATGCCTTCTCCTCCTGGACACCAGAAACCTTTGCAGCCTTACTTTTCCTAAATGGTGTAAGCAGCATTTTCCTTCCAGCTTCAGTTGAGCTTTTAGCGCAAATTCAGACAACAAACTAAACAGTTACTCAACTTAGAGATGGAATCAAGATGTAATGTCCTTCATGGTTCTTTTCTCCAACTCAAAATGTCTGCAAAGTTCTCCAGCTTCTGGCAGCCATGTCTTGCCTCTTTTTTTTGTCTTCCAAAATCCAACTCCTTTTTCTGCCCACATGCTTGTTTCAAAACCTAACCCCTCCCCCCCCCCCCCCCCCAAGCTTCTATACCTTATTTACTGTGAATAGCTTCCTCTGAGACCAGTCCAACTGGTACATTTGCATATCAATGGGGAGAGCCTTAGCTTATAATAACATATGGTCTAAAAATCTAACTCCATAGTTGTTTGTTTCACCATGTCCTTTTCAGACTGAATGTGAAAATCACATTCAGTCCTAAAAGGACATGGTGAAACAAACAACTACAGTACTTCCTTAGAGCAAATAAAGACAAGTTCATCCAGCTTGAGCGGTACATTAGGCACATTTTACTCATTACTCTAAGTAGCGTGAGGGACGCCTTTTACACAAAAAAAAAATTTCATATAAAAACAAACAATGCGATTCGGAGGCAACACCACTACCCCTTCTGGAATCTCTGCACTATTGAAGTCTCTTTCTTTCCCCCTTTTTTGGATAATCCATTGAACGTTGTGGAAGTGGTTACTCATTGGTGTGCAGCTCCTGTCTCCTTTGTTACTCATCAGTGTGCAGCACCTGTCTCCTGTCAGTGTCAGTGTGCTATGGAAGGCACTCCACATTTGATGCCAGCCGGTCACCTGTGAGGGAAGTCCGTGAGTCCTCAGCAGTGTCCCTGTCGTTTCTACTAAGCCTGATTTGACCCCCCTGAGAAGGGTGGTCGCAGGCTTTCTGGTAAGCCTCCATTGTTTATTGAAAGGTGACGGGCAGCACAAGTGGTGGAGAACACGGACCCAGGGTCCTGTACTGGAAATCTTTTCGTTTTGGACACTTTCACTTATGAATTTTTTTGTTGTCACTATTTGTGTTTTAATATGCACATATTTTTTCTAAATACAATAATCACGGATGGACTATTTTTCACTGGATGTTTTTTTTGTATTTGATCACGATTATTTATGATATTATTACATTATTGTAATCATACATGTTACATACACTTGTAATACTGGTTTATTATCTGGCGCTGCACTCTTATGCCCTGTACACACGGTCGGATTTTCTGAAGGAAAATGTGTGATAGGACCTTGTTGTCGGAAATTCCGACCGTGTGTAGGCTCCATCATACATTTTCCATCGGAATTTCCGACACACAAAGTTTGAGAGCAGGCTATAAAATTTTCCGACAACAAATTCAGATCGTGTGTACACAAATCCGACGCACAAAGTGCCACGCATGCTCAGAATAAATAGATGAAAGCTATTGGCTACTGCCCCATTTATAGTCCCGACATACGTGTTTTACATCACCGCGTTCAGAATGATCGGATTTTCCGACAACTTTGTGTGACCGTGTGTATGCAAGACAAGTTTGAGCCAACATCCGTCAGAAAAAATCCTAGGATTTTGTTGTCGGAATGTCCAATCAATGTCCGACCGTGTGTATGGGGCATTACTCTTACATTTATCTATTTGTGCCCTATATTGGGGTTATAGTGCCTAGCTGCAGGATATCCTTCACGGCTTTTTCATACATTTATTGTATGTTCTTTATTTTTTCACGAACCTTGCGCAATTCTTTCTTTTTATTCTGTTACATGTTTTTTTTGTGTCCCTGTTAAGCTGTAACATTCCTTTGATCAGGGTTAACCATGTCCTTGGCAGTCTGTGGAAAGAAAATCCCAGATGATAAAGTCTCTTGTTCTCTTGGTCATAAGGAAATGCTCAGATGAAATTCCACTCTAATTCAGCCACCATCAGGAAATCATCCACATCTTGCTCAGGCTCTCTTCTGGGCTGTCTCCTCCCATCTAGCCTGGTCATCTGCTCTGCCTGCTCCACCTCTCGATGCTCAGTGCCTAAAAGAAGTAAGAGACAAAGCAGATTATATGTTCCTTCCAACTTCCAAAAGTGATAGTTCACTGCTCACATTTCTCTATCTCCCCAGTTCTAACTGCAAAACTATTGTAGGGTGCCTATTGTTGCCTTGTAACACTTTAATGGAAAGGTATTGATTTCCAACGGAAAGAATAAACTTGCATGTCTCTCTGTGCTGTCCTGGGAACACAGGCCTCCTGTTGTCCAGTCTTCACAACATGACACATTCTAGCAAAATGCCTCCCATCACAACAAAGCACTTAATGTAACTGAATCTACGATTCCCAACCACTTGCTTTTACGTCGTAAGCAATTCTGGTGTAGGAATCTCATCTATTTCCTCTCTAGGGACCCCCACCTTAAGTAAATCAGTCCACCTGTGTCTCCTGGAGACCATAGGCCTTTCCTTCTTGTTATCAGACTCAACTTGGCCATCTCTATTTGAATTTCCAGCTTCCCACTTATGGGAAGTAACAGTGGCACGTGTCCTACTTCTGCTTACAAGCTTAGGGCCTTTGTCCTTTGTTAGGGCATCATTAGACTTGTTTATGAGGGCTGCATGGCGCTCCTTCAAATCTTCAGCTCTGCCTGCCATGGTTTAAACACACTTTGACGTCACTGCAGGTTTATCTTTGAGTGCCCTACCTTCTAAATCCTTTTCCCTTGCTTGCAGTGTCTTCCAAATACTTGGACGCCACTGCAAGCTGCTCCTTTAGCAAGTGTATTTCTAACTCTGCCTCTTTTCAGATTAAAAATGTAGAGCATGCAGAAAGTGCAAACCAAACACAGCAACTGCCCGCATCTCTCCCTTACTGAACCCAAAACGATTGAGACTAAAATCCGAGGAAAGATCAGAGTCCATTCCCCCAAGATATGTTCAAAGGAGAAGCATACCTAGCCAGCTCCCTTGCAACAGACATCCACTGACTATCTCTGGCCCAGGTAAGAAGGGCGCGTGCCTTCTCCTCCTGGACACCAGAAACCTTTACAACCTGACTCTTCCTAAACAGTGTACGCAGCATTTTCCCTCCAACACATGCAACAAAACACACCACAGAAAACAGGTCTGCTTCAGTTTAGCTTTTAGCGCAAATCCAGGCCACAAACCCCCAAATTATTTGCTTGCGTCTATTTATTAAGGTTACTTTGTGGTAAAACTAAGGAAACTTAGACTTCTGTCGTGTATCAATGCTTTACTAAACAGAAAAGCTGCACATACAACTCCACAAAACACAATTCATAGCTTACAAAACATGCCTACAATATGCACAAGCCAATTATCCTTTCTAGCAAAATAAGCATGTACAAAATGTATGCAATAAGTAAACTAAACAGTTACTCAACTTAGAGATGCTTGATAAAGGAATGCGGCCATTCTTCCACCAATGGCAAGCCGATTCCGAAACGCGTCGCATACGTGTGACGTCATCACCGGGCGCCACGCTCTGTTTGCTCCCCAAGCCTCGCTTGTGATCCTCTGCACGGCCGGCCGTGTTCCAGCTCAGAGGCTCTCATTACACAGCGGTGAGCGGCAGCGTGGCCGAACGGTTGCTCTGGCATCCCCCCCTTCCACCTGGAACCCTTATCCTGACATCTGGGACACCACCAGGCTCCTATTGTAACCGGATATGTGTTGGACTGATAACTGTTAGAGACTGCATCTGGCTGCACCAGCTCATTCTTCCTCCCTGGACTTCGCATGCCCTGCAGGAACCGCTGCGACCTGTAGTCCCACTGCATCTCTTCAAGCTCAGCCAACTGACCTGAATGCAACTTCTCCAACCTTTATGTGAGTGGATATTGCTGTTTTAATAAAATGTTTTTATGATATATATTCAGAGGCGCCCCTCTCCTTGTTGTTGTTAGAGATGGAATCGAGATGTAATGTTCTTCATGGTTCTTTTCTCCAACTCAAAATGTCTCCAAAGTTCTCCAGCTTCTGGCAGCCTTGTCTTGCCTCTTTTTTGTCTTTCAAAATTATTTTTCTGCCCACATGCTTGTTTCAAAACCTAATCCCCTCCCCCTAAGCTCCTCTACCTCATAACCTGTAAAGATCTTCCTTTGAAACCAGTCCAACTAGTACACTTGCATATCAATGGGGAGAGCCTTAGCTTGTAACAACATATGGTCTAAAAATCTAACTCCATATCATTGCTATAAAGTCACTACAAATAGCCATGGCAACACAGTTTGTCACAACATACTTCCTCAAATTCTCTATTTGCTACATACTCTCCCCATCCACATCCTGATCTCCCTCCTGAATCCTGAAACAGCACATTTCTACAATTTATATAGCCCCATAAACCCCCAATACTTAACGTGACTGTAAACATTTTTCTTTCTACAAAATAATAAACATGTTTTAGTTACCTGCTCTGTGCAAAGGTATAGCACAGAACAGTCCCTTTCCTCCCTTTCTAGGGTCCCCTACAAGCGTTCATCATATCTCCTTCCTTTTCCAAGCACACAACTTGCTGATTGCACTCATGTGCTCCCAAGCCTGGCTGTATGCGTCCAATGACAGACGCAGCGTCACTCAGCCCTGCCCTCTGTTCCCTCCTCACAGAATGTGAGTGACAGCAGCAGGGGCCAATGGCTCCCATTACTGCCTCTGTGTCCTGTGAGAGCAGGAAAAGAGGCTAGCGGGGCTGCTGGGGAGGACAGCGCTAGATCGAGAGTGATGACAGGTAAATGTTTAGGTAAGGGGGAGGCAATATCTCTTCTGCAATACAATAAACTTACCTGCCTGTTCGCAATCCTCTAAAGAATGTACACAGAGCTGGGCATGCATAACTACGTTTACATTTTGGCACAGTGGATTTTCTGGCAGCAAAGATATCTGGAATGGATGGAAAATAATAATGGAAGTAAGCATGTGAATGTAATAACATCGACTGGTTAATTATTAATCATTAACTAGTTTGGAGCAAATGTCAACAAAATGTCAAGATCCAAGAATAGAAGACTTGGTGGAAGGACAAACTTTCTCACTTCCTCTGAACCCTTCCCAAAGCACAAAACTTTACACTTCCTAACTGCTTTAGGACTGCAAGCACACACAGGGTGCCGTGAAGAGGCCTTGCAGCTTATGCATGCATTTACAAATGCGTGCCAACTAAACCCCTGTTTTTAACGCAGGCTGTTGGACAGGTTAATTTGATCAGTTGGCAGACGGGTTGGTGAGTTGAGCTATGGAATGTTCTGTTTTTGGCTTTCATGTGTTTGCCCTTCCATGCGCTCTTTGCTGTGAACGCCAGTTATAGGTGGGGGCAGGGGCCATTTGTTACTGGTGTAAAATATGGTCCGGGGACACACTGTACACCTTTGCTGCCATTGTGCTCTTGCTGGGTGTCCAGTGTGCTCCTGTTCCTTTTAAGGGCGATTGGGCTGCCTCCAGGCCCACCTGCTCCTCATCTATCCATTTAATGCATGTGCTTCCATTGTGGAGACGCTTATAAATTCAGTAGCGTTAGGACTGCAAGCATACACAGGGTGCCGTAAAGAGGCCTTGCAGCTTATGCATGCGTTTGCAAATGCTAAACCCCTGTTTTTAACGCAGACTGTTGGAAAGATTCATTTGGTCAGTTGGCAGACTGGTTGGTGAGTTGAGCTATGGAATGTTCTGTTTTTGTCTTTCAGAAGCTGTATACCCAAATCATGTACGCACTCTTATGCCCCCTCAATCTGATGTTACCCCTAACTACATCTGTATGCACCTTTTTGTATTACGGTACTTTATAACATCTGCACTAGAATGTGTATTCTGTTGATGTATCTCACTAACATCGGCCACCGATTTGTCCTCACTAGGTGATGTGCTGTTAGCAATGGATGAACATTGATCAGTTATACCGTATATCAGAGTATCTGTAAGTGCATCCGATGACTGTCTTAAAATGTTCATCCTTGTGACTTATTTAGAGAACAGTGGTGTCCGGGGGTCAGTGTGTAAGACTGCCAACATCCAAAATAGACAATATACAGTATCTCACAAAAGTGAGTACACCCCTCACATTTTTCAAAATATTTTATTATATCTTTTCATGTGACAACACTGAAGAAATGACACATTGTAACACTAACGAGTCACTGACACCTTAGAGGGAAAATGACTAATTGGGCCCAATTTGGACATTTTCACTTAGGGGTGTACTCACTTTTGTTGCCAGAGATTTCGACATTAATGGCTGTGTGTTTGGTTATTTTGAGGGGACAGCAAATTTACACTGTTACAAGCTGAACTCTCACTACTTTACATTGTAGCAATGTTTCATTTTTTCAGTGTTGTCACATGAAAAGAGATAATAAAATATTTACAAAAATGTGAGGGGTGTACTCACTTTTGTGAAATACTGCAGCAGGATATAACCCCCCTTCGACTTTATAGGCAAAAGTCAATTAAGAACGTAGATAGGTAAAAGACAATAACGCTGCTTTCATTGGTACCAGTTTAAAATAGGATAAGAGCAAGGACTGGATACACCCACATATAATATACATACATTTGATCCAGTGCTGTGCCATTCTGCAGCTCTTTCCACCCATCACTTCCTGGTCTCATTGGCTGTGCTGAGGCAGTGGGAGCCATTGGCTCCCAGTGCTGTCGATCAAAGCCAGTAACAAGGGGGCAGGGCCTCTACCTCTGTCTATAGACGCAGACAAAGAGGCTCAGGAGCAAGCCCACGCGAGTGCCCCAAATGAAAGCGTTCCCATGAGGGCACTTGGCAGAGGGGAGAAGCCAGAAGCATGGGGACACGAGAAGAGGAAGTTTGGGGCCGCTCTGTGCAACAGAATTGCTCAGAGCAAGTAAGTATAAACCTGTTTGTTGTTTAACCACTTCCCACGAAACAAAGAAACTTTACGTCGTTTTGAGGAAGTGGTTGTACCGGAGTGATGCTTCACCCCGTTACCTTTTTTTTAGAGCTGGCGGTCGGCTTTCTGGTGATAACAACCGATGCGACTAAGCAGCTGCTTGGCCTTTATCACAAGGAGCAAGAGGGGGGGGACGCCTCCCGCAGCTCCGCCAGGTGGGACGAGGGTTTCAAGCAACCAGCCGGAGTGCTGAACAAAATCAAAATCAGTTTTGATCGGGTCTCTGATGTAGTAACCTGGAAGCAACATCACTTACGGTTTACTCGCAGATTTTGGCGTTTTAAATATTTTTAAGTGCAGTGGAGAGGTTTGGGGTCTTTCAGACCCCAGATCCTTCCATAAAGAGTACCGGTCACTGCCTATTACTGTCAATCGTGGCGGCAGTGGACTCCACCCGACGCATTTCGCCTCACTAGACTTCATCTGGGGTCAAGACGAAGTCTAGTGAGATGAAACACATCGGGAGGACTCCACTGCCACCACGATTTTATACTAAGCGCTTTTTTAAACTACTTAAATGTGTTTTACTTTTATTAACTATTTTCCTTGTTTACGGAATTACGCTATGTGGCCCCTTTTCTATCTTTTATGGGCCATTTCCCTGGATGTATAACCACCCATATGGAGAAGATCCTCCTGCGAAGGCTTCCAGGACCCCAATTACTGTCGGCTCCCAAGGCTCTTCCTCCATTGCAATATAAGCTGGTTTGACCCATAGAGCATATGCTCTTTTAGGTTCAAACTTTCTGATAAGCCTCCATTTCACTTTGGTGGCGGTATTATCACATTGACATTTTCATCTTTCATCTACTATATTGGTTATTCACATGATGATCAGAACTGCTTCATTTCAAAATGGACTGTGATTAATCATCATACATGATTGATAATTAGAGATCATTAGAGACTTTATTTTTATTATATTTTTCTCACTGTACTGTAAAGGCAATACTTCTTTATTGTATTTCACTACTTATTATGGTTATTTAATTTGGTACCACAGCGCTACACTTTGTTACACCAACCAATCGCAATAGCTGCCTGATCTGATTCTGTAAACTGATTTAGAATCTAGCTGCTATTTATTGTATGTCTCAGAGCAGGTGGAGAGCGAGACTGCATAGGGGGGCCCCAAGAAAAGTTTTGCCCAGGGTCCAATCAATATTAAAGACGGTCCTGGATACAGTTGTATCCAGGCCATCATCTATAACTCAGCAGTGGTGGGTTTTCTGAGCAGGAAGTATCTTTGGGACCACATCTTCCGAATTGGCGCTCTGTTGCTGTTGAGTAGTCGCCCAGGAAGAGGGTTAGCAAGATTCCTTACAGAGTCTCTTAAAGGACATCCCTCGAAGTTCATCACTACTTCTCCCTCTACTAAGCCTGTTTTGACCCCCCTGAGTAAGGGCGGTCGCTGGCTCTCTGGTAAGCCTTCATTACATTATCACCAGGTGGTGGGCAGCACTGGCAGTGGATTACTGATCCAGAACTCCGCATGGAATAACTTTTGGACTTCAATCTAATTATAATTCAGAACTTTTTATTTGCATTCACTATATTTGTCTTTTCATCACTTATGGACTTGTTGATTTAATGTTTTTCTCACTAGTTAATATTAGGTGTTATGCCCCTTACACACGGTCGGACATTCTGACAACAAAATCCTAGGATTTTTTCAGACGGATGTTGGCTCAAACTTGCCTTGCATACACACGGTCACACAAAGTTGTCGGAAAATCCGATCATTCTGAACACGGTGACGTAAAACACGTATGTCGGGACTATAAACGGGGCAGTAGCCAATAGCTTTCATCTCTTTATTTATTCTGAGCATGCGTGGCACTTTGTGTGTCGGATTTGTGTACACACGATCGGAAATTCCGACAACGGATTTTGTTGTCGGAAAATTTTATAGCCTGCTCTCAAACTTTGTGTGTCGGAAAATCCGATGGAAAATGTGTGATGGAACCTATGCATGGTCGGAATTTCCGACAACAAGGTCCTATCACACATTTTCCATCGGAAAATCCGACCGTGTTTACAGGGCATTATTCATCATTGCTTAAATTCTTTATATTGATTTTTTACAATAATTTCACAATATTTTTCACTCATGACATTTTTACAGCGCTGCACTGTTCTCTTTACATCTGTTTCTTGTGCCTTCGTATTGGGGTTATAGTGTCTAGCAGCAGGACCCCCTTCTTGGATATTTCCTTATTAATTATTTTTTCACTTTTTTGAGCACCTAGCGCAATTCTTTTTCTTTTCACATCCCCCTTTAGGGCATTTTTTTTTGTACACGCTGTTACAAACGTTACTACACATAGTTGTATACTTGATGCTTTTAAATGTGCATCTTGATAAAGGTTTAATGGACTCTGATCTGCTCCTCCCTAAGAGACCTATATGCTTTCAAATACACAGAAGTCGATAAATAGTTTCATCGTCATATCTTTGACATTCTTTACCCCATTGTCATGTAAGTTACATTGATTGTGAATGTTGTCTTTATGTACTACTGCACAGCACTATTACAGGTGAGAATATCTGTTCTGCTTTTCTATACTCCAGCGTACAGATTTCACTTTGGTACATCTATCTTTTCTCTTTTTTTTGTCTCTCTACCTCATCCAGTTACAGATGCAAACAAAGCCTGGGGAATGCCCAGGAAAAAACCAAAGCCTACTTACCACCAACTCGCAGACAACCAAATTGACCTGTCTAACAGTACGCGTTAAAAACAGGGGTTTAGTCCGCACGCATTTGCAAACGCATGCGTAAGCCACAGAGCCTCGTCACGGCACCCTGATATCTTTGGTCCTAACACTAAAATATGAGTGTCCCCACAGTGGAGGCACATGCATTCTGATGGATAAATGCTGGCAGGTGGACTGAAGGGCAGCCCATCCCTTCTTAAAGGTACAGAAGCACACCAGACACCCAGCAAATAGCACTATGGCTGCAAAGGTGCTGGTGCGTTTCTGGACCAATAAACACACCAAGGTGATCTCAAAAAACTTGCCACCGCCTTCATTTATAGCTGGCTATCGCAATAAGCGGCTTTGGAGGGGCTTTGGAGGGCTACAAACAGATGCAAACAAAGCCTGGGGAATGCCCAGGAAAAAACCAAAGCCTACTTACCACCAACCTCACCCACTTACCTCATCCAGTTACACCTTCTTAGCTGTTGTTAATCTGTGTGTGTGTGTATGTGTCCTTTTTTATTGTTGTTTATTTTGCTTAGAAAGTATTTCTTCCTCTAGCAAAAGCATTGCATTTATTGGTAAAGTACAGCGTACATATTTAGTTATTGTAAACAAAAGCTCACCCAAGCTCTACCGCATGTTTATTGGATGATGAGCTGAATAGCGGTGCCATTGTGTCTCATACACCAAAATTGCAAAAAAAAGAATGCCAGCGACTCGATTGCTTCTTCTTAAATCTTTATTGAGCACAAACAGCAGTATGACATCAAAACGCTAACATGTTTTCTGCAAGAGCCTTCTTCATAGCATACAGATTTACAATAAAATCAAGTTTATATAGGAAAAGGTGTCCATTCCTCCAAAAAGGGGGGCGGTACAATCCAATTTAAAATCAATTAACAATTAAAATCATGTGAGGTTGGTAGAACCAGAGAAAAGGGGGAGGGAAAGAATGGAAACAGACTGAAAACTCTAGGGCAAACAATTATTAAAGTGGAGTTCCACCCACTTTTACAACTCTTCAGCATCCCTCACTAAATTGTGCACTGTAAACAAATTGGATATTTTTTTATTTTTTTTCTCAGCACTTACTGTATATCTGTTGTATTCATTTTTCACTTCCTCCTCCCTGGCCGCGGCCCATCGCATTATTTCCTGTTTGCAATGCCTTCTGGGAAGGGGCGGCAACTTCCTCTGAAACTGCCGTTGCTATGGAAACCTGACCTGAAACCTATTACACTGCTTGTGCTGCACTGAGCATGTGCGAGATCTGCAAGGATGAGATCCAGGAAGAAATACAGTCTGGCTTCAGATGCCCACACTTAAGATGGCCACGGCCTGCTGGAAGTTTATAAAATAACAAACTACTGCTATAAACTAACAAAGCAGACCTTAGTTTACAGACTAACTTTACTAGAATACGTTAAGCTTGTGTATTATAGGGGTATTTTTATTTAAAAAGTATAATTTCGGCTGGAACACCACTTTAACCCCCTGTGGAATCAAATGATATTATTTTAAAAACAAGTTCACATCCATTCTGCTGTTCATTCCACTAGGAAATCAAGTATTCAATCTGTGTATCCACTAGAGCTGCACGATTCTGGCAAAAATGAGAATCACTCACTTATTTCGTTCCACTTCCCCTTCCATTTCATGGTTGGGGACAGTGGGCTCCTATCCCTGTGGTTATAACACATGTAAACAGTGTAAAAGACACAGAAAAAGCAAGTCTGTTATTTCTTTTTCAACAGGTAGAACATATTCAGTAAAAAGTTTTATAAATTGTAACTCAAAGATGATTGTCTACCTAATTCATTGCAGTACTTGTAAAGTACAGTATGTGGGATGCACTATCTGCAATCTACATATTAGAATAACAGAACATTACAATGACACTTTAACTACTTCCCACCCGACCACTGCATATGTACGGCTGGGTTGGCGCTCTCTCCTTCTGAGTGGATGTTCAGGAACGTCCCTCAGAAGGAGGGGGATCGTGCACGCGGGCCCGCGCAGCGGCGCGATCCCAATGCGCTCGTGTCACCCGGATACGGCGCATTTCAGATCGGCAGGAGGGCTCTGTGATTGGCCCTCCTGACCACATGATGGCCGTGTCCAATCACAGCCATCATGTGATGTAAACAGAGAGCCGGTTGCTAGGCGATCGGCTCTCCTCACACATTAGTTTTCGGTGAGGAGAGGAGGGGAGAGCGGATCGCTGCAGCCAGCTGGTGATCAGTGTGTATGAGCTGTTTTTTACAGCTTTTTACACACTGATCACCAGCATAGTAACACACAGTGTAAAACACAATGTCCCAAAGCACATGTCCCCAAAACACATGTCCCCAAGAAACATGTCCCCCACATATGTCCCAGTAAAATCACAAGTCCCAATGATTATCTGCACACATATGTCCGTGATCACCTGTGCACATCTGTACATGATCATTTGCGTGGACCTGTCCGTGATCACACAAGCCAATTATTATACACTTAACTGGATTTTTTTTACCAAAGACATGTAGCAGATTACATTTTGGCTTAAATTTATGACAAAATTCGATTTCTTTTATAATAGAATAAAAAAAATATTGTTTTTTTTTTCCAAATTTCCGCTCTTTTTTCGCCTATCGCAAAAAATAAAAAACAGGAGTGGTGAATAAATACCACCAAAAGAACGCTCTATTTGTGCAAACAAAATGATAAAAATTTCATTTTGGTACAGCATAGCATGACCGCGCATTGTCATTGAAAATGCGAGAGTGCTGAAAGCTGAAAACTGGCCTGGGAAGGAAGGGGGAGAAAGCGGCCGGTATTAATGTGGTTAAATAGCAATGCAAAAAATATTTCAAATGTATCTAATCATTTTAGAACAGTCCATGGTGGTAATCTGGAGTCTTTCTTTTTGCGATATGGAACAGGTGAGAGGCTTTGTTGAGGGGGGATACACACCATACCCTACTTCAGTGGGAGGTGTGGTGGATACAGAGATGGAATACTCGATTTCCTAGTGGAATGAACAGTAGAATGGATGTGAACTTGTCTTTTAAATAATATCATTTGATTCCACAGGGGGTTAATAATTGTTTGCCCTAGAGTTTTCAGTCTGTGTTTTCATTCTTTCCCTCCCCTCTTTTCTCTGGTTCTACCAACCTCACATGATTTTAATTGTTAGTTGATTTTAAATTAGATTGTACCGCCCCCCTTTTTGGAGAAATGGATAGACACGTGCAGAACGGAAAAATTTGTTTCGTTTTGATTCAATTTGTTATTTACATAGATTCGTTTAGTTATATTAGTTTAATCTGTTGCGTTTTCAGAATTCATTTTGTTTATTCGTATTTGAATCAATTCGAATTCGGATCTTTTCAAAAAGTTTTCAAATCAATTTCGAATCGTTTTTGAATTCGAATAGTTTTTAAACTCAAATAGTTTTAGTTTTCCAGTTTCCAAAGAGAATAAAATAGAATAGAAAATAATGGAATGGAACAGAAAAAAATAGAATAGAATAGAAAATAATATAACAGAAAATAAAAGAATATAATAGAGTAAAACAGAACAAAATAGGATAGAAAATAAAAAAATAAGGGAATGGAATAGAATAGAAAGGAAAAGAATAATTTAAAAAAATGAATTAAATAGATTATAACCATCTTCTGAAATTCGAATAAAATAGAAAAGAATAGAATTAAAAAAAATAGCATAGAAAAGAAATAATATAACCATTTTCCAAAATTCAATCAGAATCAATTCGAATTTGAATAGAATACAAATGAATAGAGTAGAATAGAATAGAAAATAACACAATAGTATAGAAAAAACAACAGAATAGAATGAATATAACCATCTTCCTATTCTAATCTTCTTTTCTACTCTATTCAAATTCAAATTGATTCTATTTGAATTTTGGGAAATTGTTATATTCTTTCTATTCTATTGTTTTTTTAATTGTATTCTTTTTCTATTTGTGTGTTCTATTCTATTCGTTTCTTTTCTATTTCAATTTATTCTATTCGAAATTTGAATTTCGGAAAATGCTTATATTCTTTCTATTCTATTGTTTTTTTCTATACTATTCTGTTATTTTCTATTCTATTCCAAACTATTCTTCTCTATTCTATTTAAATTCAAATTGATTATATTAGAGTTTTGGGGAATGGTTCTATTCTTTCTATTCTATTGTTTGTTTTTTAAATTCTTTTCTTTTCTATTCTATTATAGTCTATTCTATTCTATTCTTTTTTTCTATTCTCTTCTTTTCTATTATTTTCTTATGTATTCAAATGATTCCTTTTTGAAATTCGAATTTCAGAAGATGATTATATTCTTTCTATGTTATTCTATTCTATTCTATTCTATTTGTTTCTATTATATTCTAGTCTATTCTTTTCTTTTATTTTCTATTCTATTTTGTTCTGTTTTACTCTATTATATTCTATTCCTTTATTTTCTGTTTTATTCTTTTCTATTTTCTTTATATGCTATTTTATTCTCCTTGGAAACTTGAAAGCTATTCAAATTCGAAAACTGTTTGAATTTGAAAACTCTTCAAATTCGACTTTCAAAACTATTCGAATTTCCTCCGACTTTTTTTTTTTCGTTATTTCGGATAAGTTTAAATTGTAATTCGGAAATTCGGATACATCCGAATTTCCAAAAAACTAAAATTCGTCCGAATTTCAATTCGGAACGAAACAAACCACACATGTCTAGAAATGGACACCTTTTCCTATATAAACTTGATTCTATTGTAAATCTGTATGCTATGAGGAAGGCTTTTGCCAAAACATGTTAGCGTTTTGATGTCACACTGCTGTTTGTGCTCAATAAAGATTTAAGAAGAAGCAATTGAGTTGCGGGCATTCTTTTTGCAATATTTAGTTACTAGTGAAGTATACGTACACGTCAACCATACGTTTTTATTATTTGATCCCTTTAGGTCTGGTAAATATACCATTGAAAGTATTGTTCGATTTAAAAGCAAAAATACCTGTTGACCCTGCAAAAATCCAGTGAGCTCATAACTTCCTCTGTACTTTCCAGTGTTCTCTCAAATTAGGTTATTGGATCTACCCAGTTCACCTCTGTAGTCTAGAGATATACTTGAGTCATATACTTCCTGTGGAGCAATACTGAGGAAATGCCCACACTGAGATGTATGTATTCCTCTTGGTTGTTCCCACAGTCCTCATAGATTAAAAAGAATTGCTCGCTCTACATGTTTCGTGACCTGAACTGTCGCTTCTTCAGGAGCTTCAATAATTCTAGTTCGAAAGACATACTTTAATTAGAATACAGTACACAATTTTTGTACCAAGATATAAGTGTACATTTGTATACAAAACTGTACATGAACTCAATAGTTCAATAGTATGGTGCTTAAACCAAGGGTTTCAGCGCTCACCTATGCCAGGAGGATCGTGACTGCAAGATGACCCCTTCTGAAAGGAAGTGACAACTGGGGACACTGGTGCTGGGTGACAGCCACAGAATAGGCACATGTGTCAGGATGTGGGGATGTTTAAGGTAACTGAACATAAAGAGTATTTGAAAAGTATTAACAATTACTTCAATTAAAATTAGAATTTGAATAGGCTATAATTCTAGGTACCATACTCGCATATCAATTGATATGTAGCCACTACTGTTCACATCCCCTTAAAACACGTACTTTCCAGTGGCGACTGGTGCTCAAAATTTTTGGGGGGCGCAAACTGAAAAAAAACCATGAATTGCAGCTTCACTGTGTCCACCAAATGCAGCCACTGTGCCCATCAAACGCAGCCACTGTGACCATCAAACGCAGCCACTGTGACCACCAAATGCAGCCACTGTGCCCATCAAACGCAGCCACTGTGACCATCAAACGCAGCCACTGTGCCCATCAAACGCAGCCACTGTTCCATCAAACAAAGCCACTGTACCCATAAATTGCCACCACTGTGCCCATTAAACGCATCCACTGTGCCCATCAAATGCAGCCACTGTACCCAGAAATTGCCACAACTTTGCCATCAAGCACAGCCACTGTAACCATCAATTGCCGCCAGTGTGCCCCATCAATTGCCACCAGTTTGCCCCATCAATTGCCGCCAGTGTGCCCCATCAATTTCCGCCAGTTTGCCCCATCAATGCCACCAATTTGTCCCATCAAATGCTGCCAGTGTCCCCCCGCCCGGCACTTACCTGTCCCGGGTCAGCTCATTCCTCCACGCTCCCTCCAAGTCCTCAATGTCTTCTCCCGTGCTCTTCTGCTTTGATTGGACGCCCGATAGGCATCCAATCACAGCGCCTGTCACTTCAGCCAGTCAGGTGACAGGTAACCAGACCCGGTGCACCTGATTGGCTGAGAGGCGGGTCAGTGTTAGGGAAGTGATTTATTCGATTCCCTAACACAGCACTACGTAAGCAGCGAACATACAGCAATGCGCCTGCTGTTTACCAATTTAGAAGCCTATTAGAGCCTACGGCTCTAATCAGGACGCCTAATTAGAGCCGACGGGTCTAATCAGGCACCTCCAAAAACACCTCCGCCGCTGTAATTCAGATGCCCGACGCCCAACAAGGGGCTGGACACCTGAATATGGGGCGGCAGCGGCGACAATAGATAGATTCATGCAATGCATGAATCTATCTATTGAAGATTGATGGGTGCAAGAGAGAGGGGGCAGCGCTCCTGCGCCGTCAATGGACGCACTGCCACTGGTACTTTCCCAATCTATAGAAAAAAACATAGAGTTGGTCCTCCAAGGGTCTTTAACCATGTGATGACACACTTGACAAGTAACTTGGGCTGAGAAAGAAAGATAACTGACAAACCCAAAAATATCTTAGTTCACTGATCCGGGATAGAGGGATTCAGTCGTGGTAGTGTGTGCGCTTACACAGAACGTGTACACACATCCTACACCAGCAAGCTTTTACATCCACTTCCACTTCCTAAAGGGCAGAGGAGACAGGGATGCCATAAGGACAGGGAGGATATATACACACACTGGTGCCAAAGTAACTACTTAGCTGATACCAGAGCGTGGTGCATGGCAAAGTACCTGGAATTGCGGTGGTTCCCTGTCCCGAGTATGGGGCTGCCTATTTGCTGTTCCACGGGGTATGGTGGAAACCTCCTTCCCTCAGAGCGCCTGGGGAATGATGTCCTATCCTGGCTATTTGTACACCCCGACTGAGCTCGGTCAGACTCGCGTCTGACGGCACTCAGCCCGGCCGCTGGTGCACCGAGCCACTTGGGCCTGTACCATATATTTGAAACCACCCTTGTCAACTTCATTGTTTTGGAAGTGATACCTGAGGACCCACGTGGCGGCAACTGGGACAAATGCATTCTCCAGAAGGAGACATTCTGGATTGAGCGCCTTGAAGCGACAAAGCCACCGGGCATCAATGAGGTGCTATCATACCGGCCCTTCCTTTGAGGGACCTGTGCGATGGCTGCATTGACCCCTGGCTAAGCACTAACATCATATGATATATGTCGCCTAAGCTATCAATGCATTAAATTACAGCAACCACAGATGTGTATACATACTGATGCTCTGACAGCTTTCAAACATTCATGAGATTTTTCCTGCCTAAAAATCGCTAAATAGATACAAACATGAAATGCCTTTTAAGGTCAATGTTCAATTAATAAGTACGTGTCAGTATAGCATTTATCCAAGTTGTATTGGACTTCTAGATTTGAACCATTTTACCTGCTAAGAATCTCGTTTTCTGGCACTGTTACACTATGTAGTGTGTGTGTGTGTGTGTGTGTGTGTGTGTGTGTGTGTGTGTGTGTGTGTGTGTGTGTGTGTGTGTGTGTGTGTGTGTGTGTGTGTGTGTGTGTGTGTGTGTGTATATATATATATATATATATATATATATATACATACACAGTGGGGACGGAAAGTATTCAGACCCCCTTAAATTTTTCACTCTTTGTTATATTGCAGCCATTTGCTAAAATCATTTAAGTTCATTTTTTTCCTCATTAATGTACACACAGCACCCCATATTGACAGAAAAACCCAGAATTGTTGACATTTTTGCAGATTTATTAAAAAAGGAAAACTGAAATATCACATGGTATCACAAGTATTCAGACCCTTTGCTCGGTATTTAGTAGAAGCACCCTTTTGATCTAATACAGCCATGAGTCTTTTTGGGAAAGATGCAACACGTTTTTCACACCTGGATTTGGGGACCCTCTGCCATTCCTCCTTGCAGATCCTCTCCAGTTCTGTCAGGTTGGATGGTAAACGTTGGTGGACAGCCATTTTTAGGTCTCTCCAGAGATGCTCAATTGGGTTTAAGTCAGGGCTCTGGCTGGGCCATTCAAGAACAGTCACGGAGTTGTTGTGAAGCCACTCCTTCATTATTTTAGCTGTGTGCTTAGGGTCATTGTCTTGTTGGAAGGTAAACCTTCAGCCCAGTCTGAGGTCCCGAGCACTCTGGAGAAGGTTTTCGTCCAGGATATCCCTGTACTTGGCCGCATTTATCTTTCCCTCGATTGCAACCAGTCGTCCTGTCCCTGCAGCTGAAAAACACCCCCACGGCATGATGCTGCCACCACCATGCTTCACTGTTGGGACTGTATTGGACAGGTGATGAGCAGTGCCTGGTTTTCTCCACACATACCTCTTAGAATTAAGGCCAAAAAGTTCTATCTTGGTCTCATTAGACCAGGGAATCTTATTTCTCACCATCTTGGAGTCCTTCAGGTGTTTTTTAGCAAACTCCATGCAGGCTTTCATGTGTCTTGCACTGAGGAGAGGCTTCCGTCTGGCCACTCTGCCATAAAGCCCGGACTGGTGGAGGGCTGCAGTGATGGTTGACTTTCTACAACTTTCTCCCATCTCCCGACTGCATCTCTGCAGCTCAGCCACAGTGATCTTTGGGTTCTTCTTTACCTCTCTCTCCAAGGCTCTTCTCCTCCAATAGCTCACTTTGGCTGGACGGCCAGCTCTAGGAAGGGTTCTGGTCATCCCAAACGTCTTCCATTTAAGGATTATGGAGGCCACTGTGCTCTTAGGAACCTTAAGTGCAGCAGAAATTTTTTGTAACCTTGGCCAGATCTGTGCCTTGCCACAACTCTGTCTCTGAGCTCTTCAGGCAGTTCCTTTGACCTCATGATTCTCATTTGCTCTGACATGCACTGTGAGCTGTAAGGTTTTATATAGACAGGTGTGTGGCTTTCCTAATCAAGTCCAATCAGTATAATCAAACACAGCTGGACTCAAATGAAGGTGTAGAACCATCTCAAGGATGATCAGAAGAAATGGACAGCACCTGAGTTAAATATATGCGTGTCACAGCAAAGGGTCTGAATACTTAGGCCCATGTGATATTTCAGTTTTTCTTTTTTAATAAATCTGCAAAAATTTCAACAATTCTGTGTTTTTCTGTCAATATGGGGTGCTGTGTGTACATTAATGAGGAAGAAAAATGAACTTAAATGATTTTAGCAATACTGAATACTTTCCGTCCCCACTGTGTATGTGTGTGTGTGTGTGTGTGTGTGTGTGTGTGTATATATATATATATATATATATATATATATATATATATATATTATATTATATTATATATAATGTGTTTCCCCTCATTTGTGACCAGGATTTCTGACCGCAGTTCCTCTTTTGGCCACTGGGGGCATTAGCTGTGTGACACCATGATCGACATAGTCGAGATGTGTGGCCGCCCAAGCCGTTGGGGTTGCAGCCCACTCTCCCAGGTCATATTGACCTGGGACAGCCAGGGTTTGCATTCACCCACGGCAACCACGGAGACACTCTTCAACTTGTGTCTCCTAGGTTCACTGCGGCCACCGGGAACGGCAGGCACTGAGACCGGTGCTTGCATTGTTATAGTGCACGTTGGGAGGGGGGGGGCTGAAGCCCAGAGTGGGCCCCAAAAAGCCCTGGGTCTCGGGCATTCACAAGTCTATCATCAGCCCCAAACCCGAGCGGGGACCGATCTGACTCCGAGCGTGGCCGAGTGACATAGCAAGTCTCGCCTTCTGGAGCCTGCAGCACCTATGATGGAAGTCCCACTGGTCCAATGCCGGGAGCGCGGGACGTGTGATGTCCATTATATGCTACCAGATCAGATGAGACGAACGTGCCATTGCTTCAGTGCGCATGTGCCTATGACATCGGCACATGCTGATACAGGGGATATCTCCTAAACCGTGCAGGTTTAGGAGATATCTGGGGTAGCTACAGGTAAGCCTTATTAAAGGCTTAACTGTAGTAAAAAGTGGTCTTTAAGGGTTTACAACCACTTTAAGGGTTCACTCTTTGGACATACGTCCAAAGAGCTCAATTGTTTATAGTGTTTATTTGACATTCTGAACACTGCTTTTATCTTTAGAGTTATTTGTTTGAATATGACAAGTTAACTGGTGTCATGATATAGCTTTAGTGTGGCCTTTACAACTACAGTGACAAAAACATTTATTTGATCCCCCTGCTTATTTTGTAAGTTTTCCCAATTATAAAGAAATGAAGGGTCTATAATTGTTATCATAGGTGTATTTTAAATGATAGAGACAGAATATCAACCAAAAAATCCAGAAAATACACAGAATACAAATGTTATCAATTATCAATTGCCCTCGATCTGGAGCTTCATGCAAGATTTTGCCTCATGGGGTAAGGATGATCATGAGAAAAGCGAGGGATCAGCCCAGAACTACATGGCAGGAGCTTGTGAATGATCTCAAGGCAGTTGGGATCATAGTAACCAAACAAACCATTGGTAACAGACTGTTTTGAGGCATAAGTCATGTATCCTGTCCCATGGCCTACGAGAGAGAGAGAGAGAGAGAGAGAGAGAGAGAGAGAGAGAGAGAGAGAGAGAGAGAGACAAAGCATTAATATACAGCGTTACAGTTCATGACCTACATGCTTACTTATTCGCTTACTTTACTTAAAGACGTACATATTTACTCACTCTCCAATGCCGTGTACACACGGGCGGACTTTTCGACCGGACTGGTCCGATGGACTTTTGAACGGACTTGCCTACACACGGTCACACCAAAGTCCGTGCTGACATACGACCGGACTAAAATAAGGAAGTTGATAGCCGGTAGCCAATAGCTGCCCTAGCGTGGGTTTTCGTCCGTTGGACTAGCATACAGACGAGCGGATTTTTCGACCGGACTCGAGTCCATCGGACAAATTTGAAACATCCGTTAGATTTTTGACCGAAAAAGTCTGCTGCAGGTCTGATGGAGCCCACACACGGTCGGATTGTCCGCCAGATTCGGTCCGTCGGACCAGTCCGGTCGAAAAATCCGACCGTGTGTACATGGCATAAGAGTGCTTTGTTACACCCTACTGGCAAGGTCTTGCTATTGTTAATGTTACTGTTTGAACTTTTGTAAACAATACTACAATTTGATTTTCTGTAAACAGCACTCTGAAAAATTGTATATCTAGTGCACATGGATCTCCACCTGTCACTCTCACTATATCTTTGTAATATATATTCTTCTATAAAGTCTATTGAAAAAAAAATACACCTATGATAAAAATTATAGACCCTACATTTCTTTGTAATGGCCCGTACACACGATCGGACATTGATCAGATATTCCGACAACAAAATCCGTGGATTTTTTCCGACGGATGTTGGCTCAAACTTGTCTTGCATACACACGGTCACACAAAGTTGGTCGGAAATTCCGAACGTCAAGAACGCGGTGACGTACAACATGACGAGCCGAGAAAAATGAAGTTCAATAGCCAGTGCTGCTCTTCTGCTTGATTCCGAGCATGCGTGGAATTGTGTACACACGATCGGAATTTGCGCAAACTGATTTTGTTGTCGGAAAATTTGAGAACCAGACCTCAAATTTTGTGTGCCGGAAATTCTGATGGAAACTGTCTGATGGAGCCTCCACACGGTCGACATTTCCGACAACAAGCTTCGATTGCACATTTTACGTCGGAAAGTCCGGCCGTGTGTACGCGGCATAAGTGGGCAAACTTACAAAATCTGCAGGGGGATGAATCAATTTTTTCCCCACTGTATATACTGTGTGTATGTATGTATGTGTATGTGTATGTATATGTGTGTGTGTGTGTGTGTGTGTGTGTGTGTGTATATATATATATATATATATATATATATATATATATATAATTTCATGTTTATTTTTTTTTTCTGAACTGTATGTAGATGCAATGTCTTTCTCTGTCTCTCCTTTTGTTTTTGTGCTTATTTTTTATTTTGTTTTTTCCAAGAGTGGCGCTTGTGATCCTGTCAAGCAAGATGTCCCTGGACCTGCTGCATGGTAGTGAGTGGGCGTTCCCCTAGTGCAATGTGCTTCAGTGATCCCTTGGCTTGTAAGTGTACAACACACTGGGTAAAGCTGATCTTTTTTATTATCGCTGAGCATCATTAATTGTGATATGTTTTTGCCTATTTGTTTCAGCTTCTGTACCTTCTCTGTTTTCTTGAAGAAAAGTCTCAAAAACGTGTCAGATTTGAGAATATTGTACCCAAGTTGTTATGAGTACTTCCTTTAACTTTGTCTGTTATTTTAATTGAGGTATTATAATATGTGACAATAAAAAATTCTTGGGGGTGTGAAAACATTCAATTTTTGTTGTATCTGTAGCAGGTTAGTCTATGTTTCAATAGGATGTGACCCTCAATTTTCTGGCCCGTCAGATACACCACCTCCCCACCCCCTGGCTTTTGCTGTGGCTTACACAGGTACTGTCATTTCAGGCCTGGCAGCTCACCAGGAGGACAGCATGTGGAGTTGCAGCTGACAGCTCCACAGCACCACTTACCACCATCCCTGCACCCCTCACCTCCCCCATCAGCACTATGCTTGCATTCCCCTTACCACCCTGCCTGAAATGTCCCCACTAACCTCCGGTCTTGCCACTGCACCTTCTCTCCTTCCTCTCCCCTGATTTCACCACCTCTCCCACATGCCCCCGCTTAAAGTGGAACTAACAGGTGAATACTTTCCTGTCCAAGAGTCCCTCGCTGGAAGCCTCCTAGTTGGCCAACAGGGGATGACGTCACTCTTGGGTTAGCACAGGAGCTGGTCATCACTGCACTCAGAGACCAGCCTGGCCTTGTAAGCTGAGCTGTGCAGCTCGATTTACTGCATCAGAGAAGACAGCAAGCAGCCATGTAGAGGCATTGTATTGCAGAAGAGACGGTGCATGTCTCTTCTGCAATAAAAGCCTGCCTGCTCACTGTTTTTTACACCGGAACTTCAGTTTCCCTTTAACTCACCCTTGCACCAATGCCCACCTTTGTACTTGCTGCCACTTCACTGACGCATGCCTCAGCACTTGCTATCACTGTACCCATGCAGACTATCCGCCTATTTGCCTTGATTCTTAAAATAGGTGTAAAACTGTAAAACCTATTTGTTTTTAAGCTAGACACCAGGCAAACACTAAAAAGAAGAATTCTAGGTACTTTATGCATATTTTTACATAGTTACATTGGTCCGCTGTAGTGTTTAATGGTCCCGAATTTCATGTTGCCCTATAGTCAGTTTGGTGATAAGAACTGCTGAAGATGTGAAAATATGCTGTGCAAGACCTAAAGATTTCATGAGGTGATGAGCAAAAGCTAGGTTTGTATGAGTTATCCCTTTTGATTGCTTTTAATGTACATTTTTTTTGTTTGTTTTCTAGATTCCATCATGATGAGGAAACTAAGTGCTTACCGACTTACAAAACTAATTGTGATTGTTGTAGGATGTTTGTGTTTTTTTGCTCTCTATCAAGGACAAAATGGCATCTTGGACAGCGTGCACTGGTTTTACCACAGCTGGTCTCTGCTTTCCTTCTCACACAGGATAATTATCTTGAACTCTTCATCTTCCACCATTGGCCATCCTATGGCTCCTCCATACCCTTACCCATATAAGTTCCTGATTAACCAGCCAGAGAAATGCCAGGGGCGGAATCCATTCCTGGTTCTCTTGGTGACTGCTGAGAGCCACGATGTGATATCTAGACAGATAATACGTGAAACCTGGGGAGATCTAAGCAACTATAAAGACATTGATATCATAAGGCTTTTCCTGATTGGACAACCACCTGTAATGACCAGTGCTGTACAAAGGCTGCTAGAGGAGGAGAGCGCTAGGTATGGTGACATTGTACAACAAGACTTTCAGGACACTTATACTAATTTAACTCTAAAAATTCTAATGGGGATGGAATGGGTAACAACATTCTGCTCCAATGCCAGCTATGTAATGAAGCTAGACAGTGATGTGTTTCTCAATGTGAACTACCTCGTCCATCATCTTTTACACCCGGAACTTCCAGCGCGTAAAAATTATTTGACCGGATTTCTAGTCTCTTATACAGCACCTATAAGAGACAAAAAGAGCAAATGGTATGTACCAGAGGAACTTTACCCTGGAGACACCTATCCACCTTACCCTTCTGGTCCCGGTTATGTGTTCTCAGGGGATATGGCAAAAAAGATCTATCAGGTGGCTCAGGGAATCCCTATTATTAGCATTGAAGATGCCTATATAGGATTGTGTTTGTATAGACTGAACATTCCACCCACCAGGTCACCAAAAAACCTGTTTCATGGTTTTAAGATTGATTATGATGCCCGCACTTTTTGTAGTATTGTCATAGTTCACCATTATGAGAGAGATCAATTACGAAATGTATGGTTAGACTTCTGGGATAAAAAAACATGGATTTGTTAAGTAACCAAAGACAAAAATAGGGGAGGAAGGAGAAATACTTTCTAAGGATAAGTCAGACACTGGTAGGTTTGAAGATTGAATTTGGTAATCAGGAAGTTTTGCATGTTCTACTTGGGCTGGAGGCTAGGTGGAGACCAATTTGATCAAGAAGAAAGCTACTTCATCAGGCCTATAACAACATTTGTTTGTCCATACACAGCAGCTCATGTGATTTTATTTTAAAGTACATCTCTGCCCTGACTATGGACATTAAAGTATGTATTTACATATTCTAAACAAGCATGACATTTGTAGGACTTAAGCCCAGTCTCCTGATCACCTTATATCCCCCAAAACTTCCCCTCCTCCAAACCCCTTCACAAATGACTTGACCAGGTTTTGGAGTAAATGGCCTTGACGGCCTTTTATTAAACAAATTATAAAATTCAATAAATAACAAACTTCTTTTAAACTTTAGGCCTCCAGTCGGAAACCCCTGACTCGGAGGCGGTACCTCGTAACCTGGAAGTACATAACCAACCCCCATCCTTTCATGGATGGGTACCAGCAACAACCCCCATCCTTTCATGGATGGGTACCAGAAACAACCCCTATCCTTTCATGGATGGGTACCAGAAACAACCCCCATCCTTTCATGGATGGGTACCAGAAACAACCCCCATCCTTTCATGGATGGGTACCAGAAACAACCCCCATCCTTTCATGGATGGGTACCAGAAACAACCCCCCATCCTTTCATGGATGGGTACCAGAAACAACCCCCATCCTTTCATGGATGGGTACCAGAAACAACCCCCATCCTTTCATGGATGGGTACCAGAAACAACCCCCATCCTTTCATGGATGGGTACCAGAAACAACCCCCATCCTTTCATGGATGGGTACCAGAAATAACCCCCATCCCATGGATGGGTACAACATGTTCCATAAATGTAACCTCTATCTTCTCCTTCTCCAGCGACCCAACACTGCCGGTCACCCTGACCTGTCCCCTTTTTTAATCAACTCAGGGCGGGTGGGTGGGAATCGCTTTCTCCTCTGCTCTGGAACTGACGTCACTTCCCCCTTCTCCCTTCCTCTCACAGGCTCGAGCGCCGCCCTCACCCAGCCCCTCCCCCTATTCAATTAAAGGGGGAACACCACTTTACATTCTTAAAACGGCAACTGTGCTGTCCAGCACTGTCATGCCGTCCCTGCGCCCATTTCCCTCCTGTCCTTAGCTCCGGGACTCTCTTTAAAAGGGCCTGTGTAGCTAAAGGCACATCAAAGTTCACATTAGAGGCACTGCAATTACAGCTTCCTTCCTGTGGTAGCAGGGACTTGGCAACCTGCTGGCCTTCTACTGTAAACAAACAGAAGGTTTAGCCTAGGGTAGGTGTAAAGCTGAGGAATACTTATTCCTGCCTCTTGCAGGCTTTCTCCCTGCTGTACAACTTGTTGCACAAAGCCAAACCTTTTCCCTGGATGTGCAGCTTCCCCTAACATCATGTGCAATGCAGGACCGGCAGTTGACGGCCCACCCACATTGCTGGTGGGAGAGTGAGGAAACAGATTAGCATTCCTCTGCTATACACCCCTGTAGAATAATCACACATTAAACCCTTGCTATCGAGGGGCACAGACTAATGAAATGTTATGGTTGACTGGAGTTCAGCTTGAAGAATTTGACTTTTTTTGGACAAGGGTACTTTAGGATCTAGAGTTTGTCACACATGCTGTTATTGAAAGACCCATAAAGTTGTTCTAATCCTGATGAGGCTTACTTGTGTCCCCTTAAATGTATTAGGACTTTTTTTTTTACCAAATAAAGCAGAGTTTGTGAATCTATAATTTATCTAATCTCCAATTCTGGTGCTCTTTACATTCTTGTCCATAAATGCCAGAGGAAAGTCAGACATGCAAACTTGGCTCAGCTACTTACAGGAAATCTATATTTCCTAAACGTGAATGGTCACATTGGGCCATTTGCATCTAGGACTACAGAGAGAATTTAAAGAGGTATGCTGCAGACCCCACTAGTGTTACTACAAGAAGGTGGGTCAATAGCATAGTAGAATCCTTTTTCTTGAATTAAATGGCAGGACCAGCAAAATGACTAAATACACTCTTCAAATTTATACAAAAGACATGCACATAGTAGTGCACATAATGTTGTGTTTCACTCATACCTGCTGTACAAGATTTCTACCAAATCTCACTTAACCAGAGACTAGCAGTCAGAGGCAAAAGTACCATACATCTGACCCAGCAGATATACAATTATGAGGCTCAGGCCAAGGCGGTGTCTTGGCACGCTTTGATACCAGGAATCACACTGTCATTGTTCAGGAGAACACACCAAAAAACTTCCTCGGTACCACAGGGAGACCACAATGTTTAAAATGCAATAATATTTATTGATATCAGTATATATAGCACATTAAACCAAATGACCCCTCATTAGTGCAACATACCCGTACAGACATATAGCTACCACTGCTCATATGGAAAGTCAACTAACATTCAGTTACAAATACAATATCAATTCAAGTTCTTTCAAGGCACTGTAATTATTAAAGCAGAGTTCCACCCATTTAAAAGTCAGCAGCTACAAAAAGTATAGCTGCTGACTTTTAATAAACAGACACTCACCTGTCCCACGGTCCAGCGATGCAGGCGCACAAGGCCTCTCTCCTCTCACCCTCCTCTCCGCAGCGCTGGCATTGTAACTGTGGGCGCCCGGCTGTGGCATCACAGCCGGGCACGCACTGCGCATGCACGAGCCTCACTGCACGTTGTGAATGGCCGGCCAATCTTCTGGGACCTGTGATTTGTCCCAGAAGATTGTAGAGGGGGAGAGGAGAACTTCCTTCCGGTGTCGCGGCACCAGGGGAGGAAGTGGGAGCTAGGTGCCTGTCAAAACTGGGTACCCGCCCCCCCCCAAAAAAAATGACATGCCAAATATGGCATGTCAGGGGGTCACCAGTACTTAAAGCGGAAGTTCTGTTTTTGGGTGGAACTCTGCTTTAAGATGGCTTTCCATAACATCGTCCAGACTTGATTCTGTTTTGCAGACTTGATTCTGCTTCCTTGGCATGGAACAGTATGGTGCTAAATACAATTAGTGAATAATTATTATACAGAAAAGACATCTTAAAAAGATCAATAACATATTTCAACTGTACCAATACATAAATGATTATACAGTGGGGATGGAAGTAATCAGACCCCCTTAAATTTTTCATTCTTTGTTATATTGCAGCCATTTGCTAAAAACATTTAAGTTCATTTTTTTTCCTCATTAATGTACACACAGCACCCCATATTGACAGAAAAACACAGAATTGTTGACATTTTTGCAGATAAATTAAAAGAAAAACTGAAATATCACATGGTCCTAAGTATTCAGACTCTTTGCTCAGTATTTAGTAGAAGCACCCTTTTGATCTAATACAGCCATGAGTCTTTTTGGGAAAAATGCAACAAGTTTTTCACACCTGGATTTGGGGATCCTCTGCCATTCCTCCTTGCAGATCCTCTCCAGTTCTGTCAGGTTGGATGATAAATGTTGGTGGACAGCCATTTTTAGGTCTCTCCAGAGATGCTCAATTGGGTTTAAGTCAGGGCTCTGGCTGGGCCATTCAAGAACAGTCACAAAGTTGTTGTGAAGCCACTCCTTTTGTTATTTTAGCTGTGTGTTTACGGTCATTGTCTTGTTGGGAGGTAAACCTTCGGCCCAGTCTGAGGTCCTGAGCACTCTGGAGAAGGTTTTCGTCCAGGATATCCCTGTACTTGGCTGCATTCATCTTTCCCTCGATTGCAACCAGTCATCCTGTCCCTGCAGCTGAAAAACACCCCCACGGCATGATGCTGCCACCACCCTGCTTCACTGTTGGGACTGTATTGGACAGGTGATGAGCAGTCCCTGGTTTTCTCCACACATACTGCTTAGAATTAAGGCCAAAAATTCTATCTTGGTCTCATCAGACCAGAGAATCTTATTTCTCACCATCTTGGAGTCCTTCAGGTGTTTTTTAGCAAACTCCATGCGGGCTTTCATGTGTCTTGCACTAAGGAGAGGCTTCCGTCGGGCCACTCTGCCATAAAGCCCTGACTGGTGGAGGGCTGCAGTGATGGTTGACTTTCTACAACTTTCTCCCATCTCCCAACTGCATCTCTGGAGCTCAGCCACAGTGATCTTTGGGCTCTTCTTTACCTCTCTCATCAAGGCTCTTCTCCCCCGATAGCTCAGTTTGGCCGGACGGCCAGCTCTAGGAAGGGTTCTGGTCATCCCAAACGTCTTCCATGTAAGGATTATGGAGGCCACTGGGCTCTTAGGAACCTTAAGTGCAGGAGAAATTTTATTGTAACCTTGGCCAGATCTGTGCCTTGCCACAATTCTGTCTCTGAGCTCTTCAACAATTCTGTGTTTTTCTATCAATATGGGGTGCTGTGTGTACATTAATGAGGAAAAAAAAATAACCTAAATGAAGCAAATGGCTGCAATGTAACAAAGAGTGAAAAATTTAAGAGGGTCTGAATACGTTCCGTCCCCACTGTATTTCATATGATATTTGCACAGCAGCCATTGCAAGTTACTCCTGGGTGGGTATTTGTTTTTTGAAACTATAGTTATAATTTGTAATATTGTGTATGTTGTGATAGGTGTGCTCCAGCCAGGGCGGGTGATTTATGTGCTGGTTCTCTTGACAGACACATGGGCGCCAGAGTCGGAACCAGCGGGTGTTTGATTCGATCCAGTGTGCCTCTGTTTTTTGATCTGGCTGGCATGATTTATGGTGTGGTCTACTTTTCTATGAGTCATGCCCAGGGCCAGATAGTGGTGTAGCACCCCCTGACCTCCAGGAGGCATGGTGGTACCCCAGAAACAGGTTAGACAGCCCCTTCCCCACTAAGGTGTACTTTTATTTTGGTCTTGCTCCAGGCCACCTGTGGATTGCAGTGGTAAGTACTTTGGTTGCTGCAAGGATATCCCCCCTACCATACCGCCCCTCCATGTTCAGCCTCTGATGGAGTTTGAAGACCCAGAATGTTGGACGGTAAACCCTCCTGAAACTGGGTATCCTTTGTGCCGGGACGCGGGCAATGTTGCTAAGATAGCACAAATATTCTACAGGTGTGGTATCAGTAAGCTCTGTAATATCACCATTGGCCTCTCTCTTGGGGTTTTTCCTGTCTTCTAAAGGCAGCGTGCCGTTCTCCTGGCTTTGTCTTCAGTCTGAGAGTGTCGATGGATGATGTCACAGAGGGCAGGGAGACGGGCGGCGTGGGATAGTGACCGCCAGTCACCAAGCAGCAGCTAAACAGTCTTAGAGCCGGCAGAGGAACTGTTTTCTTTCCATCTCCAAGTGGTATCCAGTTTCCAGGAAAACCTGGGGGCAGTCCCTCCAAGCATTCACATGGAGTCACTAAGTACAGAGCAGGAAGACTTCAGGTCCTTACACAAGTTGCTAACCGTGTACATGCAAAGATCAAAGACATGAGGAAAGTGGACAATCCTTTTCATTTCGCCGTCAGGTTCTTGAGTCATCTTCTATTGGTTCACTGGGGTGAAAAGATTGGCATGCAGGAAGTGGGCCTTTTCTGCTCAGGGGCCTGCCAGCACAGAATGGGCGAACATGCGTGCGCACATGCGCATGCGCGCCCATGGCCAGTTTGAACACCAGCACCTGTCTCCTTGTGTACGTCAGCGCATGCCTCGGGTGCACGTGCGTGCGTGGTGGGTGCGTGTACGCGCACAGCAGGCACACACACATTCAGGCTAGCGCCATTTGGCGCCAAGGGGCCTTTAAAAGAATTGCAGCTGCACTTGTGCAGCACTGTTTCGTCTGCAGCTCTGTGCCCTAGTAACCTGAAACCTGTTTGCTGATCTTGTTTACTGACCCGTCTCCTGTTTGGCCTCCCTGCTCTCTCCTATCCCGATCTTGGCTTGCCTGACTCTGTTTATGGACTTCTGCTTGATACCCATTGCCAACCTCTGCCTGTTATCTGACCCTGCTAAAGCCTGCTGAATCTGCCTGCCTGATTACCTGTTTGACCCGGCTTGTCTGACCTCTCTGCTGCCTTGCTCTGTGTATGTGGGCCGTATCTTCTGGATGTCTCATCAAGTTCCCGCTGCTCCTGCATCCACCAGCTCTTCGGGTCGCTGACCTGCTACTGTCTCAGCTGTCTCTGCAGTTCCAGCCATCCCTGGAGGATCTCCATCCTGCCACAGTACCAGCTGCTGCAACTTCCCAAGGCACTCCTACCCCGCTGTGCTCACGAGACCACTGTCCCCACTCCAGTGGCTCGTGAACCAGAGTTGTAAGAGAGGTCTTTTTCTACTCTACTATGAGGTACCTAACAGAGCCTTTGGGGCAGTTATGCCAGGATGTCAGTGAAGGGTATATGAGAGATGGCTAGCCTTTCATTCAACTTTACAAGCTAAGCGTGCAGTTGGCAAGTTCTGCAAAGTTTTGGACAAGACATATAAATTATTTTTTCTTTGGCAGCTTTTCTTTAATTGTCAATATTTCTTTTCATGTGTTCTCTCCCGCCCATTTATTCAGCTAGTTAAATCCCATTTTGTGCTGACGTGAGGTATGGCCAGGAATACGGACATTTGTTATTAAATGTCCCAGTATTCCAAAGTAAATAAATGAAATAGTGGCGCTGTATATAAACTCAAATGAATCTTAAAAAATGATAGTGATTAATTGTGAATAAACCACATGATCAAAACATCAACATTATGTCAAACTTCCACCAAAATATAAAATAACTATCTAAGTGTCTATATGAAAAAAGAATCAAGTCCCATATAATCAAAACGAATCAAATAACATGGTGTTGAACCCTGTGACTAAATAAAAAGTCCGAACTCAAAAATAATAATAATTAATAAAATCCAGGCTGTGAACAATTTATGAAAAGAGCAAAAGTGCAACTGAAGAGGTGAATGTGCAACAAATCTTCAAGCGCTATACATGTACGCCTCCACCACACCGGTTGTGACTGTGGATCCCCTTAGTGAAGCCGCACTCACCGAATATTTATGCCTTGCATTCTCATGCGCGGCACATATGCTTTATGTAGGGCCCCCCAAGGGGTACACGAGCACGCTGGACTCAGGGTAGAAGGCCTTCCTTAACAGGCTAAGCTGTATTAGACAAGATTGAGGATGGAATGGAAATGATCCCAAATACCAGCACAAATCATCATTTCACTCCTCAGGAGATTTACAGCCTATATGAGGGGATCTCTGAATCGGGAGAGGCTGACCCCGACAGGATGGATGGATGGATGGATGGAGAAGAGAAAAAAATAAATAAAATAAATAAAAATAAACTTTAAAAGGTGTCCGGAGCGAGGACGAAGAAAGGTTCTTTGCAAATATTTCAGCTTGTGCTTGGATACAATGAAAGCACAATGTCCATTTACCAGACTGTATTGCACATTGAGAACCAATGAAAAGCTATAATGCACTGCTGCAACAATCTCGTCAAGCCAGCAAGTTTTTATGAAACTAGAAAAGTAGCAAAGGGTGAAACTAAAGAGTAGGAACTGTAATTGCATTTCCTATAAGGACGTCAAAGAGAAACCAGAAAAGGAGGGGGAGTTAGTAAGGGAGCAAAGCCTTATCAGATATAGGAAAAAAAAACAATCCCTGGTTTCACAGCTCTTGTGAAGGAGCCTTTCCAGGAAACCTAAAATTGTCCCTTTGTCCTCTCTAATGACCGGAAAGTGAGAAACTCTACACCAGAGGTTCTCAACCCGTGGGTTGCGACCCCCTGGGGGGTCAATTGCCGATTTGCCAGGGGGTCATGAATGCTGGTCCAATCCGGACGGACATGACTCTGTACATAGTAATGTTGGGTCTGTCTTGCCAAAGCCAGATGTCACTTCCGGGAGAAAAGAGAACGCACGGAAGTGACATTTCGTCGCCACCATCTTGGTACACCCTGCACTCGTCCGCAGTAATGCTACAGATAGAAATCGGCAAGCGTAAATCTTTTTACACCCGCCGAAGTCTTGCATTTTACACTTATTTTTACCAGTAAATTGAGCTGATAAGCTCAGCTCAGTTTACTGGTAAAAATAAGTGTAAAATACAAGACTGGGTGGTGCGTGTAAAAAGATGTTCGCTTTCCGACTTCTAACTGTAGCCTTACTGTAGACGACTGTACCAAGATGGCGGCGACGGAACGTCACTTCTATTACCACATTAGATGGTTGCTGATTCTAGCGAAACACCTGAGTAACTGGTAAGTCAGAGACACTAATAAAAACATGTTTGTACTGTGTGTCACCGGTGCAAACAGTACTCGGTTGTGAATAAATAAGTTCAACATGATGTGACGGTGCAAGAAAAAAATGATTATGGAACAAAACATATAATTTATATATAAACTCTCAGTTGGTTCCTCAAAAATGGTTTTACAGGGTATGCATCTCTTGCACCGAAAAAAAATCTTTTTGATCCAAAAAGTTACATTATGTTTAGGTGAATTATTGACGTGTACATGTTTATTCCTGAGGTTTGGGCCTTTTTTATATATAAACCTAGGTTTATTTGGTAGTAACTTTGCTAAAACCTTATCTCTTTTTAAAATAGGGTAAAAAAGGCCAGAAGGCCAAATGCTGCGTTAGAAATAGATATGCCATACTTGAAATAAATCAAGTAAAAAGAGCTGCCTGCACCAAAAGTCTGCAATGCAAAACCCAAAATCATAAAATGAAATACAGGTGCAGCGCTACTATCATACAATTGATATTCCCCAAAAAAATAACAAAGAAAAATATTGACATCCTGGAATGGTGAAAGCAGTCTAAAAATAAAAACTAAAGTGGAGTTCCAACTCCAAAAAATAAAATATCTGTGAACTAATGAGTGAAAACCGTGAGCATTAAATCACAGATATTGTGCTAAAAAAATAAATAAAACACTTGAAGATACAATAGGTAATACAGCATAAATAAATACATATATAATATACATTAAAAGGGTAATGAAATATTTAATCTCAGAACCATAGGTGAAAGCAATCTAGATTTAAAAAACTAAGGCAAAGTTCCAATGTGAGAAACTGAATAAGTCCCAATAGTCTTGCAAAAAGGAAATTAGCCAGTAAATATTCCAACAAAACAGATCGTGACATAGGATCCCTCATCCAAAGAAGCTGAACACCCGAAGTGAGTTTGTATTCTCCTTACCGACTGACAAGACCAATGAATTGGTCTCACCAAGCCCAGGGAATTCGGTCTCCCAAAAACCTATAGGATGCTGGATCGGTATCACTCAAAAGACATACAATGGGGACGGAAAGTATTCAGACCCCCTTACATTTTTCACTCTTTGTTACATTGCAGCCATTTGCTAAAATCATTTAAGTTCATTTTTTTCCTCATTAATGTACACACAGCACCCCATATTGACAGAAAAACACAGAATTGTTGACATTTTTGCAGATTTATTAAAAAAGAAAAACTGAAATATCATATGGTCCTAAGTATTCAGACCCTTTGCTGTGACACTCATATATTTAACTCAGGTGCTGTCCATTTCTTCTGATCATCCTTGAGATGGTTCTACACCTTCATTTGAGTCCAGCTGTGTTTGATTATACTGACTGGACTTGATTAGGAAAGCCGCACGCCTGTCTATATAAGACCTTACAGCTCACAGTGCATGTCAGAGCAAATGAGAATCATGAGGTCAAAGGAACTGCCTGAAGAGCTCAGAGACAGAATTGTGGCAAGGCACAGATCTGGCCAAGGTTACAAAAAAAATTCTGCTGCACTTAAGGTTCCTAAGAGCACAGTGGGCTCCATAATCCTTAAAGGGAAGATGTTTGGGATGACCAGAACCCTTCCTAGAGCTGGCCATCCAGCCAAACTGAGCTATCCGGGGAGAAGAGCCTTGGTGAGAGAGGTAAAAAAGAACCCAAAGATCACTGTGGCTGAGCTCCAGAGATGCAGTCCAGAGATGGGAGAAAGTTGTAGAAGGTCAATCATCACTGCAGCCCTCCACCAGTCAGGGCTTTATGGCAGAGTGGCCCGACGGAAGCCTCTCCTCAGTGCAAGACACACAAAAGCCTGCATGGAGTTTGCTAAAAAACACCTGAAGGACTCCAAGATGGTGAGAAATAAGATTCTCTGTCTAATGAGACCAAGGTAGAACTTTTTGGCCTTCATTCTAAGCGGTATGTGTGGAGAAAACCAGGCACTGCTCATCACCTGTGCAATACAGTCCCAAGAGTGAAGCATGGCCAAGTACGGCCAAGTACAGGGAAATCCTGGACGAAAACCTTCTCCAGAGTGCTCAGGACCTCAGACTGGGCCGAAGGTTTACCTTCCAACAAGACAGTGACCCTAAGTACACAGCTAAAATAACGAAGGAGTGGCTTCACAACAACTCCGAGACTGTTCTTGAATGGCCCAGCCAGAGCCCTGACTTAAACCCAAATGAGCATCTCTGGAGAGACCTAAAAATGGCTGTCCACCAACGTTTACCATCCAACCTGACAGAACTGGAAAGGATCTGCAAGGAGGAATGGCAGAGGATCCCCAAATCCAGGTGTGAAAAACGTGTTGCATCTTTCCCAAAAAGACTCATGGCTGTATTAGATCAAAGGGGTGCTTCTACTAAATACTGAGCAAAGGGTCTGAATACTTAGGACCATGTGATATTTCAGTTTTTCTTTTTTAATAAATCTGCAAAAATGTCAACAATTCTGTGTTTTTCTGTCAATATGGGGTTCTGTGTGTACATTAATGAGGAAAAAAATAAACTTAAATGATTTTAGCAAATGGCTGCATTATAACAAAGAGTGAAAAATGTAAGTGGGTATGAATACTTTCTGTCCCCACTGTAAAAGCAGAAAGAGCTCCCATAGTGTATTATTTGAGTATAAAATTTATTAGGCTCAAAATTATTGCACTTACAGAATGTAGCTTAATAAGCGCAATATATCACACAGCGTCACAATGAATCCAAATGGCGGCGTCTCCCGAGGCTTCCTCTGCTCGCTGTCCGCTGTAAACCAACACTTACTGTTTTCCTTGGTGTGCAGTGGATGAAAAGCGTATCAAAACCATGATGGGATTCTTGTCTGAGTCGCACTCTCACAAACTACCCAGCCAGTGGGTTTAATGTGTCAAAATCCGTGCTCCTTGGAAGGTGAGAGGGGAGGAAGCTTTTGAAAATAGACCAGTGAAAAATGTACCCATATTTCTTAAGGACAAAATACCTTTGCAGGCGGGAGAGTCTGGTACTTACAGCTTCTTTTGGGGAAATGTTCAAGTAAAGTTGCATCACTGTTCCAAGCCTGGTCTGAAGTTATTTAAAAGGGTGCATGATGGTTTCTGGCATATGAAAGAACTAGGGTCGGTGAAGCACACGTGGGGTATGAAGCAAAGCCACTATGGATGGTGTACTCAGCAGGACAAGCAAGAGAAATAGGGTTGTTGCTATGGGTAACCAAGAAATAATGCAAGGTACATTGCAGCCAGGCATGAAGCGTGGTATCTGAGTAGGTGACGGGTCCTCGGTAATGAGGGGTTCTGGCTCCCACCCCAGTGGCCGGTTTCCCAAAGCAACCAGAACCGAACCTGCATTATGGAAATCAGTAGCCTAGCTGCATGGTACGGAGGAGCAGGAGTTAACGAGTGCACGCATGAGGTCAACGCTAAGTGCATGGTGGGACCCCATTCTGTCACTGGACTGGTATAACAGGCATAGGCTCAGCGGTGTCCCTTCTAACTGCAATATACAGTGGAAAAGTGTGTGTAATGATATGGGACAGTACTTTACAGTGGAACTCTGTACATTAACTACTGCACATATTGTATGGCTCATCTCTAAGCTGGGGTACCACCGTAATGTGTGATTCACACATGAATGCAGTCTCTGTCTGGTTCCAGGCATTGATGTGCGCACTGGTACCCCCATGTGCAAGATGAGCTGCCACAATTTGGTGTAGGAGGCAGGATACACTCTCCTCACGCTCCTGAAGACGACCACTAGAAAAAAAACATGGCTGTAGTTAGCTAGAACCAGGGGCAGCCTGTCCATTAAGGGCGCATGGGCGCCGCTACCCCATCCATGGTGCCGCCCCCCTATCCATGCGTGTAGCCCCTTGCAGGATGCTGGTCACATGAATTACAGTGGTGCATGAATTACAGAGGCTCTTCAAAATAGGGTGGGCTCCGGACGCAGAGCATTGCATCCGGAGCCCACCCAGGTGTGTTGCAATAGCAATGAATATTCGCTGTCGTAACACTGATCCTCCTCCCGGCCAATCAGGAAGCGGGTCTGAAACCCGTCACATGATTGACTGAAAGGACAGGCAATTCTATTGGATGCCTAGGAGGAGGGGAGGAGACGCACGGTGGAAGCGAGGAGGAGGAGAAGACACAGAAGCCCGATGCCCCCCCGGTGCTACCGGATGCCAGCCGATGCCCACCACCTAGATGGGGTAAGTTGCAGAGGAAAAAAAAACCCAGATGCCACTGGTTACAACATGTGTAGACTTGTCCAGCTACCTGGTATGTGATTGCCATGCTATTTTTCGGATTGGATCCTACTTAGGCCCTGTCGCCAGACTGGCTGGAATCCTGATAAGGGGCATATACAACAACCGAACCTGGAAGCACACCAAAACTCCACATGGTATGCTGCTCTTCTGCCGCAACTATGGCAGGAATAATTTTACTATCGAAGCTGTCTTCTTTGATTCAGGTCTCTCCTACCGGCCCATTGGCACACTGAACGATAGGGATGGCCCCTGACTCCTAGTGCCTTCCAGGGGAATGCAGGGTGCGGCAGTCCTCTCTGTTGGTACTCTGCAGCAGTCACGGCATCTTCCTGAGCAGGCCAAAGCTCTGGAATCCAGCACCGCCCCTTATTTAGATAACAGCGTGGACAGTGCAAAAAGCCCGGGAACAGAGGTTCATAAAATAAACCCCTTCCCCTGCCTGGACCAGCCAACTGCCTGCATTTGCTCCCCCTTTTTGTAAGTCGTCCTGGCTATGACTATCCCCATAATAAATAGTAACAACAGCAGTAACAGCAACAATATAAAGTTTATAAAATAGTACAACAGCAAACTGCATACCATATAACAAAGTCTTTAAATGTATACATAATAAGCTTGATCCAGGTGGGAGACCCTTGCTCCTATAACAGGATGGACTTCCTTGATTTGGTAGACTACAGGGTAAGAATATCCAGGCTTCACAAGTTCCACTTGGTCTAAAGAGTTTATATAGATATGTCTACTGATGTTAAAATCCTGGTAGAGCCAGTGGAGCTGGGCCTCAATGTATTCATTCTGGTGGTGGAATCCCCAGAGGTGTTCCAGCACCCAAAGTTTCTCCCATATAGCTCGACTGTAGATCTTTTGTCTCTGGCTCTCCAGCTGCCAGAACAGGGCCTCAGGCACATAGGAAAAAGTAGAAAAATATGATATTGGTGTGGCGCTAAAATACATCTTCCTCGCAATCCCCTAGGTGCAAATTCCCCTATGGCTACTAAATATTCATAACCTAAAAACAGAATATTTTTTTAAATGTGTCACACTGTACTACAATACACCTTCTTCCAACTATGTATAATGTGATATATATTGCCATATATAAAACACAAAGAACCATAAAAGGAAAACCATAAAAGAAATTAACCATATAAGAAATAAATGTGTATAATTCTTCTCCGTGCTACAATGCACCTCCAACCTTTTCTGTCTCAACAAATTACCCTTATGATAACCTATTAAGTGCATATATTCAAAATACCATATAAAGGCACACAAAGTCTTTGGAAATCATCAGCAATCTCTTATGTAAAAAATCTTTAACAAAGTGCTCAAGAAGGTGTTTATTTTCACACGCTGGTGCTCATTAGACCGCACTCATCAGCTCTCCATGACGCCTTATTTACATAAGTGGGTCTATAAGCACTTTTTTCAACTGTATTTGCTCCTTTCTTGGTCCCCAAACATATTTACTTTTCATCTTTGGGGGTTTTCTCCAAGATATTGATTTCCCCCTTCTCCTCCACACCAGAGCATATAAAAAGGAACCAAAGAGAAAGCCTCCAATAGTGGTATACAGTTTATTACAAATAAAAAGGCTAAAAATGCACTTACAGCAATGTATGGTTTGTACATCACAAGCTAAAGCATATGCATGCATCCGGGATGCTCCTTCGTTCCTCGGACCAGAAATGAGGTAAGCGGCTGAGATGTAAGGTACTCCGCCTAACATGTTTTGTCAAGATGATATCAGCAGGAGCAACGCCATCTTACTCCACTCATTACCATATACTGTATACCCTATTGCATGCTAATTGCTGCTTTTAACTCCTCATCTCCGACACTAAACACTTCCTAATAAATCCCTTTACTACTCAGGACTGTGGAAAATAGATGGTATTAGTTCACGCCGGCAAACCATTAACCCTTTCACTCCCATGACTATACACTTATGTGTTGGTACATACGTCTAATCTGTATAAAATCCTTAAAAACTTTATATAAATATAACATCAAAAATAAAACAGTGGTAATATAATAAATGTTTTATGTAAAAGGCTAGACTCCTAATATAAAACGTTACTAGACTGCTGATAAAACTTTACTGGACCACTAATAATTGGAAATAAAACTACTGTATTTATTGGCGTATAACACTCACTTTTTTACCATGAAAGTCGGGTGCAAATAGCGTGTGCGTGTTATACGCCAATACTTCAATTTTAGCTGCCTCGGAGGGGACAAGGAGGGGGCCGGACGAGTGCTGTCAGATTACATACAGCAAGAATCTCCTGTTTACTTGGCAGGCTCTGTAATAGGAAGTCCTGTCTCCTGGGCCGCCATTGGACCACTAATCTGTCTATCATAGGAGATTCTCTTTGTGTGTAATCTATCGGCGCTTGTCCCGCCCCCTCCCTGTCCCCTCTAGGCTGCAGGTGGACGTCAGTCAGGCTGCACTGAAGGCAATGGTGAGGCTGCTGCATTGAAGGTAATCGTGAGGCTGCATTGATGTGGATTGATGAGGCTGCAGATGGGCACTGACCCTTATTTTGCTCCAAAGTTCCTTATTTAAAATTTTAGTTTTTTTCCTGAAACTTCCCTCTTAAAATGAATGTGCGTGTTATACGCCTGTGCGTGTTATATGCCGATAAATACGGTATTTAAATCAATATCCATATTCTGCCCCCTGGATAGAGTGTATCTAATTCGAAAATCTATTTTGTCCCATTTTGGGACATTTTTATTCACTTATTAATTCCTCTCCAGTGCCCCTTAATTTTATTGATACCATAGAAAATTATTCCCCTGGGGTCCATATTGTGGAATTCACTAAAGTGCATGAACAAGTTGTGTTTTTTTGTAGCCTTTCTTTTATATTACAAATATGCTCACTTATTCTGGTACTATGTTTTCTGTTAGTCTTTCCCACATTTATTTTGAATAGAGATGAGCCAAACACCCCCCTGTTCGGTTTGCACCAGAACTTGGAACCGGCAAAAAATTTGTGTGAACACCGTTAAAGTCTATGGGACACAAACATGAAAAATCAAAAGTACTCATTTTAAAGGCTTATATGCCTTTTTTTGGGAAGCAGTGATTTTAATAATGCTTAAAGTGAAACAATAAAAATGAAATATTCCTTTATATGTCGTGCCTGGGGGGTCTCCTTAGTCTGCCTTAAAGTAGTGCATCTTTCCATGTTTATAACAGTATCACAGCAAAATGACATTTCTAAAGGAAAAAATGTAATTTAAAACTGCTCACAGCTGTAATGTATTATCGCATACCGGCAATACAGAAAAAAATCATTGAAAAATATAGTCCCCGCACCAAAAATACCCCCCCAAAAAATGGCCCCTCAGGTCTGGTATGAATATTAAGGGGAACCAGGCACCAATTTTTTTTTTAAAATGACGTGGGAGTCCCCCAGGCACTATATACCTTGAACAGCAGTATATACTATACGGCCTGCCCTATATACTCTGCAGAAAAATTGGGCCTTAGGTGTTGGTGGTGCCAGAACACTGTAACCCCTCATAGTTACTCTTGTTGGGCGTAGGAACAGGCCCTGCTTAACTATTATTTAAAAAATTGTAATTACATGGCCCTGTTAAACAGGGGCAGAAAAATTGGGCCTTTGGTTTTGGTGGTGCCATAACACTGTAACTCCTCGCAGTTACTCTTGTTGGGCGCAAGAACGGGCCCTGCTGTGATATATTATATCAAAAATTGTATTTATATGCCCCCACTTCAGCCCCGGAAGTATTTCCCATCTTTCTGACCAGGCCTTTTTTTGCGATACGGTACTGTGTTGCTTTAACTGAGAATTGCGCGGCCATGTGACGTACCCAAACAAAATTTATGTCCTTTTTTTCCCACAAATAGAGCTTTCTATTGGTGGTATTTGATCGCCTCTGCGGTTTTTATTTTTTACGCTATTAACAAAAAAAGAGCATCAATTTTGAAAAAAACACAATATTTTGTACTTTTTGCTATAATAAATATCCAAAAAAAAAGTTTAAAACAAATTTCTTCATCAGTTTAGGCCCATATGTATTCTTCTACATATTTTTGGGTAAAATAAGCATATATTGATTGGTTTGCACAAAAGTTATAGTACAAAATAGGGGATAGCTTTATGGCATTTTTATTATTATTTTAATTTTTTTTACTAGTAAAGGCGGTGATCTGCGATTTTTATCGGGACTGCAACATTGCAACGGACACACTGGACACCTTTGACAATTTTTTGGGACCAGTGACATTTATACAGTGATCAGAGCTAAAAATAGCCACTGATTACTGTATAAATGTCACTGGCAGGGAAGGGGTTAACACTGGGCGTTGATCAAGGGGTTTAATGTGTTTCTTATGTGTGTTCTAATGGTATGGAGGAATGTGGCTGACTAAAGGGGGAGAGAGATCATTGTTCCTGCTTAGTAAAACACATCGGTCAAATATTTTTTGAATAAGGATTTGTCAATACTGAGAAAACAGAAACAATTTATTATTGAACTCTTGGAATACGCCACCACACATAATTTCTTTTGGCATAATAAACAATTTTTCCTTCAGACCAAGGGTGTTGCCATGGGGGCTAAGTTTTTTTTATGGGGAAGTGAGAGGAGGACATTGTCTATGCCCAGCAAAGACCGGAACTGGTCCTGTGGGCCAGGTATATAGACGACGTCCTCCTCCTATGGAATGGTTACCATGGCTCACTCCGTTCATTTATGGATGGTTTAAATAGAAATGAGAGGGGATCATACTAAAATATGTGGCCAGCCAACAAAGGATTATTTTTCCTTGACCTGGAGATTCGAAGTGAAGGGGATGCTTTACTCACCTCCACTCATTTTAAGGTCACAGACCAGAACTCATTCATTCCTCGTGACAGTTGTCACCATAAAGCATGGTTAAAAGAGGTAGTTGGGAAAAATTGGCGCTGCCCTACTAGCAGTACTTAATTAATTGGGGATGTGTAATCAATTGTGAAACAAGCATTAGCTTAGTGAGATATATAAAAATAAGAAACTATCTCCTAAAACCATATGTGAGAATAAATTATAATCTATAACAGAGCTGCCATATGTATGGAAATCAAAAAACAATAAAGAAAAAAGGAGAAAGCACCAAACATAAATAAAGCTATGTATACAATCCTTATATATTTTAAAAAATATAGATAGGTGCCGTGTATAAGTAGAATATATAAATATATGTGAAAAAGTTTTGTAAATAAATGTGTAAAAGTTTGTGTGGGCATTAATATCCCCAAAGATCTAAAGTTTTGTGACAGTGTAGCGCCCCCTAGGGGCTAACAGTATTAATAGTGAGAAATACTAATTAATAATAATATTAAGTGCCAGTACCACCATATATATAACCTCTATATGACCTCTTACTTTAAACCGGTCAGTAACTTGACCTATGTGCTGATAAATGGTAAATCACAGTAAGGCTCATATGATGTATACAGGGTTATAACAGTCAGCAATGTACGTATATAGGCAGTTGATAGTAATAATCAATAATGAATTTAAAAAAGCCAGAGAGTCTCCAGGAAAAAATAGAAGTATGGAGCAAAGTCCGGTGAATATGCAATTCATGGATGCCAGGAGCAGTAAACAGTGACTTCCGTGCTCTTTATAGCTGGTGACTTGAGGTTCCCCCCCGTGCTCCCCCACTCACCAGAAACAATCAACCCCACAGGGGTACCGAGCGATGGAGTGGGTGTCTTGGGGTGGTTAATTTCAACCAGATTAGGCTGCCGTTCCTCTGCTCCGTGAGATCCCTTCAGTAATTCGCGGTTCCTACCAGGCGTTCCAGGACTAGGCTCCTCCACTATTTCCCACCATCAACCTGTTAGATCCTCCATCAAATAGAAAGAAAGAAACAGGGGGCTCCCGTGGTGTAGTATGTCCAGTCTATTTGAGTTATACAACCGTTTAAAATCGTGAATCTAGTACAGGTACAGCTGCTGGCAAGGATGGGACTAGGAAGTAGATCCGATCGTGCGTTCCACCTTGCGTTCCAGCCTGTTCTTCCGGGTATGATGTGTGAGCGTGACTCCGCCTTACGCATTTCGTCATAGGACGTTGTCAAAGACGGTGTCGACGCTTCACGCTTCACACTATAATATAGTCCTTCGGTCTTCACAAGCCCTCCCCTAATTATGGTAATATCGCTCGGGGGGTGTGGGAGTGATAGAGCCGCTGGACTATATGTAAACACAGCAGTATATGACTTTCCTAGTCTCATGTAAGCAATTTATACAATGTGCATTTAACCTCTTTGGTGATCCTTACATAGATCTGTTGAGCCATGTTAATCGATATATTTAATCCACTTATTCACTGTCTATTAAAATGCATTTAGTATCCACGATATATTATACAAAAAAGGGCTTTATAAAACAACTTTATATATGCATAATTAAAAATTAGAAATATAAAAAAGAGGAAAAAAATTTGTAAAAATAAAAATAAATAAAAATAAAAAGTACTGTAAAATAGAATTAAAAATGATACTCGATTGGGACAAAGGTCCAGATAAGAAAATTAAAAAATGATACGGGGGAGGCAAGGTTTTTCCCCGAGTCACCTATCAGGACAAGCCACCAGGAAGGTGGAGACCTCGCATCCCCTACAGGAACTCTGGATGGAGAGGACGGAATATGGATGGAGGACTAAGGCAGGAAGATCGTTATTGGAGTCCGAGGAAGACAGAAGGCCAGAATATGCACCAGGGATACGAAACAAATCCACGAACTACAACCAGGAGGGAATATCACCAGGAGACAAACACGGGACCCATACACAGATATACAGAAAGAGAAAACAGGCAAGAGGAAGACGAGGAGGCAAGAAGAAGAAAAAGACCCCGAAATTACTAGAGCAGGGTATATTCAATCTTAGCAATGTACAGTTCACACAAGAAGAACTAGGGGTGCTGGAATTGGGACTCAAATATGCCCCTAATAAACCTTTTGACAAATTCCAGGCATATATTGATCTTCAAAAGTTTTTAAGAAAATTGAACATAAAAAAACATTTTGCGATGAACCCAGGAGAAACAAGAAGGGAAGATTCGGAATATACGCATACCAACCTCAAAAACAATTCTATATTTAATCCAAAAACCCCAGGGAACCAATGCATTAATGCTTTCAAAAAAATGGTAGAAGAAGATATCAAAGCAATAGGAAACAGCAAGAAAAGATCTAACAACATCTGGAAAACCATCAAAGATATAGGTAAAAAACATGAGGTAGTAATTAGGCCCGCTGATAAAGGGGGAGGCCTGGTTATTTTAACAAAAAGGATTACCAAGATGAGATGAACAACCTCTTGAATATAGAAAACACGTATAAAAACTTACAGGGAATCCCAAGAGGAAATACGAAAAGAAGCTAAAAACCTATGTAGAAAAAGGGAAAACCAAAGGTATTCTGAATTCCAAAGAGGCAGAATATATGATATAAAACTCAACAAAGACACCGGTGATATACTATACTCCCAAAATCCACAAGAGGTTGGAAAAACCACCAGGGAGGCCCATTGTCAGTGGGATTAATTCCATCTTTTCCAGACTTGGAGAGTACCTTGACAAATTCCTCAAACCCCTGGTTAAGAAGGGGAGATCACATCTACGAGATAGTATGCAATTGATACAAGAGCTGCAAGCGATTAAGGGAGCAGAACAATGGTTACTGGTGGCAGTAGATGTGAATTCCCTGTACACCAGTATCGAACAAAAGGATGGACTACGAGGGGTTGAAAGAGCCATGCACACAAGTACAAGTATGAAAGCAGGAACAGATCAGTTAAATTTTAGAGGGTTTAAAGTTGGCCATGGAATGTAACTATTTTTGGTACGATAGGAAATACTATGTACAAACTAAGGGTGTCGCAATGGGAGCACGCTACGCTCCCAGCGTAGCTAATTTATTCATGGACATGTGGGAGGACAAGTACATCTATAGTAAGAACATACCCCAGATTAGGATGTACAAAAGGTATATAGATGACCTGTTCATCCTATGGGATGGAACACCGGAGAGCCTTACTAAATTCCTTGAGAATTTAAACATCAATAAATATGGTATCACGTTTACTGGGAAGTGGAGTTGTGAGAAGATCGACTACCTGGACCTAGAAATTTTCAAAGTAAGAGATACACTACTTACCCGCACATTCTTTAAACCGACGGATCGCAACGGGTACGTTCCTACTTCCAGTTGTCACCACCCACGTTGGAAATCTAATGTCCCTAAAGGACAATTACTACGCATACGTCGCAATTGTGATACGGTTGAGGATTTTAGCAACCAGGCCAACATCCTTATTAAAAGGTTCCAGGAAAAGGGATATGATAAGGATGGACTTTTAAAACTAAAAACAAATATCATGAAGATGGACAGAACCTCCCTCCTCCTGATTAAAAAATAGAAACAGCAACCAGGAAGCTGACATAACATTTATCACAGGGTTTATTAGTCAATACAGAGACTTTGAAAAAATAATTAGAAAATATTGGCCAATCCTCAAGGAAGATCTTACCTTATCAAAAATCGTACCCGGGAAACCTAAGTTTGTATATAGGAAGGCACCTAATCTAAGAAATCACCTAGTGAAAAATGTCATAGATCCCCCGCAGCCCATTAAAATCTGTCCAGAGCTGAAAGGATTCTTTAGATGTCAGAGGTGTCTACCATGTAAAGTTGCCAAGCGGCAACCAAGGAAGAAGATAGTATTTAAATCATGTACTGACCACAAGGAGTATCGTATTAACCAATTAATCACCTGCCGAAGTACACATGTCACGTACATCATTGAATGCCCCTGCCATCTCCAATATGTGGGCAGAACCACCCGCCCCCTTTTTGTCCGGATCAGGGAACATATTAAATACATCAGAAAAGGGTTCCCCAACCACAGTCTCTCCCGGCATTTTGATGAGGTCCACCATAGAGACCCTAGTGGACTCATCTTCTACGGCATCGATTCAGTACAAGAACACTGGCGTGGAGGGAATAGAGAAACTATGATTTCTAGAAATTAAACCAGCTGGATATACCGACTAGGATCTCTTGCCCCTAAAGGATTAAACCTGGACATAGATTTAAACTGTTATATAGCCAACCCTTAAACAGCTATAACCATGGATAAACATGACCTATATTGTCACATAGCCAATCCCAAGACATGTATAAACATGCATATATCCAGGTATAGGGACAAATATGGATCAATTAGGCAATATACCAAGAATTTATGGAAGTTCAATCATAACCCCCCGATCCTGTTTCGAGCCCCTGCTCTTGTACACAGGCCCTCATGTGGCTGAACTGTCCTTATTCAATCACACTAGGGCTATATACATATCTTCATTCACCAATTAAAATTGTTTCTTTTTATATTTAACCCCCTCTATATATTTAACAACCATTGGGACTCCCAGGCCCCGTATTAAGGGTCGACACCTGGGGTACAACATATCTTGAGTCTTTATGACACCACATGTGAAAGCCTTAGGTACATGTCCTCTCTTTCTTTACCCATCTCCTGGTGCTTACATATGAAGGTATTATATAGGTGGTATATATGGGGTACACAGAGAGATTGAGTAATCAGTGTGTCCCCACCATTCGCTATATAAAGTTATATTACCACTTTAATGGTGCAGGTCTACCTGAGATTAGATAATAATAACCCTAAATGTATCCTCTCCTGCACTTATATAATTTTTACACTCACCCAGACTGTTTATAAAGGTTCAGAACCATATACATACACCATTAGAAATATCAAGTATCAGTATTAATTCATCTATATAAGATTGGCAATAATCTTTTAAGTCTACTTCTCTTTATTCGATTTGTGGATAAACTCCTCAAATTGATTTTTATCTATATTTTTATTTTTATTTTCATTTTTTAATTTTCTCATCTGGACCTTTGTCCCAATCGAGTATCATTTTTAATTCTATTTTACAGTACTTTTTATTTTTATTTATTTTTATTTTTACAATTTTTTTTCCTCTTTTATATTTCTAATTTTTAATTTTTAATTATGCATATATAAAGTTGTTTTATAAAGCTCTTTTTTGTATAATATATCATGGATACTAAATGCATTTTAATAGACAGTGAATAAGTAGATTAAATATATCGATTAACATGGCTCAACAGATCTATGTAAGGATCACCAAAGAGGTTAAATGCACATTGTATAAATTGCTTACATGAGACTAGGAAAGTCATATACTGCTGTGTTTACATATAGTCCAGCGGCTCTATCACTCCCACACCCCCCGAGCGATATTACCATAATTAGGGGAGGGCTTGTGAAGACCGAAGGACTATATTATAGTGTGAAGCGTCGACACCGTCGTTGACAACGTCCTATGACGAAACGCGTAAGGCGGAGTCACGCTCACACGTCATACCCGGAAGAACAGGCTGGAACGCAAGGTGGGACGCACGATCGGATCTACTTCCTAGTCCCATCCTAGTATTTCTCACTATTAATACTGTTAGCCCCTAGGGGGCGCTACACTGTCACAAAACTTTAGATCTTTGGGGATATTAATGCCCACACAAACTTTTACACATTTATTTACAAAACTTTTTCACATATATTTATATATTCTACTTATACATGACACCTATCTATATTTTTAAAAATATATAAGGATTGTATACATAGCTTTATTTATTATGTTAGGTGCTTTCTCCTTTTTTCTTTATTATTTTTTGATTTCCATACATATGGCAGCTCTGTTATAGATTATAATTTATTCTCACATATGGTTTTAGGAGATAGTTTCTTATTTTTATATATCTCACTAAGCTAATGCTTGTTTCACAATTGATTACACATCCCCAATTAATTAAGTACTGCTAGTAGGGCAGCGCCAATTTTTCCCAACTACCTCTTTTACCTGTCAATTAGCCCCCTTTTAGGGAACTAATCAGGGAAAGGCAGCAGCCCTTTCACGGTCCTAAGCGCGGATTCTTTGACCTATTTTTAATAAAGCATGGTTAGACTCTGTCCCTAAGAGTCAGTATATTAGGATAAAGCAGAACTGCTCCACCATTACTGACTTTATGGCCCAATCCAGAATCCTAACTGAGAGGTTTTTGGAGAAAGGCTATGAGGCTCAGTTTTTGGAGGAGAAATTGGATAAAGTCAAACAACTTGATAGAGACCTACTCCTGGCAGATAGTCCTAGTAATAACAGGGATAGGAATGTGTTATGCCCTTTCATAACTAGGTACTCCCATCAACATTTTTCAATCAAAAAAATACTACACAAACATTGGCACATTGTTAAAAATGATCCCTTGTTAGGACCATTTCTCCCTGATAAGCCTCAGATGGTCTTTAGAGGTGCCCCTTCAAATATATCACGTGTGGTATCTACTGTTTGCGACCCTCCCATTAATAAAACTATGTTTTTTTCAAAATCTAGTAGGATATTATAGGTGCAGGAATTGCGCAGTCTGTTCCATCAATGCTATTACCGAGAGGAAGGTTTGTCAGTTTCATTCTAATAGTATATCTTGGGAATTTTCTATCAAATCTTTCATTACTTGTTCCACGACTCACGTCGTATATCTTCTCACCTGTCCGTGCGGGCTCCATTATGTGGGCCGCACTGTACGCCCATTGAGGGTGAGACCACCCGGTTTCCAAACATTTTCTCGATGTACATAAACAAGATCCTAGAGGTACCTCGTCTGTGGGGATAGATAGACTCAAACTCCCATGGAGGGGAGGTTCTAAGAGGCGTGCCATCTCCAAGCTCGAAATGGAGTGGATTTATAAAATTCGCTCTCTTAGACCTCTAGGATTAAATGTGGATATCGAGATAAATGCATTTATTGACAATTCTTAAGATATGATCTATGTGTAATATAATTTCCAAATTATATTATTCTGTTAAAATTACCGTATATATATATATTTTCAGTTATATTTTTTAATTTATATTTTTTTTGCATGTATAGTTTTATTCTTTTTTTTTTCTTCTATTTCTTCTATATATAATAATATATAATTTTATTGGCATTATATACGGTTAATTTTCATATTATCGTTTTTTATATTCTCCTATAGGTACCTGTATTTTTCCCACAAGCTATATGGTTTCATTAATAACTGTTCCATTAGCAGTTCTTTCTCCTTAATTATTAATCCGATTCTCGAATTTTGTGATATCTGGTTCTCTCAATGCAGATGAAAGCGCCTCCTTTCCCAACTTCTAGATAAAAGGTATAATGGGGAATAATAGGTAATTTATTTATTTATATAATTTTCTTTTCAGTAGTTAAATAATATTGGGTTGAATATCCTGATTAACATTCCTTCTATCTATTGGTGGTTCGAAACCCGGGTATTAATAATCACTTTGGATTAACGTAGTTCACGCTAGTGTAGTTTGCCTGAAGGGTATGAAATTAGATACATAATACTCTTTTCCAGATCAGTCTAGCATAGCTCATTTATGCCCATTGATACATTTGGTTAGTCCCCTTTTGATATCCCCGTTTGATGGGATTTTTCTATGAAGCATTCGTCCCGTGGTGAGCACCAGATAGAGGCTTGGTCTCTCCGTTTGCTTCTCTGTTGTTGCTAAGCACTGAACGACGCCAAGACGAAAACGAGGGCTGGTTTTCGTTCAGTGCTATATAGGTGATGGCTTAATGCATCGCCCGTGCCCCTTAGAAGACGTCATTTATGACGAAACATGTAGGGCGTGGCTACGCATTGTACTCCATCACGCAGTTCGCCCTCTGATATGCACGGGTGTTCGTTTTCTCTCTTATGCCGGCTGTTTAACTTGTTTTAATATTGTTAGACGTTATTGTTAAACATAAACTTAATTTACTACACTATGGAGCCCTCTTCTGCTTTTTTCCACTTATAACCTTCGGGTTAAGTGGACGTCTCCCCCTTCAGGCAGACGATTTGGACTACGCCAGGTTGGAAACGCTCGACTCATCAGCTGTGTTGAACGCCACCACCTCACTGTCCCCGCAGAGGGCTATATCTGCACACATACAAGACCTCGCCAACAGGGATGTCCACCACTTCGGGTAAGGGTCCACCTTTATTGTTTCTTGGATTTACTGCGGTTAGGAGACACATTTCCATATCCTCTTCTTCTTCCTTCACCTACATGGGTTACGGCTTGATGAATTGCGGATGGGTACCCTAACGTTTATGGACTTGACAATAGTTTTAGGAACTTTTTTTCCTTCTGGATACGGACTTCACTCACATAATTATTATGTATTCACTTTTGATTATTTTTGTTTTTTGTTGTTTCACTTATGCGATCACTTATGAAGTACTTGATGTATGTATGTTTTAATTATTGTTTTTCCTTTCTTGCACTTTTTAGTGTACTCATCTCAGGATAGTTAATTTTATTTCACACAGCATTCATTCACATTTACTTTCAATCACATTTGAATTTTTGATTGCAAGCGCACTTGTTTTTATATATTAAAACACACGATCTGTCTCCTCTCCACTGACAGGACTGGGATTTGTGTGTTTACACACACAGATCCCAGTTCTCGCTCTGTCACGAGTGATCACGGGTGTCCGGGCATCGCGCCCGCCGAGCATGCGCGTCGGCTCTGGGGGCATTCTGTGGGCGTGCGCGCACGCCTGCTATAGCGTCTTAAAGAGCCGACCTACAGCTATGACGGCTCATGCAGCAGTGCCATCCTGCTGCAGTATAACTGCGGTGGCTAGTCAGGAAGTGGTTAAACAGGGGCAGAACAATTGGGCCTTGGGTGGTGGTGGTGGTGCCCTAATTCATAATTCAACTCAAAAAACAAAAACGAAAAACAAGAAACGAGGAACAAAAACCGGATTTCAGCACACACAGTAGACAGCTCTTGAAAGTAAAAAATGGCACTCTGTGGGCCGTAGCACACGGTTGCAGCACTAAACAGTAAGAAGTCTCACTCCATGCGCTGCAACGCTCGGTTTAATAAAGACTAACCATCTCAATCAATGTCATGTTGTGAAAAAACGCAACAGCATTGGTTGAATATGTGTGGACCAATGCAATACATATTTAACCAATGCTGTTGTGTTTTTTCACAACATGACATTGATTGAGATGGTTAGTCGTTAGTAAACCGAGCGTTGCAGCGCATGGAGTGAGACTTCTTAATTTTTAGCGCTGCAACCATGTGCTACGGCACACAGAGTGCCATTTTTTAAATTTCAAGAGATGCCTACTGTGTGTGCTGCAATCCGGTTTTTGTTCCTCGTTTCTTGTTTTTCGTTTTTTGTTTTTTGAGTTGAATTATGACACTATTCTTAAATAGCATATGTTCTGATCTTCTAACATCATTTCATTTTGTTAATGGCCATTTAATGATGATAATACTGTTCAGTTGGTTGATACATCACCATGTATACATTTATGCAAAGAATTCTTTTTAAATTACTACTGGCATGTTGTTCCTTCGGGGCTAACATGCATATGCATTTGTTCCATAATTTTGGCACATTATAGTCATATGTTCGAGCTTCTTGTCTGCATTCACTTACCAGTGTACCCCTTTGTTTGAATATTTTGCGAGGCGCCCCATTGCTGGGCTAGAGTATTAAAAGAAATGAATCAATATGATAATACATTTTTGGCTATTTGCTCTTGTAATCTTGCAATCATATTGTTATTATTTTAATATTCTCAAAGGGGTTCCCCTGAAACGTGAATGAGGCTCGCATTTTTTTCAGCACATGCGATACTAAGTGTTGTTCCACATAGTGTATACATTTATATCTGTTTACACCCTTGATGTGTCTTACTTTCTTTATTTGGATATGTTTAACTTATAATTGTTACATTAATATATTAATATATGTGGCTCACTTGATACTTATCTCAAGCAATGTGCTGATTTTTTGCGATAGTCCAGATTCTCATTATACATTTGAAGAATGTTTTTTTAATTTAATTTTCTTTATATTTAATTTCTTTATTTTTCCAATTGTTTTCTGGGCACCAAAAGGTTAACACAATCAATGAGCATGGGGTGTGGGTTTTACTGCTTGGTTTAGTGTTTATTGCCAGGTGCTATATATGTGCTTTTAATCACCTACCTTTCTATACATGTCTCAGTTGTAATAATCTTTTACTTACAGGTAGCTATCAGTAAGCATCCGTTGATGTGAAACGCGTTAGCTAGCAGTTGTCCTGTGTGTCCATCCTTATGTGACCTGGATTTTTTACCACAATAAAGGTGCTTTTTTCACGGAAGTGCAGCCATCCAGACCTCTTCATTTTGCTTTCTACTCATCGTGCAGAGCCAGCACCTGTGAGGCTGAGGGAGGACGTTCCTTATGGCTTAATAGTGGTTATCCTGTGAGCGGCTTGTCTCTTTCTTCATCTTTAATAAAACAATATCTAAGTCCACGTTTAACCCTTTAGACAGCAAAGTCTGTGATTGATATATCAATTGAGTTTCATTTTGAGAATAATCTTTCAAATTTGTACCCCTCCAATGTCTCTCCAGTCTATCAATACCACAAACAATTAATCTGGATGGGTCCCTATTATGGAATCTTCTAAAGTGGTATGATAAGCTGTGATTTCGGAAGCCCTTTTTGATATTATTAATGTGTTCTCGTAGTCTCACGTTAGGTTCTCTCCTGGTCCGCCCAATGTATTGGAGACTACATTCACATTCTAATAGGTATGTGACATGTGTAGTGCCACAAGTAATACATTTGGATATTTCATGTATCTGTCCTGTGGTTTTTGTTATGTTTCTTTTTACCTCCTTTGCATGTTCTGCATGTTAAACATTTGCCACACCTGAAAAAGCCTGTTTTATCAAGGAAAGTCACCATCTTTTTAGGAGGATCCGGAATACTTTTGACAATTCTATCCTTCAATATTGGTGGGCGCCTATAAATAAACTTGTGGCGTGTTAGTATTGTTTTAGCGAATGTCGGATATCTGAGCAAAATGGGCCAATGAGTTTTTATAATTTTTTCTATTTGTTTATGTTGCCTATTAAATTTAGTACAGAAGGTAAGATCATATTTTTCATCTTTTTTTGGTTTTGGAATGAGCAATAATTCCCTATCCATCAATCCTTCTTCTCTTTGTGTGTTAATAAGCTGTGGGCATTTATCCCTTTTGTTCAAACCTGTCAAACAACATATTGGATTGTATTTTATAGTCCTCTGAAAGATCACAATTTTGTTTTACCCTCATGAACTGGCCTTTAGGTATAACTGAAATTCATTTTGGATGATGGCCTCTACAGGTGGGAATGTACCTGTTCCTATCTGTGATTTTAAAGAATGTGCGGGTATATATGCTATTACCTTGTTTGAATATTTCTAAATCCAAATAATTAATATTCTCTGTACTGTAACTTGCTGTATTGTACCATATTGTACCCCACCACCACCCCCTCCCCCATATAGAGGGGACCCCTCTTATCAGAGACCATATGAACATAGTGGGTACCCACCATATTATGGAGGGGATTTTCAGGACAGAGGCCATGGCAGACCCCCGTGGAGGGGTCACAGAGGGAGAGGGACTACTGGGGACCACCCAGGGGAACCATGCATTATTGGAGACAGAGGGGAGGACACAGAGGATACCCCCCACAGCAATACACAGGGGGAGGATACCCACCACCACAACAAACCAGAGATGGAAAAACAGAGGGAGTAGAGGAGGTCAAAAAAAGAAAAAGAGAAGTTTAGATGGAGGGATTTTTAATTTAAGCAGCATACAATTTAATGCCGAGGAACTTAAAGTTTTAGAAGGTCTCAAATATGCCCCACCAAAGAATATTAACACATTTAAAACTTTTATTGACTTACATAAGTTTATTAGAAAATTAAATATCAAGAAGCATGTTGCTATGCAGACCCAGGATAGTACTAGTATAAAATCACTATATAAACAAAGTGGGTTGAGAAATTAGTCCACGTTTAACCCTAGGCATAGTAGCAACCAATGTCTTGATGTATTCAAGATGATGGTTGAACAAGATATAGAAGAGATACATATACATTCTAACAGAGGAAGTAAGCACATCCAACAGGGCCATAAGGAATTCAAAAAAAAGAAAGACATTGTCATAAGACCGGCAGACAAAGGGAGGGGGGGGGGGTAGTGGTATTAGACAAAAAAGACTATAAAAAAGAACTAGACCGTCTAATAGAGGACAAAGAAACTTATAGTAAACTAAAAGCAGATCCTGTGAATAGATTAAAAGTTAGACTTACTAAAAAAATTGAAAAAGCCCAAGGAAAAGGCATATTGGATAAAAAGGAAGCCCAATATTTAGTCCCTGTAGCACCGAAGACCCCTATTATATACCAGGTCTCCAATATACACAAAAAAAAACCAGGACGCCCTATTATTAATGGGGTGGACTCTTTATTCTCCAGAATTGGAGAATATTTTTTTTCAATACTCTTTATTACAAATTTTGTACATATTAATTCACATAATTTATAATTTTGTATCCTTATGCAATTCTTCATATATTTCCATTTACATTCTCTCCTGTCAGTCACTCCATTCTCTCTCCTCCACTCATGGTCACTTTATAGTACATTTTCTGGTATTCCTACATCCATTGTTTAACATGATCTATTCCACTTTGCCCATATATTCTAATATCTCTGCACATTACCCCTTTGTTCATACATTATTCTTTCATATGGTAAAATCTGATTTACTGCTCTCACCCACTGGATCACTGTCTGTGGGTTCGGCTGAATCCATTTCTCTACTAGACAGCGGCAGCAGACCGGGCCCCCGCTGGCAAAAGAGCTGGAAGAAGATAGCGGAGGGGCCCAGGAGAAGAGGCGGAACACTGGGAGAAGTCAGAAGAAGACCCCCCCCGAAGTCGGAAGAAGACCCCGGAGCTGCCTAATAAATTACTCTTAAAACTTGTGTAGTGTTTTTTTTTAATTGACACTTTTTTCCCTAGGTGAATGGGTAGGGGTAGGGTGGGGGGCCGGGACCTGGGGGACCCCTTATTAAATTCCGATAAGCCCTCCGCCCGCAGACCCCGACAACCAACGGCCAGGGTTGTCGTGAAGAGGCACTTGTCCTCATCAACATGGGGACAAGGTGCTTTGGGGTGGAGGGGGCCCGCAGAGCGCCCCCTCCCTTAAGGCACCCACCCCCCCATGTTGAGGGCATGTGGCCTGGTACGGCTCAGGAGGGGGAGGGGGGCTCGCTCGTCCCCACCCCCTTTCCTGGCCGGCTGGGCTGCATGCTCGGATAAGGGTCTGGTATAGATTTTGGGGGGTAGGGGGTTCCCCTTACAATCAATACTAGACCTAAGGGCCTGGTACGCCTTTTTTTCATTTAAAATTTGGCGCGGTGTTCCCCCTCAGGATTCATACCAGACAGCTGTCAGCACTGCCTGTCGCTCACTCGCAGAGTGAGCCAGCGCGACATGCACAGTACCCTGTCGCCGAGAACCAGCACCATGGGATCGCGCTGGAAACACAATCTCGTGGTCAGGTACTGTATAAGAGGATATTTAGATATTTTTAATTCCTTTCTTCTAAACTGTATCTGTAACACTTGTCTAAGCTGAAGATTTCTATAAAACTGTTTACTTGATAAATTATATCGTTTACATAAGTTTTCATAGGGTACTATTATATTTCTATCGTACACCTGGCCAATACTTGTCACCTCATTCTGTTTCCAGAATAGGGATGAGCCGAACACCCCCCGGTTCGGTTCGCACCAGAACCCGCGAACGGACCGCAAGTTCGCACGAACGTTAGAACCCCATTGACGTCTATGGGACTCGAACGTTCGAAATCAAAAGTGCTCATTTTAAAGGCTAATTTGCATGGTATTGTCCTAAAAAGGGTTTGGGGACCCGGGTCCTACCCCAGGGGACATGTATCAATGCAAAAAAAACTTTTAAAAACGGCCGTTTTTTCGGGAGCAGTGATTTTAATGATGCTTAAAGTAAAAAAAAAAAAGTGAAATATTCCTTTAAATATCGTACCTGGGGGGTGTCTATAGTATGCCTGTAAAGTGACGCGTGTTTCCCATGTTTAGAACAGTCCCTGCACCAAATGTCATTTTTAAAGGAAAAAATCTCATTTAAAACTGCTTGCGGGTTTAATGTCATGTCGGGTCATGGCAATATGGATGAAAATCAGTGAGACAAACGGCATGGGTACCCCCCAGTCCATTACCAGGCCCTTTGGGTCTTGTATGGATATTAAGGGGAACCCCGCACCCAAATTAAAATAAGGAAAGGTCCCTATATACTCTGAACAGCAGTATACAGGCGGTGCAAACAAGACAGGGACTGTAGGTTTGTTGTTAAGTAGAATCTGTTTGTAATTTTGAACATTTTTAATGTGTTTAGCTCCAGCCAAAAAATCTTTTCTAAGCTTTTTGGAAAACATAGGGAAGGGTTATCACCCCTGTGACATTTGTTTTGCGTCTTTCCTCCTCTTCAGAAGATTTCACCTCACTTTTTTGTCCCAATGAAAAATGTTTTTTGAAAATTTGGGTTTTTTTGTGGAACAAGGATTGGAAAGCATCAGTGGAAAGGAAAAATTGTTTTCCCATATTAACTCTTACAGGAGAGAATTTCCCTTCCTTAGGGGTAGATTTCATCTCACTTCCTGTTGTCTCCTTCCGTTTGCAAGTAGGAGTCGTTTGTAAGTTAGATGTTTGAAAGTAGGGTCCTGCCCTATATACTCAGCAGAAATTTGGGCCTTAGGTGTTGCTGTGGCCAAAACACTGTAAGCCCTCACAGGGCCCTGCTGTGAAATATTAGATCAAGAATTGTAATTACATGCCCCTGTTGAACAGGAGCTGAAAAATTAGGCCTTAGGCACTGGTGCTGGTGCCACAACACTGCAACCCCTCACAGACACTCTAGTTGAAACGCAGGAACAAGCCCAGCTGCAAAGTATTGCATCAAAAATTGTAATTACACGCCCCTGTTAGACAGGGGCTGAAAAATTGGGTCTTAGGCACTGGTGCTGGTGCCACAACACTGCAACCCCTCACAGACACTCTAGTTGAAACGCAGGAACAAGCCCTGCTGCAAAGTATTGCATCAAAAATTGTAATTACACGCCCCTGTTAGACAGGGGCTGAAAAATTGGGTCTTAGGCACTGGTGCTGGTGCCACAACACTGCAACCCCTCACAGACACTCTAGTTGGAATGCAGGAACAAGCCCTGCTGCAAAGTATTGCATCAAAAATTGTAATTACACGCCCCTGTTAGACAGGGGCAGAAAAATTGGGTCTTAGGCACTGGTGCTGGTGCCACAACACTGCAACCCCTCACAGACACTCTAGTTGAAACGCAGGAACAAGCCCTGCTGCAAAGTATTGCATCAAAAATTGTAATTACACGCCCCTGTTAGACAGGGGCTGAAAAATTGGGTCTTAGGCACTGGTGCTGGTGCCACAACACTGCAACCCCTCACAGACACTCTAGTTGGAATGCAGGAACAAGCCCTGCTGCAAAGTATTGCATCAAAAATTGTAATTACACGCCCCTGTTAGACAGGGGCAGAAAAATTGGGTCTTAGGCACTGGTGCTGGTGCCACAACACTGCAACCCCTCACAGACACTCTAGTTGGAATGCAGGAACGAGCCCTGCTGCAAAGTATTACATCAAAAATTGTAATTACACGCCCCTGTTAAACAGGGGCTGAAAAATTGTGCCTTAGGCACTGGTGGTGGCGCCCAGAACCAAAAATGTTCTTACAAGCTATCAGCGTGATGATTGAGGAGGAAGAGGATAATTACTCAGGGATAGTCACTCAGCATCAGCATAGGCAGTCTTTGAAGGGATCTGAGATTTCAAAAAAAATTATTCGGTTACATCTGCATCAGGTGCTTGGTAGCTGGTGGTGATCCAAGACTGATTCATTTTTATGAAGGTCAGCCGATCGACCGAGTCGGTGGACAGACGCACCCTGTGATCGGTTACCACGCCTCCAGCAGCACTGAATGTGCGTTCCGAAAGAACGCTGGATGCAGGACAGGCCAGTAGCTCAATTGCATACTGTGCAAGCTCTGGCCAGTGATCCATCCTCAAGACCCAGTAACCCAGAGGATTTTCGGTGGGAAAGGTGTCCAAGTCTGATCTTGCCCCTAGGTATTCCTGCACCATGTAAAACAGACGCTGGCGATGGTTGCTGGAACCGATCATACCTTGGGGCTGCGGACCAAAAAATTGTCTGAACGCATCGGTCAGACGGCCACCTTCTCCACCGCTCCTTCTTTGACTGACCGAAGCCTCAGCAACACGTTGTCCAGAAACAGGAGTTTGTAACCTCCCAGTCTCTGGGAACGCGTTGCACAGACCTTTCTGCAAGGCCTCCCGAAGATGTTTCATCCTCTGCTCCCTCTGCGATGGCAAGATAAGGTCCGCAACCTTACCCTTGTAACGTGGATCAAGGAGGGTTGCCAGCCAGTATTGGTCCTTCTCCTTGATACCACGAATACGAGGATCCTTACGCAGGCTTTGCAGGATCAGGGAGGCCATGCAGCGTAGGTTTGCTGAGGCATTCGGTCCGGAGTCCTCTGGGTCACTAAGGACAACAACGTCCGCAGCCACCTCCTCCCAGCCACGTACAAGTCCATGTGTTCCTTGGGACTGATCCCTTAAAGACTGCTGATGCTGAGTGCCAGGCTCCACCTCCATACTGACACAATCTTCCTCCTCCTCCTCCTCCTCCTCCTCGTCCTCTTCCTGTGTGATCGGCGGGCACGCAGGAACACTGTCTGGATAAAGGGGGCCTTGAGAGCTAAGGAAGTCCTCCTCTTCCTGCCTCTGTTCTGCCTCAAGTGCCCTGTCCATTATCCCACGCAGCGTGTGCTCCAACAGGTGGACAAGGGGGACAGTGTCACTGATGCATGCACTGTCAGTGCTCACCATCCTCGTGGCCTCCTCGAATGGTGACAGGACAGTGCATGCATCCCTGATCATGGCCCACTGGCGTGGGGAAAAAAAACCAAGGTCCCCTGACCCTGTCCTGGTGCCATAGTCGCACAGGTACTCATTGATGGCCCTCTGCTGCGTGTGCAGCCGCTGCAGCATGGCCAACGTCGAGTTCCACCTGGTGGGCATGTCACAGATTAGGCGGTTCTTGGGCAGGTTAAACTCCTTTTGGAGGTCCGTCAGCCGAGCACTGGCATTATATGACCGGCGGAAATGCACACAGACTTTCCTGGCCTGCCTCAGGACATCCTGTAAGCCCGGGTACCTGCCCAAGAACCGCTGCACCACCAAGTTAAGGACGTGAGCCAAACAGGGCACATGGGTCAGTTGTCCCTGTCGGAGGGCAGAGAGGAGGTTGGTGCCATTGTCGCAAACCACCATTCCTGCCTTAAGTTGGCGTGGCGTCAACCACCTCTGAACCTGCCCCTGCAGAGCTGACAGAACCTCTGCCCCAGTGTGGCTCCTGTCCCCCAAGCACACCAGCTCAAGCACCGCATGGCATCTTTTGGCCTGCGTACTTGCGTAGCCCCTTGAACGCCTACGGAGCACCGCTGGTTCCGAGGAAGAGGCCATGGAGGAAGAAGAAGAGGAGGGGGTGGAGGAGAGAGGTGTGTCACAATCAGCATTTTGGAGGCGTGGTGGCGGAACAACCTCCAACACTACTGCACCTTGTCCTGCATCCTTCCCAGCTGCCAGCAGAGTCACCCAATGCGCCGTGAAACTTAAGTAACGTCCCTGTCCATGCCTGCTGGACCATGAGTCAGCGGTAATATGCACCTTACCGCTGACCGCCCTGTCCAGCGAGGCATGGACATTGCCTTCCACATGCCGGTAGAGAGCCGGAATCGCCTTCCGTGAGAAAAAGTGGCGTTTGGGTACCTGCCACTGAGGAACCGCACATTCCACAAACTCACGGAAGGGGGCAGAGTCTACCAACTGAAAAGGCAGCAGTTGAAGTGCTAGCAATTTTGCCAAGCTAGCATTCAACCGCTGGGCATGTGGATGGCTGGGAGCAAACTTCTTTCGGCGGTGCAGCAGCTGGGGCAGGGAAATTTGCCTGGTACAATCTGACGTCGGTGTACCAAAAGCAGATTGCCCATAAGTACTTGGCTGTGACACACCTAATTCTACACCTTCATTCCTCTCACTGCAGGTCGCAGAGAGGACTGAAGGTCTAGTGGGGTTGGAAATCTCAGCTGATGAGGAGCAAGGAGAGATCGTCTTTGTTCTTTGGTGTGGGTCTTTTAGATACGCTTGCCAACGAACTGCATGGCAGGTCAACATATGTCTGGTCAAGCATGTGGTACCCAAGCGGGAGATGTTTTGGCCACGCGAGATACGCTTGAGACATATATTGCAAATAGCAGCGGTGCGATCTGATGCACTCGTCTCAAAAAAGGCCCACACCAAAGAACTTTTTGAATAACGCGCAGAGACTGCAGCGCCCTGCACATGTGGAGCTTTGGGGTGTGATGCAGTCAATGTGCTGCCCTTAGGCTGGCCCCTGGAGGGCATCCTGCCTAGTTGGTGATGTGCCACCTCCTCCTCCTCCTCCTCCTCCTCCTCCTCCTCTCTCCTATCAGGCACCCACGTTGAGTCAGTGACCTCATCATCCCCTCCCTCCTCATCACTGGAGCAAACCTGGCAGTATGCTGCAGCAGGGGGAGCATGACTGCCAGATTGCTGTCCTTCTTGGGCACCCCCTCTGTCCGTGCTCATGTTACTGCCTTCATTGAGCTCAGTATCATCATCAGAGCCTTCCAAACGCTGGGCATCCTCCTGGAGCATGTACCCAACACTGTGGTCAAACAGTTCGAGGGAATCCTCAGGAGGACATGGTGGGGCTAGGGAAGGAGTCACTGATGACATTGAGCTGAGGGAAGAGGCCGCTGCTTTGCCAGACAAAGCACCCTGGGCATGGGTGAGAGAGGATGAGGAGGATGAGGACGGCTTGGTCATCCACTCGACCAAGTCTTCCGCATGTTGCGGCTCAACACGGCCAGCTGCCGAAAAAAAGGCCAAGCGTGTCCCATGGCCACGTGCTGATGAGGATGCACCGTCTCCACGACCAGCACTAGACACAGAGCCTGCTTGCCCTCTCTTATTGGCTTGTGACTGTCTGCCTCTCCTTCTTGGCCTTCCAGACATACTAATGGCCTGTAGCTGCACTAAGCTGGGATAGAACACCTGTAATTTTCTTCAGGTAGCTTTATATACTGTAACCAGACAAGCCTGCCTGTCAGTAGGAAGATAACAGGAACGGATCTAGCTGAACACTGTGAGCAGGACGTACTGCACTAAATGTATATAGCAGGAACGGATCTAGCTGAACACTGTGAGCAGCACGCACTGCACTGAATGTAAATAGCAGGAACGGATCTAGCTGAACACTGTGAGCAGGACGCACTGTACTGAATGTAAATAGCAGGAACGGATCTAGCTGAACACTGTGAGCAGGACACACTGCACTGAATGTAAATAACAGGAACGGATCTAGCTGAACACTGTGAGCAGGACACACTGTACTAAATGTAAATAGTCTAGCTGCCTGACCGTGGTACTAATAGGATCAAAAAGAACACCTGTAATTTTCTTTAGGTAGCTTTATATACTGTAACCAGACAAGCCTGCCTGTCAGTAGAAAGATAACAGGAACGGATCTAGCTGAACACTGTGAGCAGGACGCACTGCACTGAATGTAAATAGCAGGAACGGATCTAGCTGAACACTGTGAGCAGCACGCACTGCACTGAATGTAAATAGCAGGAACGGATCTAGCTGAACACTGTGAGCAGGACGCACTGCACTGAATGTAAATAGCAGGAACGGATCTAGCTGAACACTGTGAGCAGGACGCACTGCACTGAATGTAAATAACAGGAACGGATCTAGCTGAACACTGTGAGCAGGACACACTGTACTAAATGTAAATAGTCTAGCTGCCTGACCGTGGTACTAATAGGATCAAAAAGAACACCTGTAATTTTCTTCAGGTAGCTTTATATACTGTAACCAGACAAGCCTGCCTGTCAGTAGGAAGATAACAGGAACGGATCTAGCTGAACACTGTGAGCAGGACGCACTGCACTGAATGTAAATAGCAGGAACGGATCTAGCTGAACACTGTGAGCAGCACGCACTGCACTGAATGTAAATAGCAGGAACGGATCTAGCTGAACACTGTGAGCAGGACGCACTGCACTGAATGTAAATAGCAGGAACGGATCTAGCTGAACACTGTGAGCAGGACGCACTGCACTGAATGTAAATAACAGGAACGGATCTAGCTGAACACTGTGAGCAGGACACACTGTACTAAATGTAAATAGTCTAGCTGCCTGACCGTGGTACTAATAGGATCAAAAAGAACACCTGTAATTTTCTTCAGGTAGCTTTATATACTGTAACCAGACAAGCCTGCCTGTCAGTAGGAAGATAACAGGAACGGATCTAGCTGAACACTGTGAGCAGGACGTACTGCACTAAATGTATATAGCAGGAACGGATCTAGCTGAACACTGTGAGCAGCACGCACTGTACTGAATGTAAATAGCAGGAACGGATCTAGCTGAACACTGTGAGCAGGACACACTGCACTGAATGTAAATAACAGGAACGGATCTAGCTGAACACTGTGAGCAGGACACACTGTACTAAATGTAAATAGTCTAGCTGCCTGACCGTGGTACTAATAGGATCAAAAAGAACACCTGTAATTTTCTTCAGGTAGCTTTATATACTGTAACCAGACAAGCCTGCCTGTCAGTAGGAAGATAACAGGAACGGATCTAGCTGAACACTGTGAGCAGGACGCACTGCACTGAATGTAAATAGCAGGAACGGATCTAGCTGAACACTGTGAGCAGCACGCACTGCACTGAATGTAAATAGCAGGAACGGATCTAGCTGAACACTGTGAGCAGGACGCACTGCACTGAATGTAAATAGCAGGAACGGATCTAGCTGAACACTGTGAGCAGGACGCACTGCACTGAATGTAAATAGCAGGAACGGATCTAGCTGAACACTGTGAGCAGCACGCACTGCACTGAATGTAAATAGCAGGAACGGATCTAGCTGAACACTGTGAGCAGCACGCACTGCACTGAATGTAAATAGCAGGAACGGATCTAGCTGAACACTGTGAGCAGGAAGCACTGTACTGAATGTAAATAGCAGGAACGGATCTAGCTGAACACTGTGAGCAGGACACACTGCACTGAATGTAAATAGTCTAGATAGAAGATAACAGGAACGGATCTAGCTAAACTGAATACAGTGTATATATATATATGCAACACCTGGGATGCATATATATACACAATACACTGTAAGTGCAGCTAACTGACTGACTGTTCTGCCTAATCTATCTAACTCAAATCAAACACTGTCTCTCTGTCTATCTCTTTCAACGCCGGAACACACACTACACAGGGCCGCCGTGCAGGCGGCCTTATATAGTGTGGGGCGTGTACTAAATCCCCTGAGCCATAATTGGCCAAAGCCTCCTTGGCTTTGGCCAATTACGGCTCTCTGTTCAGGCGGCGCTGTGATTGGCCAAGCATGCGGGTCATAGTGCATGCTTGGCCAATCATCAGCCAGCAATGCACTGCGATGCCGCAGTGAATTATGGGCCGTGACGCGCCACACGAATTTGGCGCGAACGGCCCATATCGTTCGCAATTCGACGGACGGTCGAACAGCCGATGTTCGAGTCGAACATGGGTTCGACTCGAACACGAAGCTCATCCCTATTCCAGAATTTACTATCCTCAAATTTTTCCAGTTGCTCAAATGTAGGGATGAGCTTCGTGTTCGAGTCGAACCCATGTTCGACTCGAACATCGGCTGTTCGACCGTCCGTCGAATTGCGAACGATATGGGCCGTTCGCGCCAAATTCGTGTGGCGCGTCACGGCCCATAATTCACTGCGGCATCGCAGTGCATTGCTGGCTGATGATTGGCCAAGCATGCACTATGACCCGCATGCTTGGCCAATCACAGCGCCGCCTGAACAGAGAGCCGTAATTGGCCAAAGCCAAGGAGGCTTTGGCCAATTATGGCTCAGGGGATTTAGTACACGCCCCACACTATATAAGGCCGCCTGCACGGCGGCCCTGTGTAGTGTGTGTTCCGGCGTTGAAAGAGATAGACAGAGAGACAGTGTTTGATTTGAGTTAGATAGATTAGGCAGAACAGTCAGTCAGTTAGCTGCACTTACAGTGTATTGTGTATATATATGCATCCCAGGTGTTGCATATATATATATACACTGTATTCAGTTTAGCTAGATCCGTTCCTGTTATCTTCTATCTAGACTATTTACATTCAGTGCAGTGTGTCCTGCTCACAGTGTTCAGCTAGATCCGTTCCTGCTATTTACATTCAGTACAGTGCTTCCTGCTCACAGTGTTCAGCTAGATCCGTTCCTGCTATTTACATTCAGTGCAGTGCGTGCTGCTCACAGTGTTCAGCTAGATCCGTTCCTGCTATTTACATTCAGTGCAGTGCGTGCTGCTCACAGTGTTCAGCTAGATCCGTTCCTGCTATTTACATTCAGTGCAGTGCGTCCTGCTCACAGTGTTCAGCTAGATCCGTTCCTGCTATTTACATTCAGTGCAGTGCGTCCTGCTCACAGTGTTCAGCTAGATCCGTTCCTGCTATTTACATTCAGTGCAGTGCGTCCTGCTCACAGTGTTCAGCTAGATCCGTTCCTGCTATTTACATTCAGTGCAGTGCGTGCTGCTCACAGTGTTCAGCTAGATCCGTTCCTGCTATTTACATTCAGTGCAGTGCGTCCTGCTCACAGTGTTCAGCTAGATCCGTTCCTGTTATCTTCCTACTGACAGGCAGGCTTGTCTGGTTACAGTATATAAAGCTACCTGAAGAAAATTACAGGTGTTCTTTTTGATCCTATTAGTACCACGGTCAGGCAGCTAGACTATTTACATTTAGTACAGTGTGTCCTGCTCACAGTGTTCAGCTAGATCCGTTCCTGTTATTTACATTCAGTGCAGTGTGTCCTGCTCACAGTGTTCAGCTAGATCCGTTCCTGCTATTTACATTCAGTACAGTGCGTGCTGCTCACAGTGTTCAGCTAGATCCGTTCCTGCTATATACATTTAGTGCAGTACGTCCTGCTCACAGTGTTCAGCTAGATCCGTTCCTGTTATCTTCCTACTGACAGGCAGGCTTGTCTGGTTACAGTATATAAAGCTACCTGAAGAAAATTACAGGTGTTCTTTTTGATCCTATTAGTACCACGGTCAGGCAGCTAGACTATTTACATTTAGTACAGTGTGTCCTGCTCACAGTGTTCAGCTAGATCCGTTCCTGTTATTTACATTCAGTGCAGTGCGTCCTGCTCACAGTGTTCAGCTAGATCCGTTCCTGCTATTTACATTCAGTGCAGTGCGTCCTGCTCACAGTGTTCAGCTAGATCCGTTCCTGCTATTTACATTCAGTGCAGTGCGTGCTGCTCACAGTGTTCAGCTAGATCCGTTCCTGCTATTTACATTCAGTGCAGTGCGTCCTGCTCACAGTGTTCAGCTAGATCCGTTCCTGTTATCTTCCTACTGACAGGCAGGCTTGTCTGGTTACAGTATATAAAGCTACCTGAAGAAAATTACAGGTGTTCTTTTTGATCCTATTAGTACCACGGTCAGGCAGCTAGACTATTTACATTTAGTACAGTGTGTCCTGCTCACAGTGTTCAGCTAGATCCGTTCCTGTTATTTACATTCAGTGCAGTGCGTCCTGCTCACAGTGTTCAGCTAGATCCGTTCCTGCTATTTACATTCAGTGCAGTGCGTCCTGCTCACAGTGTTCAGCTAGATCCGTTCCTGCTATTTACATTCAGTGCAGTGCGTGCTGCTCACAGTGTTCAGCTAGATCCGTTCCTGCTATTTACATTCAGTGCAGTGCGTCCTGCTCACAGTGTTCAGCTAGATCCGTTCCTGTTATCTTTCTACTGACAGGCAGGCTTGTCTGGTTACAGTATATAAAGCTACCTAAAGAAAATTACAGGTGTTCTTTTTGATCCTATTAGTACCACGGTCAGGCAGCTAGACTATTTACATTTAGTACAGTGTGTCCTGCTCACAGTGTTCAGCTAGATCCGTTCCTGTTATTTACATTCAGTGCAGTGTGTCCTGCTCACAGTGTTCAGCTAGATCCGTTCCTGCTATTTACATTCAGTACAGTGCGTCCTGCTCACAGTGTTCAGCTAGATCCGTTCCTGCTATTTACATTCAGTGCAGTGCGTGCTGCTCACAGTGTTCAGCTAGATCCGTTCCTGCTATATACATTTAGTGCAGTACGTCCTGCTCACAGTGTTCAGCTAGATCCGTTCCTGTTATCTTCCTACTGACAGGCAGGCTTGTCTGGTTACAGTATATAAAGCTACCTGAAGAAAATTACAGGTGTTCTATCCCAGCTTAGTGCAGCTACAGGCCATTAGTATGTCTGGAAGGCCAAGAAGGAGAGGCAGACAGTCACAAGCCAATAAGAGAGGGCAAGCAGGCTCTGTGTCTAGTGCTGGTCGTGGAGACGGTGCATCCTCATCAGCACGTGGCCATGGGACACGCTTGGCCTTTTTTTCGGCAGCTGGCCGTGTTGAGCCGCAACATGCGGAAGACTTGGTCGAGTGGATGACCAAGCCGTCCTCATCCTCCTCATCCTCTCTCACCCATGCCCAGGGTGCTTTGTCTGGCAAAGCAGCGGCCTCTTCCCTCAGCTCAATGTCATCAGTGACTCCTTCCCTAGCCCCACCATGTCCTCCTGAGGATTCCCTCGAACTGTTTGACCACAGTGTTGGGTACATGCTCCAGGAGGATGCCCAGCGTTTGGAAGGCTCTGATGATGATACTGAGCTCAATGAAGGCAGTAACATGAGCACGGACAGAGGGGGTGCCCAAGAAGGACAGCAATCTGGCAGTCATGCTCCCCCTGCTGCAGCATACTGCCAGGTTTGCTCCAGTGATGAGGAGGGAGGGGATGATGAGGTCACTGACTCAACGTGGGTGCCTGATAGGAGAGAGGAGGAGGAGGAGGAGGAGGAGGAGGAGGAGGAGGAGGTGGCACATCACCAACTAGGCAGGATGCCCTCCAGGGGCCAGCCTAAGGGCAGCACATTGACTGCATCACACCCCAAAGCTCCACATGTGCAGGGCGCTGCAGTCTCTGCGCGTTATTCAAAAAGTTCTTTGGTGTGGGCCTTTTTTGAGACGAGTGCATCAGATCGCACCGCTGCTATTTGCAATATATGTCTCAAGCGTATCTCGCGTGGCCAAAACATCTCCCGCTTGGGTACCACATGCTTGACCAGACATATGTTGACCTGCCATGCAGTTCGTTGGCAAGCGTATCTAAAAGACCCACACCAAAGAACAAAGACGATCTCTCCTTGCTCCTCATCAGCTGAGATTTCCAACCCCACTAGACCTTCAGTCCTCTCTGCGACCTGCAGTGAGAGGAATGAAGGTGTAGAATTAGGTGTGTCACAGCCAAGTACTTATGGGCAATCTGCTTTTGGTACACCGACGTCAGATTGTACCAGGCAAATTTCCCTGCCCCAGCTGCTGCACCGCCGAAAGAAGTTTGCTCCCAGCCATCCACATGCCCAGCGGTTGAATGCTAGCTTGGCAAAATTGCTAGCACTTCAACTGCTGCCTTTTCAGTTGGTAGACTCTGCCCCCTTCCGTGAGTTTGTGGAATGTGCGGTTCCTCAGTGGCAGGTACCCAAACGCCACTTTTTCTCACGGAAGGCGATTCCGGCTCTCTACCGGCATGTGGAAGGCAATGTCCATGCCTCGCTGGACAGGGCGGTCAGCGGTAAGGTGCATATTACCGCTGACTCATGGTCCAGCAGGCATGGACAGGGACGTTACTTAAGTTTCACGGCGCATTGGGTGACTCTGCTGGCAGCTGGGAAGGATGCAGGACAAGGTGCAGTAGTGTTGGAGGTTGTTCCGCCACCACGCCTCCAAAATGCTGATTGTGACACACCTCTCTCCTCCACCCCCTCCTCTTCTTCTTCCTCCATGGCCTCTTCCTCGGAACCAGCGGTGCTCCGTAGGCGTTCAAGGGGCTACGCAAGTACGCAGGCCAAAAGATGCCATGCGGTGCTTGAGCTGGTGTGCTTGGGGGACAGGAGCCACACTGGGGCAGAGGTTCTGTCAGCTCTGCAGGGGCAGGTTCAGAGGTGGTTGACGCCACGCCAACTTAAGGCAGGAATGGTGGTTTGCGACAATGGCACCAACCTCCTCTCTGCCCTCCGACAGGGACAACTGACCCATGTGCCCTGTTTGGCTCACGTCCTTAACTTGGTGGTGCAGCGGTTCTTGGGCAGGTACCCGGGCTTACAGGATGTCCTGAGGCAGGCCAGGAAAGTCTGTGTGCATTTCCGCCGGTCATATAATGCCAGTGCTCGGCTGACGGACCTCCAAAAGGAGTTTAACCTGCCCAAGAACCGCCTAATCTGTGACATGCCCACCAGGTGGAACTCGACGTTGGCCATGCTGCAGCGGCTGCACACGCAGCAGAGGGCCATCAATGAGTACCTGTGCGACTATGGCACCAGGACAGGGTCAGGGGACCTTGGTTTTTTTTCCCCACGCCAGTGGGCCATGATCAGGGATGCATGCACTGTCCTGTCACCATTCGAGGAGGCCACGAGGATGGTGAGCACTGACAGTGCATGCATCAGTGACACTGTCCCCCTTGTCCACCTGTTGGAGCACACGCTGCGTGGGATAATGGACAGGGCACTTGAGGCAGAACAGAGGCAGGAAGAGGAGGACTTCCTTAGCTCTCAAGGCCCCCTTTATCCAGACAGTGTTCCTGCGTGCCCGCCGATCACACAGGAAGAGGACGAGGAGGAGGAGGAGGAGGAGGAGGAAGATTGTGTCAGTATGGAGGTGGAGCCTGGCACTCAGCATCAGCAGTCTTTAAGGGATCAGTCCCAAGGAACACATGGACTTGTACGTGGCTGGGAGGAGGTGGCTGCGGACGTTGTTGTCCTTAGTGACCCAGAGGACTCCGGACCGAATGCCTCAGCAAACCTACGCTGCATGGCCTCCCTGATCCTGCAAAGCCTGCGTAAGGATCCTCGTATTCGTGGTATCAAGGAGAAGGACCAATACTGGCTGGCAACCCTCCTTGATCCACGTTACAAGGGTAAGGTTGCGGACCTTATCTTGCCATCGCAGAGGGAGCAGAGGATGAAACATCTTCGGGAGGCCTTGCAGAAAGGTCTGTGCAACGCGTTCCCAGAGACTGGGAGGTTACAAACTCCTGTTTCTGGACAACGTGTTGCTGAGGCTTCGGTCAGTCAAAGAAGGAGCGGTGGAGAAGGTGGCCGTCTGACCGATGCGTTCAGACAATTTTTTGGTCCGCAGCCCCAAGGTATGATCGGTTCCAGCAACCATCGCCAGCGTCTGTTTTACATGGTGCAGGAATACCTAGGGGCAAGATCAGACTTGGACACCTTTCCCACCGAAAATCCTCTGGGTTACTGGGTCTTGAGGATGGATCACTGGCCAGAGCTTGCACAGTATGCAATTGAGCTACTGGCCTGTCCTGCATCCAGCGTTCTTTCGGAACGCACATTCAGTGCTGCTGGAGGCGTGGTAACCGATCACAGGGTGCGTCTGTCCACCGACTCGGTCGATCGGCTGACCTTCATAAAAATGAATCAGTCTTGGATCACCACCAGCTACCAAGCACCTGATGCAGATGTAACCGAATAATTTTTTTTGAAATCTCAGATCCCTTCAAAGACTGCCTATGCTGATGCTGAGTGACTATCCCTGAGTAATTATCCTCTTCCTCCTCAATCATCACGCTGATAGCTTGTAAGAACATTTTTGGTTCTGGGCGCCACCACCAGTGCCTAAGGCACAATTTTTCAGCCCCTGTTTAACAGGGGCGTGTAATTACAATTTTTGATGTAATACTTTGCAGCAGGGCTCGTTCCTGCATTCCAACTAGAGTGTCTGTGAGGGGTTGCAGTGTTGTGGCACCAGCACCAGTGCCTAAGACCCAATTTTTCTGCCCCTGTCTAACAGGGGCGTGTAATTACAATTTTTGATGCAATACTTTGCAGCAGGGCTTGTTCCTGCATTCCAACTAGAGTGTCTGTGAGGGGTTGCAGTGTTGTGGCACCAGCACCAGTGCCTAAGACCCAATTTTTCAGCCCCTGTCTAACAGGGGCGTGTAATTACAATTTTTGATGCAATACTTTGCAGCAGGGCTTGTTCCTGCGTTTCAACTAGAGTGTCTGTGAGGGGTTGCAGTGTTGTGGCACCAGCACCAGTGCCTAAGACCCAATTTTTCTGCCCCTGTCTAACAGGGGCGTGTAATTACAATTTTTGATGCAATACTTTGCAGCAGGGCTTGTTCCTGCATTCCAACTAGAGTGTCTGTGAGGGGTTGCAGTGTTGTGGCACCAGCACCAGTGCCTAAGACCCAATTTTTCAGCCCCTGTCTAACAGGGGCGTGTAATTACAATTTTTGATGCAATACTTTGCAGCAGGGCTTGTTCCTGCGTTTCAACTAGAGTGTCTGTGAGGGGTTGCAGTGTTGTGGCACCAGCACCAGTGCCTAAGACCCAATTTTTCAGCCCCTGTCTAACAGGGGCGTGTAATTACAATTTTTGATGCAATACTTTGCAGCTGGGCTTGTTCCTGCGTTTCAACTAGAGTGTCTGTGAGGGGTTGCAGTGTTGTGGCACCAGCACCAGTGCCTAAGGCCTAATTTTTCAGCTCCTGTTCAACAGGGGCATGTAATTACAATTCTTGATCTAATATTTCACAGCAGGGCCCTGTGAGGGCTTACAGTGTTTTGGCCACAGCAACACCTAAGGCCCAAATTTCTGCTGAGTATATAGGGCAGGACCCTACTTTCAAACATCTAACTTACAAACGACTCCTACTTGCAAACGGAAGGAGACAACAGGAAGTGAGATGAAATCTACCCCTAAGGAAGGGAAATTCTCTCCTGTAAGAGTTAATATGGGAAAACAATTTTTCCTTTCCACTGATGCTTTCCAATCCTTGTTCCACAAAAAAACCCAAATTTTCAAAAAACATTTTTCATTGGGACAAAAAAGTGAGGTGAAATCTTCTGAAGAGGAGGAAAGACGCAAAACAAATGTCACAGGGGTGATAACCCTTCCCTATGTTTTCCAAAAAGCTTAGAAAAGATTTTTTGGCTGGAGCTAAACACATTAAAAATGTTCAAAATTACAAACAGATTCTACTTAACAACAAACCTACAGTCCCTGTCTTGTTTGCACCGCCTGTATACTGCTGTTCAGAGTATATAGGGACCTTTCCTTATTTTAATTTGGGTGCGGGGTTCCCCTTAATATCCATACAAGACCCAAAGGGCCTGGTAATGGACTGGGGGGTACCCATGCCGTTTGTCTCACTGATTTTCATCCATATTGCCATGACCCGACATGACATTAAACCCGCAAGCAGTTTTAAATGAGATTTTTTCCTTTAAAAATGACATTTGGTGCAGGGACTGTTCTAAACATGGGAAACACGCGTCACTTTACAGGCATACTATAGACACCCCCCAGGTACGATATTTAAAGGAATATTTCACTTTTTTTTTTTTACTTTAAGCATCATTAAAATCACTGCTCCCGAAAAAACGGCCGTTTTTAAAAGTTTTTTTTGCATTGATACATGTCCCCTGGGGTAGGACCCGGGTCCCCAAACCCTTTTTAGGACAATACCATGCAAATTAGCCTTTAAAATGAGCACTTTTGATTTCGAACGTTCGAGTCCCATAGACGTCAATGGGGTTCTAACGTTCGTGCGAACTTGCGGTCCGTTCGCGGGTTCTGGTGCGAACCGAACCGGGGGGTGTTCGGCTCATCCCTACTCAAATGCTGGTTTACTCCACAAAGCAGTTTCTGGTGGGATATCAGAAAATCCCATTAGTTTTTTTCTTCCTTCGAGACTGCTCTGGCTAGCTTTAGCAGGGGAATTCTTACTCCCACCCTCCTCAGATCCTTTATTTCTAGTCCTACAAAGAAATCTTCTACTTGCATCTTACTTAGTAAATACTCCCCAATTCTTGTTTTTTGCTCCTGTCCTACCCAGGATCTTAAATGCTTCAGTTGCCCAGCCAGGTAATATAAATATAAATCCGGCAAAGCCAACCCTGCTGCTGTTTTAGGTCTTTGTAGCCTATTAAGTTTTAATTTGCATCTACCATATGCCTAGATAAACCTAGTTATCTGCGAATTCAAGTCTTTAAATATCTGTTTTGGTATTTTTACCGGGGAATGTGCAAAAATGTACAGGCACTGGCAATATAATAGATTTAATCAGCTGAATTCTACCCGCCATTGATATTGGTAGTTTTATCCATATTGCCAATTTTCTCTTGACATATTCTACCAAGGGGAGTATATTAACTTTCAGGGCTTCCTCAGGGTCTAACGTGATGTTTATTCCTGAATATTTAAATGCTTCAACTATTTTTAATAGGGTCTGGGCTCTCATTCCATTTCCTGGTCCAAGCAGCATCAATGCGGATTTCTGCCAGTTTATTTTAAGTCCTGAAAATATCCCATATGTTTCTATTATTTTCATCGCCTCCCTCAAGGAGGCATGCGCATCCCCCATGTATAATATGATGTCATGCGCATATAAACCTATGTGTTCTATTTTTTCCCCCACTTTAATCCCTTTGTACTTTTTTGATTGTCTAAATCTATTTGCCAGCGCCTCAATTGCCAAGGCAAATAGCTGGGGGGACAATGGACACCCCTGTCTTGTTCCCCTATATAATTTTATTGTAGAAGATAGTGTCCCATTTATTAGTAGGTTTGAACATGGTTGTTTGTAAATTATTCTTACCCATTTTCTAAATTTTTCCCCAAATCCATTTTTTTCAATACTATCTGTAAAAATTCCCATTCTACGGAGTCAAATGCCCTGGCCGTATCCAACGATGCCAAGGCACTTGTCTCCAGAATAAGCTCTCTCATCTGTACCATAAATTGGGTTCTTCTAATATTGATTGACGTAGATTTCCCTGGCATAAATCCAGTTTGGTCATCTGACACAATGGCTAAGATTACTTCATTAAGCCTTTTGGCAAGTATTTTTGCCAAGATTTTGTAATCTATATTCAATAATGAAATTGGTCTGTATGACGCACATTCAGCTCTATCTTTACCGGGTTTAGGTATCAATATAACTGTTGCCTCGTACATGGTGGGGGACATTTCTCCCTGAAGAAATATCTCTCTATACATTTTGGTTAGGGCTGGTGCCATAATCTCCACATATCGCTGGTACATTTCCAGCGGTATAACATCCGGTCCTGGAGATTTACCCTTTCCCATAGAGAAGATAGCTTCTCTTACTTCCTCTTCCTCTATATCTCTCTCCAGCTCCACCTTTTGCTCTTCTGTTAATTTGAGGAAGTCTAATGCCCCGTACACACGGTCGGACTTTGTTCGGACATTCCGACAACAAAATCCTAGGATTTTTTCCGACGGATGTTGGCTCAAACTTGTCTTGCATACACACGGTCACACAAAGTTGTTGGAAAATCCGATCATTCTGAACGCGGTGACGTAAAACACGTACGTCGGGACTATAAATGGGGCAGTGGCCAATAGCTTTCATCTCTTTATTTATTCTGAGCATGCGTGGCACTTTGTCCGTCAGATTTGTGTACACACGATCGGAATTTCCAACAACGGATTTTGTTGTCGGAAAATTTTATAGCCTGCACTCAAACTTTGTGTGTCGGAAAATCCGATGGAAAATGTGTGATGGAGCCTACACACGGTCGGAATTTTCGACAACAAGGTCCTATCACACATTTTCCGTCGGAAAATCCGACCGTGTGTACGGGGCATAAGTCTCCCAAATATTCCTCTATCTCCTCTCCTGTACGGGACAATGTTGATGTATACATATTAACATAATTTTTTTGGAAGCTCATGAGTATCTCCTCTAAAGTGTTTACTATCTCCCCTTTCTCATTTTTCACTTCTGAAATCGCCAATGATGGAGTCTGTTGTTTTATCAAGAAGTTCAGCATCCTATTAGCTTGGTGTCCTTGCTCAAAATTTTTTTGTTTTTGCTGAAATTTCTTACGTTTAGCATTAATTAATAATTGGTTCTTATACTGGCGCGCTAATCCTGCCCATCTTATCTGATTTATATTTGAAGGATTGGTTATGAACTCAGTTTCTGCCCGTGCGCATTCCTGCTCCAATTCCTCCTCTTCCTGTCTATTGGTTCGTTTTATATATGATATTGTAGATCTTGTTCTACCTCTTATAAACGCCTTAAAGCTATCCCACAGCATGCCCCCCATTTTTCTATCTCCATGCGCTTCCAAAAACATTTCCAGCTGCTCCGGTATTCTATCGTTTAGTCCAATCTGGGTTAACCATCGAGATTGAATCCTATAGCCCGGACGTCTTCCTCTATTCCCTATTTTTAACTCAAAGGTCAACCCAGAGTGGTCAGACACTCCACTAGGCCTATAAGTGGCAGATTGCACCATTGGGAGTATCTTCTCATTCCCCAGAGCCAGGTCTATTCCAGACATGCAACCTCTCCCTGTTGCATGCCACAAATAAGACCTAGCTTCTGGGTTTCTAATTCTCCAAAGATCAGCCCATCCAACTTCTTTTATAAATTTTTCCAGCATCCTAGACCCTACTGTTCCTCTCTGAATATTCCTCCTAAACCTATCCATCTTTGGATTTAAACACATATTAAAATCTCCCATACAAACAACATATGCCTCTGGATACTCTGACATAAATAACATTGCTTCCTTCAATACTGCCAGCGTAGCAGGTGGGGGATTATATATTCCCATAATTACAAATGGCAGTAAGTGCATCAGGGCAAAGACGTATCTCCCATCCGGGTCTCTCCTTACCCTGATGCACTCCCATGTCATCGCTCGATGCACCATAAGGGAAACCCCTCTTGAATATGTTGTGTGACATGAATGACTCGACCACTGTATCCAAGGCTTTTTTAAATAGTCCAGTCTTTCTTTAGTCATGTGTGTTTCTTGAATGCAAATTATTTTGGCTTGCACCTTACTAATTTCTGTAAAAACCTGTGTTCGTTTTAATTGCGTACCCATACCCATCACACTCCATGACAAAAAGGTACACTGATTACTCATATTTATTGTTTTTTGTTTTACCCTTCTTTTCACCAGGAATCCTAAATCTCGTTCTTTCCCCCGTGACCTTTCCCCTTCCTAGATACCCCTCCCTCCTACCCCATCCACTCATCCAATCATCTTCATTCATCCATTTAAAATATTTTAGGGCATTACCGACATAGTGCATTTTGCCCCGTATACAGGTAATTCGTATCGATTTCAGCCTATCTACTACTTGACCCCCCCTCCTTTTCTTAAGAAGAAGTTTGAGGACAGGGGAAGAAAAAAAAAATAAACAAACAAACAAACAAGCAAAAAAAAAAAAGACACCCATACACCCGTATATATACCCACCCGTATATATACCCACCTGAAAATACACATATACATTTATATACATTCCTTCCTTTTCAACTCAACTCCATACCCTTATCACACTTAAACCCCCCATTTTTTGCACTCCCATAACCCTTCCTATACATGTGAATATTTCATATACACCTCTCCCCTCCTACCCACTGCTATGTGCTTCCCTATATCTCCTGTGTTACCTGTGTATCTTCGTGTGCCATCCATATTACATTTTAATCTCCCTCTTGTGTTACTCCTCAACTCTTAACCCCCCCTTTTCTCCCCCTATTCATAATCTACCCCCCCAAAAAAAAACTGCCCCAACACTCCGTTCTTCAGTGTTATGTTTACTTGTGTTTACACTTTTAATCTTTAGTGTATATATTCCCCCTTCCCCCTCCTTCTCAATCCACTCATGTGTTCTCTATCCTTTAAGCTTCACTCACCCCGTGCTTCACCCGTGCTCCAAAAAAAAAAAAAGGGTCTCATCAATCAAAAAATCAAACGCAAACCAAATACCCCTCCAAAAGGAGAAAAAGAGAGGGTTAGGGAGAAAGAGCAGACCCCCCCCCCCCCCCCCCCCCGGGGGCCCAAATATCTAGCAACCCACACATCCTCAAAAAAAACACAAAAAAAAAAAAACTTTTCATTTACATCAAGGGAAAAAAAAACAAGAAAACCTTTTCATTTATACCCAAAAACAAAAAAACAACACCTCCTCCCCCCTCCTCCCCCCCTTCCCTCATGATCAAAACAAAACCATAGACCCCCCATAACGTCTATACTTTGGGGGTTTCCTTCCACCCCCTATTTTCTTTTCTTTTTAATGAGGTAATAGTTTAACAGTCTGCATCCAATCTTTGGGTTGTTCCGCTGTACTGAAATACATAGTATTTCCCCCTTCCTCCACTCTCAACCGTGCTGGGTACGCCATAGAATATTCGATTCCTGCCTCTCTCAATCTCCGTTTTACCTCATAAAAAGTAGCCCTCTGCTTTTGTAACTCAAAGGAGAAGTCGGGGAATATTAACACTTTACTGTTCTCATAATGAATCTCTCCCTTTTGTCTTGCTTTCTGCAAAATCGTATCTCTGTCTCTGCAATTCAATAATCGTGCCAACAAAGGTCTAGGAGGGAGCCTTGGCTTTGGTACTGCTGCCGACACCCTGTGTGCTCTTTCCACTGCAAATGCTGTTGAGACCTCCATATCTGGAAATACATTTTTCAACCAATTTTCTATAAAGTCTCCAGGGTTAAAACCCTCCACTTTCTCCGGTAAACCGACTGTTCTTAAATTATTATTATCGCCTGTTTTTTGTTGCCATGTAGCAATCTGCTTTTCTGCTAATAATATTCTTTTGGGCATAGTGTTAACTGCATCTTCCAATATAGATATCCTATTTTCCACTTCTGCCATCCTGTCTCTCATACTCTGCATATCATGCCTGATCAGTCCTATGTAATTTTTAATTTCATCCATTTTACCTGTTAGGGCTGCATTGCTTGAGTGGATGGCCTCCATTAGTTGTGAATTCATCTGCTCCAGTGTCAGCTTAGGCAGCTTCTCCCGCTTTTCTATCTTCTCGGGCTGCGGCTGGGGCGTGCTGGGCTTCTGGATCTCCAGAGCTGATGTTCCGCCGCTCCGTGTCTGTGGAGGGCTTCGCCCTCCGTCTTGCCTGTTGGATCGTGCAAACTCCTTGAGGCGATCCGCCGCCATCCGCTTGCTGCTCATGTCGCTGCCAGGAGTGTCTGTTTTATGGGTTATGGGTCTCGGTAGCAGGGACTACACAGGATTCTGACGGAGACTCAGGCTGATCTCGGAACTCCCGCTAATCACATCCGCCCGTGTCAGCGAAAGTCACGCCCTCCAAAAGTTTGTTTATTACTACTATGAATCGAGTTGGAGAATATTTGGACCATTATTTGCAACCTATTGCCCAACAATTCCCGTCTTATACCAAAGACAGCAGGGATCTCCTTAATCATATTAGGAATGTCCTGGTAAACAAGCAGATGTTTTTAGTAAGTATGAATGTTGATTCACTATACACTAATATGAAACAAAAAGATGCCACCTCAGCAATAAAATGGGCACTGGAAACTAAAACCATTTTACAAAACACACAAATAGACTTCATGTTGGACATATTGCAATTGGCAATGGAAAATAACTATTTCTGGCATGACAAACAATACTACAAACAAATAAGGGGTGTCGCCATGGGAGCTAAATATGCTCCCACGGTGGCTAATATCTTTATGAGCAAGTGGGAGTCAGAAAAAATATATGGCAGACATATCCCAGGATTAATAACATATAGAAGGTACATCGATTACATTTTTCTTATCTGGGTGGGCAATGAGAATACTTTGAAAGAATTCCTACAAGGAACCCTTCCTAGAGCTGTCCGCCCGGCCAAACTGAGCTATCGGGGGAGAAGAGCCTTGGTGAGAGAGGTAAAGAAGAACCCAAAGATCACTGTGGCTGAGCTCCAGAGATGCAGTCGGGAGATGGGAGAAAGTTGTAGAAAGACAACCATCACTGCAGCCCTCCACCAGTCAGGGCTTTATGGCAGAGTGGCCCGACGGAAGCCTCTCCTCAGTGCAAGACACATGAAAAACACCTGAAGGACTCCAAGATGGTGAGAAATAAGATTCTCTGGTCTGATGAGACCAAGATAGAACTTTTTGGCCTTAATTCTAAGCGGTATGTGTGGAGAAAACCAAGCATTGCTCAACACCTGTCCCATACGGTCCAACAGTGAAGCATGGTGGTGGCAGCATCATGCTGTGGTGGTGTTTTTCAGATGCAGGGACAGGACGACTAGTTGCAATCGAGGGAAAGATGAATGCAGCCAAGTACAGGGATATCCTGGACGAAAACCTTCTCTGGAGAAAACCATCTCTGGAGAGATCTAAAAATCGCTGTCCACCAAGGTTTACCATCCAACCTGACAGAACTGGAGAGGACCTGCAAGGAGGAATGGCAGGGGATCCCCAAATCCAGGTGTGAAAAACTTGTTGCATCTTTCCCAAAAAGTCTCATGGCTGTATTAGATCAAAAGGGTGCTTCTACTAAATACTGAGCAAAGGGTCTGAATACTTAGGACCATGTGATATTTCAGTTTTTCTTTTTTAATAAATCTGCAAAAATGTCAACAATTCTGTGTTTTTCTGTCAATATGGGGTGCTGTGTATCAATTAATGAGGAAAAAAATGAACTTAAATGATTTTAGCAAATGGCTGCAATAAAACAAAGAGTGAAAAATTTAAGGGGGTCTGAATACTTTCCGTCCCCATCGTGTGTGTGTATATATATATATCTTTTTTTTTGTTTGTTTTTTTTCAATACGCTGCCTGCACTGACTGACTATAGAGCAAACACTAAATATATAGTCTATGCTAAATGCAGAGTAGATATATATATATTAGACTGACAGTATATATGTATCAAATTCACTGCCACTAACTGAATAACCTGCCTGCTTAATATAACTCAAGCTATCTCTCTGTCCACGCCAACAACATGTAAGCAGCCTTATATAGTGTGGGGCGTGGACTTAGTCCCCCTGAGCCCTGATTGGCCAAAGGCACCTTGACTTTGGCCAATTATGGCTCTCTCAGCAGAGCACGCTGTGATTGCCCAAAGCATGCAGGTCAGGTACATGCTTTGGCCAATTATTATACAGCAATGCACTGCGATCTCGCAGTGCATTATGGGGCCTTCCACGGTGCTCAAATTTCCCTACAAACATGTACACATATGAATGGTGGTAGCTACAGTACATATCTCTACAGATATGCACTGATGTGTGGCGTTTTTATTTAGAGCTGTTTGCTCCAATGTGTTTTATACATTGATATTATTTAAAATGACTGTATTTTAAACATTGCGGTCTCCAAGTTTTTTGGTGTGTTGTAATACTAATTTTGCATGTGGTACATAGCTGACCTTTATTCTACTGTATTTTGCAGGAGGAAATTTTTCAGGGTTCTGCTGAGGCAAAATTAACATTTCTAAATCCTCTTTAACACAACAAAAATTAACTTTTTGAGTTTGGTTCCATTATAAGCTGGTTTATGGTAGTTTTAAGAGTACATAAGCTTTAAATAGCTTGTTAGGGATATAGAAACTCATTTTAACCTCTTCAGCCCCGGAAGTTCTACCCCCCTTCATGACCATTCCATTTTTTGCCATATGGCACTGCGTTATTTTAACTGACAATAGCGCGGTCATGCAACACTGTACCCAAATAAAATGGATGTCCTTTTTTCCCCACAAATAGAGCTTTGATGGTATTTACTCACCTCTATGGTTTTTATTTTTTTGCGCTAGAAACAAAAAATCACCGTCAATTTTGAAAAAAAAAACAACAATATTTTTTACTGTATACTATAAGACATACCCAATAAAAATAATGTAAAAAATCCAATTTATTCATCAATTTAGGCCAATATGTTTTCTGCTAAATGTTTTTGGTAAAAACAATCCCAATAAGCGTATATTGATTGGTTTGTGCAAAAGTTATAGCATCTACAATCTATGGGATATATTTATGGAATTTTAATATTTTTATTGTTTTTACTTGTTTTAATGGGACTGCGACATTGCGACAGACAAATCTGACACTAATGCCGCGTACACACGGCCGGACTTCCCGACAGAAAAAGTCAGATGGGAGCTTTCAGTCGGACATTCCAACCGTGTGTATGCCCTATCGGACTTTTTCTGTCGGCATTTCCGACAGACTCAGATATAGAACATGTTCTAAATCTTTCCGCCGAAATGCCGACGGAGTTTAGCCCGTTGGCAAGTCCGGGCGTGTGTACGCGGCATAAGTGACACTTTTTGGGGGCCAGTGACACCGATACAGTGATCAGTGCTAAACAAATGCACTATCACTGTACTAATGACGCTGGCAGGGAAGGGGTTAACATCAGGGGCGATTAGAGGGTTAAATTTGCTCCTAGGGAGTGATTACTAACTGTGTGTGGGGGGTGCTTAGCAGAAACACAAGATCTCCATCTTCCCCTCTCACAGAACGGCGGTCTGGCTCGTTTAAATAGGCAGACCACCGTTCTGCCTCTCCTGAGAACGATTGAGGTGCCGTCAAACATCGGGTCTGCCGGACCCATTGATTGTCTCCTGCTGTGTCCAATCACAGCGGGAGCGGGCCGCGGGTGGCACATGCGCCGCCCCAGACCCAGTGCACAAAATCACTTACAGGTATGTGATTTCATGCAGGAGGGCCGCCCTGCCACAGTATAGCTGCGTAGGGCGGTCCTCATTATTTTACATTGTTACTTCGTTGCCACAGAAAAAATAAAGAGTTCAAATTGCATTAATGATCAAATACTGTACACACACACACAAAAGGAAAAACATACAAAGAACACTAAATAAATCATACTACCCTAAATGCACAAAAATACACTGTGATTAAAAGAGTCTGGTTAATGGTTAATGTTTAACCTATCTGTTATTGTACTAAAACTTGCTTTTCTTGTTTCTTTCCCCTCGCTACCTTTTTTCTCTTGAATTTCAGCAGTTCTATTATGAGCCACTCACAACAAGACCTTCCACTGTCTGTTAGGTGGGCAGACACTGATCCCTCTGGAAGGTAAAAAAAAAAAGGGAGTCCTTCCAAGGCAAATGTCTTCTCCTTCCAGCCTGGATAGCTCCTATTCTCGTTTTACGAAGACTGGAAGAGCATCTCATTATGAAGAATCAGATGTTGGTTCTCCATCCTTAAAGAAGAACTCCAGCTCTTCCTCCCCAAATTAACAAATGCATGGTGCATGTATCACAACCCCAGTGTCAGATTGTGTGTAACTTACCTACTTTAGCTGCATAAGCCCACGTTCACACTGACAGCGGGAATGAAATCATTCAGGTTCAGATGAACTCGCGCGATTTCATTCCCGCATGTCAGTCCCGACTTCAAGGGCGATTTCAGAGACATCTGTGCGGGTTGCTGCACAGATGTCTATGGAACAAAAAAGAAAAGGGATATTTGCTAACTATCCCTAGGTCGGACTTTAACCACTTCCATACAGGGCATTTTCACCCCCTTCCTGCCCAAGCCAATTTTCAGCTTTCAGCGCTGTCGTACTTTGAATAACAATTGCGCGGTCATACAACACTGTACCCAAATGAAATTATTATCATTTTTTCCCCACTAATAGAGCTTTCTTTTGGTGGTATTTGATCAAAACAAGAGTGACAAGTTTGAAAAAAACACAATATTTTTTACTTTTTGCTATAATAAGTATCCAAATTTTTTCCTCAGTTTAGGCCGATACGTATTCTTCTACATATTTTTGGTAAAAAATTCCACAGTAAGCATATATTTATCGGTTTGCGCAAAAGTTATAGCGTCTACAAAATAAGGGGATAGATTTATAGCATTTTTATTATTTTATTTTTTTTACTAGTAATGGCGGCGATCTGCGATTTTCATCATGACTGCGATATTGCAGCAGACACATCTGACAATATTCACACATTTTTGGGACCGTTCACATTTATACAGCGATCCGTGCTATAAAAATGCATTGATTAGTGTATAAATGTGACTGGCAATGAAGGGGTTAACCAGGAGGGGGCGCTGTAGGGGTTAATGTGTTGCTAGGGAGTGATTCTAACTGTAGGGGGAGGGGATTTACAAGGGGAGGAGACCGATCGGTGTTCCTCTGTACAAGGAACACACCATCGGTCTTCTTCCATCTGACAGGACGTGGATCTGTGTGTTTACACACACAGATCCACGGTCCTGCTCGGTTACCGGGCAATCGCGTGTGCCCGGCGGACATCGCGGGCCGCCGGGCATGCGCACCGGGACCCGAGCGATGTGGCGGGCGCGCGCGCCACCTGGGCTGCCTGGGAGGCTGCGCCGTCATATGATGGCGGCCCAGAACAACAGCTGCACCGTCCCGCTGTCATATGACGGCAGGCGGGCAGCAAGTGGTTAAAGGCATAAGAAGCAATAGCGAGGTATGGAAAAATAACAATGTTTATGGAAAAAATACATAACATGAATAGAGCATTCAAAAGGTAAAAATCTATTATAATGATACAACGTATACAGTGAGCCCTTGTGTGTCAAACAAGGGCTCACTTTGTATCATTATATATGATTTTTAACTTTTGAATGCTCTATTCATGTTATGTATTTTTTCAATAAACATTGTTATTTTTCCATACCTCGCTATTGTTTCTTATGCCTTTAAAGTCCGACCTAGGGATACAAGCATCCCTTTTCTTTTTTGTTCCCCTCTAATTTACGGATGTGGCTATGTGAGTGTTCTCTTTCTTACTTTATAGATGTCTATGGAAATCGCACCCCGAAGTCGCCAAAAGTAATACAGAAATTACTTTCGAAAATCGGTGCGGCGCCGCACGGATTCGGACGGTGCCATTGCCGTCAACTGCCGCCGAATTGGCATGCGATTTGGCATGTCAAATTGCTTCAATGTGAACCTAGGCTAAAGCAGGTTTCTGTGTCTGTGATGTCACTTCTTCTTCTGGCTAAATTTTAAAGTTCTCTGACTTCCTGTTTCCTTCCTTTACCATTCCTGGTACTACATCCCTCATGACCCTTTGAGCCTCTGTAGGCGATACTTTGCGATACGGCACCGCGTCGCTTTAACTGACAATTGCGTGGTCATGCGACCATACATAGTTACATAGTAGGTGAGGTTGAAAATAAAAAACACAAGTCCATCAAGTCCAACCTATGTGTGTGATTATGTGTCAGTATTACATTGTATATCCCTGTATGTTTCGGTCATTCAGGTGCTTATCTAATCGTTTTTTGAAACTATTGATGCCCCCCACTGAGACCACCGCCTGTGGAAGGGAATTCCACATCATTGCCGCTCTTACAGTAAAGAACCCTCTACACAGTTTAAGGTTAAACCTCTTTTCTTCTAATTTTAATGAGTGGCCACGTGTCTTGTTAAACTCCCTTTCGTGGAAAAGTTTTATCCCTATTGTGGGGTCACCAGTACGGTATTTAAAGATTAAAATCATATCCCCTCTCAAGCGTCTCTTCTCCAGAGAGAATAAGTTCAGTGCTCGCAACCTTTCCTCATAACTAATATCCTCCAGACCCTTAATTAGCTTTGTTGCCCTTCTTTGTACATTTACAGTACATCCTTCCAATCCCCCTACAGTTAGAAAACACCTCCCTAGGACACACTTAACCCCTTGATCGCCCCCTAGTGTTAACCCCCTCCCTGCCAGTGTCATTTACACAGTAATCGGTGCATTTTTATAGCACTGATCGGTGTATAAATGTCACTGGTCCCAAAAAACTGTCAAAAGTGTCTGATCTGTCTGCCGCAATGTCGCAGTCCCGATAAAAATCGCTGATCACCGCCATTACTAGTAAAAAAAAATAATAAAAATGCCATTAATCTATTCCCTATTTTGTAGACGCTATAACTTTTGCGCAAACCAATCAATATACGCTTATTGCGATCTTTTTTACCAAAAATATGTAGAAGAATACATATTGGCCTAAACTCATGAGGATTTTTTTTTTTTTAGGATATTTATTATAGCAAAAAACTAAAAAATATAGTTTTATTTTCAAAATTGTCAGTCTTTTTTTGTTTATAGCGCAGAAAATAAAAACTGCAGTGGTCAAATACCACCAAAAGAGAGCTCTATTTGTGGGTAAAAAAGGGGATAAATTTTGTTTGGGTACAACATCGCACGACCGCGCAATTGTCAGGTAAAGCGCTGTATCCCAAAAAATGGCCTGGTCATTAAGGGGGCAAATCCTTCTGGGGCTGAAGTGGTTAACAGAGAAACAGCAATATGTCGCTTTAACTGACAATTGCACTGTCGTGCGACGCTGTACCCAAACAAAATGGATGTCCTTTTTTTCCCACAAATAGAGCTTTCTTTTGGTGGTATTTGATCACCTCTGTGGTTTTTTTTTTGTGTGTGCTATAAACAAAAAAAGAGCGACAATTTTGAAATTTTTACTTTTAGCTATAATAAATATTCCCTCCAAAAAAATGTCTTCATCAGTTTAGGCCAATATGTATTCTGCTACATATTTTTGGTAAAAAAATTGCAATAAGTGTATATTGATTTGTTTGCACAAAATTTATAGCATCTACAAAATAGTGGATAGATTTATGGCATTTTTTTTTAACTAGTAACTGAGGCGATCAGTGATTTTTAGCGGGACTGCGACATTGCGGCGGACAGATCGGACACCTAACTGAAATTTTGACACTTTTTTGGGGAACCAGTGACATTATTATAGTGATCAGTGCTAAAAATATGCACTGTTATTGTACTAAGGACACTGGCAGGGAAGGGGTTAAGACTAGGGGTGACCAAAGGGTTAAATGTGTTCCTCAGTGTGTTTACTAACTGTATGGGGGACTGTGTGACTGGGGAAACACATAGATCCATCTTCCTGCATAGTAGAAAGACATGATCTGCGTGATCTCCCCTGTCAGAATGGAGATTTGCCTTGTTTACACAGGCCAGGCAGATCCCCATTCTGTCACTGCGGGGAACGATCGCGGGTGGCCAGCGGACATCGAGTCCACCCCACCCGCTGATTGGCTCCCCGCTGGTCACAAATCAATGTGTACGAGCCGGCGTACAATGATGGCGATTCGCGGGAACCAGCCAAATTGCCACAGTACAACTGCAGCGGTCGATCCTTAAGCGGTTGAATTAATCGTGTAAAAATGCAGCACAACTACAAGGTTTTACTGCCCCCCAACTGCTCTCCCTTTAGATGAAAGGGCAGTTCCTGGGGGTGAACACATGCCACAGAGGAGTAACTTGAACCTTCAGGGCCCCTTAACCTATGGCTGGGCCCCCCCAACACCAGGGCCTGATCACAAGTGCGACCTTTGTGACCCTGGTAGTTTCACCACTGGTGTCAGTAGTTTTATTTTTGTTATTTTATTTGTTTATTAGTTTTGACCATTTCATTTTATTTTTACAATGGTATTTTTTATTAATTTTTACCTTTTTTTAGGAGCCCTTTCAGGGGGCTTTGGTGTGATATCAGGGGTCTAAACAGACCTCTGATATTTCACCTTTGAGACAGAGAAAGACGATTGAGGCACAGCCCTCAATCTCCATCTCTGCAGTCTCAGCTGCACAGAATGAATGGATAGGAATAGCTCTGAACAGAGGCTTCCTGTTCATTTGAAGCATAGTAAACACAGTCTTTTATGCCTCAGTTATGAATGAACAGAGTCAGTGATCAGTTCAGATCACTGACTCTAATCATTAAGACAAGGAAGGGGTCAGTGAATGATACATTTACCAACCCCTTGCCCGCTCTCCATTCTGACAGATCCCCTGCAGCAGCTGGTGGGAGAGGAGAGGGGGAAGCCAGCAGTGCTGCGGGAGATGAGGGAGCCAGGGGAGTACACAGGGGCCTGGAGGCAGCAGGAGGTAGATAGGAGGGGCATTGGGGTGGCATGTAGAGGAACCAATCCCCTCCATTTTGGAGGGGATTGGTTGCTTTATATGCCACCCCCACTTCCCCTCCTCTATACGCCGCAATTGCGACCTCCCCCGTGTCCCCTCCATCCTGGAACAAATCCTCTCTACTCCCCTAATCCTCTCCAGCACAAATTATCTTAAAGATAAAAATGAGAACCGCGCTGCAAACAAGTGTGATACAATATAAATAGATCTCGAATGGATCCACATAAATATGAAAAAGAAAAAGAAAAAACATTAAACACAAACCATGTGAAAGTAAAGTCCATGTTAAAATAAAATAATGAGAGAAATCACATCAGTGGATTAAAATCCAAATATACCGTATTTATCGGCGTATAACACGCACTTCTCCCCCCTTAAAATCAAGGGAAAATCGTGGGTGCGTGTTATACGCTGATCCCCGCCGATCTCTGCTGATTGTGAGCGGAGCGGAGTGAGCGCCAGCGATATACACATAGCCGAGTGTACTATTCTCGGCTCTACTCACAGTCAGGGGCGGGACTGCGAGAGGAGCCGAAACTAGCCGAGTACACTCGGCTATGTGTTTGTCGGCGCCGCTCGTTCCTCTCCTCTCGCAATCAGTGGAGATGGGCGGGACTGCCAGAGGAGCCGAAAGTAGCCGAGTACACTCGGCCTTGTGTATCTCGCCGGCGTTCGCTTCTCTCCGCTCACAGTCAGCGGAGATCGGCACCAATTTTAAATAATCAGAGACAGGCTGCAAAGGCACTGGGCAAGGCTGCAGAGGCACTGGGCAAGGCTGCAAAGGCACTGGGCAAGGCTGCAGAGGCACTGGGCAAGGCTGCAGAGGCACTGGGCAAGGCTGCAAAGACACTGGGCAAGGCTGCAGATGGACACTGGGCAAGGCTGCAGGAAGGTGGGTGCAAAGATGAGCAGAGGCGGCAGGTTGTGTTAAAGGGGAGGGGGATTTGAGTGGAGAGGATGGGAGAGGTTTGGGGTTCAGAGGTTAGCAGGGGTTTTGGGATGCAAAGGTGTACCGACAGGATAAAGACGTAGGTCACGTGTAGGGCAGCCCATTCATTTCAATGGGCTGCTCTATGTGCTACAAATGCGGAAGAAGGTCCCAAACCCCTTTTTCAAAATCATAGGGTGCCAAGGCACATGTCATGACTGTTGGATAACAGATGTGCTTACCCCCATTTTCTTAACCCCAACTTATATTCTCAATCTTAATAATTAAGACCACACCAAAGTTGGAGTAACAAAGGCCGTAGCAGCCTACTTTATTTAACAAAATATATAACTTTCTTCAAATTAATATCAAAAACATATCAGAAAAACATCTGTTATACCACCCATGAACCTGTCTAACGTTGGTCTGAGCAGGACTTAGTAAACCATCTGTGGCCATACCAATATTACACTGCGATCCCAATCAAGCGTATTAAATATAGGCCTCAAGCCAACAAGCTGGCTCAGAGACTACCAATGACCGCAGTGCCCCAATTATCACTTCCCGGCTAACCTCCGTTAACCGGAAACCACCATCAGGACCCATAACAGCGATAGATCCCGAACTCTTACTTCTGCCATCTTCCTTCCCCTGCACAGACCAACGCCCGCCGCTGCCACGACATCACATAATCCATCAACTGTCTAAAAAAATGAAAAAACAACCTGCAAAACAATTTTATTAGGACAATCACAGGGAGGGTGGGCAGGAACTTTTCTCCTCACTCTGTTAATCCTCCCAAGGTGGGGCCTACATTTATTGCTTCCTCTAGCCCCCACCCCCTCGGCCCCATAATACCATCCATTAAATTAATATCCTCCCTGTTGCCACTGTCATGCACTCCCTGCGCCTAGGACTTTCATTCCCTGGCTCCGTGCTTTCTTGTCTGTTGGATAACAGATATGCTTACCCCCATTTTCTTAACCCCAACTTATATTCTCACTCTTAATAGTTATACCACACCAAAGTTGGAGTAACAAAGGCCGTAGCAGCCTACTTTATTTAACAAAATATATAACTTTCTTCAAATTAATATCAAAAACATATCAGAAAAAACAACATCTGTTATACCACCCATGAACCTGTCTAATGTTGGTCTGAGCAGGACTTAGTAAACCATCTGTGGCCATACCAATATTACACTGCGATCCCAATCAAGCGTATTAAAAATAGACCTCAAGCCGACAAGCTGGCTCAGAGACTACCAATGACCACAGTGCCCCCATTATCACTTCCCGGCTAACCTCCGTTAACCGGAAACCACCATCAGGACCCATAACAGCGATAGATCCCGAACTTTTACTTCTGCCATCTTCCTTTCCCTGCACAGACCAACGCCCGCCACAGCACCCAAAGGTAAACACCTTACCCTTGGGTGCCCCTCCACACCCTAAGTGCTCTCTGAATTCCTTCTTGCAATCCTAACGCCCACATATCAATTCCCACCTCATTCAGATGCACCCCGTCATTTCTCAAATATCTCCAGGTCTCAAACTCTAATTCTAAATGTCGAATAGCCAATCCCCCATTCCGCACCACAAACTTGCTCACTTCCCTATTTATCTTCCTACGAGCCCTGTTAACACCCTCTACCGACCTAGCCATTCTCCATGTCGTCCTAGCTACCATGTCTGACCAGACAATGAGCATTTTGGGGAATTCCTCCATTAAACGCCACACATCAAACTTAATGGCTCGCACAATATCCACCATCGATTTGATTCCCAAATCATTGCCGCCTTCGTGCACGACTAAAACGTCCGGCGGCCTGTCCCTTTGCGCATAAAGATGCACTTCCAAGACCAACAACATACCCGGTATTCCCAACCACTTGATACAAGCCTCCCGCCTATCAAAACCCAACTGCCTGCCTTCATAACGAGCATCTCCCCTTCGGGCTCCCCAACAAACGTAGGAATGGCCCATTATCCAGACCAGCCCTGCAACCGAACCTGAAATTAGAAAACAAACAAACACGAACCATGACTACCAGTATTCTTTTTCCAATCACAATTGAAGACTAATACCCCTTCTCCATTCTATAACCCCAACACTAGATGGGGCCGAACATATGATTCGAACCGAACTGGATTCCCACCGCCCAATCCGCTTTACCGCCTCCACCTCCATCCCAATCCTGGCTGCTTCTGTAGCTGCCCCTATTCGAAATGAGTGCGATGAAAATTCTGTCTCCTCCAACCCCAACACCTTGAGGCATTTCCGAAAAACCGCTACAAACTGAAAACGTCGATATGCACCAAAAAGGGGTCTTGTACCCCCGGACGTATAAGCAAAAATTCCTTAACCGCCCCCACTGGGCACAGGGGTGATCCCGTGATTGGATACACTTGTACCAGCTTACCTCTACCCCCTGATCCGTTTTAGACCTACGTAGGAACAACGTTAAAACATCGTCACCACAGATAACCTCTTGCCACCCCAATCCTCCTTGTACTTTCGTGGAAGGACTAACCAATTCCCCTATCCTAAAGGTCCCAAAAAACGCCAACAAAAAGGCCACTTTAAACAGTGTGACTTCGTATCCTGAGAAACACACCCCACACAGGCGTGTCACCATACCCCCCAGAATCTCAAAGGTTACGGGTCTCCTGGTATCCTTCCTTACCACCGATCGCCGATACCCTTTTAACGCCTGCCGAACCCAGAAATCTTTTGTGAAGTCAGGTTGCCCCTGCAACTTAAACAGGGAAGCTAACCCTGACAACTTTGCATTTAGAACCGACGCGGACACCCCTTCTTCCATCATTCTAGCTACGTAATAGAGTACCAGTAGTCTCACCTCCAGTCCAGTTGGCTCCTCGCCCACCCCCTGCACAAATCCAAGCCACTCCCGCCAAACTTTCGTATATGCTGTCCACGTGGCCCCACTTACCGACCTCTTTATCCATCCTGCGACAAGGCCAATGCTATCCCCCACAACCACTCGGGACAAGGTACCCCCTGCTGCTCCGCCTCCGGCGCCAACTCTCGGAACCTGTCCCACTGGAAGCGAGGTAACGCATCAGCTATCACATTTTCTACGCCAGGTAAATGGACAGCATAAATAAAAATGTTCAGTTGCAAACATCTCAACACTAAATGTTGCAGCAACCTAATAACCGGCGGCGAGGATGCTGTACTTCTATTAATCACCTGCACCACTCCCATATTATCCCCATGGAAATGCACCTTCAGATCCTTGAACGATGCTCCCCACAGTTCCACCACCAGCACCACTGGAAACAGTTCCAGCAACACCAGATTCTTTGTGAATCCCGCCTCTATCCACGATTGCAGCCAAGGGCCTGCACTCCACTGACCTTGGAAAAACGCTCCAAAACCTGCGGACCCTGCAGCATCTGTGAAAAGTTCTAGGTCAAAATTACTGATTGGCCCCGACATCCAAATTGCGCTTCCGTTAAACTCTTCCAAAAACGTATTCCAAACCCTCAAGTCCTCTCTGTGCGTCTTAACCAAGCGCACGAAGTGCCACGGTGACTTAATTCCACTTGTGCTGGCCGCCAACCGGCGACTAAATACCCGTCCCATTGGTAGGATGCGACACGCAAAGTTAAGCTTCCCCAATACCGATTGCAATATTCTCAGCTGTACCTTGCGCAATGCCAGCAACCCACCAATTTCCCTTTTTAAATCCGCCAACTTATCATCTGGCAACCTACATTCCATTGCCACCGAATCTATGACAATGCCCAAGAACGTGATGACCGTGCATGGTCCCTCCGTCTTTTCGGTTGCTAACAGGATGCCGAACCTGTCCGCTATGTGTTCTAATGTGGCCAGCAGTATCGCGCAAATCCTGGAATAAGCCGGTCCTATGCAAAGGAAATCGTCCAGGTAATGAATTAATGAATTCACACCCAACACATCCCTTACGACCCATTCAACAAAGGAACTGAATTGTATACGACACCGAGCATGCCTCCTGCTCTATGGCATCATTCACCGACCCACCCTTAGGAAAGGACAGGTGGTGAATGAGCCTAAATTTGTTCGGCTTATTTTTGGGCACTACCCACAGCGGTGATACAACCAAATCGTCAAAAGGTGCCACTGGGAAAGGGCCCCCCATCCTCCCCAATGCAACCTCCTTTTTCAGTTTCTCCAAAACCACATCTGGATGTTGCAATGCTGATCTCAAATTTGGAGATACCGGGGGAATAGTAGTGAGCCTACAGGGGATCCGAAAACCTACATTGAAGCCCTCCTCTAATAAACGCGCTGCATTTTGATCCGGGTACCTACCGAGAAATGGCCGCATGCTTTCCACCATCACTGGGGTCTTCCCTTTTGTTGCCAGCCTCTCCGGGATGACCTTTCCCTTGCTTGAAGCATCTGGACGCCGGATGAGATCCCCCGCAAGCTGAACACTCGTGCTTGTACTTGCATGTAGCGCCGAACTTGCAGATCCCTGAGTTATATTGCCAACAAACCCCTTTTTTGTTTCCAGCCGAATGTCCTTGGGCTGAAAGTCCAACGCCCCCCCCTTCCCGAAAAAACTGGTTAGGTGCCCGCGCAGTCGTCATCAAGCGCATCCACAGACTGATGTCCTTGTGGTCCCAATGCAGTTCTGTCCGTACCGCTCTCCGCTGACGAAATTGCTCGTCATATCTTAGCCATGCGTACCACCATAAACTTGATAAGCTTCCCTTATCGAATCCTGATAACAAAAGAGTGCAGAACAGTATTCGGGGTTCTTTTTCCTTATCACACTTGCCATGATGGCAAACGCCTGTAGCCAGTTGGCAAATGTTCTCGGGATCAACCGGTACCTCCTCTTTTCCTCATCCTCCTTCTTGAAATCGTCCGGTTTTATCTAAATTGAACTTTTCCAACGGCAACAGCGAAAAAATCTCGACATACTCACCCTTCCACAGTTTCTCTCAAACCTCCTGCTTCAGGTGAGCTCCCAACGGCCCTTCATAGCAAACATAGACCTCACATTTAGCCGCATCAGCCAGTCGGACTATATCCTGCCTTACTGTAGCGTCCCCCGACACCGCCGCTTTTTGCGACCCCTGCTGCACACTACTTGACGACGACTCCACCGGAGGCAAAGCAACCGCAGCCGTAGCTGTAAGGAAAATGGCTACACTTAGGTTCACTATATGCTTTAGATAAGGGGCTTGAACTTTTGAACTTTTTATACGAGATATATGAAATACTTTTGCAAGATTTTTATAAATGTCAAGATGACAATTTACTAGCAAGGAAAATAGGGAAGTTAGGTAGCTCACCGCACATTTGGATTAAAGCCAAAGGTACACTGTCTGCACAGATGACTGTCTCAAAAGATTATTCCCATAATTCAAAATCATTCATATCATTCATTTTCTCGGAATTCAAGCTAGGTACTTTTTTAGTGTCACTGAGCGTCACTGACCATGACATATAAAAAGTTACTTGTGATGACTTGTGATATATAACTTGTGATATCAGTACTCTTGTGATTGGATAAACTAAGGGACCGCCCCTTGGTTTGCCCCTACTGATAAATGAATTGTTACTCTATATAAACATGTGAAATGATATAATACAGTTGTATTTCTGGATATCCAACGATGTGTGGTGTCTTGATTTAACCAATCGATTGAAAAGATCTTTCTGATGTCCAAGTTCAGCTCGAGCAAGGAAAAGGTTTGAGGGCGCACTTGACCAGTTTACCTTTACCCTTACAGTAGCTGCCGGCGCCACTGCCACTCCCCCAACCGTGCCAACCACCCCGGCACCCCCTGTTGACGGTACCCAAGCCGATGCCGGCCCAGCGGGAGTCCGTTCCGCCTGCTCGAACTTCTGTACCAACTCCTTAATCCCCGCTAAAAACCCCAATAAAAACCAATAAGCCTCCACCCCCTCGGCTCCATAATACCACCCATTAAATTAATATCCTCCCTGTTATCACTGTCATGCGCTCCCTGCGCCTAGGAATTTCATTCCCTGGCTCCATGCTTTCTGCAGATGCGCAAGGGTGTCATTAACAATTAATAGCACTGCTGTATATCTGCTAAAGGGCAGCATGTTTCTGTGGTGTCAAGAAAGCGATTTTGCATGCGTTTCCAACACTCACACAAATATGAACGCAGGCTAAATGTCTCAGTTACATTGGTGGTTAATGTAAATCTTCTCATAACATTGGTGCTTGGTGTACAATCCTTTCATTCACACTAGTGTCTAGTGTGAATGTCCCCCTTACATTGGTGGTCAGTGTAAATCCCTCCTTACATTGGTGGTTACTGTGAATGCTTCTATTACATTAGTGTTCAGTGTAAAGCCCTATTACATTAGTGACAGTGTAAACCCCTATTACATTGGTGGCCAGTGTTGAAACTCCTCTTTAGATTGGTAGTCGGTAAAAAAAATCAGCATTGCCATTGATTACACCCTCCCCCCAGCACTGCGACTGATCCCAGGAGTCCAAGGATCCCTAGGAGTTTTCTGTCTATTAATGAGTCCCCTCACCTCCCCAGTCCATGGTGTGCAGGCAGTGAGGAGATGATGTGCTGTAACCTGTAGCAACCAATCAGTAAGCAGTAATGTTGTGCAGTAACCTTTAGCAACTAATCAGTGAGCCGAAATGTTTTCTGTAAGCTCTAGCAGCCAGTCAGTAAGTGGTAAAGATACACTGTAACCTCTGGAAACCAATCGCAGTCGCTGTCTGATCTGATTCAGTAAACTGATTTTGAGTCTAGCTGCTATTTATTGTATGTCTCAGAGCAGGTGGAGAGCAAAACTGCATGGGGGGGGCCCCAAGAAAATTTTTGCCCAGGGTCCAATCAATATTAAAGACGGCCCTGATCCTCTTACCACCTACCTATCACTCCTTCTGGTGTATTTTCGTACACACACCCCCCTCCCAGTTACTATTGTCCCCCTCTTCTGTATACAGCAAAATACACAGACTTCAGCAGCGCGGCTCTTCCTGTTCCATACTATTCCTTCCCAGCTCCACCAGTCGGGGCTTTATGGCAGAGTGGCCCAACGGAAGCCTCTCCTCAGTGCAAGACACATGAAAGACCACATGGAGTTTGCTAAAAAAAACACCTGAAGGACTCCAAGATGGTGAGAAATAAGATTCTCTGGTCTGATGAGACCAAGATAGAACTTTTTGGCCTTAATTCTAAGCGGTATGTGTGGAGAAAACCAAGCATTGCTCAACACCTGTCCAATACAGTCCAACAGTGAAGCATGGTGGTGGCAGCATCATGCTGTGGGGTGTTTTTCAGCTGCAGGGACAGGACGACTGGTTGCAATCGAGGGAAAGATGAATGCAGCCAAGTACAGGGATATCCTGGACGAAAACCTTCTCTGGAGAAAACCATCTCTGGAGAGACCTAAAAATGGCTGTCCACCAAGGTTTACCATCCAACCTGACAGAACTGGAGAGGACCTGCAAGGAGGACCATGTGATATTTCAGTTTTTCTTTTTTAATAAATCTGTAAAAATGTGTGTGTGTATATATATATATATATATATATATATATATATATATATATATATATATATAAATACACTGCCTGCACTGACTGAATATAGACTGAATATAGACTGAATATAGAGCAAACACTGAATATATAGTCTATGCTAAATGCAGAGTAGATATATATATATTAGACTGACAGTATATATGTATCAAATTCATTGCCACTAACTGAATAACCTGCCTGCTTAATATAACTCACGCTATCTCTCTGTCCATGCCAACAACACTACACACGGCTGCTATGTAAGCAGCCTAAAATAGTGTGGGGCGTGGACTTAGTCCCCCTGAGCCCTGAGCCATGATTGGCCAAAGGCACCTTGCCTTTGGCCAAATATGGCTCTGTCAGCAGAGCATGCTGTGATTGGCCAAAGCATGCAGGTCAGGTGCATGCTTTGGCCAATTATTATACAGCTTTTTTTTCCTCCTCACACTGTCAGCGCGAGGAGAAAAAATAGCCGATTACCAGCTCTGTTTACATCACATGATCAGCTGTCATTGGCTGACAGCTGATCATGTGGTAAGGGGTCGGGACCGACCCCTTACTCTGATCTGTGATAGGGCGAGTCTCATAGACTCGCTGATCACTGAGCGGGCCACGCGCGCCCTGCAGGGGGCGCGCAGGCCGCTCGTGCACGGGATGACATCAATAGACGTAGTCTCGGCAATGTAGGTCCGCGCTGTTGGCAATAGCGTGGATCTGAAGCAGTTAAAGGCATAAGAAACAATAGCGAGCTAACCAAGTATACAGTGAGCCCTTGTGCGTCAAACAAGGGCTTACTGTATACTTTGTATCATTATATATGATTTTTAACTTTTGAATGCTCTATTCATGTTATGTATTTTTTCAATAAACATTGTTATTTTCCCATACCTCGCTATTGTTTCTTATGCCTTTAAAGTCCGACATAGGGATACTTAGCAAGTATCCCTTTTCTTTTTTGTTCCCCTCTAATTTACGGATGTGGCTATGTGAGTGCTCTCTTTCTTACTTTATAGATGTCTATGGAAATTGCACCCCGAAGTCGCCAAAAGTAGTACAGAAACTACTTTTGGGAATCGGTGCGGCGCCGCACCGATTCGGACGGTACCATTGCCGCCAATTGCCGCCGATTTGGCATGCGATTTGGCATGTCAAATTGCTCCAATGTGAACCTAGGCTAAAGCAGGTTTCTGTGTCTGTGATGTCACTTCTTCTTCTGGCTAAATTTTAAAGTTCTCTGACTTCCTGTTTCCTTCCTTTACCATTCCTGGTACTACATCCCTCATGATCCTTTGAGCCTCTGTAGTTTCAGGGCAGGCCATGGAAGTCACTTGTACTGTGTTTCCCCGAAAATAAGACCGAGTCCTATATTCATTTTGGCTACAAAAAGCACACTAGGGCTTATTTTCAGGGCATGTCTTATTTATTTACAGCATGTACAATGACAATCTTAATCACTTCAGCATGGAAGGATTTACCCCCTTAATGACCAGGACATTTTTTGCGATACAGCACCGCGTCCCTTTAACTGACAATTGCGTGGTCGTGCGACCATACATAGTTACATAGTAGGTGAGGTTGAAAAAAGACACAAGTCCATCAAGTCCAACCTACTGTATGTGTGTGATTATATATCATTGTATATCCCTGTATGATGCGGTCGTTAAGGTGCTTATCTAATCGTTTTTTGAAACTATTAATGCTCCCCGCTGAGACCACCGCCTGTGGAAGGGAATTCCACATCATTGCAGGTCTTACAGTAAAGAACCCTCTACGTAGTTTAAGGTTAAACCTCTTTTCTTCTAATTTTAATGAGTGGCCACGTGTCTTGTTAAACTCCCTTTCCTGGAAAAGTTTTATCCCTATTGTGGGGTCACCAGTACGGTATTTATAGATTGCAATCATATCCCCTCTCAAGCGTCTCTTCTCCAGAGAGAATAAGTTCAGTGCTCGCAACCTTTCTTCATAACTAATATCCTCCAGACCCTTAATTAGCTTTGTTGCCCTTCTTTGTACATTTACAGTACATCCTTCCAATCCCCCTACAGTTAGAAAACACCACCCTAGGACACACTTAACCCCTTGATCGCCCCCTAGTGTTAACCCCCTCCCTGCCAGTGTCATTTACACTGTAATCGGTGCATTTTTATAGCACTGATTTCTGTATAATTGTCACTGGTCCCAAAAAACTGTCAAAAGTGTCCGATCTGTCTGCCGCAATGTCGCAGTCCCGCTAAAAATCGCTGATCACCGCCATTACTAGTAAAAAAAAAAAATAATAATAAAAATGCCATTATTCTATTCCCTATTTTGTAGACGCTATAACTTTTGCGCAAACCATTTAACGTACGCTTATTGCGATCTTTTTTTACCAACAATATGTAGAAGAATACATATTGGCCTAAACTGATGAAGAAATATTTTTGGGGGGATATTTATTATAGCAAAATAGTAAAAAACATAGTTTTATTTTCAAAATTGTCAGTCTTTTTTTGTTTATAGCGCAGAAAATAAAAACTGCAGTGGTAAAATACCACCAAAAGAGAGCTCTATTTGTGGGTAAAAAAGGGGATCAATTTTGTTTGGGTACAACATGGCACGACCGCGCAATTGTCAGGTAAAGCGCTGTATCCCAAAAAATGGCCTGGTCATTAAGGTGGCAAATCCTTCCGGGGCTGAACTGGTTAACAGAGAAACAGAAATATGTCTTTGTTGAAGGCATGATTTGTAATGTGTATATAGTGTTTGCACACACACAAAACTCAATTTAGTCACACACAAATCTTTGGTTGTTGTAAAGTGTATGTGTAGTCACCAAATACACTAAAATTATTGTGAGCAGAATTGCGCACTCCTTCTACACAAAGTGTGAATGGGGTCTTAGGTGCAAGGGATCACTACCATACTAGAATCATTGCAGTCTTGGGGCTTGTTTAACCAATTAAGGACCGGAAGATTTTCCCCCTTAATGACCAGGCCATATTTCGTGATGCGCCACTGTGTCGCTTTAACTGACAATTGCGCGGTCGTGCGATGCTGTACCCAAACAAATTGGATGTCCTTTTTTTCTCACAAATAGAGCTTTCTTTTGGTGGTATTTGATCACCTCTTTTTTTTTTTTTTGTGCGCTATAAACAAAAAAAGAATGTATGGGGTAAATCTGCGCAGTGGTTAAAAAGTTCCTTATATATAGAGCTGCTGCCTCTACAAATACAATTCCACCTAGGTGGAGTGTATTAGAAAGTGTATGGAAAGCAAGAGTAGGTATGGCGCTGCCCTTATGGAGTAAAAACATTTTTTCACATGGGGAACAATTTCTCTGTTTAGTGCTTAGTGTATTTAATTTCTGTGAATCTTAAGTGATGTATATAAATAATAAACATTAACAAGAACCTTGAATAAAAGATGAATAAAATTGAAGTTCCTGTGTGTGCCGGGAATAAATAAATAGTGGTTTCTTTAACTACATGAATAGTTAAGTCACAAACTGTGATTAATACAAGGTTATTGGTTACATTTCAGAATAAAGTGCCACAATCTTATATTTCGTTATCTATATGCAAAATCACAACGTGCAAATAGTGCAGAAAAAAGGTGCTGATATTACAACAAAGTGACTTGAGCTAAATTATACAAAAAAGTGACTTGTGCATTAAATCCAGTGTTGTTGGATAAGAAAAGTTCCATTGATTGAAGGAAAAAGTCTTTTGGAGTAGTTCCGAGGGAATCCCCTCTCTAGAAAACAAATTGATATGGGAAACTTCTTGTCCAGGTGCTGGCTGGTTAATAGTGCCTCAATAGCGTGCTCTTATTCTGCTTGCACTCACCGGATTCACTTCCCCCTACAGGGGTGCAGGCAGTCACAGTATTTGCCACTGTGTAGGATTCCTGGATGTTCCCGGTCTGTGCTTTTACATGTTGTTTTGCCGTTTCACATATAAAGGAAAGGAGGGATGCCCATAGTGTAAAACCGTAATAAGAAGCTTTATTGTAACTGGTAAGTTAATGTACTCACATTTACAAGGTAAAAAACGAACATAAAAGAAAGCGTCATGAACAACATATGTTGGCTGGAGATGCTGCAAGACGTCCGTGAGTCCCGCCCTACGCGCGTTTCGTCATCAGACTTCTACTGGGGCATCCATCTTGCTGCACCTCATCAGTTTAAATAGTGCGCCACGTGTTTAGTGCGGTTGCGTGCTGATGTGTCGGTGGCCATTTTTGTAGAGAAATTGGCGACCGGAGCCTAGTGCGGTTGTGTACTAATGTATTGGCGGCCATTTTTATAGGGATAATGGAGACCGAAGCCTAAGCCGCGCAGTTGCGCACTGATATGTTGGCAGCCATAATTTTGTTGGTAATGGGAACTGAAGCCTGAGCCGCTAACAAGAACACATTAATTAGCGGTGCTCGGCTATGTTATTCGTCCTTTTTACTGCCGCAATTTAGACTCACTTCCGGGTCAGTGACACAGCCCGGGGCAATGTCCATAATGTCTAGAGAGTTTTCCAATGTCAATGCACGCACTGGGCACACTATTAAATGGTGCAAATAACAATTTAATACACAGATTACATAATATTTGAGAATATTAGAAAATATTAAAAAATATGAGAATAAAAATAGAAAAAATTAAAATACACATATTAATAGTGAAATTATAAAAAATAATAAAAAAATGTATAAAATGGTAAGAATTCCCAGGTACTCATGAATGGAATTAGTGAGATTAAGCAGCTTTATGTACCTCAGACCCATTGAAACTTGTTTGTATGTATTAAAAATGGTGTTTATAAGTGGTATTGTAAGCGTTGCATAAAGATAAAAATACCTATACTGACTTAGGTGGTGCAATTTATTGTTAAATTATTATGGATATGGCAAGTTTTTAGGGGAGACCTATTGGTGTTTTATCCTGGGGGATATTCGTAGGTTTAATCATCGGAGTCTCTGTTGTAAAACAGTGATAGGGACAGTGTGAAAGTTCAACGCTGAACCTAAGTGATATATGAGTATTGAATCTTGGTATGTGATCCTGGATAATCCTTATGAATTAAAATTAATATTCTTGGGAGTATTCGTTGGAAGTCTAGAGAGCATTTTTTCATGTATTTCAGTGAGGGGTAATGATTATATAGTGTAATATTGTTGATTCGAGTCATGGAAGTTATCTTTTTACTTATTAGATGGCATTTCATATATGTTTGGATTGGTGTTGTTAGTATATAACTGTTTGCTGGTAGATCTAGAAATTAGTGAGAAAACAGTTTAAATCGACATCATTGTTCATTCCTGCTGGTTGGAGGGTGTCTAACCAAAAAATCCATTTGGTCTCATTTTGTGAGATTTTGACTTTCTTGTTGTCCCCCCTCCTTTGTTGTCCTTTGATTTTGTCAATCCCGTAGAAGACCATACAGGTTGGATCTTTATTATGATGGTTTTTGAAGTGTCTTGAGACGTTGTGTTTGTGGAATCCATTTCTTATGTTGGTAATATGTTCGCTGATTTTTACATGCAGCTGTCTAGTCGTCCTGCCCACATATTGTATGTGGCACGGACATTCCAAAACGTAGGTCACGTGGGTACTATTGCAGGTTATGAGCTCTTTGATGTTGTATTCCTTTCCATTGGTTGCTGATCTAAATTTTGTTATTTTCCTGTTGTTTTTTTGCTGCTTTCACATGGTAAGCACTTCGCAGATTTAAAAAATCCTTTTAGGTTTTTTATTATTTTTATCTGCTTCGGTGGATCAAGAGCATTGTGCACTCGTTTGTTTCTGAGAGGTGGAGCTTTCCTGTAGGTGAAGCTAGGTTTTCTTGGCAGTATGGAGTTCAGAGTTTTGTCTGATTGCAAGATGGGCCAGTGTTTTTTATTATGGACTCCATGGTTTTGTATTGCCTATTGTAACCTGTTAGGAAGGCCATGTCCATGTTTTTGTTCTTTTTCTTATCATTGTGTGTTGATTTACCTTCTATTAGTATATTTCTGTCCATTTTTTTCACTTTATCTTTCAAGTTCATTAACTCTTTCTTGTTGTATCCTTTCTCAACAAATCTATTAATTATAATACTTGCTTGTTCTTCATAGTCATTTACGTTGCTGCAATTTCTGTGTATCCGCATTAATTGTCCCTTTGGAATGTTTCCAATCCATTGTGGATGGTGGCAGCTACTGGTTGGAATATATCCATTTCTGTCAGTGCTCTTAAAAAATGTCCTGGTATTTAGATCCCCATTGTTTTTGTATATCTGTAGATCTAAGTAGTTTATACTTTGTTTGTTTCAACTGCCAGAGAAGGTAATTCCATATATATTGCAATTTATTTCATCAAAGAAGGCTTGTAGTTCTTCCTCCGTACCTCTCCACACAATAACTATATCGTCTATATATCGCCGATATAACTTCAGATTTCTTCTCTGTGTACTTCACTATTTAAACAAAAAAAGAGCGACAATTTTGAAATTTTTACTTTTAGCTGTAATAAATATTCCCTCAAAAAAATTGTCTTCATCAGTTTAGGCCAATATCTATTCTGCTACATATTTTTGGTAAAAAGATTGCAATAAGCGTATATTGATTTGTTTGCACAAAAGTTATAGCATCTACAAAATAGTGGATAGATTTATGGCGTTTTTTTTTTTTTACTAGTAACGGAGGCGATCAGTGATTTTTAGCGGGACTGCGACATTGCAGCGGACAGATCGGACACCTAACTGAAATTTTGACACTTTTTTTGGGAACCAGTGACATTATTATAGTGATCAGTGCTAAAAATATGCACTGTTATTGTACTAATGACACTGGCAGGGAAGGGGTTAAGACTAGGGGTGACCAAAGGGTTAAATGTGTTCCTCAGTGTGTTTACTAACTGTATGGGGGACTGTGTGACTGGGGAAACACACAGATCCATCTTCCTGCATAGTAGAAAGACATGATCTGCGTGATCTCCCCTGTCAGAACGGAGATTTGCCTTGTTTACACAGGCCAGGCAGATCCCCATTCTGTCACTGCGAGGAATGATCGCGGGTGGCCGGCGGACATCGAGTCCACCCCACCCGCTGATTGGCTCCCCACTGGTCACAAATCGATGTGTACGAGCCGGCGTACAATGATGGCGATTCGCGGGAACCAGCCGCATTGCCACAGTACAACTGCAGCGGCTGATCCTTAAGCGGTTAAATTAATGGTGTAAAAATGCAGCACAACCACAAGGTTTTACCGCCCCCAACTGCTCTCCCTTTAGATGAAAGGGCAGTGGCTGGGAGTGAACACATGCCATCAGAGGAGTAACTAGAACCTTCAGGGCCCCGGTGCAACAAATCATAAAGGGCCCCCCTTGACCTGTGGCTGCTCCCCCCCCACAATGGCGAAACACCAGGGCCTGATCACAAGTGCGACCTTTGTGACCCTGGTAGTTTCAACACTGGTGTCAGTAGTTTTATTTTTGTTATTTGTTTATTAGTTTGACCATTTCATTTTATTTATTTCTACAATGGTATTTTTTATTAATTTTTACCTTTTTTTAGGAGCCCTTTCGGGGGGTTTTGTTGTGATATCAGGGGTCGAAACAGACCTCTGATATTTCACCTTTGAGACAGAGAAAGAAGATTGAGGCACAGCCCTCAATCTCCATCTCTGCAGTCTCAGCTGCACAGAATAAATGGATAGGAATAGCTCTGAACAGAGGCTTCCTGTTCATTTGAAGCATAGTAAACACAGTTCGTTATGCCTCAGTTATGAATGAACAGTCAGTGATCAGTACACATCACTGACTCTAATCATTAAGACAAGGAAGGTGTGAATGATACATTTACCAACCCCTTGCCCGCTCTCCATTCAAACAGATCCCCTGCAGCAGCTGGTGGGAGAGGAGAGGGGGAACCCAGCAGTGCTGCGGGAGATGAGGGAGCCAGGGGAGTACACAGGGGCCTGGAGGCAGCAGGAGGTAGATAGGAGGGGCATTGGGGTGGCATGTAGAGGAACCAATCCCCTCCATTTTGGAGGGGATTGGTTGCTTTATATGCCACCCCACTGCCCCTCCTCTACATGCCGCAATAGTGACCTATTTACATACCCCCCCCCCCCCGGTCCCCTCCATCCTGGAACAAATCCTCTCCACTCCCCTAATCGTCTCCAGCACAAATTATCTTAAAGATAAAAATGAGAACCGCGCTGCAAACAAGTGTGATACAATATAAATAGATCTCAAAGGGATCCACATAAATATCAAAAAGAAAAAGAAAAAACATTAAACACAAACCATGTGAAAGTAAAGTCCATGTGAAAATAAAATAATGAGAGAAATCACATCAGTGGATTTAAATCCAAATATACCGTATTTATCGGCGTATAACACGCACTTTTTTCCCCTTAAAATCAGGGGAAAATCGTGGGTGCGTGTTATACACCGATCCCCGCCGATCCCTGCTGATTGTGAGCGGAGCAAGCGCAAGAGATATACACATAGCCGAGTGTACTTGGCTATTCTCGGCTCTACTCACAGTCAAGGGCGGGACTGCGAGAGGAGCCGAAACTAGCCGAGTACACTCGGCTATGAGTTTGTCGGCGCCGCTCGTTCCTCTCCTCTCGCAATCAGTGGAGATGGGCGGGACTGCCAGAGGAGCCAAAACTAGCCGAGTACACTCGGCTTTGTGTATCTCGCCGGCGCTCGCTTCTCTCCGCTCACAGTCAGCGGAGATCGGCGCCAATTTTAAATAATCAGAGACAGGCTGCAAAGGCACTGGGCAAGGCTGCAGAGGCACTGGGCAAGGCTGCAGAGGCACTGGGCAAGGCTGCAAAGGCACTGGGCAAGGCTGCAGAGGCACTGGGCAAGGCTGCAGAGGCACTGGGCAAGGCTGCAAAGACACTGGGCAAGGCTGCAGATGGACACTGAGCAAGGCTGCAGGAAGGCGGGTGCAAAGATGAGCAGAGGCGGCAGGTTGAGGTAAAGGGGAGGGGGATTTGAGTGGAGAGGATGGGGGAGGTTTGGGGTTCAAAGGTTAGCAGGGGTTTTGGGATGCAAAGGTGTACCGACAGGATAAAGATGTAGGTCACGTGTAGGGCAGCCCATTCATTTCAATGGGCTGCTCTATGCGCTACAAATGCGGAAGAAGGTCCCAAACCCCTTTTTAAAAATCATACGGTGCCAAGGCACATGGCATGACTGTTGGATAACAGATGTGCTTACCCCCATTTTCTTAACCCCAACTTATATTCTCAATCTTAATAATTAAGACCACACCAAAGTTGGAGTAACAAAGGCCGTAGCAGCCTACTTTATTTAACAAAATATATAACTTTCTTCAAATTAATATCAAAAACAACAACATCTGTTATACCACCCATGAACCTGTCTAACGTTGGTCTGAGCAGGACTTAGTAAACCATCTGTGGCCATACCAATATTACACTGCGATCCCAATCAAGCGTATTAAAAATAGGCCTCAAGCCAACAAGCTGGCTCTGAGACTACCAATGACCGCAGTGCCCCCATTATCACTTCCCGGCTAACCTCCGTTAACCGGAAACCACCATCAGGACCCATAACAGCGATAGATCCCGAACTCTTACTTCTGCCATCTTCCTTCCCCTGCACAGACCAACGCCCGCCGCTGCCACGACATCACATAATCCATCACCTGTCTAAAAAAATGAAAAAACAACCTGCAAAACAATTTTATTAGGACAATCTCAGGGAGGGTGGGCGGGAACTTTTCTCCTCACTCTGTTAATCCTCCCAAGGTGGGGCCTACATTTATTGCTTCCTCTAGCCCCCACCCCCTCGGCCCCATAATACCATCCAATAAATTAATATCCTCCCTGTTGCCACTGTCATGCGCTCCCTACGCCTAGGACTTTCATTCCCTGGCTCCGTGCTTTCTTGACTGTTGGAAAACAGATATGCTTACCCCCATTTTCTTAACCCCAACTTATATTCTCACTCTTAATAGTTAAGACCACACCAAAGTTGGAGTAGCAAAGGCCGTAGCAGCCTACTTTATTTAACAAATTATATAACTTTCTTCAAATTAATATCAAAAACATATCAGAAAAAACAACATCTGTTATACCACCCATGAACCTGTCTAACGCTGGTCTGAGCAGGACTTAGTAAACCATCTGTGGCCATACCAATATTACACCGCGATCCCAATCAAGCGTATTAAAAATAGACCTCAAGCCGACAAGCTGGCTCAGAGACTACCAATGACCGCAGTGCCCCCATTATCACTTCCCGGCTAACCTCCGTTAACCGGAAACCACCATCAGGACCCATAACAGCGATAGATCCCGAACTTTTACTTCTGCCATCTTCCTTCCCCTGCACAGACCAACGCCCGCCACAGCACCCAAAGGTAAACACCCTACCCTTGGGTGCCCCTCCACACCCTAAGTGCTCTCTGAATTCCTTCTTGCAATCCTAACGCCCACATATCAATTCCCACCTCATTCAGATGCACCCCGTCATTCCTCAAATATCTCCAGGTCTCAAACACTAATTCTAAATGTCGAATAGCCAATTCCCCATTCCGCACCACAAACTTGCTCACTTCCCTATTTATCTTCCTACGAGCCCTGTTAACACCCTCTACCTACCTAGCCATTCTCCATGTCGTCCTAGCTACCATGTCTGACCAGACAATGACCATTTTGGGGAATTCCTCCATTAAACGCCACACATCAAACTTAATGGCTCGCGCAATATCCACCATCGATCTGATTCCCAAATCATTGCCGCCTTCGTGCACGACTAAAACGTCCTGCGGCCTGTCCCTTTGCGCGTAAAGATGCACTTCCGAGACCAACAACATACCCAGTATTCCCAACCACTTGATACAAGCCTCCTGCCTATCAAAACCCAACTACCTGCCTTCATAACGAGCATCTCCCCTTCGGGCTCCCCAACAAACGTAGGAATGGCCCATTATCCAGACCAGCCCTGCAACCGAACCTGAAATTAGAAAAAAACAAACAAACACCAACCATGACTATCAGTATTCTTTTTCCAATCACAATTGAAGACTAATACCCCTTCTCCATTCTATAACCCCAACACTAGATGGGGCCGAACATATGATTTGAACCGAACTGGATTCCCACCGCCCAATTCGCTTTACCGCCTCCACCTCCATCCCAATCCTGGCTGCTTCTGTAGCTGCCCCTATTCGAAATGAGTGTGATGAAAATTCTGTCTCCTCCAACCCCAACACCTTGAGGCATTTCCGAAAAACTGATACAAACTGAAAACGCGATAAAGGGGTACTGTCGATATGCACCAAAAAGGGGTCTTGTACCCCCCGGACGTATAAGCAAAAATTCCTTAACCGCCTCCACTGGGCACAGGGGTGATCCCGTGATTGGATACACTTGTACCAGCTTACCTCTACCCCCCTGATCGGTTTTAGACCTACGTAGGAACAACGTTAAAACATCGTCAACACAGATAACCTCTTGCCACCCCAATCGTCCTTGTACTTTCGTGGAAGGACTAACCAATTCCCCTATCCTAAAGGCCCCAAAAAACGACAACAAAAAGGCCACTTTAAACAGTGTGACTTCGTATCCTGAGGAACACACCCCACACAGGCGTGTCACCATACCCCCCAGAATCTCAAAGGTTACTGGTCTCCTGGTATCCTTCCTTACCACCGATCGCCGATACCCTTTTAATGCCTGCCGAACCCAGAAATCTTTTGTGAAGTCGGGTTGCCCCTGCAACTTAAACAGGAAAGCTAACCCTGACAACTTTGCATTTAGAACCGACGCGGACACCCCTTCTTCCATCATTCTAGCTACGTAATAGAGTACCAATAGTCTCACCTCCAGTCCAGTTGGCTCCTCGCCCACCCCCTGCACAAATCCAAGCCACTCCCGCCAAATTTTCGTATATGCTGTCCACGCGGCCCCACTTACCGACCTCTTTATCCATCCTGCAACAAGGCCAATGCTATCCCCCACAACCACTCGGGACAAGGTACCCCCTACTGCTCCGCCTCCGGCGCCAACTCTCGGAACCTGTCCCACTGGAAGCGAGATAACGCATCAGCTATCACATTTTCTACGCCAGGTAAATGGACAGCATAAATAAAAATGTTCAGTTGCAAACATCTCAACACTAAATGTTGCAGCAACCTAATAACCGGCAGCGAGGATTCTGTACTTCTATTAATCACCTGCACCACTCCCATATTATCCCCATGGAAACGCACCTTCAGATCCCTGAACGATGCTCCCCACAGTTCCACCGCCAGCACCACTGGAAACAGTCCCAGCAACACCAGATTCTTCGTGAATCCCGCCTTTATCCACGATTGCGGCCAAGGGCCTGCACTCCACTGACTTTGGAAAAACGCTCCAAAACCTGCGGACCCTGCAGCATCTCTGAAAAGTTCTAGGTCAAAATTACTGATTGGCCCCGACATCCAAATTGCCCTTCCGTTAAACTCTTCCAAAAACGTATGCCAAACCCTCAAGTCCTCGCTGTGCGTCTTAACCAAGCGCACAAAGTGTCACGGTGACTTAATTCCACTTGTGCTGGCCGCCAACCGGCGACTAAATACCCGCCCCATTGGTAGGATGCGATACGCAAAGTTAAGCTTCCCCAATACCGATTGCAATATTCTCAGCTGTACCTTGCGCAATCCCAGCAACCCACCAATTTCCCTTTTTAAATCCGCCAACTTATCATCTGGCAACCTACATTCCATTGCCACCGAATCTATGACAATGCCCAAGAACGTGATGACCGTGCATGGTCCCTCCGTCTTTTCAGTTGCTAACAGGATGCGGAACCTGTCCGCTATGTGCTCTAATGTGGCCAGCAGTATCGCGCAAATCCTGGAATAAGCCGGTCCTATGCAAAGGAAATCGTCCAGGTAATGAATTAATGAATTCACACCCGACACATCCCTTACGACCCATTCAACAAAGGAACTGAATTGCTCAAATATCACGCAAGAGATTGAGCAACCCATCGGCAGGCATTGGTCAACATAAAATTCATCGTTCGAATGACAACCCAGCAACCGGAAACTATCCAGATGCACCGGCAGCAACCGAAACGCAGATTCTACATCCGCCTTTGCCATCAATGCTCCTTTGCCATACCGGCGCACCCACCCCACAGCGGCATCGAATGATGTATACGACACCGAGCATGCCTCCTGCTCTATGGCATCATTCACCGACCCACCCTTAGGAAAGGACAGGTGGTGAATGAGCCTAAATTTGTTCGGCTTATTATTGGGCACTACCCACAGCGGTGATACAACCAAATCGTCAAAAGGTGCCGCTGGGAAAGGGCCCCCCATCCTACCCAATGCAACCTCCTTTTTTAGTTTCTCCAAAACCACATCCGGATGTTGCAATGCTGATCTCAATTTTGGAGACACACCGGGGGAATAGTAGTGAGCCTACAGGGGATCCGAAAACCTACATTGAAGCCCTCCCTTAATAAACGCGCTGCATTATGATCCGGATACCTACCGAGAAATGGCCGCATGCTTTCCACCATCACTGGGGTCTTCCCTTTTGTTGCCAGCCTCTCCGGGATGACCTTTTCCTTGCTTGAAGCATCTGGACGCCGGATGAGATCCCCCGCAACCTGAACACTCGTGCTTGTACTTGCATGTAGCGCCGAACTTGCAGATCCCTGAGTTATATTGCCAACAAACCCCTTTTTTGTTTCCAGCCGAATGTCCTTGGGCTGAAGGTGCACCGGCCCCCCCCCCCCCCTCGAAAAAACTGGTTAGGTGCCCGCGCAGTCATCATCAAGCGCATCCACAGACTGATGTCCTTGTGGTCCCAACGCAGTTCTGGCCGTACCGCTCTCCGCTGACGAAATTGCTCGTCATATCTTAGCCATGCGTACCACTATAAACTCGATAAGCTTTCCTTATCGAATCCTGATAACAAAAGAGCGCAGAACAGTATTTAGGGTTCTTTTTCCCTATCACACTTGCCATGATGGCAAACGCCTGTAGCCAGTTGGCAAATGTTCTCGGGATCATCCGGTACCTCCTCTTTTCCTCATCCTCCTTCTTGGAATCGTCCGGTTTTATCTAAATTGAACTTTTCCAACGGCAACAGCGAAAAAATCTCGACATACTCACCCTTCCACAGTTTCTCTCAAACCTCCTGCTTCAGGTGAGCTCCCAACGGCCCTTCATAGCAAACATAGACCTCACATTTAGCCGCATCAGCCAGTCGGACTATATCCTGCCTTACTGTAGCGTCCCCCGACACCGCCGCTTTTTGCAACCCCTGCTGCACACTACTTGACGATGACTCCACCGGAGGCAAAGCAACCGCAGCCGTAGCTGTAAGGAAAATGGCTACACTTAGGTTCACTATATGCTTTAGATAAGGGGCTTGAACTTTTGAACTTTTTATACGAGATATATGAAATACTTTTGCAAGATTTTTATAAATGTCAAGATGACAATTTACTAGCAAGGAAAATAGGGAAGTTAGCTAGCTCACCGCACATTTGAATTAAAGCCAAAGGTACACTGTCTGCACAGATGACTGTCTCAAAAGATTATTCCCATAATTCAAAATCATTCATATCATTCATTTTCTCGGAATTCAAGCTAGGTACTTTTTTAGCGTCACTGAGCGTCACTGATCATGACATATAAAAAGTTACTTGTGATGACTTGTGATATATAACTTGTGATACCTGTACTCTTGTGATTGGATAAACTAAGGGACCGCCCCTTGGTTTGCCCCTACTGATAAATGAATTGTTACTCTATATAAACATGTGAAATGATATAATACAGTTGTATTTCTGGATATCCAACGATGTGTGGTGTCTTGATTTAACCAATCGATTGAAAAGATCTTTCTGATGTCCAAGTTCAGCTCGAGCAAGGAAAAGGTTTGAGGGCGCACTTGACCAGTTTACCTTTACCCTTACAGTAGCTGCCGGCGCCACTGCCACTCCCCCAACCGTGCCAACCACCCCGGCACCCCCTGTTGACGGTACCCAAGCCGATGCCGGCCCAGCGGGAGTCCGTTCCGCCTGCTCGAACTTCTGTACCAACTCCTTAATCCCCGCTAAAAACCCCAATAAAAACCAATAAGCCCCCACCCCCTCGGCTCCATAATACCACCCATTAAATTAATATCCTCCCTGTTACCACTGTCATGCGCTCCCTGCGCCTAGGAATTTCATTCCCTGGCTCCATGCTTTCTGCAGATGCGCAAGGGTGTCATTAACAATTAATAGCACTGCTGTATATCTGCTAAAGGGCAGCATGTTTCTGTGGTGTCAAGAAAGCGATTTTGCATGCGTTCCCAACACTCACACAAATATGAACGTAGGCTAAATGTCTCAGTTACATTGGTGGTTAATGTAAATCTTCTCATTACATTGGTGCTTGGTGTACAATCCTTTCATTCACACTAGTGGCTAGTGTGAATGTCCCCCTTACATTGGTGGTCAGTGTAAATCCCTCCTTACATTGGTGGTTAATGTGAATGCTTCTATTACATTAGTGACAGTGTAAACCCCTATTACATTGGTGGCCAGTGTTGAAACTCCTCTTTAGATTGGTAGTCGGTAAAAAAAATCAGCATTGCCATTGATTACACCCTCCCCCCAGCACTGCCACTGATCCCAGGAGTCCAAGGATCCCTAGGAGTTTTCTGTCTATTAATGAGTCCCCTCACCTCCCAAGTCCATGGTGTGCAGGCAGTGAGGAGATGATGAGCTGTAACCTGTAGCAACCAATCAGTAAGCAGTAATGTTGTGCAGTAACCTTTAGCAACTAATCAGTGAGCCAAAATGTTTTCTGTAAGCTCTAGCAACCAGTCAGTAAGTGGTAAAGATACACTGTAACCTCTGGAAACCAATCGCAGTCGCTGTCTGATCTGATTCAGTAAACTGATTTTGAGTCTAGCTGCTATTTATTGTATGTCTCAGAGCAGGTGGAGAGCAAAACTGCATGGGGGGGGGCCCCAAGAAAATTTTTGCCCAGGGTCCAATGAATATTAAAGACGGCCCTGATCCTCTTACCACCTACCTATCACTCCTTCTGGTGTATTTTCGTACACACCCCCCCCTCCCAGTTACTATTGTCCCCCTCTTCTGTATACAGCAAAATACACAGACCTCAGCAGCGCGGCTCTTCCTGTTCCTTCCCAGCTCCACCAGTCGGGGCTTTATGGCAGAGAGGCCCAACGGAAGCCTCTCCTCAGTGCAAGACACATGAAAGACCACATGGAGTTTGCTAAAAAAACACCTGAAGGACTCCAAGATGGTGAGAAATAAGATTCTCTGGTCTGATGAGACCAAGATAGAACTTTTTGGCCTTAATTCTAAGTGGTATGTGTGGAGAAAACCAAGCATTGCTCAACACTTGTCCAATACAGTCCAACAGTGAAGCATGGTGGTGGCAGCATCATGCTGTGGGGGTGTTTTTCAGCTGCAGGGACAGGACGACTGGTTGCAATCGAGGGAAAGATGAATGCAGCCAAGTACAGGGATATCCTGGACGAAAACCTTCTCTGGAGAAAACCATCTCTGGAGAGACCTAAAAATGGCTGTCCACCAAGGTTTACCATCCAACCTGACAGAACTGGAGAGGACCTGCAAGGAGGAATGGCAGGGGATCCCCACATCCAGGTGTGAAAAACTTGTTGCATCTTTCCCAAATGACTCATCAAAAGGGTGCTTCTACTAAATACTGAGCAAAGGGTCTGAATACTTAGGACCATGTGATATTTCAGTTTTTCTTTTTTAATAAATCTGTAAAAATGTGTGTGTATATATATATATATATATATATATATATATATATATATATATATATATATATATATATATATATATATATATATAAATACACTGCCTGCACTGACTGAATATAGACTGAATATAGAGCAAACACTGAATATATAGTCTATGCTAAATGCAGAGTAGATATATATATATTAGACTGACAGTATATATGTATCAAATTCATTGCCACTAACTGAATAACCTGCCTGCTTAATATAACTTATGCTAGCTCTCTGTCCATGCCAACAACACTACAAACAGCTGCTATGTAAGCAGCCTTAAATAGTGTGGGGCGTGGACTTAGTCCCCCTGAGCCCTGAGCCATGATTGGCCAAAGGCACCTTGCCTTTGGCCAAATATGGCTCTGTCAGCAGAGCACGCTGTGATTGGCCAAAGCATGCAGGTCAGGTGCATGCTTTGGCCAATTATTATACAGCTTTTTTTTCCTCCTCACACTGTCAGCGCGAGGAGAAAAAATAGCCGATTACCGGCTCTGTTTACATCACATGATCAGCTGTCATTGGCTGACAGCTGATCATGTGGTAAGGGGTCGGGACCGACCCCTTACTCTGATCTGTGATAGGGCGAGTCTCATAGACTCGCTGATCACCGAGCAGGCCGCGTGCGCCCTGCAGGGGGCGCGCAGGCCGCTTGTGCACGGGATGACATCAATAGACGTAGTCTCGGCAATGTAGGTCCGCGCTGTTGGCAATAGCGCGGATCTGAAGCAGTTAAAGACATAAGAAGCAATAGCGATGTAACCAAGTATACAGTGAGCCCTTGTGCGTCAAACAAGGGCTTACTGTATACTTTGTATCATTATATATGATTTTTAACTTTTGAATGCTCTATTCATGTTATGTATTTTTTCAATAAACATTGTTATTTTCCCATACCTCGCTATTGTTTCTTATGCCTATAAAGTCCGACATAGGGATACTTAGCAAGTATCCCTTTTCTTTTTTGTTCCCCTCTAATTTATGGATGTGGCTATGTGAGTGCTCTCTTTCTTACTTTATAGATGTCTATGGAAATTGCACCCCGAAGTCGCCAAAAGTAGTACAGAAACTACTTTTGGGAACCGGTGCGGCGCCGCACCGATTCGGACGGTGCCATTGCCGCCAATTGCCGCCAATTTGGCATGCGATTTGACATGTCAAATTGCTCCAATGTGAACCTAGGCTAAAGCAGGTTTCTGTGTCTGTGATGTCACTTCTTCTTCTGGCTAAATTTTCTCTGAAGTTCTCTGACTTCCTGTTTCCTTCCTTTACCATTCCTGGTACTACATCCCTCATGATCCTTTGAGCCTCTGTAGTTTCACGGCGGACCATGGAAGTCACTTGTACTGTGTTTCCCCGAAAATAAGACCGGGTCCTATATTCATTTTGGCTACAAAAAGCACACTAGGGCTTATTTTCAGGGCATGTCTTATTTATTTACAGCATGTACAATGACAATCTTAACCACTTCAGCATGGAAGGATTTACCCCGTTAATGACCAGGACATTTTTTGCGATACAGCACCGCGTCCCTTTAACTGACAATTGCGTGGTCGTGCGACCATACATAGTTACATAGTAGGTGAAGACACAAGTCCATCAAGTCCAACCTATGTGTGTGATTATATATCAGTATTACATTGTATATCCCTGTATGATGCGGTCGTTCAGGTGCTTATCTAATCGTTTTTTGAAACTATCAATGCTCCCCGCTGAGACCACCGCCTGTGGAAGGGAATTCCACATCCTTGCCGCTCTTACAGTAAAGAACCCTCTACGTAGTTTAAGGTTAAACCTCTTTTCTTCTAATTTTAATGAGTGGCCACGTGTCTTGTTAAACTCCCTTTCATGGAAAAGTTTTATCCCTATTGTGGGGTCACCAGTACGGTATTTATAGATTCAAATCATATCCCCTCTCAAGCGTCTCTTCTCCAGAGAGAATAAGTTCAGTGCTCGCAACCTTTCTTTATAACTAATATCCTCCAGACCCTTTATTAGCTTTGTTGTCCTTCTTTGTACATTTACAGTACATCCTTCCAATCCCCCTACAGTTAGAAAACACCTCCCTAGGACACACTTAACCCCTTGATCGCCCCCTAGTGTTAACCCCCTCCCTGCCAGTGTCATTTACACAGTAATCGGTGCATTTTTATAGCACTGATTTCTGTATAAATGTCACTGGTCCCAGAAAACTGTCAAAAGTGTCCGATCTGTCTGCCGCAATGTCGCATGTTGTTTGGGTACAACATGGCACGACCGCGCAATTGTCAGGTAAAGCGCTGTATCCCAAAAAATGGCCTGGTCATTAAGGGGGCAAATCCTTCCGGGGCTAATGTGACTAACAGAGAAACAGAAATATGTCTTTGTTGAAGGCATGATTTGTAATGTGTATATAGTGTTTGCACACACACAAAACTCAATTTAGTCACACACAAATCTTTGGTTGTTGTAAAGTGTAAAATTCTGTGAGCCACAATGATCTTATGCCTTGCTTGTGCTACCTCCAGCTGCATGCGCTAATCACGCTTCATATAACGTGCATAGGATAAATTTACAAGTTATGTGCTGCGCTTGGGTGACCCCAAAAACAAAATTAATAATAACCAACTTTGTGCTTACTAGTACGATAATATTAAATAAAAATAATATGAATGTAGAATAAATAAACAAGGTGTGAAAAAACAAGTGCTTTTTACACCATAAATTAGTGCTTATTAGTGCTTTTTACACCATACATAGTGTCTTAATCAACATAAAAAGTGCGCTTAGTGCTCAATACACAGTAACCTACTTTTCTTAAATGAAAAAAAAAAAAAAAGTTCTCTATGGCACTCTCAATAGTGTGTGCAAATAATGTCCAGCAGTGATAAGAAAACAATGCGTGCAGGTGGTGTTCAGCTGTGACAACAATCCAACATCATGCCGAAGATATCCTGAGTGCTGCAAAACGTGCTCCTGTGCTCCTTCGTGACCCCCTTAAGCTAATGTGCTCACCTCAGAGCGTGTGACTCAGCTTCTACCCTGAGTCCAAAATTGCTTTGGAGCCACCCCTGGGCTCAGTCTCAGTGTCTGCTCCACTCCTCCAGCTGGAAACAATGTGGCTCCATACATAGAATGAAAAGGAAACTATATAATGTGTGAAGATATAGGAAATATAGGAAACATATCTTTTACTTATCCAGAGTTCCTCTTCAATATGAAATTGTATTTTTGCACTTAACTTGTTTTTCTCTTCTGTTTCTGAATTATTTTGGTATTGCAACTGTAAGGTACCTGGTAGTTGAGCCTGACTGGTAGAAGGAGACCTCTCTTAAGCGCTGGTTCAGGAGCCACTGGAAGTGGGAACAGTGGTCTCTTGAGCACAGTGGGTAGGAGGGCCTGATGCGGTTCCAGCAGAAGCGGATGATGGTCTGGAAGGATGCCCCTCAGGGATGGCTGAGCTGCGGATGCAGGTATGCGGATGCAGGCCGGTAGACAGGCAGGTAGCTGAGACGGCAGCGGCAGGGTGCTTGACAGGCAGGCTGGAAGCAGCGTCCCAGGACACAGGCGGAAGCAAGTCAGACAGTCCGTTTCAGCAGGAGATCAGGCAGGTATGGCAAAGGGGTGATCCAAGAATAGTCAGGCAGGCAGAAGTTCGGCAACAGGTAATCAGATAAACAAGGTCAGGCAAGCCGGGTCAGATTGGAGACTGGAGAATGGTCAGACGTAGCCGGGTCACAGGTAAGTACAAATCAGGCGGAAAACAGGAACGCAGGTACAGAGCTGCAGACAAACAGCATCTGACAGAAGCACCTGTCATCCTTTTAAAGGGGCCTTGGCGCCAAACAGCGCTAGCGCGAACGGGCGCGCGAACGGGTGCGCGCACGAGCGCGCACGCGCGCACGCGCGAACGCGCGTACGGGCACACGCGGGAGCGCTCCGGCGCCCCCTGGTGGGGAATTGAGCAGAATTGTCCTGGAAGAGCTTCTTGTGCACCTGTGTGCACGCATATTTGCCCGACGGCCACTGATATGCCCCTGACATTGCCCCCTCCCAACGGGCAGCCTCCGGATGCCCAGAATGCCCTTCTTTTCAGGATGAGCAGAGAAGTAAGCATGGATTAAACGTCTGGCATGGATATTACAGTCAGGTTCCCACAAATTATTTTCAGGACCATACCCCTTCCACTTAATCAAAAACTGTACTTGCCCAGCTCTCTTTCTGCAATCAAGGATGGCCTCCACTTCATATTCCTCATTGCCGTCCACCAGAACCGGTTCAGGGACCCTGGTGCCCCTGTCAGGAAAAGGATCATCTACAGCAGGTTTCAAGAGTGACACGTGAAACACAGGGTGAATCTTGAGTGAATCAGGTAAACACAACTCATAGGACACCTCATTAATCTTTCTTTTCACAGGGAAGGGCCCAATGAACTTAGGAGCAAGCTTCTTAGTGGGACAGGTTAATCTAATATTATCAGTAGACAGCCATACCTTGTCACCAAGCTGAAGGTTTAGGTCTCCTCTTCTTTTCTGATCAAAGAACCTTTTGTTGTCCGCTTGTGCCTTGGATATTGCTTCCCGTAAGATCTGGTTATTATGACTAAGGAACTGCACTGTGTCCTGGACTGCTGGAACTGGGGATTCTGAAAGAAAATCTGGTAAAAAAGATGCATGAAAACCATAGTTGGAAAAGAAAGGGGATTGACCGGTAGCAGAGTGGCTGGCATTGTTATAAGCGAATTCCGCTAGGGGCAGCAGAGATACCCAATCATCTTGTACAAAAGATGTAAAACACCTTATGTACTGCTCTAGTGTCTGATTTGTCCTTTCAGTTTGCCCATTTGTTTGAGGATGGTATGCTGAGGACAGGGCTAGTTCAATTTTCAGGATCTCACAAAGTGCTCTCCAAAAACATGATGTAAACTGCACCCCTCTATCGGACACTATATTTGCAGGGATTCCTGACAATCTCCTTGATGAACACACGGGCCGTCTCCACAGCAGAGGGTGTTCCCTTTAGGGGCACAAAGTGGGCCATTTTGGATAGTCGGTCGACCACCACAAGGATCGCCGAACATCCTTCAGAGCAAGGCAGTTCCACTATAAAGTCCATCGCTATCATCCTCCAGGGCCTATCTGGTATAGGTAATGGTCTCAGTAAACCCCAAGCTCTGTTCCTGGGAGTTTTATTCTGGATGCAGACAGAACATGAGTTGACGTATGTTTTGCAGAATTCCTTTAGGTTAGGCCACCAAAAGGTGCGCTGCACCAGCTCAAGGGTCTTACCTACCCCAAAATGTCCTGCAAGTGGGTGGTCATGCAGAAGTGTCAGCACCTTGACTCGGGCACTCTCTGGTACAAAAATTTGACTTCCTCTCCACAAAAGTCCATCACGAGGTGTTAAAGAGGATCCCTGAAGGCTTGAAGGTTCTGGAGATGCTTCTCTGATCATGGACAGAAGATCTGTTTGGAGAAGGAGGAAGCTATTTGCCGGCAAGATAGTGTCAGGTACCGAAAAGTCTTTAGGGTTATCGAACATGCGCGACAGCGCGTCCGGTTTTACATTCTTGGATCCGGGCCGATAGGTAATATGGAAACAGAATCGTGTGAAAAATAGAGCCCAACGGGCCTGTCTGGGTTTTAACCTCTTGGCGGATCTTAAATACTCGAGATTTTTGTGGTCTGTATAAATCAGTACTGGGTGAACTGCGCCTTCTAGCAAGTACCTCCATTCCTCCAAAGCTGTCTTGATAGCGAGTAGCTCTCGATCCCCCACATCATAGTTCCGCTCCGCAGGTGAAAGTTTCCTGGAAAAGAACCCTACGGGGTGCAATAAGTCCTTGTTGCCTTGTCGTTGGGAAATAACAGCACCCACGGCTACTTCGGACGCATCAACCTCCAGGATAAAAGGTAAGGATGGATCCGGATGGCTAAGGATCGGAGCTGATGTAAAACGTTTCTTTAATTCCTCAAAGGCCCTCTGGGCTTCTGGGTTCCAATGGAAACGGTTGTTCTGCTTAGTCAGCTGCGTGATGGGGGATATGATAGCAGAAAACCCCCTAATGAACTTCCTATAGAAGTTTGCAAAACCAATGAAGCGTTGTACACCTTTTTTGTCCATGGGAGCAGGCCACTCTAACACAGCAGATACCTTCTGAGGGTCCATTTTGATGCCGGTTGGGGAGATTACCAATCCCAAAAACTGGATCTCCTGCTGTTCGAATTCGTACTTCTCCGCCTTAGCATACAGTCTGTGCAAACGGAGTCGGATCAAGACTTTACGGACATGTTCCCTGTGCTGCTCAAGTGAACTGGAGAAGATTAGAATGTCATCCAGATAGACAATTAAAAAGATGTCCAGGAAATCTCTAAACACGTCATTGACCAGATGCTGGAACGTGGCGGGGGCATTGCATAGACCAAAGGGCATGACGAGGTATTCGTAGTGTCCGAAACGGGTTCTGAAAGCCGTTTTCCACTCGTCCCCGGCCCGAATGCGGACCAGATTGTAGGCCCCTCTCAGATCCAGTTTGGTAAAGATAGTAGCAGATCTCAGCTTCTGGAACAGTTCAGGTATCAGTGGCAGCGGGTAACGGTTTTTGACTGTAATGTTGTTTAACTCCCGATAGTCCACACAGGGGCGAAGAGACTGATCCTTCTTAGAAACAAAAAATATTCCGGCACCAGCTGGTGAAGTGGAAGGTCGGATGAAGCCCTTTTCAAGATTTTCGTTTAAATAAACCTTAAGTGCCTCTTGCTCCTTTTCGGACAGCGGAAAAATGCGCCCGAAAGGAATTTCAGCCCCAGGAAGCAGCTCAATTGGGCAGTCATAGGGACGATGGGGAGGCAAGGTGTCTGCCCCCTTCTCGCTGAACACATCCGCAAATTCCCGATAGACTTCTGGTACATCTTGGGGTAGGTCTGGATCAATGTCCATACAAAGTAAGGTAGCAGCAGGTTTAGAGGCTTCTGGTAGACAATGTCTTTGGCAGTAGGGTGACTGGAACTTGATCTCGCCCGTGACCCAGTCAACCAGAGGGTTGTGGGCCTGAAGCCAGGGCATGCCTAAGATGATTGGAAATAATGGAGATGAAATAACATCCAGGGTTAGGATCTCTTGATGCTGGGATGAGCAGGTGGCAGGCAGCGGAAGGGTTTCCTGAGAGACTTGTCCAGATTTTATATGGGAACCATCGGCCAAGAAAACTGAGAGTCTATGTGTCTTGTTCTTTAAAGGCAGGTTCTGTTGGGTGGCAAAAGCAGAGTCCACAAAGCAACTACATGCCCCGGAGTCAACAATGGCGTTAACCTGGATTGTTCTTCCCTGGAGCTGCAATGAGAGGGGAAGGACAAGTTGAGTTGTATTGGCGGTTAAAGCAGATAAACAGGTTGGAGTAGAAGAAAAGCACTTACGAGTCTTTACTGGACAGTTGTTCACATAGTGGCCCGTCCCACCACAGTAGAGACAGAGATTTAACTGGCGTCTGCGCGCCCGTTCCTCCGGGGTCAGGGTAGCCCGCATAAGTCCCAGCTGCATCGGTTCGGGAGCCTCGGTTGTTTGGGTGACTGGACTCGGGTAAGCAGAAGGTAGGTATCGGGAGGCAGGAACCGGAACTCTTGGAGTCATCCACATAGGGCGTGTTGGTTGGGAAGAGCGTTCAGAGCGGCGCTCACGAAGGCGTCGGTCAATCTGGATGGTAATGGCGATGAGTTCCTCAAGGGTATCAGGCATCCCTACTCGAGCAAGCTCATCCTTCAGACCCTCAGACAGTCCCATGCGGAACTGGTGACGCAAGGCTGCGTTGTTCCATTGAGTGTCCGCGCTCCAGCGTCGAAAGTCTGTTACATAGTCCTCGGCCGGCCTACGGCCTTGCTGGAGCGCGAACAAAGCTGCCTCAGCGGTAGCAGTCCGTTGAGGATCTTCATAAAGCTGGGCCATGGCTTCAAAGAAGGCGGGCAGGGACTGGACCTGTGCAGCGTTGGTTTCAAGCAGGCGGTGGGCCCAGGTCAAGGGTTCCCCCTGAAGAAGGGATATAACAAATCCCACCTTGGTGGCCTCCAAGGAAAAAGTCCGTGGCTGTAGAGCAAAATAGAGTTGGCAAGTGCTGCGGAAGGCCACAAATTTTGTTCGATCACCAGAAAACTTTTTGGGGGTAGGCACTCTTGGCTCAGGTGGAAGCATTACCACAGAGGGCGGTGCAGCAGCCTGTACTGGAGCGGCTGCAGCAGGGGCCACATTACTGGGGCCACTGAGGTTCAATACTTGACCCTCCAGTCTGTTGTAACTGTCCTGTAAGGTTTGTACTGCCTGGGTAAGTGCTGCTAAGTGCGTACAGATCTCCTTGATGGGAGAGGTCTCTCCTGCAGGCTCAGTCATGGCTGTTTGTACTGTAAGGTACCTGGTAGTTGAGCCTGACTGGTAGAAGGAGACCTCTCTTAAGCGCTGGTTCAGGAGCCACTGGAAGTGGGAACAGTGGTCTCTTGAGCACAGTGGGTAGGAGGGCCTGATGCGGTTCCAGCAGAAGCAGATGAGGGTCTGGAAGGATGCCCCTCAGGGATGGCTGAGCTGCGGATGCAGGTATGCGGATGCAGGCCGGTAGACAGGCAGGTAGCTGAGACGGCAGCGGCAGGGTGCTTGACAGGCAGGCTGGAAGCAGCGTCCCAGGACACAGGCGGAAGCAAGTCAGACAGTCCCTTTCAGCAGGAGATCAGGCAGGTATGGCAAAGGGGTGATCCAAGAATAGTCAGGCAGGCAGAAGTTCGGCAACAGGTAATCAGATAAACAAGGTCAGGCAAGCCGGGTCGGATTGGAGACTGGAGAATGGTCAGACGTAGCCGGGTCACAGGTAGGTACAAATCAGGCGGAAAACAGGAACGCAGGTACAGAGCTGCAGACAAACAGCATCTGACAGAAGCACCTGTCATCCTTTTAAAGGGGCCTTGGCGCCAAACAGCGCTAGCGCGAACGGGCGCGCACGCGCGAACGCGCGAACGCGCGTACGGGCACACGCGGGAGCGCTCCGGTGCCCCCTGGTGGGGAATTGAGCAGAATTGTCCTGGAAGAGCTTCTTGTGCACCTGTGTGCACGCATATTTGCCTGACGGCCACTGATATGCCCCTGACAGCAACACATGTGGTTGACCAGTTGACATTAAAATGTTCTGCCAATGATATGACACAATTCTCGGAAAAGATGTGATAGGAAAGATGTTGACGTAGAAAGTCCCTGTTTAAAAGCCAAATTAATTTCTTCCAAATAATTATTCTTTCTTTCTGTCAAAATAACTTGACAGTTGAAATTAGCCAGGTCAAAGTAATCCAGAAAACTCAGAACACTGGCCAAGAACTGTGTTGAAATATTGAGTGAAATACTTATTGAAATACGTACTTGTGATGTGTAACTTTGGGCTTGTGCCCGCCATAAGATTACTGTATAACCCTTCTCTATAAATATCTGAAATCATTTGTAAACGGGACCACTCCTGACTCAGAAGGATGGTCCGGGGGGGCGTGTCCTGGACATGGAGGAGTGAGGACGTGCTTTGCCTCAGCTCCGCTACACCGCAGCACAATATCAGCTATACATAGGGGGATACTCACTTTTACAAGACCCCCCCATGTCACAACGATCCCGGCAGAGCTCCCAACCGACCAGGACCGACAGATCGCGGCAGGGACAGCTGGATCTATACTTTTCCGGGACCCGAGGACTAGGCCCGGAAGCCTCCAAGATGGCGCCGACCGGGAAGGCCCAGAAAGCCACAAAATCCTCTCAGCCAGCAACGGCCTCAACCCGAACCCTGAAAGGGACAGCCTCAGCCTCAGCAGCATCTCCGGTGCCATCCCCAGGGTCGGTGAGTGATTCAGCCCCCTGTGCCTCCCCTGCCTCTTTAGATGGCCGCTCTGAACTATCTGACTACCTCTGTGAAGAGGATATCAAGCGCCATATCATGTCTTTACCCACTAAGGAGGACCTTGAACGTTTTACAAGCAGGGTAGAGAAAGCTTTCACAGAGGACATTGCCCAACTAAAAGCTGACACTTCCCACCTGGGTAACAGGGTAGAAGCATTAGAAGAGAAACTAGAGGAGGTTCTCCCCACTATTGCTCTACTGCAATCTAAATGTCAGCAGCAAGACCAGCAGATTGAAACCCTATTATGTCAGCTGGATGATGCAGAAAATCGCAGCAGAAGAGCGAACATTAGGATTCGGGGTCTCCCAGAAGCCACAGCCCCAAGGGATATTATCCCCACGCTGACAGATATATTCAGAGACATATTGGGCCTTCCGGCCACGGCTCCGATAGAAATTGACCGAGCTCACAGGGCACTAAGACCCCCCTCCCAAGAAGTGGACAACCCCAGGGATGTAATCTGCAAACTCCACAAATTCACTTTAAAAGACAGCATCATGCAAAAAATGCGCAACAAACCCTACTATGATTTCGATGGTGCACGTTTATTCTTTTATCAGGACATATCTAGACGCACCCTCATGCAGCGCAGAGCCCTGAAGCCCCTCTTGACGGCAGTCCAAGATGCTGGCCTTCCTTACCGCTGGGGGTTCCCCTTTTTTCTGCAGGCGACTAAGGATGGAAGACAAGTCACACTCCGCAACAAGGATGATCTCCCTCAGTTCCTGTCCTCTCTGGGCCTAGACGCAGTGGACTTTCCGGATTGGAGAATTTCATCTGGCGTTCCAGGGATCCAGGTCCCAACACCATGGTCAACTACTACCCGTAGGAACCGCAGAAGGGACAGACAGCCTCAACATCAAGATACTCTCCATGGCTCCTCAGTTACCCGTGACTGAGGGAATAGTCCCCCCGGACTCTCACAGTGGTCATAGACTTCCCCAGTAATTAAGAATAAGCCCCCCCCCTCTTTTCTCTCCTGTAGAGATTAGGCCCCCCAATATCAGCCTTAACGCTTTTAGCTGAGATCCAGTTGGCTGTGATTGCAGATCACTCAAGAGTTATGACTAGTAGTAAATTATAATTTTTCCTCATATATGTATTATCTGATGTTCTGGTACTGGGTGGGAAAATGTGAACCCCAAAATTTAACACAGTAGTTTTTCCCCACCTCCAACCCCAAACACCTTTTAAGACGCGGTGTGTGGAGACGAGGCACCGCTCTCCACCCTGTGTTTGGGCCCACGTTCCCCCACGTAGGCCACCCTATATTGGGTACAGTCCCTAGTTGGGGCAATAGGTAAGGTCTGAGGCCCCCTTCTTTCCGAGGGGGACCTCCCACCTATAGATATTCTATTTACAGACTTTGAGAATGTCTTGTCGTATTGTTTACGTTATTTTAACAGTTTGTTTTCTCTGTTCATTTTTCTCTTCACTTTCCTCCCCTCCACCGTTCTGTTCCCCTCTTTCCTTCCTTTCTAGGAGCAACCAAGGACTTCAGATGCTGCGCCGGGCGAGCGAGTTCATCCGACATCCTCCCTACCACTTATTCAGACATGTCTACTATTAAGGTAATATCATACAACATAAGAGGCCTATGCTCCCCGGGGAAAAGAAACAAACTTTGGTGGGAACTTAAGAAGTTAAAAGCTCACGTGGTTTTCCTACAAGAAACCCACTTTACTCATCACTCCCTGCCTAGATTACCTACCCATTTATTTAACCAATGGTACCATAGCACCTCCCCCACAGTTAAATCTAAAGGCACCACGATTGCTATTCACAGGAATTGCCCCTTCCAGCTCTCGGACAGCAAAATAGACCCACTAGGCCGTTATGTATTTGTGAAAGGAACCATAGCGGGACGAAAATATACTTTCGCCACGTTATATGCGCCCAATTCTAATCAAATTACTTTCATCGACAATACCCTAGACCTACTAGCAGACTTTAAAGAAGGCTATGTTATTTTAGGAGGGGACTTCAACGTTAGCCCGGACCCCCTGTTAGATACCTCCAGCTCTAGACACTCACACTCTTATGCTTTCCTAAAACACTTCCGAAAGTCAATTCAATCCAACTTGCTGCTCGATAGCTGGAGGGTCCTCCACCCAAAGGAGAGAGACTTCAGCTATCACTCGGCAGTACATGATGTATACACCCGCATAGACCACGTCTATGTGGACCGCCCAACACTAGAGCTCATGCAGTCCGCGTTCATTGGGAACATCACTCTATCTGATCACGCACCAGTGGGGGTGACCCTATCACTCCCTTCAGGTTCCCGAGGGACCTGGACGTGGAGGCTGAATGAAAATTTGTTGGACGATACAGTGGCAGTAGCCAAGGTATCCGAGACCATCTCAAATTATTTTAAGGAAAATGTGACGGATGATATCAGCATGGGCGTAGTGTGGGAGAGCCACAAGGCAGTGATCAGAGGAGAGATGATATCACAAGGGGCTAGACTTAAAAAGATACTTCAGGCAGACTTTGAAAGAGTGTTAGCCGCCCTACAAGACGCGGAACTTAAACATAAACGAAATGGAGGCCCCGAGGCATTGCAGAGGCTAACTGAGCTAAGAGATTTGTTTTTGCGCCTGCTAGATCGGCAGACTCGTAGGCAAGCTAGACGAATATCACACAAATATTACGAACACGGCAACAAATGTGGTCGTATGCTTGCTAGAGCCATTCGTAAGAAGCACGCGCAGACTTACATACAAAAATTATGTTCCCCTTCTGGGGAGGTATCGGCTCGGTCCTCCAAAATTGCCTCGGGGTTTCAAGATTACTACACACACCTGTACAATTTAAATCTTGACAACCCCCCAGAAACACAGCAATCCAAGTCCACAGTCATACGAGACTACTTGGCTGCTGCTGGTGCTCCAACATTGAGTGCAGACCAGTGTGCCGACCTTGAACTTCCGATCTCCCCTGGGGAGATTGAACTGACAGTGAAGTCCCTCCCTACAGGAAAAAGCCCGGGACCGGACGGATACTCGGGTCTGTACTACAAAACTTTCCTACCCCTCCTTAAACCCCACATGTGCGCTTACTTTAATTCCATAGCGGAAGGGGCCCCCATGCCTTCTGAGGCACTCCTGGCTCACATCACAGTGTTGCCAAAAGACGGTAAAGACCCGACGCTTCCCCAAAGCTACCGCCCGATCTCCCTCCTTAACGTGGACGTTAAGATACTAGCCAAGATTTTAGCGAATAGGATCGGGAATCTCCTGCCCAATATCATCCACCCCGACCAAACTGGGTTTATTAAGGGGAGGGAGGCGAGGGACAACTCCATTAGGGCCATACAACTCATCCACTGGGCCCGATCAAACCCTGACTCCAAACCTTACATCATTCTCTCCACGGACGCTGAAAAGGCCTTCGACCGGGTCAACTGGTCGTACCTCAAAGCGGTGTTGGAGACACTAGGGCTTAAAACACGCATGTTGACCTCTATCCTGGCGCTCTACTCTACTCCCTGTGCACAGGTCAAGGTGAATGGAGTGCTTTCCTCTAGGTTCCCGATTAGGAATGGCACGAGACAAGGGTGCCCCCTGTCCCCCCTTCTCTTCGCTCTAGTCCTTGAACCATTACTATGCACGGTCAGGGCGAATGCAGACATAAGGGGTATACGAGTTGGAAACACTGAACACAAACTATCCGCCTACGCTGATGATGTGTTATTCCACCTCTCGGAACCCCTGTTATCATTGCCAGTCCTGATGAAGGAACTGAAATTATTCGGATCACTCTCAAATTTCAAAATTAATTACTCCAAATCTGAGATTTTACCTATTCTCTTAACCCCTGCAATGACGAGTAACCTACAAGCCTCCTTTCCCTTCACCTGGGCTAAATCCTCTATTCGATACTTAGGGATTCAATTGACAGACAGCTTTGATTCCTTATATGATGCAAATTTCCCCCCCCTACTTCATATAATTAAAAAAGATCTCTCCCTCTGGACCAAGACTGCGTTCACTTGGATAGGCCGTATTAATATCATAAAAATGAATGTTCTACCTCGTGTACTCTTCTTTCTTCAAATGATACCAATCCCACTGCCTACCAAATTCTTTTCCCAGATTAATAGCATCATAACGGGATTTGTGTGGAATGCACGTAACCCTAGAATAGCCATGAGGACATTAAAACGCCCAAAACTAGCAGGTGGCCTTGGGATCCCAGACATATTGAAATACCACAAAGCAATTGCCCTTCAGAGGATCCTCAACTGGCGCTTCCACACCCAATCCAAAATTTGGGTCTCTCTTGAGAAATGGCTAGCTGGCAGGAATCTGGCCTTTGCTCCCTGGCTACCAAGGGAATACCGCGGGCTCTCAGACTCAACTTCCCCACTGACGAGACACACCCTCTCCACTTGGGACAAACTAAACTCGATCTTAAACCTATCACCGCCCATGTCTCCATTAGCCCCGTTAGGGGGATTTCTTTGGTTCTTGCCAGGTGAGCAAATGGCCTTCTTTGCCCCGTGGGTGGATGATGGTAATGCCAGCTGTGGGAAACTGATGAGCAACGGTAAGCTGATGAGTTTCGAATCCCTACAAAGTAGACACAAGGGATCCAAAATAAACTTCTGGCGCTACAGACAGCTCCACCACTTTTTCGAAACACACGGACAATCCATAAGGGATATTTCCACTCTTACTCCTTTCGAGCAACTTTTTGTAGAGGACGACCCGACCCCACATTTAATATCTGAAATGTATCGCTTATTAAACAGTGCTAATGAAAATCTCAGACCGACCTACATACGGACATGGGAGAGAGACCTACAACTAGACTTCTCCACATCCCAACTAACACACCTTTATCAGCTCACTCACTCAAGTTCTATCGAATCCAGAACCCAAGAAACAAATTACAAGCTGCTGTCGCGCTGGTACAGAGTGCCAACCGATTTAGCTCGTATCTACCCCTTGGTATCAGACCAGTGCTGGAGGGGATGTGGACAAAGAGGCACGCTCCTCCACATTTGGTGGGAATGTCCTCTGATACAGCCATACTGGGCAGATGTCAAATCCCTAATAAAAGAAATTCTAGACTTGGATCTTCCTTTGAACCCAGTCTACTTTCTCCTGCATGTCCCTCAGATGCCGATTAGTAGATACAGAAAATGCATACTACCACACCTCTTAAACGCAGCTCGACGCCTCCTTCCAATTTACTGGAAACAACCCAGGGTACCTTCTAGAGAGGACTGGATTAAAAAAGTCAATGATATTAGAGAAGCTGAACACTGGATAGCATCCTGTAAAGGAAAATTGGAACGCTTTGAGGCCATATGGGGACCTTGGAGAGACTTTATGTTCGACCCGAATCTCATACCCTCAAGCCTTGATCTGGCCCTGCTGGAATTAGCAGAACCAACCCTAAGATCCCGCCTAGGCAATGGAAACAGGGCCCACTGATAGACATTTTTTCATAGACCCCCTCCAGGATGATAACCAACCGATGGCAGAACTCGCCCGGCGCAGATCTACAGGAACTTCTCAGACTCTGAGGTATGCTCCACACCACCCCCCCCCTTCTTACCCTTTCCCCACCTCCCCATCCTTTCTTACCTGTCCCCCCTCTGACTCTAACTACTTCTTATTCTTCTTTACCTTCTAATTTTACTTCTTAGACTGCATACCAGTTGCCAATTATCAGGCTGCGGTCATAAGATACTGATGTTGCACTATCCGGACATGGGCGGCGGCTGACAACAAAGGGGAGCACAGACCCCCCATCGGGAGGTGGACCTGTTTTCGTTGCCCGCCTCTGATGGGTGGGGGGACAGGAGGGGTGCGCCCTTCCTGGACACGGCGAGACGGATGAGGTTGTTGGAGGTATTTACCCCCCTCGGTTCGAGCCGTTGGCGGGGAGGGCTCACCCACTGGCTCTCCTGATCATTGAGCACTTTGAATGCGGCCAAGGTTGGCTCAGCCAACACGATGCCGCAAGTCCATCCTGATTCAGGATGTGTACTGTAGATTACAGATAGGGCCGCCGCCGTAGGTCCGAAATTCTTATTTGCACTAGCAGATGTATAGACAAAATATATGTGTGTTCTATCCTGCATTTCTAAAATGTGTGTATTTTTCTACTAAAATGTTGATAAATAAAGATTATATAAAAAAGAAGGATGGTCCGCTGTACAGTGTATATTCTTGAGTAAACCTATATGAGACGATGCAGCTCTATTGGCGTTGATGTCCTTTATTTCAAGGTTCAACTTTACATTTGGTGACCCCTGATGTTTCTTCTTGTTTGCATCTCCACCACCGGCTCCCCACCTTCTCCAGGACAGACAGCAGCAATGAGGCCTCAGGTGAGAAAACTTTTATTTTCTCATGATAAATACTGTCTTTTCTGTGCGGTGTTGAGGGACCGGTTGGGGGAGTACAGCCACAGAAGGTAACACGTTTCCTATTTTGATTTTGCCTGCATTTTTGTCTCTGTATGATTACTAAAGAATGTTAAAGGTACCTATTATAATTTAAAGCATGCTAAAGAAATAATCATTTTAAGCGCTTGCCTTTTTCTCCTTGTCTCCAGAAATGACAATATATATATATATTTTATGAAGGGATGTATAAGTGCAGGTACCACAATTTCTAGAGAGTGAATAGAAGTTGGTGGTGGTGTTGTTTTTCTTTGTGTATGTTTTTTTTTTGTATGTTTTTTTTGCGCATTTGTGGTCCTAAGGCGGATAGATATTGCCTTCAGCGGATAGCCACAAGTGAGGTGAATGACCTGCTGTGTGTTCTCTGGGATAGGGAGTCTAGATAGGGACTAGCCTATTACCACTCAGAAAGGAGACGTCCTTCTGAGAGTAGAACGAGCGAGATATCTCAACTTATGTACTGGGCTGCTGGTACACAGCCATAATGTTAAACGATGGAGCTCTCAGTCCCGGAGTTCCAAATTATTGTCATTTCTAAAGAGACTAATGAGAAATTGTGATAAATATGGAAAAAAAAATGTTTTGCCTGTCATGAATACATTTGGGTTAACAAAAAAGAAAAAAAGTTATTGAAAATAGCAAAAGCAACAGGGCTAAGTATTGTTAAATTGCAACCAAGTGCTCCTATCATCAAAATGATGGTGAGTGGAGACCCAAATGCCCTAAAACATTATGTAAAATGGTAAAATGGTGTAAACTAACAAGAAAGGAGTATGAAGAGGACCCATCTAAATGGCCGCCAGAGGGGTCCCCTAATACACCTACAATTGATGTATTGTTTAAACTGCTTTTTAAAAGGTCTGATTGTGGGGGGATTGAATGTTTAGCAGCCTGGGAAGAATTATCTAGGAAAGATATAAACCACCCCCCCTATAAAATGTCCTCAGAGAAAGCTGCTTTACATGTAGAAAATCAGGATATAATACCCAATGCTTGGGTTTCCCCTTATGACTCAATAAGAAGGGAATTATTAGGAGCATCTGCACCTATGGTATAGCAAGTGGAGACTATAGGAGGGGAGTCAGCTAATGGGGATATAGGAGAGGCGTCTCGTTATCAGCAGACCACTCCAAGTATTATGATAGAAACTCCACAGTGTAGACTCATAGGTAAACTTGTTAATAAACAGTATTCCCTACATTATCGTAGAGAACAATCATTCTATGATGTAGATGGTACAATGACATTTGAAAAAGATGGGGAACTGTGGCAGTACACTCCAGCAAGAGCAGATGCCTTAGCAAGATTTAATAGATTAAGTAAATTGGGTACTAATACTCCTCCAGTAGGGAGTTCTAGAGATCATGCCTCACCTGTATTAACTAGGCAACAGGTGGGATTACTACCCCAGCATACCCCTGAAGATAGACTAAGGACAAAAGAGTATTTTAATTTCAAATTAGAACCATTTGGACAAATCCCCTTGAGAGAGGTAGTTTTACCAGGGGAAGAAGATGACCAGGGTAATTACACTGCAAGAATAGGAAAGGTTTATGTCCCCTGGAAACCTAATGAAATTAGGACAATTGTTGCTGATCTACCCAACTTAGAGAAATGTCCAAAGAAATGGTATAAAAAGTAGATGTGGATAGAGAAAACACAAAAAGCTACATATATGATATGTGAATCTTGATTGACTGAGCAGTGTCAGAAAAGTATGTGTATGTATGGAATGTATTTGCAAGATATGTGAGCATTAATGGATGTTGTGCAAAAGAAAGGTGAGGATGTGTTGGATTACTGGAATGGATTCAAAGATGCTATTCAGAAGCATAGTGATTGGATTCCAGATGATAAAAGTGATATGAAACGACCAGAGTTGGTGAATGTATTGGTGGATGGAATGTTGTAGGGAAGAAATAGAGCTTCGTACGGTGGGATGGAGAAAGAAACCTGCCCCTGAATTAGTTGAGATTGCTCAAATAGCTTACGAAGTGTTACAAAAAAAAGGAGAAAACAAAAATGATGAGGGACAACGCATAAACCCTAGAATTCAGTCCCGATATCAACAAATTATTCCAAATAGAGTAAGATTCCCAACCCTGCAGCCTTGTGCCCTCTCCACTTGCTACAAGTGTGGATTGAGTGGGCATATAGCCAAGGACTGTAGGGAGCGCTAGGATAAGCTGGGATGTGGTGACAATATAGATAACACATTTTATCAAGCTTTAGCTGTAATTGAAGTTGATTCTGTTGATGAACCAATAGTTGAAATAAATGTAAACGGTATTGATTTGTGTGGTCTTATAGACAGAGGGGCTTCACGGTCTCTTTTAAATGTCTTTGATCCTAACTTACCACTTTCCAATGAAAGAGTTTCTTTGGTTGGAGTAAGTAATAATATAATCTCAGCAAGGGTTACACAACCTATACCGGTGACATTGGGAGAACATCCAACAGAACACTCAATTGTATTGTCTCCACATTCCCCCTGTAATTTATTAGGAAGAGATCTACTTTCTAAAATGGGGGTAACAATTGCATTATCTCCGGATGAAACTGTTATTGACATACCGCATAGGTTAAAAGAAGAAGCAACTGATCTGTTGTTCATGCCTTTATTAGTAGCTGATATGGAGGGAGGAATTCCAGAAAAGGCCAAACAAAAAATTAACCCTTCTATATGGGTAACAGGAGCGAATACTCCTGGTCTTATGAAAGTTGCCCCTGTACGGTTAAATAGAGACCCTACATTGCCAGTACCTAGACTACCTCAATACCCCTTATCTCCTGAATCAGTTGAAGGTATTAAGCCAGTAATAGGGAAGTTACTACAGGAGGGTATTCTTACTCCTTGTAGGAGTTCAGCTAATACTCCTATTTATCCAGTTCCCAAACCTATAAAAACAGGAGAGGATAGTTGTCGATGGAGATTGGTGCATGATTATACCATCAGTACCTGTAGTACCCAACCCCTCTACTATACTGGCAACAATACCACCTTCAGCAACTCACTTTACTGTAATTGACCTTGCCTCAGCATTCTTTAGTGTTCCTGTGCATCCTGATGATCAATGGTTATTGGCTTTCACCTTTGAGAAGAAGCAACTTACCTGGACTAGATTACCAATGGGATATCATGATTCCCCCAGTTGCTTTTCTCAGGCGCTCAAGGATAAATTAGATGAGTGGCAGCCATCCATGGGATCAGTATGAGTACAATATGTGGATGATCTTTTGCTAGCATTCCCTGATGAACAGGCTTGTACTGAGGATTCTATTTCTTTAATGAATTTTCTAGCTAGTATAGGACAAAGAGTAGATGCTGCAAAAGTACAATGGGTTAAATTAAAAGTACAATACCTGGGCCACTGTGTCTCCCAAGGTATCAAAAATTTGACAGCCAAAAAGGAAAAGGGTAATTGCAAAGCAACGAATGCCCACAGCTCTAAAACAGTTGAGAGCATTCCTTGGATTAGTGGGATATTGTAGACAGTTTTTACCTTAATATTCTACAATTATAGGTCTTAGCTGTTCAAATTAGAAGGTAAAGATGAGCTAAGTCTAGTAGAACGAAGATGTATGTTATAAATGTCCCAATAGTGGGGGTTCAAGTTCAGCATATAGTGGAGTATGGTGATTTGATTATAATGAAAATTTCATTACTTCCCTGAACTTGCTGTCGTGAATTTGGGACAAAATACAGAACCAATGATTGATGTGTCAGTTAATGGTTTGTCTATTCTGTGTTTAATAGATAAAGGCGATTCAAAGAGTTTGTTAAATATATGTGATGCCAATTTTTCCACTTCGAATCAGCAGGTAATTTTGGTCGGGGTAAGTAATGATGTAGTTATTGTCAAAGTTACTGAACCTCTATAAGTAAGAATGAGAGGTCAGTGTCATAAATGTTCTTTTATTTTATCGCCATACTCCCCTGACAGTCTACTAGATAGAGGTATAGTAATAAATATAGGACTAACTATAGTTATAACCACTGAAGGAATGGGAGTAAAACATACTTGAAGTAAAGGGAAACTTTAGATTTGCTCCTTATGCCAGAAATGTATTAACCCCAAGCACAAGGGGCTATTGTAAATATTTATAGTGACTCCGCATTTGCTGTAGGCATAATTCATAGTTTTGCACAATTCTGGCAAGAGAGGGGTTATCTGACAGCAGCAGGAACCCCTATACAACATAAAGAATTAATTGCTAAATTATTGGCAGCGGTCCAGCTGCTTCTTAAAGTTGCAGTAATTAAATATAAAGCACATACTAGAGCAGATGATAGTATATCACTTGGGAATGCTTTGGCTGATAGGTATGCTAAAGATGCTATACATTCTTATGAGCCAACTACAGCGCTTCCAACATTCCTGCTCACGGATCTTCAAGTGGATCTGGATATTTATTCAGCTCTACAGGCAAGCTCGCCTCATACATCCCTCCTCCAAAGGGAGCTGTTTGTGGAGCAGATGGTATATGGAAACTAAAAAACAGACTGGTTGCTCCTCCGACTTTGTTTCCTTCTTTGTTTGTTTTGAGCCATGGGCCTTGCCATGTCTCAACAGGAGGGATGTGTCGGGTGGTAGCCAGAGATTGGTGGGCTCCAGGTTTTTCTGCATATGCTGCTAAAAAGGTTACTGAATGTACTATATGTCAAATGCATAACATTGGAAAGTCAGTGCCCAGTCCCATGAAGCATATTCCGCATACTGAGGAGCCATTTCAAATTGTGCAAATTGACTTCTCGGATATGCCCCCTTGTGGTCGATTTAAGTATTTTTTGGTTTGCATTGAACAATTTTTGAACTGGCCAAGAGGCTTGGCCCACGTCCAAAAATGATGCTAGAACTGTGGTAAAATGTCGAGGGAATTGATCTCAAGGTCTGGTATAGGGTCAATAATTTCCTCAGATAGAGGTACACATTTTGATAATAAACTCATGGCAGAAGTAGTGAGTATTTTGGGTATGAAACAGCAATTGCATACTCCTTACAGACCTCAGGCTAGTGGCCTGGTGGAATGCAGCAATCAAGCCCTGAAGAGGTATTTGGCCAAAATAACTGCTAATGGACAAAGCACATGGGTAGAAGCGTTACCTATAGCCTTTAGGACTACCCCTAAAGAGAAACATGGACTGTCACCTTTTGACATATTATTTGGGCGACCGCCCAGGAGACTACATTCATCTCTTGTGCAGCCAGAGGCAGTGACTTTAATGAATGGACATTGCTAATTGGCAAATGTGTTTTCTGATACTTTTTCCACCAGACACAAGTGAAGGAACACATGGACTAAAGGCAGGAGATTGGGTGTATATCAAGAATTACACACCCCAGACTACTTTGTCCCCTAAGTGGAAAGGACCATTTCAGGTCATTCTTGTGTCTCCTACTGCAGTGAAGCTGAAAGACTATAAGTATTGGGTGCATGGTTCACACTGCAAAAAGGCTGTGACTCCAAAAGAAAATATAAGCCGGTCTGCCGCTGGCAAGAATTGTTCTGTACCTTTACCTTCCAGGTCTCCTCCACTGACTCGTGCGCGAGCAAGAAGACTGCAGAATGAATCTCCTAGGGCCTAAGATGAATGTGAAGCTCTGGAGTGTTATCCTCTGCGGTGGAGTGGTGGTATGGATTACAGTCATGGCATATGAATGGACATACAAGAAAGAAAAGGGTAAGATACAAGACACTTTTCTTTTTAATGCTACTGTAATGGAAGAAATGTCACAACTTGAACCGGTTTCAGATGCAAGCTGCCAAGAAACTGAATATCACTAATTGCTGGATATGCACACATGCACCTATTTCTCATAAGACTTTCTCCTCTTTGTTAGGAATACCTAGCACTCTAGCTAAAATGGAGGACAGTGCACACTTTGGTGATGTTAGTAGAACAATGATTGACAGAGTCATTTCACTCCTACTGTTCACAAATGCTTCATTGAGAAAACCAGCTATTTGCATTAACTTTACTCGAACCTACACACCTGAGTTACTTTCCCAGGGTTACCAGGATACTACCCGATTGATTGGGAATTCCAATTGCATGGATAATCCCGATATCAAGTATTGGTTTGATGGTAAGGATGTTGTGTGGACTGACAGATATCAGGAATTACATGATTACACACACCGTCAACACTCCCGGAAAAATAATATGAAGCTATTGATGTGCCTGTAAGGATATAATTTCAATAAGGATTGTGCTGTTACTTCATTTGTGGGAAGAAAGCATATACTTGGGTTCCTCTGAATTCTAATGGGGTCTGTTACTTTAGTAGAGTTGTGCCTGCTACATGGTATATGGAGGATAATGACTTTCAAGAAACACAAATCCACAAAATACCTATACACTTTCTTAAAAAAGACTTTGTGCACCTTGTTAAAAGGAACCTCACTGATCAGTCAGCTCCAGGAGAAGATGAAATCCCAAGAGGACAAGAGGAAGAAGACTCCGAAACTAATGTGAAAAGTGATGATTCTCCTGATAGGCCTACATTTTATCCTAAGTCAGATGATAATTTCACAAGTATTGAATCACATGACAGAGAGATTAAACCATTGTTTTCTATTCCTTGGGTAAATAGATGTTGCATTAAAAAGGCTTTCAGTTTCATCATTGATTTGGCAGACCTGATGGATAACATTACTGCCTTGTATGATAGAAACTTTATAGCCCTTGCTATAGAATTAAAGATGATCAAGAAGGAGGTTTTGCAGCACCGGCTGATGCTGGATTATCTCACGGCCAGTCAAGGAGGAATATGCGCCATAGTGGGAGCTACTTGTTGTAACTACATCGGAAATGATACTAAGACTGAAGATGCCATCATTTCACATGTGGAAAAAGTACAACAAATGAAGGTTAAATTTTGCAAAGAACATACCGAAACTACTTGGGTTGAAGGTAACTGGGAAAGCTGGCTTTCCTGGCTCAATCCTCTCAACTGGTTTTCTGGTATTGCAGGATGGTATTTTATACATTGTAGGAATTAGGTGTACATGTTATACAAATGAATTAGGTGTACATGTTATACAAATGTTGTTTGAAAATAATCACACGTGCTGGTACTAATATTGGTTCTTAAGCCCTTAAGGTCTCGAGTCAGAACTGCTCATGAGATGGTGATCCGTATACCTGGAGATCAACTTAAAGACACAGAAGAAGCTTAAAAGGGATACCGAAATAATTCTAAACACAGGAGGGGCTGTGAAGATATAGGAAATATAGGAAACATATCTTTTACTTATCCAGAGTTCCTCTTCAATATGAAATTGTATTTTTGCACTTAACTTGTTTTTCTCTTCTGTTTCTGAATTCTTTTGGTATTGCAACACATGTGGTTGACCAGTTGACATTAAAATGTTCTGCCAATGATATGACACAATTCTCGGAAAAGATGTGATAGGAAAGATGTTGACGCAGAAAGTCCCTGTTTAAAAGCCAAATTAATTTCTTGCAAATAATTATTCTTTCTTTCTGTCAAAATAACTTGACAGTTGAAATTAGCCAGGTCAAAGTAACCCAGAAAACTCAGAACACTGGCCAAGAACTGTGTTAAAATATAGAGTGAAATACTTATTGAAATACGTACTTGTGATGTGTAACTTTGGGCTTGTGCCCGCCATAAGATTACTGTATAACCCTTCTCTATAAATATCTGAAATCATTTGTAAACGGGACCACTCCTGACTCAGAAGGATGGTCCGCTGTACAGTGTATATTCTTGAGTAAACCTATATGAGACGATGCAGCTCTATTGGCGTTGATGTCCTTTATTTCAAGGTTCATCTTTACAAATGTAATATAGTCAAAATGCTTTTATTAAAAGAAAACGCTCCCCACACCGGGGTACTCACATGGCACTGGTGCGTCAGTGCACCCTAGGGATCACAGTGTCATCATCAGGGGGATGTGATCCCTGTGTCGAAGACGCGTAGGGGAGGGGCCAGGACGGAGAGACTGACACAGACTTTACACCAGCGCTGTCTCAGCACAGCATACCGCACCAAACTTCCACTAATTTTGCATAGAAAGCCGTTATAGTAGGGTGCACTGACGCACCAGTGCCATGTGAGTACCCCGGTGTGGGGAGCGTTTTCTTTTAATAAAAGCATTTTGACTATATTACACTATATAGTTTCTTTTCATTCTATGTATGGAGCCACATTGTTTCCAGCTGGAGGAGTGGAGCAGACACTGAGACTGAGCCCAGGGGTGGCTCCAAAGCAATTTTGGACTCAGGGTAGAAGCTGAGTCACACGCTCTGAGGTGAGCACATTAGCTTAAGGGGGTCACGAAGGAGCACAGGAGCATGTTTTGCAGCACTCAGGATATCTTCGGTATGATGTTGGATTGTTGTCACAGCTGAACACTACCTGCACGCATTGTTTTCTAATCACTGCTGGACATTATTTGCACACACTATTGAGAGTGCCATAGAGAAATTTTTTTTTTTTTTCATTTAAGAAAAGTAGGTTACTGTGTATTGAGCACTAAGCACACTATTTATGTTGATTAAGACACTATGTATGGTGTAAAAAGCACTAATAAGCACTAATTTATGGTGTAATAAGCACTTGTTTTTTCACACCTTGTTTATTTATTCTACATTCATATTATTTGTATTTAATATTATCGTACTAGTAAGCACAAAGTTGGTTATTATTAATTTTGTTTTTGGGGTCACCCAAGCGCAGCGCATAACTTGTAAATTTACACTAAAATTATTGTGAGCAGAATTGCGCACTCCTTCTACACAAAGTGTGAATGGGGTCTTAGGTGCAAGGGATCCCTACCATACTAGAATCATTGCAGTCTTGGGGCTTGTTTACCCAATTAAGGACCGGAAGATTTTCCCCCTTAATGACCAGGCCATATTTCGCGATGCGCAACTGTGTCGCTTTAACTGACAATTGCGCGGTCGTGCGAAGCTGTACCCAAACAAAATGGATGTCCTTTTTTTCCCACAAATAGAGCTTTCTTTTGGCGGTATTTGATCACCTCTGTGGTCTTTTTTTTTTTTTTGTGCGCTATAAACAAAAAAAGAATGTATGGGGTAAATCCGTGCAGTGGTTAAAAAGTTATATATATAGAGCTGCTGCCTCTACAAATACAATTCCACCTAGGTGGAGTGTATTAGAAAGTGTATGGAAAGCAAGAGTAGGTATGGCGCTGTCCTTATGGAGTAAAAACATTTTTTCACATGGGGAACAATTTCTCTGTTTAGTGCTTAGTGTATTTAATTTCTGTGAATCTTAAGTGATGTATATAAATAATAAACATTAACAAGAACCTTGAATAAAAGATGAATAAAACTGAAGTTCCTGTGTGTGCCGGGAATAAATAAATAGTGGTTTCTTTAACTACATGAATAGTTTAAGTCACAAACTGTGATTAATACAAGGTTAAATTGGTTAAATTTCAGAATAAAGTGCCACAATCTTATATTTCGTTATCTATATGCAAAATGACAACGTGCAAATAGTGCAGAAAAAAGGTGCTGATATTACAACAAAGTGACTTGTGCTAAATTATACAAAAAAGTGACTTGTGCATTAAATCCAGTGTTGTTGGATAAGAAAAGTTCCATTGATTGAAGGAAAAAGTCTTTTGGAGTAGTTCCGAGGGAATCCCCTCTCTAGAAAACAAATTGATATGGGAAACTTCTTGTCCAGGTGCTGGCTGGTTAATAGTGCCTCAATAGCGTGCTCTTATTCTGCTTGCACTCACCGGATTCACTTCCCCCTACAGGGGTGCAGGCAGTCACAGTATTTGACACTGTGTAGCATTCCTGGATGTTCCCGGTCTGTGCTTTTACATGTTGTTTTGCTGTTTCACATATAAAGGAAAGGAGGGATGCCCATAGTGTAAAACCGTAATAAGAAGCTTTATTGTAACTGGTAAGTTAATGTACTCACATTTACCAGGTAAAAAACGAGCATGAAAGAAAGTGTCATGAACAACATATGTTCGTTTGGCTGGAGATGCTGCAAGACGTCCATGAGTCCCGCCCTACGCGCGTTTCGTCATCAGACTTCTACTGGGGCGTCCATCTTGCTGCACCTCATCAGTTTAAATAGTGCGCCACGTGTTTAGTGCAGTTGCGTGCTGATGTATTGGCGGCCATTTTTATAGGGATACTGGAGACCGAAGCCTAAGGCGCGCAGTTGCGCACTGATATGTTGGCAGCCATAATTTTGTTGGTAATGGGAACCGAAGCCTGAGCCGCTAACAAGAACACATTAATTAGCGGTGCTCGGCTATGTTATTCGTCCTTTTTACTGCCGCAATTTAGACTGACATCCGGGTCAGTGACACAGCCCGGGGCAATGTCCATAATGTCTAGAGAGTTTTCCAATGTCAATGCACGCACTGGGCACACTATTAAATGGTGCAAATAACAATTTAATACACAGATTACATAATATTTGAGAATATTAGAAAATATAAAAAAATATGAGAATAAAAATAGAAAAAATTAAAATACACATATTTATAGTGAAATTACAAAAAAAAATAAGAATGTATAAAATGGTAAGAATTCCCAGGTACTCGTGAATGGAATTAGTGAGAATAAGCAGCTTTATGTACCTCAGACCCATTGAAACTTGTTTGTATATATTAAAAATGGTGTTTATAAGTGGTATTGTAAGCGTTGCATAAAGATAAAAATACCTATACTGAGTTAGGTGGTGCAATTTATTGTTAAATTATTATAGGTATGGCAAGTTTTTAGGGGAGACCTATTGGTGTTTTATCCTGGGGGATATTCGTAGGTTTAATAATTGGAGTCTCTGTTGTAAAACAGTGATAGGGACAGTGTGAAAGTTCAACGCTGAACCTAAGTGATATATGAGTATTGAATCTTGGTATGTGATCCTGGATAATCCTTATGAATTAAAATTAATATTCTTGGGAGTATTCGTTGGAAGTCTAGAGAGCATTTTTTCATGTATTTCAGTGAGGGGTAATGATTATATAGTGTAATATTGTTGATTCGAGTCATGGAAGTTATCTTTTTACTTATTAGATGGCATTTCATATATGTTTGGATTGGTGTTGTTAGTATATAACTGTTTGCTGGTGGATCTAGAAATTAGTGAGAAAACAGTTTAAATCGACATCAATGTTCATTCCTGCTGGTTGGAGGGTATCTAACCAATAAATCCATTTGGTCTCATTTTGTGAGATTTTGACTTTCTTGTTGTCCCCCCTCCAGTGTCCTTTGATTTTGTCAATCCCGTAGAACACCATACAGGTTGGATCTTTATTATGATGGTTTTTGAAGTGTCTTGAGACGTTGTGTTTGTGGAATCCATTTCTTATGTTGGTAATATGTTCGCTGATTCTTACATGCAGCTGTCTAGTCGTCCTGCCCACATATTGTATGTGGCACGGACATTCCAAAATGTAGGTCACGTGGGTACTATTACAGGTTATGAGCTCTTTGATGTTGTATTCCTTTCCATTGGTTGCTGATCTAAATTTTGTTATTTTCCTGTTGTTTTTTTGCTGCTTTTACATGGTAAGCACTTCCCACATTTAAAAAATCCTTTTAGGTTTTTTATTATTTTTTTCTGCTTCGGTGGATCAAGAGCATTGTGCACTCGTTTGTTTCTGAGAGGTGGAGCTTTCCTGTAGATGAAGCTAGGTTTTCTTGGCAGTATGGAGTTCAGAGTTTTGTCTGATTGCAAGATGGGCCAGTGTTTTTTTTATTATGGACTCCATGGTTTTGTATTGCCTATTGTAACCTGTTAGGAAGGCCATGTCCATGTTTTTGTTCTTTTTCTTATCATTGTGTGTTGATTTACCTTCTATTAGTATATTTCTGTCCATTTTTTTCACTTTATCTTTCAAGTTCATTAACACTTTCTTGTATCCTTTCTCAACAAATCTACTAATTATAATACTTGCTTGTTCTTCATAGTCATTTACGTTGCTGCAATTTCTGTGTATCCGCATTAATTGTCCCTTTGGAATGTTTCCAATCCATTGTGGATGGTGGCAGCTACTGGTTGGAATATATCCATTTCTGTCAGTGCTCTTAAAAAATGTCCTGGTATTTAGATCCCCATTGTTTTTGTATATCTGTAGATCTAAGTAGTTTATACTTTGTTTGTTCCAACTGCCAGAGAAGGTAATTCCATATATATTGCAATTTATTTCATCAAAGAAGGCTTGTAGTTCTTCCTCCGTACCTCTCCACACAATAACTATATCGTCTATATATCGCCGATATAACTTCAGATTTCTTCTCTGTGTACTTCACTATTTAAACAAAAAAAGAGCGACAATTTTGAAATTTTTACTTTTAGCTGTAATAAATATTCCCTCAAAAAAATTGTCTTCATCAGTTTAGGCCAATATCTATTCTGCTACATATTTTTGGTAAAAAGATTGCAATAAGCGTATATTGATTTGTTTGCACAAAAGTTATAGCATCTACAAAATAGTGGATAGATTTATGGCGTTTTTTTTTTTTTTTACTAGTAACGGAGGCGATCAGTGATTTTTAGCGGGACTGCGACATTGCGGCGGACAGATCGGACACCTAACTGAAATTTTGACACTTTTTTGGGGAACCAGTGACATTATTATAGTGATCAGTGCTAAAAATATGCACTGTTATTGTACTAATGACACTGGCAGGGAAGGGGTTAAGACTAGGGGTGACCAAAGGGTTAAATGTGTTCCTCAGTGTGTTTACTAACTGTATGGGGGACTGTGTGACTGGGGAAACACACAGATCCATCTTCCTGCATAGTAGAAAGACATGATCTGCGTGATCTCCCCTGTCAGAATGGAGATTTGCCTTGTTTACACAGGCCAGGCAGATCCCCATTCTGTCACTGCGAGGAATGATCGCGGGTGGCCGGCGGACATCGAGTCCACCCCACCCGCTGATTGGCTCCCCACTGGTCACAAATCGATGTGTACGAGCCGGCGTACAATGATGGCGATTCGCAGGAACCAGCCGCATTGCCACAGTACAACTGCAGCGGCTGATCCTTAAGCGGTTAAATTAATGGTGTAAAAATGCAGCACAACCACAAGGTTTTACCGCCCCCAACTGCTCTCCCTTTAGATGAAAGGGCAGTGGCTGGGAGTGAACACATGCCATCAGAGGAGTAACTAGAACCTTCAGGGCCCCGGTGCAACAAATCATAAAGGGCCCCCCTTGACCTGTGGCTGCTCCCCCCCCACAATGGCGAAACACCAGGGCCTGATCACAAGTGCGACCTTTGTGACCCTGGTAGTTTCAACACTGGTGTCAGTAGTTTTATTTTTGTTATTTGTTTATTAGTTTGACCATTTCATTTTATTTATTTCTACAATGGTATTTTTTATTAATTTTTACATTTTTTTAGGAGCCCTTTCGGGGGGTTTTGTTGTGATATCAGGGGTCGAAACAGACCTCTGATATTTCACCTTTGAGACAGAGAAAGAAGATTGAGGCACAGCCCTCAATCTCCATCTCTGCAGTCTCAGCTGCACAGAATGAATGGATAGGAATAGCTCTGAACAGAGGCTTCCTGTTCATTTGAAGCATAGTAAACACAGTTTGTTATGCCTCAGTTATGAATGAACAGTCAGTGATCAGTACACATCACTGACTCTAATCATTAAGACAAGGAAGGTGTGAATGATACATTTACCAACCCCTTGCCCGCTCTCCATTCTAACAGATCCCCTGCAGCAGCTGGTGGGAGAGGAGAGGGGGAACCCAGCAGTGCTGCGGGGGATGAGGGAGCCAGGGGAGTACACAGGGGCCTGGAGGCAGCAGGAGGTAGATAGGAGGGGCATTGGGGTGGCATGTAGAGGAACCAATCCCCTCCATTTTGGAGGGGATTGGTTGCTTTATATGCCACCCCCACTGCCCCTCCTCTACACGCCGCAATAGTGACCTATTTACATACCCCCCCCCCGGTCCCCTCCATCCTGGAACAAATCCTCTCCACTCCCCTAATCGTCTCCAGCACAAATTATCTTAAAGATAAAAATGAGAACCGCGCTGCAAACAAGTGTGATACAATATAAATAGATCTCAAAGGGATCCACATAAATATCAAAAAGAAAAAGAAAAAACATTAAACACAATCCATGTGAAAGTAAAGTCCATGTGAAAATAAAATAATGAGAGAAATCACATCAGTGGATTTAAATCCAAATATACCGTATTTATCGGCGTATAACACGCACTTTTTTCCCCTTAAAATCAGGGGAAAATCGTGGGTGCGTGTTATACACCGATCCCCGCCGATCCCTGCTGATTGTGAGCGGAGCAAGCGCAAGAGATATACACATAGCCGAGTGTACTTGGCTATTCTCGGCTCTACTCACAGTCATGGGCGGGACTGCGAGAGGAGCCGAAACTAGCCGAGTACACTCAGCTATGTGTTTGTCGGCGCCGCTCGTTCCTCTCCTCTCGCAATCAGTGGAGATGGGCGGTGTAACGATATCAAGTACGGGACATGACAAGCTGTAGCTAGCTGCCATCTTGTGTGGAAGTAGCCATGACAGTTTTTGCTAACCATGTAACCTCACAGAGAACTCTGAACTCCGTCTTCCCCACCTTAGGAATTCAAAGCTTTTTAAGTTCAACAAAAAGGTTATCTCAACAGAGAAAACAGAGCAGGCTAAGTCAGTAGGAAAACATTTGTTGTAAGGGCAGTGTTCAGGCCTGTCGTAAAACTGTCACCCTCCCCATTCAGAGCCCTAACAGACCTCGGTCGTAAAGTTTCTGAATACACCTCATAAGAAAAAGTATGAAATTTCAGCATGTTTCATAACTTCTGACTTAGTAATAGCACAGACATAATCTGGACATATTTAGCTTCCTCAGATAATATGGAACGTTTCAAGTCCAGACACCCCTATGTCAGGTCATATGGGAAACCCCTGGGACCACTTATTCCTCCAAAGCAGGCTATACGTTATAGATATGGCATGTTTAGACTTGTTTTGAAGGAAATCTCAAGTTGAATAATAATATGGATATTTGGAGTCTGTAAACCCTATAGATGCAGATATATGAACATGTATTACAAAATGTACCTGGGACGTGGTCATGAGTGTAGACACCTCCCAGCAACCAACCCCTACACCAGCTGACCAGATGATTGGTTACTGGTCGCTGTCAACACCCCTTCTGATTTGACAGAAAAGAGGAGATACCAAGACAATGGTGAGTTCTCCTTTTACCATCCAAGAAGAAACATCTGCCAAGTCGAGAACCGATTACCTAGCTCATCGATTGAACTCTGATCAACCCTCGGACATTAATTGCAAGTATCCTTCCTTCCCAATTCTACCTTATTGCTTTGTGGCTGTATATTGTCTTTATTTTTTGAAACATCTTTTTTCTGTAAATATTTTATTTGCATCAACCTTGACCTTTTCATAATAAACCCTTATGTTGAAAAGTGTTAACCTTGTCTCTAAAGCTCCTAATGCAAGCTATAAACGAACCTGCCTCTTGAAGGGCGCTACTGTTGTAGAGTAAGACTCTGAGCAGACCTGTCTGTAGTGGCAGTGTGTGTGGCAGACGCTTATTCTAAAATTATAATTGGTATTGCAAAATTACGAGTCTCCCCCGGCTCGGTCTTGTAAACGGGGGTGGTGGCAGTTAAAGGGTTAATTGTGTAATTAGCCCAGTGACAATCACTCTCAGGCTGCTCACACCTAGATTGTGGTCCTGCAAGCTGGAAAATCTTTGTGCTGGGCGCAGCTGAGAGTGGCATTGTTACGTAAGTGACAGCGTGGTGTGAGGTTGGCCGGTCCTTTGTCGCGAGTTAGCGAGGAGGGCAGGGATCTGACACCCGCGTTCGTCACATATTGGCTGGCAGCGTAGCGGGATAGTTTCGCATTAAGAGCATTCAGTGCATTGTTAGGAATTAGCTCTGCACTGAAGGATTGTAACCTTTGTGGAAACAGTCCTTAGAGACAAGCTGGTGCATATTTTTTGATTTTGATTTTTTCAAGAGAGACATACAGCAACAACTCTTTCCTACACCTTCTTCCTATCTCTTCTTTCTGTTCTATCTCTTCTGCTTGCAAAATGTCTGGGTTATCAGCATATAAAAAGATGAGCAAGAATGAACTGACTGTTGAGTGCACAGAAAGAGGAATTGACGTTGGTGGCAAAAATCGTGAAGGCTTGATACATGCCTTACAGGAGTTTGATATCCGTGCACACCAGAACCTGGGGGAAACTGGACCAGAAAGGGTTTCCACTACTCCAGAGCCCAGTGGTTCAGAGGCAGCCTCACCAGATGGGCAAGCAGAGACTGACACTGGAATACCACGGATTGTTACCTCCAAGCCACCACAAGAGCAGGCTAGCATCAGATTGCCTGAAACCATCATAGACTCTCTTCAAATGCAAGAAACTCTACAAAACCTCAGGGAGACGGATCCTGTGGTGTACCTGCAGTTTCTGGAACGCCAGGCTGAGCGAGAAGAGCGCAGGGCTGAGCGAGAGGCGGCAGAACGCCAGGCTGAGAGGGAGGCTGATCGTCGGCACGAATTGGAGATGGCTAGACTCCAGCAGCAGCGACAGGCTCAGAACCTCGGATCCCTAGAGCACAGGGATGCCTCTCTGCCAGTGATCCCAGCATCCAAATTTCCAGTTATGGAAAAGGACAGTGACATTGACGTGTATCTACTGTCGTTTGAAAAAACTTGCCGTCAGTACCATCTGCCCCCAGCACAATGGGCCCGGTACCTGACACCAGGGCTACGAGGCAAGGCCCTGGATGCTTATGTCGAACTGTCAGAAGAACAGTGCGACGATTATGCGGCCCTAAAAGCTGCAATCATCCAAAAGTTTCAGCTAACCCCGGAAGTGTACCAGAAGCGTTTTAGGTCCTTGCAAAAGGGGCCTGGGGACTCATACATGGATGTGGTAGGTCGCTTACGTACCACATTCCGGCAGTGGACTAAAGGCTTGAAAGCCGATTCTTTTGAATCCCTGGAAGATCTTATGATTGCAGATCAACTTTGGCACATCTGTCCTACAGACGTCAGACAGTTTGTGCTGGAGCGAAAGCCAGCCTCTGCCAAAGCAGCAGCAGAACTGGCAGATACCTATATCCACTCTCGGGTATCTGACCATCGCAAGGCTCCTCTGAATGGCTGGAAAGGAGGGAAATCGCACACGGCAACCCCTCCTCTGCCTACCAAACAACTTCCTCAGCGGTCGGAACCTGCAACTCCTGGAGCCAAGGCCTTCCTAACGGACAAACGCAAATGCTACAACTGTGGGGGAGCCGGACATCTCAGGGCGCAGTGCCCTGAGCAGAAGAAGACGACATCACCTGGCCATCCGGCTAGCAACCCTTCCGCTGTGCTGCTCGTCAGTGGGAAACCTCCCGGAACCAATGCCAACTTGCAGCCAGTCATCGTAGGCCACCGGACTGTAACAGGCTTTCGTGACACCGGAGCCGAAGTCACATTGGTCAGACCAGAGGTTATAGAAGAAACAGACATCATCCCAGAGAAGTTCCTTACCCTCACCGGAGTTGGGGGGACCCGTTCCTGTGTACCCCGTGCCTATGTTTTTATTGATTGGGGTGCCGGAAGTGGGATGAGAGAGGTGGGTGTCTCGGAGGAGATCCCCACTGCAGTGTTGTTGGGTTCTGATTTAGGTACCCTTGTTTCATACTATGCCCCTGCTAAAAGCACCCCAGATGCTCCCACGGATCTCTCTGGACCTCCCAAGGTACTGTTTACAGATGTTGGGGTAATATCTGGGCAACCTGTAGATGGACAGAGGGAAGGGGAGGGTGGAGTGGAAGTGCAAGGTCCTCCTTCTTCAGAGACAGGAGAGAAGGCCCCCTTGCTAGTGAAGGTAACTGATGTATGTTCCAATGATGCTGAACTGATAAAGGTTAAATGTGATGATGATGATGATGATGATAATGATGATGATGCCTTGCCAGTATTGGTGGTCACTCGCAGTGCTGCAAAGGCAGCCGAGGTGCAGGCCCTGGTCGCAGAACATCAGGAGGAGGTCTCTGGGCCCTCTCCCTGTTCTGACCCAGTGGACTCCACCTCTGTTGAGCCTCAGCAGCTGTCCATGTTTGCCACAGGACTGCTGGCTGGGACCTGTTGTTCCGCCTTTGAAACAGCACTGCAGACAGATCAAACACTAGCACAGCTCAGGAGTCTAGCTGATCGCCCCCCTGCCGAGAATGACAAACAAAAGGTCTATTGGGACAAAGGTAAACTGTACAGAGAAAATATGCCTGCAGAGGGGAATGAGGCTGACCTAGGTAGCAGGCAGCTGGTTGTACCCAGTCAATTTAGGGGACAGCTGCTAAAAGTGGCTCATGAAATTCCCCTCGCAGGGCACTTGGGGATCACTAAGACCCGAGGGCGGTTGATACATAACTTTTATTGGCCTACAATGCTCGCTGACATAGCTGACTACTGTCGGTCCTGTGTTACCTGCCAGCGAGTTGGCAAGGCAGGGGATGTACACAGGGCTCCGCTAAAACCTTTGCCTGTGATTGACGAACCTTTTAAGAGGGTGGCAGTGGATATCATTGGGCCTTTGGCCATCCCTAGCAGTTCAGGCTAACGTTTTATCCTTACAGTTGTCGACTATGCCACGCGTTATCCAGAGGCGGTGGCTCTCTCCTGCGTCCGGGCAGACAAGGTCGCTGATGCTCTGCTGGGAATCTTCACAAGAGTGGGATTCCCGGCTGAGCTCATCAGCGATCAAGGCCCTCAGTTTGTGTCCGACTTGATGCAGGCTCTCTGTCGGAAAATACAGATGACGCATATCATGGCCAGTCCTTATCACCCACAAACGAACGGTTTGTGCGAGCGTTTCAATGGAACCTTGAAACAAATGTTGTGCACCTTTGTGCACTCCCAGGGTAAGGACTGGGAACGATATCTGCCTCATCTGCTGTTTGCTTACAGAGAGGTGCCTCAGGAGTCCACAGGCTTTTCGCCATTTGAACTTTTGTACGGACGGAGGGTAAGAGGACCCCTGGACCTAATCCGTGAGAACTGGGAGGGCAAGATTGCCGACTCAAAGGTCTCTGTTGTGGATTATGTCCTAAAATTCAGAGATAAAATGGAGACGCTGGTGGAAATTGTGCGGGAGAACATGACCCAGGCCCAGACTAGGCAGAAAGAGTGGTATGACCGTAATGCTAGGGAGCGGACCTATGACATTGGTCAGAAGGTGTATGTTCTGCTTCCCCTGCGGCAGAACAAACTCCAAGCAGCATGGGAAGGCCCGTACACCATCACCCAGCGTCTGAATGATGTCACCTACTTGGTCAGGTTGGGAGAAGGGCGTAGACGGCAGAAGGCCATTCATGTTAACATGATCAAAGCCCATCATGAGCGCACGGCCTATGTCATGCCGGTCTGCAGCAGGCCAGAGCCCGAGGAGGCTGATCCACTTCTGGACCTGCTAGCAGACACCAGGGAGGTAGACTCAGAACTCCTGATAAACTCCAATCTTACCCCCACCCAGGTACCTGGACTGAAGCGAGTGCTGGCAGTACATGGTAGCAGGTTTACGGGAAAACCTGGGAGGACACACCTCGCTGTCCACCAGGTGGACACCGGGGCACATCCCCCCATTAAACAGTCGGCCTATCGCGTCTCCCTGGAGGTGCTGGCCGACATGAAAAGGGAGGTGGAGAAAATGCTGCAGCTTGGGGTGATTCAGAAGTCCCACAGTGCCTGGGCGTCCCCAGTAGTCTTGGTCCCCAAAAAGGACCAGACGACCAGGTTCTGTGTGGACTACCGGAAGCTGAATGCCATCACTACTGCAGATGCCTACCCCATGCCCCGGATTGATGAGTTGTTAGATAGGCTGGCGGCCGCCCGTTATATAACAATCATGGATCTGAGCAGGGGGTACTGGCAAATTCCTCTGGCCCCTGAGGCTCGGGAAAAGTCGGCCTTCATCACCCCATTCGGATTGTTCGAGTTTACCGTCATGCCGTTTGGGATGAAGAATGCCCCAGCTACCTTCCAGAGAGTCATGAATGACTTACTGGAGGGGCTGGAAACCTTTGCCGTAGCCTACTTGGATGACATCGCCGTGTTCAGCCCTACCTGGGAAGAACACCTGGTGCACCTGTCACAGGTCCTAGACCAACTGACAGCCGCCAATCTGACTGTCAAACCCAGTAAGTGTCAGATTGGCATGACTGATGTGCAGTACTTGGGACACCAGGTAGGAGGAGGTACCCTGAAACCCGAGACAGGGAAGGTTGAGGCCATCCTGGCCTGGCCTACCCCTCAAACCAAAAAGCAGGTTATGTCTTTCTTGGGGACCGCTGGCTACTATAGGAAATTTGTATGTAACTATAGTAGCCTGGCCAAACCTCTGACTGACCTAACCAAAAAGAAACTGCCCAAGGTGGTGTCTTGGACACCAGAATGTGAGCAGGCATTTCAGGCCTTGAAGGGGGCGCTGGCCAGCGCACCTGTGCTGCAGGCTCCAGACTTCACCCGCCGTTTCCTTGTGCAGACGGATGCCTCTGCCTTTGGATTGGGTGCAGTCCTGAGCCAGGTGGACGAGGCCGGAGAGGAGCATCCCATCCTCTACCTGAGCAGGAAGCTGCTTCCCAGGGAAGTAGCATATGCCACGATCGAAAAGGAGTGTCTTGCGATCGTGTGGGCTCTCCAGAAGTTACAAACGTACCTTTATGGACGGCACTTCACTGTGATCACGGATCACAATCCCTTGAGCTGGCTAAATCGTGTTTCTGGGGAGAATGGCAAACTACTTCGGTGGAGCCTAATTCTTCAGCAATACGATTTCACCATCCAGCATAAGAAAGGCAGCGCCCATGGCAATGCTGATGGGCTGTCACGACAAGCCGAGCCCGCAGGAGTCGGTTGCGTCAGGAGGGAAATTGTAGTTCCCTCCCATGCAACCACCTAAGGGGGGAGGTGTAACGATATCAAGTACGGGACATGACAAGCTGTAGCTAGCTGCCATCTTGTGTGGAAGTAGCCATGACAGTTTTTGCTAACCATGTAACCTCACAGAGAACTCTGAACTCCGTCTTCCCCACCTTAGGAATTCAAAGCTTTTTAAGTTCAACAAAAAGGTTATCTCAACAGAGAAAACAGAGCAGGCTAAGTCAGTAGGAAAACATTTGTTGTAAGGGCAGTGTTCAGGCCTGTCGTAAAACTGTCACCCTCCCCATTCAGAGCCCTAACAGACCTCGGTCGTAAAGTTTCTGAATACACCTCATAAGAAAAAGTATGAAATTTCAGCATGTTTCATAACTTCTGACTTAGTAATAGCACAGACATAATCTGGACATATTTAGCTTCCTCAGATAATATGGAACGTTTCAAGTCCAGACACCCCTATGTCAGGTCATATGGGAAACCCCTGGGACCACTTATTCCTCCAAAGCAGGCTATACGTTATAGATATGGCATGTTTAGACTTGTTTTGAAGGAAATCTCAAGTTGAATAATAATATGGATATTTGGAGTCTGTAAACCCTATAGATGCAGATATATGAACATGTATTACAAAATGTACCTGGGACGTGGTCATGAGTGTAGACACCTCCCAGCAACCAACCCCTACACCAGCTGACCAGATGATTGGTTACTGGTCGCTGTCAACACCCCTTCTGATTTGACAGAAAAGAGGAGATACCAAGACAATGGTGAGTTCTCCTTTTACCATCCAAGAAGAAACATCTGCCAAGTCGAGAACCGATTACCTAGCTCATCGATTGAACTCTGATCAACCCTCGGACATTAATTGCAAGTATCCTTCCTTCCCAATTCTACCTTATTGCTTTGTGGCTGTATATTGTCTTTATTTTTTGAAACATCTTTTTTCTGTAAATATTTTATTTGCATCAACCTTGACCTTTTCATAATAAACCCTTATGTTGAAAAGTGTTAACCTTGTCTCTAAAGCTCTTAATGCAAGCTATAAACGAACCTGCCTCTTGAAGGGCGCTACTGTTGTAGAGTAAGACTCTGAGCAGACCTGTCTGTAGTGGCAGTGTGTGTGGCAGACGCTTATTCTAAAATTATAATTGGTATTGCAAAATTACGAGTCTCCCCCGGCTCGGTCTTGTAAACGGGGGTGGTGGCAGTTAAAGGGTTAATTGTGTAATTAGCCCAGTGACAATCACTCTCAGGCTGCTCACACCTAGATTGTGGTCCTGCAAGCTGGAAAATCTTTGTGCTGGGAGCAGCTGAGAGTGGCATTGTTACGTAAGTGACAGCGTGGTGTGAGGTTGGCCGGTCCTTTGTCGCGAGTTAGCGAGGAGGGCAGGGATCTGACACCCGCGTTCGTCACAGGCGGGACTGCCAGAGGAGCCAAAACTAGCCGAGTACACTCGGCTTTGTGTATCTCGCCGGCGCTCGCTTCTCTCCGCTCACAGTCAGCGGAGATCGGCGCCAATTTTAAATAATCAGAGACAGGCTGCAAAGGCACTGGGCAAGGCTGCAGAGGCACTGGGCAAGGCTGCAGAGGCACTGGGCAAGGCTGCAAAGGCACTGGGCAAGGCTGCAGAGGCACTGGGCAAGGCTGCAAAGACACTGGGCAAGGCTGCAGATGGACACTGGGCAAGGCTGCAGGAAGGCGGGTGCAAAGATGAGCAGAGGCGGCAGGTTGAGGTAAAGGGGAGGGGGATTTGAGTGGAGAGGATGGGGGAGGTTTGGGGTTCAAAGGTTAGCAGGGGTTTTGGGATGCAAAGGTGTACCGACAGGAAAAAAACGTAGATCACGTGTAGGGCAGCCCATTCCTTTCAATGGGCTGCTCTATGCGCTACAAATGCGGAAGAAGGTCCCAAACCCCTTTTTCAAAATCATACGGTGCCAAGGCACATGTCATGACTGTTGGATAACAAATGTGCTTACCCCCATTTTCTTAACCCCAACTTATATTCTCAATCTTAATAATTAAGACCACACCAAAGTTGGAGTAACAAAGGCCGTAGCAGCCTACTTTATTTAACAAAATATATAACTTTCTTCAAATTAATATCAAAAACATATCAGGAAAAACAACATCTGTTATACCACCCATGAACCTGTCTAACGTTGGTCTAAACAGGACTTAGTAAACCATCTGTGGCCATACCAATATTACACTGCGATCCCAATCAAGCGTATTAAAAATAGGCCTCAAGCCGACAAGCTGGCTCAGAGACTACCAATGACCGCAGTGCCCCCATTATCACTTCCCGGCTAACCTCCGTTAACCGGAAACCACCATCAGGACCCATAACAGCGATAGATCCCGAACTCTTACTTCTGCCATCTTCCTTCCCCTGCACAGACCAACGCCCGCCGCTGCCATGACATCACATAATCCATCACCTGTCTAAAAAAATGAAAAACCAACCTGCAAAACAATTTTATTAGGACAATCTCAGGGCGGGTGGGCGGGAACTTTTCTCCTCACTCTGTTAATCCTCCCAAGGTGGGGTCTACATTTATTGCTTTCTCTAGCCCCCACCCCCTCTGCCCCATAATACCATCCATTAAATTAATATCCTCCCTGTTGCCACTGTCATGCGCTCCCTGCGCCTAGGACTTTCATTCCCTGGCTCCGTGCTTTCTTGACTGTTAGATAACAGATATGCTTACCCCCATTTTCTTAACCCCAACTTATATTCTCACTCTTAATAGTTAAGACCACACCAAAGTTGGAGTAACAAAGGCCGTAGCAGCCTACTTTATTTAACAAAATATAAAACTTTCTTCAAATTAATATCAAAAACATATCAGAAAAAACAACATCTGTTATACCACCCATGAACCTGTCTAACGTTGGTCTGAGCAGGACTTCCTTCCCCTGCACAGACCAACGCCCGCCACAGCACCCAAAGGTAAACACCTTACCCTTGGGTGCCCCTCCACACCCTAAGTGCTCTCTCAATTTCTTCTTGCAATCCTAATGCCCACATATCAATTCCCAACTCATTCAGATGCACCCCGTCATTCCTCAAATATCTCCAGGTCTCAAACTCTAATTCTAAATGTCGAATAGCCAATACCCCATTCCGCACCACAAACTTGCTCAATTCCCTATTTATCTTTCTACGAGCCCTGTTAACACCCTCTACCGACCTAGCCATTCTCCATGTCGTCCTAGCTACCATGTCCGACCAGACAATGACCATTTTGGGGAATTCCTCCATTAAACGCCACACATCAAACTTAACGGCTCGCGCAAAATCCACCATCGATCTGATTCCCAAATCATTGCCGCCTTCGTGCACGACTAAAACGTCCGGCGGCATGTCCCTTTGCGCATAACGATGCACTTCCGAGACCAACCTACCCTACAACATACCCGGTATTCCCAACCACTTGATACAAGCCTCCTGCCTATCAAAACCCAACTGCCTGCCTTCATAACGATCATCTCCCCTTCGGGCTCCCCAACAAACGTAGGAATGGCCCATTATCCAGACCAGCCCTGCAACCGAACCTGAAATTAGAAGAAAACAAAGAAACACCAACCATGACTACCAGTATTCTTTTTCCAATCACAATTGAAGACTAATACCCCTTCTCCATTCTATAACCCCAACACTAGATGGGGCCGAACATATGATTTGAACCTACTGGATTTCCACCGCCCAATCCGCTTTACCGCCTCCACCTCCATCCCATGGCTACTTCTGTAGCTGCCCCTATTCGAAATGAGTGCGATGAAAATTCTGTCTCCTCCAACCCCAACACCTTGAGGCATTTCCGAAAAACCGCTACAAACTGAAAACACGATAAAGGGGGTACTGTCGATATGCACCAAAAAGGGGCCTTGTACCCCCGGACGTATAAGCAAAAATTCCTTAACCGCCCCCACTGGGCACAGGGGTGATCCCGTGATTGGATACACTTGTATCAGCTTACCTCTACCCCCCTGATCCGTTTTAGACCTACGTAGGAACAACGTTAAAACATCGTCACCACAGATAACCTCTTGCCACCCCAATCCTCCTTGTACTTTCGTGGAAGGATTAACCAATTCCCCTATCCTAAAGGCCCCAAAAAACGCCAACAAAAAAGCCACTTTAAACAGTGTGACTTCGTATCCTGAGGAACACACCCCACACAGGCGTGTCACCATACCCCCAGAATCTCAAAGGTTACGGGTCTCCTGGTATCCTTCCTTACCACCGATCGTCGATACTCTTTTAACGCCTGCCGAACCCAGAAATCTTTTGTGAAGTCGGGTTGCCCCTGCAACTTAAACAGGAAAGCTAACCCTGACAACTTTGCATTTAGAACTGACGCGGACACCCCTTCTTCCATCATTCTAGCTACGTAATAGAGTACCAGTAGTCTCACCTCCAGTCCAGTTGGCTCCTTGCCCACCCCCTGCACAAATCCAAGCCACTCCCGTTGGTAATGGGAACTGAAGCCTGAGCCGCTAACAAGAACACATTAATTAGCGGTGCTCGGCTATGTTATTCGTCCTTTTTACTGACGCAATTTAGACTGACATCCGGGTCAGTGACACAGCCCGGGGCAATGTCCATAATGTCTAGAGAGTTTTCCAATGTCAATGCACGCACTGGGCACACTATTAAATGGTGCAAATAACAATTTAATACACAGATTACATATTTGAGAATATTAGAAAATATTAAAAAATATGAGAATAAAAATAGAAAAAATTAAAATACACACATTAATAGTGAAATTATAAAAAAAATAAAAAATGTATAAAATGGTAAGAATTCCCAGGTACTCGTGAATGGAATTAGTGAGATTAAGCAGCTTTATGTACCTCAGACCCATTGAAACTTGTTTGTATTTCTTAAAAATGGTGTTTATAAGTGGTATTGTAAGCGTTGCATAAAGATAAAAATACCTATACTGAGTTAGGTGGTGCAATTTATTGTTAAATTATTATAGGTATGGCATGTTTTTAGGGGAGACCTATTGGTGTTTTATCCTGGGGGATATTCGTAGGTTTAATCATCGGAGTCTCTGTTGTAAAACAGTGATAGGGACAGTGTGAAAGTTCAACGCTGAACCTAAGTGATATGTGAGTATTGAATCTTGGTATGTGATCCTGGATAATCCTTATGAATTAAAATTAATATTCTTGGGAGTATTCGTTGGAAGTCTAGAGAGCATTTTTTCATGTATTTCAGTGAGGGGTAATGATTATATAGTGTAATATTGTTGATTCGAGTCATGGAAGTTATCTTTTTACTTATTAGATGGCATTTCATATATGTTTGGATTGGTGTTGTTAGTATATAACTGTTTGCTGGTGGATCTAGAAATTAGTGAGAAAACAGTTTAAATCGACATCAATGTTCATTCCTGCTGGTTGGAGGGTGTCTAACCAAAAAATCCATTTGGTCTCATTTTGTGAGATTTTGACTTTCTTGTTGTCCCCCCGCAGTGTCCTTTGATTTTGTGTTTGTGGAATCCATTTCTTATGTTGGTAATATGTTCGCTGATTCTTACATGCAGCTGTCTAGTCGTCCTCTCCACATATTGTATGTGGCACGGACATTCCAAAACGTAGGTCACGCGGGTACTATTACAGGTTATGAGCTCTTTGATGTTGTATTCCTTTCCATTGGTTGCTGATCTAAATTTTGTTATTTTCCTGTTGTTTTTTTGCTGCTTTTACATGGTAAGCACTTCCCACATTTAAAAAATCCTTTTAGGTTTTTTATTATTTTTATCTGCTTCGGTGGATCAAGAGCATTGTGCACTAGTTTGTTTCTGAGAGGTGGAGCTTTCCTGTAGATGAAGCTAGGTTTTCTTGGCAGTATGGAGTTCAGAGTTTTGTCTGATTGCAAGATGGGCCAGTGTTTTTTTTATTATGGACTCCGTGGTTTTGTATTGCCTATTGTAACCTGTTAGGAAGGCCATGTCCATGTTTTTGTTCTTTTTCTTATCATTGCGTGTTGATTTACCTTCTATTAGTATATTTCTGTCCATTTTTTTCACTTTATCTTTCAAGTTCATTAACTCTTTCTTGTTGTATCCTTTCTCAACAAATCTACTAATTATAATACTTGCTTGTTCTTCATAGTCATTTACGTTGCTGCAATTTCTGTGTATCCGCATTAATTGTCCCTTTGGAATGTTTCCAATCCATTGTGGATGGTGGCAGCTACTGGTTGGAATATATCCATTTCTGTCAGTGCTCTTAAAAAATGTCCTGGTATTTAGATCCCCATTGTTTTTGTATATCTGTAGATCTAAGTAGTTTATGCTTTGTTTGTTCCAACTGCCAGAGAAGATAATTCCATATATATTGGAATTTATTTCATCAAAGAAGGCTTGTCGTTCTTCCTCCGTACCTCTCCACACAATAACTATATCATCTATATATCGTCGATATAACTTCAGATTTCTTCTCTGTGTACTTCACTATTTAAACAAAAAAAGAGCGACAATTTTGAAATTTTTACTTTTAGCTATAATAAATATTCCCTCAAAAAAAATGTCTTCATCAGTTTAGGCCAATATCTATTCTGCTACATATTTTTGGTAAAAAGATTGCAATAAGCGTATATTGATTTGTTTGCAGAAAAGTTATAGCATCTACAAAATAGTGGATAGATTTATGGCATTTTTTTTTTACTAGTAACGGAGGCGATCAGTGATTTTTAGCGGGACTGCGACATTGCAGCGGACAGATCGGACACCTAACTGAAATTTTGACACTTTTTTGGGGAACCAGTTACATTATTATAGTGATCAGTGCTAAAAATATGCACTGTTATTGTACTAATGACACTGGCAGGGAAGGGGTTAAGACTAGGGGTGACCAAAGGGTTAAATGTGTTCCTCAATGTGTTTACTAACTGTATGGGGGACTGTGTGACTGGGGAAACACACAGATCCATCTTCCTGCATAGTAGAAAGACATGATCTGCGTGATCTCCCCTGTCAGAATGGAGATTTGCCTTGTTTACACAGGCCAGGCAGATCCCCATTCTGTCACTGCGAGTAATGATCGCGGGTGGCCGGCGGACATCGAGTCCACCCCACACGCGGATTGGCTCCCCGCTGGTCACAAATCGATGTGTACGAGCCGGCGTACAATGATGGCGATTCGCGGGAACCAGCCGCATTGCCACAGTACAACTGCAGCGGCTGATCCTTAAGCGGTTAAATTAATGGTGTAAAAACACAGCACAACCACAAGGTTTTACCGCCCCCAACTGCTCTCCCTTTAGATGAAAGGGCAGTGGCTGGGGGTGAACACATGCCATCAGAGGAGTAACTAGAACCTTCAGGGCCCCGGTGCAACAAATCATAAAGGGCCCCCCTTGACCCATGGCTGCCCCCCCCCCCCACAATGGCGAAACACCAGGGCCTGATCACAAGTGCGACCTTTGTGACCCTGGTAGTTTCAACACTGGTGTCAGTAGTTTTATTTTTGTTATTTGTTTATTAGTTTTGACCATTTCATTTTATTTATTTCTACAATGGTATTTTTTATTAGTTTTTACCTTTTTTAGGAGCCCTTTCGGGGGGTTTTATTGTGATATCAGGGGTCGAAAGAGACCTCTGATATTTCACCTTTGAGACAGAGAAAGAAGATTGAGGCACAACCCTCAATTTCCATCTCTGCAGTCTCAGCTGCACAGAATGAATTGATAGGAATAGGTCTGCACAGAGGCTTCCTATTCATTTGAAGCATAGTAAACACAGTTTGTTATGCCTCAGTTACGAATGAACAGTCAGTTATCAGTACAGATCACTGACTCTAATCATTAAGACAAGGAAGGTGTGAATGATACATTTACCAACCCCTTGCCCGCTCTCCATTCTAACAGATCCCCTGCAGCAGCTGGTGGGAGAGGAGAGGGGGAACCCAGCAGTGCTGCGGGAGATGAGGGAGCCAGGGGAGTACACAGGGGCCTGGAGGCAGCAGGAGGTAGATAGGAGGGGCATTGGGGTGGCATGTAGAGGAACCAATCCCCTCCATTTTGGAGGGGATTGGTTGCTTTATATGCCACCCCCACTGCCCCTCCTTTATACGCTGCAATTGTGACCCCTTTACATACCCCCCCCCCCCCCCCCAGTCCCCTCCATCCTGGAACAAATCCTCTCCACTCCCCTAATCCTCTCCAGCACAAATTATCTTAAAGATAAAAATGAGAACCGCGCTGCAAACAAGTGTGATACAATATAAATAGATCTCAAAGGGATCCACATAAATATCAAAAAGAAAAAGAACACAATCCATGTGAAAGTAAAGTCCATGTGAAAATAAAATAAGGAGAGAAATCACATCAGTGAATTTAAATCCAAATATACCGTATTTATCGGCATATAACACGCACTTTTTTTCCCTTTTCCCTGTTATAAGCCGATCCCCGCCGATCTCCGCTGATTGTGAGCAGAGCGAGCGCCAGCGATATACACATAGCTGAGTGTACTGGGCTATTCTCGGCTCTACTCACAGTCAAGGGCGGGACTGCGAGAGGAGCCGAAACTAGCCGAGTACACTCGGCTATGTGTTTGTCGGCGCCGCTCGTTCCTCTCCTCTCGCAATCAGTGGAGATGGGCGGGACTGCCAGAGGAGCCAATACTAGTACACTCGGCTTTGTGTATCTCGCCGGCGCTGGCTTCTCTCTGCTCACAGTGAGCGGAGATCGGCGCCAATTTTAAATAATCAGAGACAGGCTGTAAAGGCACTGGGCAAGGCTGCAGAGGCACTGGGCAAGGCTGCAGAGGCACTGGGCAAGGCTGCAGAGGCACTGGGCAAGGCTGCAAAGACACTGGGCAAGGCTGCAGATGGACACTGGGCAAGGCTGCATTAATGGGCATTTAAATGTAAGTTTTTTTCCTTAAACTTCCCTCCTAAAATTTTTTTTCCTTAAAATTCCCTCCTAAACTTGGGGTGCGTGTTATACGCCGGCGTGTGTTATACGCCGGCGTGTGTTATACGCCGGCGCGTGTTATACGCCGATTAATACAATAAATGCAAATAATCTCCAATAAAGTGCAATGAAGCCAATAAATCCTTCCAGTGTCACCACGTGAAAAAATCCGCCACCAGGTAAATTAAATGCTTACCAACGGCAAGCTGTGATACAGCTTGTAAATGAACCAGGCACACAATCTTGTTGAAATCCTAATATGGTGGACAATATAGGGGGAGGAAGACCAGGCAGACCAGGGTGGCTCCATCCACAGGATCAATGTATGAGTGGCAAGGAGGACCTGTAATTAAATTTTCTTAAACTTTTCAATTGTGTGTCATGCCAGCTGGCAGGGAGGGGCCTAACCCCAGCACAGGGAAAAGTTTCATTGTAACCAGTCTGATTACTCTGCAGTGACAACTCTGGATGTTTTTAAATCTCTGCTAAGGTGGATTGGGTTTTAAAGTCATTTAATGAAGACACCTGACCTCTGAATCACATTATATGAGACTGAAGCCTGGACTCAATGGATGTTTTCACCTTTAATTACAGGTCCTCCTTGCTGCTCTTACATTGATCTTGTGGACGGAGCCACCCTGGTCTGCCTGGCTATCCTGGTCATCCTCCCCCTATATTGTCCACCATATTAGGATTTCAACAAGATTGTGTGCCTGGTTCATTTACAAGCTGTATCACAGCTTGCCGTTGGTAAGCATTTAATTTACTTGGTGGCGGATTTTTTCATGTGGTGACACTGGAAGGATTCATTGGTTTCATTGCACTTTATTGGACATTATTTGCATTTATATTTGGATTTCAATCCACTGATGTGATTTCTCTCATTATTTTATTTTCACATGGACTTTACTTTCACATGGGTTGTGTTTAATGTTTTTTCTTTTTCTTTTTGATATTTATGTGGATCCCTTCGAGATCTATTTATATTGTATCACACTTGTTTGAGGGGTTCTCATGTTTATCTTTATTCTATTTGATTTTGCATATCCCACAATTTTAGAACTGCAGCTGTTTTTTGTGTTAGCGCTGTAATTTTTTCTTGTTTATACAAATTCTCTTAACCCCTCAAATCCCCCTTCCCAGTGCAACACCCGTCCATCCCAGTACAAATCCCCCCTTCCCCGCCAATGTTCCAGAGTGAGCACCCAGGACACTTGCTCCACATCTCTTACAGGGTGCTAGGGGTCCCAGATGCTGCAATTGCAGGTGGCATCTCTTTGACTGGGGGGGTAGGAGCATATGTGCTGGGGGGGGTGCTTTGGGAGGGGACAGGACTTGTGCTACAAGGTGTGGTGTCAAATCTGATTAAGGCAGGGCAAAAGGGGCAGCTGCCCCGGGCCCTGTCATTGTTGTGGGGCCCAAAGCAGCTGCCTCATACTTGCCAACCATCCCGGTTTAAATTCCCTCGTCCCTTAGGGCCCTTTACACTAGGGCGGTTTGCAGGCGCTATTGCGCTAATAATGGCGCCTGCAAACCGACCCGAAAGTGTCGCTGCTTTTATTCCAGTGTGAAAGCCCCGAGGGCTTTCACACTGGAGCGATGCGCTGGCAGGACGGTAAAAAAAGTCCTGCCAGCAGCATCTTCGAAGCGGTGAAGGAGCGGAGTGTATACCGCTCCTTCACTGCTCCTGCCCATTGAAATCAATGGGACGGCTCGGCTATACCGCCGGCAAAGCACCTCTGCAGAGCCCCCCTCTTTCAGCCCCCCTCTGTCTCTTAGCCCCGTCTCTCAGTCCCCCTTCTGTCTCTCAGACCCCCCCAACTCTCAGACCCCCTTCTGTCTCTCAGCCCCCCTGTCTCTCAACCCCCCTATCTCTCAGCCCCCCTCTGTTTCCCAGACCCCCCATCTCTCAATGTCCCCTTCGGTCTCTCAGCCCCCCTGTCTCTCAGTCCCCCTTCTATCTCTCACTCCCCCTCTGTCTCTCAGCCCCTCCTGTCTCTCAGCCCCCCTGTCTCTCAGTCCCCCCCGTTTCTCAGACCCCCATCTCTCAGCCCCCCTGCCTCTCAGTCCCCCTCTATCTCTCAGCCCCCCCTCTGTCTCTCAGCCCCTCCTGTCTTTCAGTCCCCCCTGTCTCTCAGCCCCCCTTCAGTCTCTCAGACTCCCCCATCTCCCAGCCCCCCTCTGTCTCTTAGCCCCCGTCTCTCAGTCCTCCCCTCTGTCTCTCAGCTCCCCTCTGTCTCTCAGCCCCCCCCACTGTCTCTCAGCCCCCACTGTCTCTCAGCCCCCACTGTCTCTCAGCCTCCCTCTCTGTCTCTGAGCTAGGGATTAGCTTCGAGTTTGAGTCAAACCCATGTTCGACCATTCGTCGAATTGCGAACGTTATGGGCCGTTAGCGCCAAATTTGAGTGGTGCGTCACGGCCCATAATTCCCTGCGGCATCGCAGTGCATTGCTGTCTGATGATTGACCAAGCATGCACTATGACCCGCATGCTTGGCCAATCACAGCGCCGTCTGTACAGAGAGCCATAATTGGCCAAAGGGTGGTTTTGGCCAATTATGGCTCAGGGGGTTTAGTACACACCCCACACTATATAAGGCTATACATCGGCCCTGTGTAGTGTGTTCTGGCGTCGAGAGAGAGCTAGAGAGAGAGAGAGAGACAGTGTCATTTGATTTAGGTTAGCTAGAGTAGCAGGCGAGTCAGTTAGCTGCACTTACAGTGTATTGTGTGTATATATATATATATATATATATATATATATATATATATATATATATGCATCCTAGGTGTTTTGTGTGTGTGTGTGTGTGTGTGTGTGTGTGTGTGTGTGTGTGTGTGTGTGTGTATATATATATATATATATATATTCTGTATTCAGTTTAGCTAGATCCGTTCCTGTTATTCTCTTCCTACTGACAGGCAGGCAGGTGTTTTTACAGTATTTACAGCTACCTGAAGAAAAATGCTGGTGTTCTTCTGATCCTATTAGTCCTATTAGCTACAGTATTTACAATTAGTGTAGTGCGTCCTATGCACAGTGTGCACCTAAAGCTACCTGAAGAAAATTGGTGGTGTTCTTCTGATCCTATTAGTACAGCAGGCAGCTGTAGTATTTACAAGTTAGTGTAGGTGGTCCTCTGCACAGTGTGCACCTAAAGCTACCTGAAGAAAATTGGTGGTGTTCTTCTGATCCTATTAGTACTGCAGGCAGCTGCAGTATTTACAAGTTAGTGTAGTGCGTCCTCTGCACAGTGTGCACCTAAAGCTACCTGAAGAAAATTGGTGGTGTTCTTCTGATCCTGTTAGTACCGCAGGCATCTGCAGTATTTACAGTTAGTGTAGTGCATCCTCTGCACAGTGTGCACCCAAAGCTACCTGAAGACAATTGCTGTTGTTCTGCTCCTATTAATACCACAGGCAGGCAGCTACAGTATTTACAGTTAGTGTACTGTGTCCTCTGCACAGTGTGCACCTAAAGCTACCTGAAGAAAATTGGTGGTGTTCTTCTTCTGATCCTTTTAGTACCACAGGCAGCTGCAGTATTTACAACTTAGTGTAGTGCGTCTTCTGCACAGTTTGCACATAAAGCTACATGAAGACAATTGGTGGTGTTCTTCTGATCCTGTTAGTACCGCAGGCAGCTGCAGTATTTACAGTTAGTTCACTGTGTCCTCTGCACAGTGTGCATCTAAAGCTACCTGTAAAAACTTGGTGGTGTTCTTCTGATCCTATTAGTACCGCAGGCAGCTGTAGTATTTACAAGTTAGTGTAGTGTATCCTCTGCACAGTGTGCACCTAAAGCTACCTGAAGAAAATTGGTGGTGTTCTTCTGATCCTATTAGTATCGCAGGCAGTCAGAGTGCTCTGTACATTGCCTGGTACAATAGGTAGCTCACACTTCACCCAAAGCTTTGGCAACCTCAAGATGACCACCACATGACCGCAGTGACATAACTCCGCTCCTATATGCATTATGCTTAAATAACAAATCCTGACATCAGCACGGCAACCGCCAACGCTGTCAGCGCGATACTGGAAATAATGTTATGGAACCAGCAGGAAGCTGGAAGTGATGCCTCTCCCTAGTCCCCTCCTCTGTCACTACGGAAACCACAGAAACGGTCCCCACAGGACAGAAGCCAAGTGTGCAAGGCAGCCGCGGAAAGCAGAAGTGACATGTCAAAAAACATCACAATCTCCACCTCCAGCTCCATGGCAACCCCACACACCTACAAAGCCAGTCAGGAAATGACCCCGCAGGATCCAAAGATGCCATAATAATTATCAGGAGCAAATCCCCCTCCCGGGACCCCAGGAGGAGAGTCAACTCACTTCCTCTCTGGAATGGGACACCTACAATGGCAACCGCAGAAGGATAGTCAACTCGCTGTCACTACCAGTGTGTCATTGGGAAGATTTTCCTTCACTTCCTGTCATGAGACACAACTCAAAAGTGTTGGACTTCCCTCCACTTTCTGTTCTGGACACAGTAAGGCACCAGGACATATACAGTGCCTTGCAAAAGTATTCACCCCCCTTTTTACCTATTTTGTTACATTACAGCCTTTAGTTCAATGTTTTTTTTAATATGAATTATATGTGATGGATCAGAACACAATAGTCTAAGTTGGTGAAGTAAAATTAGAAAAATATATACATAAAACTATTTTTCAGAAATAAAAAACTGATAATTGGCATGTGCGTTTGTATTCACCCCCTTTGTTATGAAGCCCATAAAAAGCTCTGGTGCAACCATTACCTTCAGAAGTAACATAATTAGTGAAATGATGTCCACCTGTGTGCAATCTAATGCCCTGTACACACGGTCGGATTTTCTGATGGAAAATGTCCGATCGGAGCTTGTTGTCGGAAATTCCGACCGTGTGTGGGCTCCATCGGACATTTTCCATCGGATTTTCTGACACACAAAGTTGGAGAGCAGGAGATAAAATTTTCCGACAACAAAATCCGTTGTCGGAAATTCCGATCGTGTGTACACAAATCCGACGGACAAAGTGCCACGCATGCTCAGAATAAATAAAGAGATGAAAGCTATTGGCCACTGCCCCGTTTATAGTCCCGACGTACGTGTTTTACGTCACCGCGTTTAGAACGATCAGATTTTCCGACAACTTTGTGTGACCGTGTGTAGACAAAACAAATTTGAGCCAACACCCGTCTGAAAAAATCCTAGGATTTTGTTGTCGGAATGTCCGAACAAAGTCCGACCGTGTGTACGCCCTATAAGTGTTATATGATCTGTCATTACATATATACACACCTTTTTGAAAGGCTCCAGAGGCTGCAACACCTAAGCAAGAGGCACCACTAACCAAACACTGCCATGAAGACCAAGGAACTCTCCAATCAAGTAAGGGACAATGTTGTTGAGAAGTACAAATCAGGGTTAGGTTATAAAAAAAAAATCCAAATCTTTGATGATCCATAGGAGCACCATCAAATCTATCATAACCAAATGGAAAGAACATGGCACAACAGCAAGCCTGCCAAGAGACGGTCGCACAATAAAACTCACGGACCGGGCAAGGAGGGCATTAATCAGAGAGGCAGCACAGAGACCTAAGGTAACCCTGGAGGAGCTGCAGAGTTCCACAGCAGAGACTGGAGTATCTGTACATAGGATGACAATAAGCTGTACACTTCATAGAGTTGGGCTTTATGGCAGAGTGGCCAGAAGAAAGACATTACTTTCAGCAAAAAACAAAATGGCACGTTTTGAGTTTGCGAAAAGGCATGTGGGAGACTCCCATAATGTATAGAGGAAGGTGCACTGGTCTGATGAGACTAAAATTTAACTTTTTGGCCATCAAAGAAAACACTATGTCTGGCGCAAACCCAACACATCACATCATCCAAAGAACACCATCCCCACAGTGATGGTGGTGGCAGCATCATGCTGAGGGGATGTTTTTCAGCAGTCGGGACTGGGAAACTGATCAGGGTTGAGGGAAAGATGGATGGTGCTAAATACAGGGATATTCTTGAGCAAAACCTGTACCACTCTGTGTGTGATTTGAGGCTAGGACAGAGGCTCACCTTCCAGCAGGAAAATGACCCCAAACACACTGCTAAAGCAACACTTGAGTGGTTTAAGGGGCCTAGTGAAAGCCCAGACCTGAATCCAATAGAAAATCTATGGGCAGACTTAAAGATTGCTGTTCACAAGCGCAAACCATCCAACTTGAAGGAGCTGGAGCAGTTTTGCAAGGAGGAATGGGCAAAAATCCCAGTAGTAAGATGTGGCAAGCTCATAGAGATTTATCCAAAGCGACTTGGAGCTGTGATAGCCGCAAAAGGTGGCTCTACAAAGTATTGACTTTAGGAGGGTGAATAGTTATGCACATTGACTTTTTCTGTTATTTTGTCCTATTTGTTGATTTCTTTACAATACAAAAAAAAAAACATCTTCAAAGTTGTGGGCATGTTCTGTAAATTAAATGATGCAAATCCTCAAACAATCTATGTTAATTCCAGGTTGTGAGGCAACAAAACAAGAAAAATGCCAAGGGGGGTGAATACCAGGGGTGGACTGGCCATCGGGACTACCGGGAGATTCCCGGTGGGCCGATGGCTAAAAGTGGTCCGGTTTCAGCCGCATCTGCGGTACTCGGCAATCTACCTGTCAACCGCCGACAGCTGGCACCTGCGGGGTAGATCAAGATTTAGCCAGTATGCAGAGTAGCGCAGTAGCGTCTGTCTGTAGTAAGTTCTCTCTCATGTCACGCAGCACTGCCCCCTCCCCGGCGGCCCCTCCTCTCTTTTCGTCTATCCCCATTGGCTTGTGACATCATCTGGGATAGATGAGAAGAGAGGAGGGGCCGCCGGGGAGCGAGCAGCGCTGCGTGACATGAGAGAGAACTTACTACAGACAGACGCTTCCTGCGCTACTGTGCTACTCTGCATACTGGCTAGTAAGATTCCATGATGTGCCCCCTGATGTGCCCTATAATGTGCCCTATAATGTGCCCCATCATGTGCCCTAAAGTGCTATGTGCCCCAATGTTCCCCATAATGTGCCCTGATGTGCTATCTGCCCCAATGTGCCCCAAAATTTTGTAAAAGCATATCTCACTGCGCAGAGTGGGGATCATGGACAGCCGAACCAAATACAGAGTCGGGAGGAGAGGAAGTGAGGGAATACAGAGACAAAGGGAGGTTAAACAACACCGGGACGAGGATCCCCAATATTGAGTGTTGGATCACAGGCAGAAGCCCGGAGATTATCTGCACACGGACATGGATACCAGGTACCGGGGGTGGGATGGCAGAAGCTGGCAGAAGGTCTTTAACATTCGATCATGGCCATAGCCCCCATCAGACCCCTGGGGACAAGGGAGGAGTAGTGGATGGAATTAGGGTGGTGTTGCGGTGGTTTGTGGAGAGACCCCCATAGGGCATGGCTATAGCCCCCTGAAGACCATTGAAGATGGAAATAGTGAGCAAAGGCATAATAGTCCTGAGCAGAGAGGAGAGACAGCTGGAGGGGATAAGGGGAATAAAAAGATTACCCACTTAATCCAGGCAACAACAAAATCCAGGGGTAATACCCCACCTGGGAAAGAACAGGGCGCATTGAACACCCCTGGGTAAGATATTCAGTGAACCAAATTGGATTGGGATATCAAAGAACATATAAGAGCGCTTCCCACAAAAGCAGATATCCAACAATTGATAGCAGCAGTGGAACAGTCATTTAAACAGGTAATGGAAGAGATAAAGGAGGATACAAGAGCATTGGGACATAGAGTGGAAGAAGTAGAAAAAAAAAACAAGCAGAAGTTATACAGGCTGTGGCAGATGTACAGGATAACATCAAATGTCAGGAGGAGGCGATGAACTTTTATATGGATCAGTTGGATGTTTTTGAAAACAGGGAACGTAGACAAAACATACGCATATGCGGTCTTCCTGAAGCATATCACACTAGTAATCTAATAGTTACTGTACAAGGCTTATTTCAGCAAATTTTGGAGGGAACAGAGCAAGAAGCTTTGGAAGTGGACAGAGTACATCGTGTTACACCTTATGTCCAGGCCCAATATAATAAGGATAGACCGAGAGATGTGATTTGTAAGATGCACAAATACTCTGTGAAAGAGGCGATTATAAAAAACGCATGGGAAACACCCATGATTGAATTTAAAGGAGCCCAAATATCTTTGTTCCCTGATATATCCCGCCGTACACTGATATTAAATATCGCTGGGGGTTCCCTGTTCTTTTAACAGCATCACGACATGGCAAAATGACAGTGTTTCGTACTGAGGACGATTTAAATTTTTTTTTAGAAATACTGGAACTACCCCAAGTGCATTTTCCGGATTGGAGAACAGCAACTATAAAATCCACTCTGCAGCGCCCAGAACCTTGGTCACGGGTCCCTATTAAAATACAGCAAAGGGTCTGCGCAGAGAAGAATGAATCTTTTAATGCAAGGATCGGTGCAATGAACTGACAGATTAAGAAATAACTTTCTCCCTGCCCCCCCTTTTTTTTTGGGGGGGGGGGGATACTATAGGCCTCATAAGTTTAACTCGTCATCCCTTTTTTTCGTTGGGGCCTTTTTTTTGGGGGGGGGGGGTTAAAAGTTTGCCTCACCACTTTTTTTTTTTTCCTCCTCTGTCACAACCTTAGAAGTCATATAAGAAAGATAATTGGACTGAAATTGGACCCCTCACATGTACTAGATATATGTGTTTTTTTAATGGTTTGCTCTTTTTTTTTTCTTTCTTTTTCTTCTCTTGTTTTTTTTGTTCTTTTTTCTGCCTATGGGATATATTATTTTTCAATTAGGCGGGTCCGGATGTAATGGGCTAGATAATCTGCATGAAGGCAGAGGGAAGGAAGGTACTGGAGTGGGGACTACGGAAACCACACAGACCTGACCTCCTTTTAGTTGGTACAATTCTTTAGGTAGAATGGTGTATTGTAGTAAGAAGGTTTTCACTTTTATCATGTTTTTGTTGTATATTTGGTATGTCTTTATAGATGCACGTAGAGAGGGAAAAACCGAGACACATGGCAATGACTTAGGAAAACCATATGTCCACCTAAGATATAAATAATGTCTATTTCAATGAAAATTGTATCCTATAATGTGAGGGGCTTGTGTTCTCCCCACAAAAGGGGGTGTTTGTGGCAGGAATTATGCCATTATATGGCAGATGTGGTATTTATACAAGAGACGCATTTTACAGAAGGATCGCTACCTCGAATGCCCCAATATCCATATAACCAGTGGTTCCATTCAGTTTCACCTATTGCAAGGGCAAGGGGGGTGACCATAGCCTTTGGAAGAACATGCCCCTTGACCTCTATAGTAGAATAAGTAGACCCGGAAGGGAGATTTGTATTTGTTAAAGGTACGCTGAATGGACATCAATATACATTTGCCTTTATATATGCCCCGAACACCTATACGGTGGTTTTTTTGTCCAAAACCATCAAGCTCCTAGAAAAATTTAGGGAAGAATTTATGGTCTTAGGGGGAGACTTTAATGTGACATTAGACCCTAGAATCGATACCTCAACAGGGAAAGGCCCATTGTCCTTTAGGGCAATCAAACATGTAAAACAATTACAGTGGAACCTCGGATTACAAGCATAATCCGTTCCAGGAGTATGCTTGTAATCCTAAGTACTCGCATATCAAAGCGTGTTTTCCCATTGAAGTCAATGGAAACGAAAATAATTTGTTCCGCATTGACTTCAATGGGATACAATACCGCATGCGGCCAGAGGCGGGGGGGCACCGGAGAGCCTCGGAAATGTCCGGAAAGGCCCGAATACACTTTGGCTGACCTCGGCAAACCTCGGAAAGACTTCCTACCCAAGATTTGCCAAGGTCAGCCGTGCTGTACTCGGGTCTTTCCGTGCATTTCCAAACGTGACGTTTGGCTCTGCTCGGCTCCGGCGCCCCCCCACCTCAAGCCAAAAGCGGTACTGCACACTGCTTTTGCCTAAATCGTGCTCGTTTTGCGTGAAAACACTCGCAATCAATTTACGATCGTTAAAAATACAGTGCTCGTATTGCGAAATGCTCGTTAACCGCGTTATTCGCCATCTGAGGTTCCACTGTATTTAGATCCCTCCATTTGGTAGATAGCTGGCGGATAACACATGCGGAAAAAAAAGGTTATAGTTATTATTCTAAAACCCATAAAGTTTATCCACGGCTTGATCCTTTTAGGATCAGTACTACCTGAATCTATTGAAATCGGCTACTATTGAGCCTATAACAATATCAGATCACACCCTCATCACAATAACTTTTTCTCCAGTATCTATAGAATATAGGAAGAGGACGTGGAGATTAAATGAAATACTATTGGGTGACAGACAGATAGCAGAAAATATTAAAAAAAAAATTGGTGGAATATTTTGAAATGAACATCCCGGGGGAAGTCTCAGAACAGATAGTTTGGGAAGCCCATAAGGCAGTTATTAGAGGGGAATTAATAGCACATGGCTTACGAGTACAAAAAGAAAAATGGATAGAAATCGAGGACTTATTGAAAGAAATACAGGAGTTGGAGAAAAAACATAAAGTAAACCCTGATCAACATGCAACCAGACACCTCGAGATGTTGAGAATAAAGATCTCTAGATGCTTGGATCAAAAAGTCAAAGAAAAGCACAGATATTTTGCTCACCGTTTCTACGAGCAAGGGAACAAATGTGGCCAATTGTTGGCCAATCAATTAAAAAAACAACAAGACTCGAGCCATGTACATAGTATCTCAAGTAGTAATAAACTGATAGTAGATACAAACTCTATAGCTGGGGAATTCCACCAGTTTTATACGGATCTTTACAATACACAGCCAACTGCCATAAGATTAAAGGAGGGGAGACAGGCGGAGGAGATTAAAGAATATCTTAAGACCACTGCCATGCCAACTTTGCCTAACGTAGTTATTGAGAAGCTGGAGTGCCAAATTACAATTGAGGAGGTAAACAAAGCAATAGAAAATCTGCCAATGGGGAAGAGTCCAGGACCAGTCGGCCTAACAAACGCATATTACAAGAAATTCAATACAATTCTGGTATCCCCTCTATGTAGCTATTTTAATAAAATCACGTCATTAAATCCTCTATCTACAGAAGCGCTATTAGCCTATGTGACGGTGCTTCCGAAACTTGGGAAAGACCAAATGCAAAATATTGCGCTAATTACAGACCGATCTTACTCCTTAACTCAGATATTAAATTATTAGCAAAGATCTTAGCCCTCTGATTACAGGACCATATAGTCCAATTAGTCCATTATGATCAGACGGGGTTAATGAGAGGACACAAAACAAGAGATAACACTATTCGGGTCCTCCATATCCCTCATTGGATGGAAAGTGGGCCTGATAAAATTCCGAGGATAGCTCTGTCAATGGATGCAGAAAAAGCATTTGACAGAGAGAAACTGGGGGTTTATGATGTAGGTACTGAAGGGAGTAGGTCTGGGGGAGAGAATGAGAGGATGGGTATCGGCGTTGTATCAAGGGCCAGAGTAAAAGTGAACGGAACCCTTTCAAATTATTTTAACATACGTAATGGTACAAGGTAGGGGTGCCTCCTTTCCCCATTATTGTTTACCTTGACTCTGGAGCCCCTCCTCTGTAGGGTCAGGGGAAATAAGGAAATAGTCGGGGTAGGGGTTGGTATAGATGAACACAAAGATTCAGCATATGCTGATGACTTATTATTCTATTTATCAAAACCCCTGAAATCAATACCTGCCCTGATGGATGAAGTACAGAAATACAGTAAATTATCCATCTATTTATCTCTATATTATTTAGGAGTACACATTACATCAAAAAAAAAATTACTGTACGAACTTATATATGGTGCTTTATTGGTAAAGATAATGATGGACCTGTGCAGGTGGAGAAGCTGCTCCCTAACATGATTTGGTAGAGTTAATACACTAAAAATGAGCATAATATCTAGAATAATTTATGTTTTATACACTATTCCTATTCTACTCCCTCAGAACTTTTTCAAACAGATACGCAAAGCTTTTGTATCCTTTGTATGGAAGAATAAAAGCCCTAGAATAGCACATGATATATTATTCAGAAGTAAAGGAGAATGAGGAATTGGGCTCCCAGGTATGGCCATGTATTATAGAGCGATGTCACTAGTACGTATTCTAAATTGGTGCCATGATAACACATGTAAGGCTTGGGTCCTATTAGAAAAAACAATGGCAGGTAGAAACTTAGAAGGGGCACCTTGGATACCAATGGCGTCAAGAAGTCTTGCAAGGTGGACTTCCCCAACAACACGGGGCTGTTTATCAGTGTGGGACAGACTCAGGGGTGTCGGGAGGGGGTGGCTAGGGGTGGCTGAAGCCCCGAATGTGACCCTGAAAAGCCCTGAGTCTCAGGCATGCAGCTCTCCATTGTAAGCCCAGAGCGGCGAGCACCGGGACCGATCTGATCCCGAGCGCCGCCGAGTTTGGCCGAGTGTGGTCGAGTGCCATAGCAGGTCCCGCCTTCTGGAGCCTGCAATGCCTATGATGGACGTCCCACTGGTCCAATGCCAGGACCGCGGGACGTGTGACGTCCATCATAGACGCTGCAGGCTCCAGAAGGAGCGGCCGCTGCGCCACATCCCCGCTCAGAGCTCGGGCAGGCGGCTCTCCTCTCCTCTTCGGCTCTTCCTCTGACTGCCTGGCTGCTGTGACACCGCACACCACGGCTGAGGTAGGTCAGACAGTGTATGTAAATGTCAGTGTATGTGGGTCAGGCAGGTCAGTGTAGGTAGGTCACTACCATCAGTGTAGGTAAGTCACTACCGTCAGTGTAGGTAGGTCAGTGTAGGTAGGTCACTACCATCAGTGTAGGTAGGTCAGTGTATGTAGGTCACTGTAGGTAGGTCACTACCATCAGTGTAGGTAGGTCAGTGTATGTAGGTCACTGTAGGTAGGTCACTACCGTCAGTGTAGGTAGGTCACTGTAGGTAGGTCACTACCGTCAGTGTAGTTAGGTCATTACCGTCAGTGTAGGTAGGTCAGTGTAGGTAGGTCACTATCATCAGTGTAGGTAGGTCACTGTAGGTAGGTCACTACCGTCAGTGTAGGTAGGTCACTACCGTCAGTGTATGTAAGTTACTACTGTCAGTGTAGGTAGGTCAGTGTAGGTAGGTCACTACCGTCAGTGTAGGTAGGTCACTGTAGGTAGGTCACTACCATCAGTGTAGGTAGGTCAGTGTAGGTAGGTCAGTGTATGTAGATCAGGAAGCTCATGGACCAGGCCAAAAAAAAAAGCCTGCGTCACGTATACATAACCCCCCCGTTTTCGGCCTTGGACTTCGGGCCGAAGCCCCTGGTCTTTTTGCCACCTAGCACCGCCTCTGGACAGACTTAATAAAACCAGCAAATATGCCCCTTGGATATCTCTGCTGGCACCATTAGGAGGGTATCCTTGGTTCCCCCCAGGAGAAGAGGTGGGGGCATGGGGCTCATGGGGATCGGAGGGGAATACAATCTGTGCCCGGTATTCCCCGCAGGGAACCCTATCTCCCTTTGAGGAGGTGGTGGCATCCCTGGGGAACATACCTATGGCAAGGTGGAGATATCATCAAATATCTAATTTCTCTGGGAAATTAAAGAACCAATTAAGGCCTTTTAGTTCTCTCAATATATTTGAGAAGACGTGCGTGAAAACTTCAGAGGCTAATCATTTATTGTCGAGAATGTATAAGATAGTACTTAGTGGCGAAAATAGCCCAATTCTCTATTTTATTAGGGAATGGGAAAAAGAACTAAATTATATGTTTCAACCCAACTGAGCATGCATTTCACTTGCTGAAGGCAAAACTAAAGGCAGAAAGACCTACAAAGAACAACTGAATACAGCTGCAGTTAGAGACTGGCAAAGCATCAGAAAGGAGGAAACCTAGTCTTTGGTAATGTCCATGGGTTCCAGACTTCAGGCAGTCATTGCCAGTAAAAGATTCTCAACAAAATATTAAAAATGAATATTTTATTTATGATTATTAGGGATGAGCTTCGTGTTCGACTCGAACATCGTGTGTTCGGCCGTTCGGCGAATTACGAACGTTATGGGGCGTTCGCGTCAAATTCGAGTGGCGCGTCACGGCCCATAATTCACTGCAGCATCATAGTGCATTGCTGGCTGATGATTGGCCAAGCATGCACTATGACCCGCATGCTTGACCAATCACAGCGCTGTGTGTACAGAGAGCCGTAATTGGCCAAAGCCACGGAGGCCAATTATGGCTTAGGGGGTTTAGTACACGCCCCACACTATATAAGGCCGCCTGCACGTTGGCCCTGTGTAGTGTGTTGCGGTGGAGAGAGATAGATAGACAGAGAGACAGTGTCAATTGATTTAAGTTAGATAGAGTAGGCAGGTCGAGTCAGTTAGCTGCACTTGCAGTGTATTGTGTGTACTGTATATATATATATATATATATATATATATATATATATATATATATATATATATATATATATATATGCATCCCAGGTGTTGTGTGTGTGTGTGTGTGTGTGTGTGTGTGTATATATATATATATACTGTATTCAGTTTAGCTAGATCCTGTTCTTCTCTTCCTAATATACTGACAGGCAGGCAGGTGTTTTTACAGTATTTCCAGTTACTGTACTGTGCACCCTGCACAGTTGCACCTACAGTATAGCTACCTAAAGCCAGGTGCTTGTGTGGGCTCTTGACTAATTTCCAGTTACTGTACTGTGTACCCTGCACAGTTGCACCTACAGTATAGCTACCTGAAGCCAGGTGCTTGTGTGGACTCGACGTATTTCCAGTTACTGTTCTGTGTACCCTGCACAGTTGCACCTACAGTTTAACTACCTGAAGCCAGGTGCTTTTGTAGGCTCTTGACATATTTCCAGTTACTGTACTGTGTACCCTGCACAGTTGCACCTACATTATAGCTACCTGAAGCCAGGTGCTTGTGTAGGCTCTTGAGGTATTTCCAGTTACTGTACTGTGTACCCTGCACAGTTTCACCTACAGTATAGCTACCTGAAGCCAGGTTCTTGTGTAGGCTCTTGACGTATTTCCAGTTACTGTACTGTGTACCCTGCACAGTGGCACCTACAGTATAGCTACCTGAAGAAAAGTGCAGGTGTTCTCATACTAATAATACTACAGGCAGTTGATTCTGTTAGCTGCAGTATAATTGGTATGTATATATATATATATATATATATATATATATATATATATATATATATATAATATCCCTATCCCAGTTTTGTGCAGCTACATCTCACTGCAGGCCAATAGTATGTCTGGAAGGCCAACAAGGAGACGCAGACAGTCACAAGCCAATAAAAGGGGGCAAGCAAGCTCTGTGTCTAGAGGCAACAGTGCTGGTCGTGGACACGGTGCATCCTCATCAGCACGTGGCCGTGGGACACGCTTGGCCTTTTTTTCAGCAGCTGGCCATGTTGAGCCGTAACATGTGGAAGACTTGGTCGAGTGGATGACCAAGCCGTCCTCATCCTCTCTCACCCAGGCTCAGGGTACTTTGTCTGGCAAAGCAGCTGCTAACGCGGCCTATTCCTTCGGCTCAATGGCATCAGTGATGCCTTCCCTAGCCCCACCATGTCCTCCTGAGGAGTCCCCCGAACTGTTTGACCACAGTGTTGGGTACATGCTCCAGGAGGATGCCCAGCGTTTTGAAGGCCCCGATGATGGTACTCAGCTAGAGGAAGGCAGTAACGTGAGCCCAGACAGAGGGGGTGCCCAAGAAGGACAGCAATCTGGCAGTCATGTTCCCCCTGCTGCAGCATACTGCCAGGTTTGCTCCAGTGATGAGGAGGGAGGGGATGATGAGGTCACTGACTCTACGTGGGTGCCTGTTAGGAGAGAGGAGGAGGAGGTGGCACATCACCAACGAGGCAGGTTGGCCTCCAGGGGCCAGCCTAAGGGCAGCACACTAACTGCATCACACCGCAGAGCTCCGCATGTGCAGGGCACTGCTGTCTCTGTGCGTTATTCCAAAAGTTCTTTGGTGTGGGCCTTTTTTGAGACGAGTGCATCAGATCCCACCACTGCTATTTGCAACATATGTCTCAAGCGTATCTCGCGTGGCCAAAACATCTCCCGCTTGGGCACCACATGCTTGACCAGACATATGTTGACCTGCCATGCAGTTCGTTGGCAAGCGTACCTAAAAGACCCACACCAAAGAACAAAGAGGACCTCTCCTTGCTCCTCATCAGCTGGGACCTCCAACCCCACTATACCTTCAGTCCTCTCTGAGACCTGCACTGAGAGGAATGAAGGTGTAGAATTAGGTGTGTCACAGCCAAGTACTTGCGGGCAATCTGCTATTAGTACACTGACGTCAGATTATACCAGGCAAATTTTCCTGCCCCAGCTGCTGCACCGCAGAAAGAAGTTCGCTCCCAGCCATCCACATGCCCAGCTGTTGAATGCTAGCTTGGCAAAATTGCTAGCACTTCAACTGCTACCCTTTCAGTTGGTAGATTCTGCCCCCTTCCGTGAGTTTGTGGAATGTGCGGTTCCTCAGTGGCAGGTTCCCAAACACCACTTTTTCTCACAAAAGGCGATTCCAGCTCTCTACCGGCATGTGGAAGGCAATGTCTTGGCCTCGCTGGACAGGGCGGTCAGTGGTAAGGTGCATATTACCGCTGACTTATATTCCAGCAGGCATGGACAGGGACATTACCTAAGTTTCAGGGTGCATTAGGTGACTCTGCTGGCAGCTGGGAAGGATGCAAGACAAGGTGCAGTAGTGTTGGAGGTTGTTCCGCCACCACGCCTCCAAAATGCCACTACTGGTGATTCTAACACACCTCTCTCCTCCACCCCCTCCTCTTCTTCTTCCTCCATGGCCTCTTCCTGTGCTTTGTCCTCGGAACCAGCGGTGCTCCGTAGGCATTCAAGGGGCTACGCAAGTACGCAGGCCAAAAGATGCCATGCGGTGCTTGAGCTGGTGTGCTTGGGGGAAAGGAGCCACACTGGGCAGAGATTCTGTCAGCTCTGCAGGGGCAGGTTCAGAGGAGGTTGACGCCGTACCAACTTAAGGCAGGAATGGTGGTTTGCGGCAATGGCACCAACCTCCTCTCCGCCCTCCGACAGGGACAACTGACCCATGTGCCCTGTTTGGCTTACGTCCTTAACTTGTTGGAACAGCGATTCTTGGGCAGGTACCCGGGCTGCAGGCCAGGAAAGTCTGTGTGCATTTCTGCAGGTCATATAATGCCAGTGTTCAGCTGGCAGACCTCCAAAAGGAATTTAACCTGCCCAAGAACCGCCTAATCTGTGACATGCCCACCAGGTGGAACTCAACGTTGGCCATGCTGTAGCGGCTGCACACGCAGCAGAGGGCCATCAATGAGTACCTGTGCGACTATGGCACCAGGACAGGGTCAGGGGAGCTTGTTTTTTTCCCCCACACCAGTGGGCCATGATCAGGGATGCAGGCACTGTCCTGTCACCATTTGAGGAGGCCACGAGGATGGTGAGCAGTGACAGTGCATGCATCAGTGACACTGTCCCCCTTGTCCACCTGTTGGAGCACACGCTGCGTGGAATAACGGACAGGGCACTTGAGGCAGAACAGAGGCAGCAAGAGGAGGACTTCCTTAGCTCTGAAGGCCCCCTTTATCCAGACAGTGTTCCTGCGTGCCCGCTGATCGCACAGGAAGAGGAGGAGGAGGAGAAGGAGGAGGAGGATTGTGTCAGCATGGAGGTGGAGCCTGGCACTCAGCATCAGCAGCAGTCTTTAAGGGATCATTTACAGTCGTAAGAAACCCATGGACTTTTACGTGGCTGGGAGGAGGTGGCTGCGGATCATGTCGTCCTTAGTGACCCAGAGGACTCCGGACCGAATGTCTCAGAAAAACCTACGCTGCTTGGCCTCCCTGATCCTGCAAAGCCTGCAAAGGATCCTTGTATTCGTGGTATCAAGGAGAGGGATCAATACCGGCTGGCAACCCTCCTTGATCCACGTTACAAGAGTAAGGTTGCAGACCTTATCTTGCCATTGCAGAGGGAGCAGAGGATGAAACATTTTCGGAAGGCCTTGCAGAAAGGTCTGTGCAACGTGTTCCCAGAGACTGGGAGGCTACAAACTCCTGTTCCTGGACAACGTGTTGCCGGGGCTTCGGTCAGTCAAAGAAGGAGGCCGTCTGACCGATGCGTTCAGACAATTTTTTAGTCCGCAGCCCCAAGGTATGAGCAACCATCGCCAGCGTCTGTTTTACATGGTGCAGGAATACCTAGGGGCAAGATCTGACTTAGACACCTTTGCCACCGAAAATCCTCTGGGTTACTGGGTCTTGAGGATGGATCACTGGCCAGAGCTTGCACAGTATGCAATTGAGCTACTGGCCTGTCCTGCATCCAGCGTTCTTTGTGAACGCACATTCAGTGCTGCTGGAGGCTTTGTAACCGATCACAGGGTGCGCCTGTCCACCGACTCGGTTGATTGACTGACCTTCATAAAAATGAATTAGTCTTGGATCACCACCGGATACCAAGCTCCTGATGCTGATGAAACCGAATACTTTTTATTTTAAATGTCAGATCCCTTCAAGACTTCTTATGTTGATGCTGAGTGACTATCCTGTTATGCTGAGTGACTATCCTCTTCCTCCTCAATGATCATGCTGATAGCTTGTAAGAATATTTTTGTTTCTGGGCGCCGCCACCAGTGGCTAAGGCCCAATTTTTCAGCCCCTGTTTAACAGGGGCATGTAATTACAATTTTTGATGTAATTCTTTGCAGCAGGGCTCGTTCCTGCGCTCCAACTAGAGTATCTGTGAGGGGTTGCAGTGTTGTGGCACCAGTGACTAAGGCCCAATTTTTCTGTCCCTGTTCAACAGGTACATGTAATTACAATTCTTGATCTAATATTTCACAGCAGGGCCCGTTCCAGCGCCCACCAAGAGTAACTATGAGGACTTACAGTGTTGTGGCACCAGCAAAACCACCACCACCACCACCAAAGGCCCAGTTTTTCTGCCCCTGTTCAACAGGTGCATGTAATTACAATTCTTGATCTAATATTTCAAAGCAGGGCCCGTTCCAGCGCCTACTAAGAGAAACTGTGAGGACTTACAGTGTTGTGGCACCAGCACCACCATCATCACCAAAAGCCCAATTTTTCTGCCCCTGTTCAACAGGGGCATGTAATTACAATTCTTGATCTAATATTTCACAGCAGGGCCCTGTGAGGGCTTACAGTGTTGTGGCAACATCAACACCAAGGCCACAATTTCTGCAGAGTATATAGGGCAGGCCCCTACTTTCAAACATCCAACTTACAAATGACTCCTACTTGCAAACGGAAGGAGACAACAGGAAGTGAGATGAAATCTACCCCTAGGAAGGGAAATTATCTCCTGTAAGAGTTAATATGGGAAAAACGTTTCTCCTTTCCACTGATGCTTTATCACCAATCCTTGTTTCACTAAAAACCCCAAATTTTCTAAAAACATTTGTCACTGTGACAGAAAGTGAGGTGAAATCTTCTGAAGAGGAGCACAGACAGCAAAACAAATGTCACAGGGGTGATAACCCTTCCCTATGTTTTCCAAAAAGCTTAAAAATAGATTTTTTTGGCTGGAGCTACACTTTAAAAATGTACCAGTTCAAAATTACAAACAGATTCTACTTAACGACAAACCTACAGTCCCTGTCTTGTTTGCACCGCCTGTATACTGCTGTTCAGAGTATATAGGGCCTGGGGGCCCCACGCCTTTCCTTTTTTAATTTGGGTGCGGGGTTCCCCTTAATATCCATACAAGAACCAAAGGGCCTGGTAATGGACTGGGGGGTACCCATGCCGTTTGTCTCACTGATTTTCATCCATATTGTCGGGACCCGACATTACATTAAAGCCGCAAGCAGTTTTAAATTACTTTTATTCCTTTAAAAATGTAATTTTGTGCAGGGACTGTTCTAAGCACGGGAAACACGCGCCACTTTATAGGCATACTATAGACACCCCCCAGATACGTTATTTAAAGGAATATTTCAATTTTTTTTCACTTTAAGCATCATTAAAATTACTGCACCCGAAAAAAATGGACGTTTTTAAAACTTTTTTTTGCATTGACACATGTCCCCTGGGGCAGGACCCGGGTCCCCAAACCCTTTTTAGGACAATACCATGCAAATTAGCCATTAAAATTAGCACTTTTGATTTTGAACGTTCGAGTCCCATAGGCTTCAATGGGGTTCTAATGTTCGTGCGAAGTTTCGGTCCGTTCGCAGGTTCTGGTGCAAACTGAACCGGGGGGTGTTCGGCTCATCCCTAATGATTATATTTGTCCAATTACATTTGAGCCCCTGAAAATGGGGAGGCTGTGTATAAAAATGGTTGCAGTTCCTAAAATTTGTACTTGCTATTTACGTTGAACCCCTTAATTTAAAGCTAAAAGTCTGCACTTTATTTGGATTGTTTCATTTTCATTTTATTCTGGTGGCATATAGAGCCAAAGTTATGAAAAGTGTGCCTGTCTCTAAATATATATGGACCTACAGTGCCTTGAAAAAGTATTCATACCCCTTGAAATTTTCCACATTTTGTCATGTTACAACCAAAAACTTACATTTTGGGGGGGGGGGGGGGATTTTATGTAATAGACCAACACAAGTGGCACATATTTGTGAAGTGGAAGGAAAATGATAAATTTTTTTTACATTTTTTACAAATAAAAATCTGAAAAGTGTGGTGGGCATTTGCATTTAGCCCCCCTGAGTCAATACTTTGTAGAACCCCCTTTCGCTGCAATTACAGCTGCAAGTCTTTTTGGATATGTCTCTACCAGCTTGCACATCTAAAGAGTGACATTTTAGCCCATTCTTCTTTGCAAAATAGCTCAGGCTCTGTCAGATTGGATTGAGAGCGTCTGTGCAAGGCAATTTTCAAGTCCTGCCACAGATTTGCAATTGGATTTAGGTCTGAACTTTTGGCTGAGCCATTCTAACACATTAATATGTTTTGATCTAAACCATTCCATTGTAGCTCTGGCTGTAGGTCTAGGGTCGTTGTTCTGCTGGTAGGTGAAAGTCTTTTGAAGACTCTAACAGGTTTTCTTCTACGATTGCCCTGTATTTAGCTTCATCCATCTTCCTATCAACTCTGACCAGCTTCCCTGTCCTTGCTGAAGAAAAGCATCCCCACAACATGATGCTGCCACCACCATGTTTCACAGTGGGGATGGTGTGTTCAGGGTGATGTGCATTGTTAGTTTTCCGCCACATATAGCGTTTTGCTTTTAGGCCAAAAAGTTACATTTTGGGCTCAACTGATCAGAGCATCTTCTTCCACATGTTTACTGTGTCTCCCACATGGCTTCTCGCAAACTGCAAATGGGACTTCTTATGGCTTTATTTCAACAATGGCTTTCTTCTTGCCACTCTTCCATAAAGGCCAAGATTGTGGATTAATAGGTGTCCTGTGGACAGATTCCCCCACCTGAGCTGTGGACCTCTGCAGCTCCTCCAGAGTTACCATGGACTCCTGGCTTCTTCTCAGATTAATGCTGTCCTTGCCCGGCCAGTGTCAGTTTAGGTGGACGGCCATGTCTTGGTAGGTTTGCAGTTGTGCCATACTCTTTCCATTTTCAGTTGATGGATTGAACAGTGCGCCGTGAGATGTTTAAAGCTTGGGGTATGTTTTTATAACCTACCCTGCTTTAAACTTCTCCACAACTTTACCCCTGACCTGTTGGGTGTATTCCTTGGCCTTCGTGATGCTGTTTATTCACTAAGGCTCTCCAACAAACCTCTGAGGGCTTCACAGAACAGCTGTATTTATAATGAGATTAAATTACACACAGGTGGACTCTATTTACTAATTAGGTGATTGGTTCCACTAGATTTTAGTTAGGGGTATTACAGTAAAGGGGGCTGAATACAAATGCACACCACAATTTTCACATATATTTTTGTAAAAAAATTTGAAAACTATTTATCATTTTCCTTCCACTTCACAATTATGTGCCACTTTGTGTTGGTCTATCACAGAAAATCCCAATGAAATACGTTTCCTTTTTTGATTGTAACATGATGAAATGTGGAACATTTCAAGGGTTATGAATACTTTTTCAAGGCACTGTATATATTTGAAAACTAATAAATTGTGATGTACTGATGGAATCTCATTTCTTGAGGTCCTTAACTACTTCAGCTCCAGAAGATTTACCCCCCTTCAAGACCAAGCAATTTTTTGTGATACGGCACTGAATTCGTTTAACTGACAATTGCCCCCCACAAATAGAGCTTTCTTTTGGTGGTATTTGATCTTTTTTTTTTTTTGCGCTATAAACAAAAAAAGACCGACAATTTTGAAAGAAAAAAACGGAAAATGTATTATCAGTACCGTAATTTTCCTTTCCTGATGGACTCCATGGCAGACTATGTGTGGGTTAACCCCGCCTCCTATCGAATGTTAAAGGACCCCACTCCCATAAATTTGAGCTCACCACTAGAGACTGCGTTCTGTTACTAGCCCACACTTTGACTGATGGGTGGGAACTCCGTCTGCCATGGAGTCCATCAGGAAAGGAAAATTACGGTAAGTATTGATAATACATTTTCCGTTTTCCTGACAGACTCCATGGCAGACTATGTGTGGCAAATGACTAGCCAATCCACACGGGTGGGTATGCTGATCAAAAGAAATTAAATTTAACCCGTCAACTGACAGGACTCTTAAACCAAAGTTCACAGAAAATAGAGACGCAGGCTCTATGCAATAATGTTACATAAAGGTATTAATGGAGGCTCATGAGGCCGCTTTACAGATGACGTCTGGAGCCACATGCCGGGCTGCTGCCCATGACACCGCCATACCCCTGGTGGAATGTGCCATCACCGCCTCTGGAGGAGCCAAGCCCTTGGCCCTATAGGCTTGCTGGATGGACTGGACGATCCAGGCCACAATTGTACTGGACGAAGCTCGCTTCCTTCTGTTACTGCCTGAGTGCATGATAAACAGGTAGACGGAGCGTCACATAAGAGACCACTGTGCTGTTGTTCATTTTCAGTAAAACTGACTCCCCTGCAGGAGATGAGTGAAAAGATTGAAGCGCACACCAGGCTGCCCGTAGTTTCAGGATGTTTGAGCCCGGGTAGTGAAGACGTGCATCCCACCTGCCTTGAGTAAGTTCTGACCCGCAAAGGGCTCCCCAACCAGAACCGCTGGCATCGGTCGTGACTGTGACCGATGAGAAGAGGGCAATGAAGTGGCAGGTGAGCAGATTTCTGCGCTGAAGCCACCAGAAGAGGGTGTTCCTCATCATTGAGGTTATGTGAATGGACCGATTGCCATCCCCTGAGCTCCACTGATGGAGAAATCCTGTCTGGAAAGGGCGTAACCTCCACAGGGACCATTTGACCATGGGGGTCGTAGAGACCATTGTGCCGATAATTTTTAGGCACTGTGAGGCCTTTAGGCGTGAGGGGCTCAGAGCCTGTGAGATTCTCCCTCGGATGACTGGGATCCTCTCCACTGGGAGAGAAATGGTGCTTTTCACCATGTCGAACTGAGCCCCTAGGTATACCAGTTGCTGAACTGGTCCCAGATGGCTTTTCTCTAAGTTTAGGAGCCAACCAAGCTCAAGCAGTGTGGTGATAACCTGCTATCTATGGATCAATAGCTGCTTCTTGTCTTGGGACAGTAGCAGGAGGTCGTCGAGACCACTACGGTCAAAAGAACATTTGAAAAGACTCAGGGTGAGGTTGTCAGCCCAAAAGGGAGGCAAGTGAACTGTAGATGTTCTTGCCCGACTCTGAACCGGAGGTATTTGTGGAATTCTTCTGCCACAGGCACATGAAAATAGGCATCTTTTAAGTCGATTCAGATTAGCCAATCTCCTGGCTGCACAGGTTGTTGGATGGTAGATAAAGTCTCCATTTTGAATCTTTTGTATTCTATAAACTTGTTTAGGTAAGTTAGGTCTATCACGGGGCGCCATGAACCGTTTTTCTTCTGCACAAGATAGAGAGGGGAGTATACCCCGTGAAACTCTTCGCCTTTCGGGACAGGCACCGCGGCTCCTTGTAATATCAGTGAATCCACATAGGACAGTAATGCCTTCTTCTTTTCTTCTGACCATGGAAGCAGGGTGGAGATAAATCTGGGGGGAGGAGTACTGGTGAAGGACCATGTGTGGCCTATGGAGACCGTATTGAAGGTCCAGTAGTCCGAGACTGAGGCCACCCAGATGTACCAGAAGAGAAGCGGACGCGCTCCCACCCAATCCGCCTGGGTGGGACCAATCTCAAAATCATCCACTGGACGCCTGGCTTTTAGCAGACTTTTGGAAGGATGTCTGACCTCTGCTCCAATTCCTTCTGAAATCTCAGCCGGGCCTGTAAGAGCGTGCTTCCCTTGAACGATCAGTACTGAATCTCCTGCTCTGAGGCTTCTTTTGACCAAACAGATGCCTATCCTGGGGCAGGAAACCAGATTTCCCACTCGTGGCTCGGGCTATGGCGCTAGCCAGCCTGTTACCAAACAATGAGGAAAAAATAATCAAAAAAGACTGCGCTAAAAGGAATGACATGTGTGGTAACTATACAAACATGGATATATAGATAAATAAATGCAATCTATCAAGTGATACAAAATGTTAATAATAAATTAAACGCAAAATATCTAATGAAAATAAATAAAAATAAATGTGAATAAATGAAGAAAAGTCCCAAATGAAATTTAGTATTGAGCACCGAATAACAAAAGTGACTGAAGATGAGATAGGAATGGTCGAAAGACAAACAGTCCTTGGAGCCAAGGCAGATACAATTGGTGATCGTAGATGTTAAACGACAAACACCCAGTGAGGAATCCTCCACCTAATTAGATGTACGCTTACCAAAGGTAAGCTGTATGTCAGCTTATTTATGGACATCCACTCAGGGGAAATCAGCTCCTCAAATCTCCTCACAGGGAAGGGGCAGGCAGGATCTCTCCGTGTGATGGATTCAATCGGCATATCGGGGGGACCCAGAAGAATAAAGAATTTTCTCCATAGTGTAAATCGGTATAACCATTTATTAAAGTAAAGGAATAATCACACTTACATTTAAAATCACGGTAGTAGGTACATAGGAAGTAAAACAGCCGGCCGGCTAGCATGCACCCGTTCGGAACGAGACAGGATAAAAACGATGACGTCAGCGCGTCAGCCTTCCGACGTACGTTTCGTCCTATTGGACGTCGTCATGTGAACCAAACAATGAGGGCCCCGCAAAGGTGATCCTACACCAGGCCTGCTTAGATGCTGGATCAGCGAGCCAAGTGCGCAAACATAGGGCTCGCTTAGCTGTGACTAAGGATAGCATAGTCGGATCAGGCGGATCAGATTGATAGAAGCTTCCCCCAGGAAGGCCACTGCCGGTTTCAATTCCCGGACTGCCGAGCCCCTGGCCAGATCTTCTGAAATGTCCTTGAGCACGGAGTCTACATTTTCTGTCCAGGCTTCCATAGCCTTGGGCGTAGCCACGAGGGCCAAGGCAGGTTTGCAAGTCATACCGCCTAGCCTGTAAATTCTCTTGAGGTCTTGGTCTATTCCCCTCTCAAGCCCAGCCTTGAAGTATACAGTGTCCTCTAAAGGAAGAGTGACATGTGTGGCCAGTCGCATCAATGCTGCATCTACAAGAGGCGCATTTTCCAGATATTTCACTTCCTCTGCCTTGAAGGGGTAAAATCTGGAGGTTTTGCTTGACATAGAAGTCTTCCTATCAATGATATCCTTCAATTTGGAAAGGAGCGGGAAGATGGAGCATTCCTTCCCCAGGTGCTTAAAGCACTTTCTTTGCTTAGCCGGAGGAGTGGAAGGATCTATCCACTTAAGGGCCTCTTTGACCGCCTTAATTAGTGGGGAAACAAGGGCGAAGCTGAAGCCTCCGACAAAATCATCTCCCTCCAATCCGCTATCTGAAGAGCCGGGGGAGGCATTATAAGACTGGAATGGGCCCGGTCCTCCTGGGAATCATCAGCCAGGGAGCCAGATAGAGTGGTGGACTGGCTCCGTGTGCGGGTTGTATCCCACACTTTTAGGGATTACTGCACCACACGCTTAACAAGAGACTCCATTTGTTGGTTTTCCGTCTCTTTTTCACTGACCGCCTGGGCATAACATGAATCACACAGTGACTTGCCCTATGCGAGACTCGTGACTCATATCCCCAGCTGGCTCTACGGTCAGAGCAGCTGTCACAGCGGTGGGTGCGGTGACTGGAGAAGGAATGGGAACATCTCCTCTGTTGGTGGGTCCTAGAGGAGAGTCACGTCTGGAGCTGGATGAGGAGGGTTGACATTGCGGCCTGGCAAGATCTCTGTCATTTTGGACATAAAACTGATGGTCTGACTTGGAAGGGCTAAAAGAGAAGCAAATAAAACATGACTTTAGGGGATATGTCCAAACCAATGTGGACTTCACTTGTGGACCCCCTTCTCACCCCGCCTGTACCTAGAGCTTGAGGCTGGCTGTACGGAGGCGGTGACCTGTCCATGGCAACCTGGTGGACGAATAGGTGATGATACTGCAGCTTTGTAGGAACACTCACTCATCCTAAGAGAAAGGAATGCAAATGCAGTGTAGCTTCCCCTTTAAGAGCCATCTCTGACCCCCCTCACCCTGCACCATAGCCCCAGGCCTTGGTTTTTCCAGAGGATCGCGCATGCGCAGAAGTGCACTGGGCCGCAACCCAGAGGAGGGAGCCAAGTCAGCAGAAGAAACAAAAATTGCAGGAAAGAGGGGACATGAGGGGAAGACAGACGATCACATACAAAAACTTTCTGCCATGGAGGAAAGATAAATCTTTAGACCTGCCAGCCGATCCACCACTTCCTCGCCTGGGCATACGAAAAGGCCGTCCCCACCACTGGTCATAGGGGCCTGTAGCCACACACCCGCCCATGGCTGGGCCCTGGGCTATCTTCACACCACTAGGACGTATGCCCGGCAACAACCTCGATTGGTTTGGACGTCTGAAAAACGTAAGTGCATTATTTGTAGGTCTACAGAGGAGGACAAAAAAGAAATGCAGTCTCTAGTGGTGAGCTCAAATTTATGGGAGTGGGGTCCTATAGCATTAGAGAGGCTGGGTTAACCCATACGTAGTCTGCCATGGAGTCTGTCAGGGAAACAATATTTTTTACGTTCTGCTATAAAACATACCCAATAAAAAAAAATGTAAAATAATCAAATTTCTTCATCACTTTAGGCCAATATGTATTCTGCTACATATTTTTGGTAAAAAAAATCACAATAACTGTATATTGATTGGTTTGCACAAATGTTATAGCTTTTACAAACTATGGGTTATTTTTATGTATTTATTTATTTGATCAGCGACTTTATAGTGGGACTGCAATATTGCGGCAGACAAATTGGACACCTAACTGACACTTTTGACACTTTTTGGGGAACAGTAACAATGATACAATGACCAGTGCTAAAACAATATGCACTGTTACTGTATTAATGACACTGGCAGGGAAGGGGTCAACAAGGGGTGAGCAAAGGGATAAATGTATTCCTAAGTTGAGTGCTTACAAACTGTGGGGGAGGTGCTTTGACTAGGGAAAGGCAAAAATCCATGTTCCTGCTTAGCAGAAACACAGGATCTGTGCCTTCCCTTCTGACAGAACGATAATATGTCTTGTTTACATAGGCATATTGTCATTCTGCCTTTTTTCTTTGTAATCAGTGTTCGCCGGCAGCCATCGAGTCTGCGGTACCCGCCGCTGGGCTCCCACTGTGTACAATCACACAGTCACCGGCGGGGTGGGTGCACCCTAGAGCCGGAAGTATCAAATCACATACTAGGTACGTGATCTGGCACGGAGCGGCCGCCCTGCCACAGTAAATGTACGTGGGGCGGTCAGAAAGTGGTTAAAATGCCAGGACAGTACAAATACCCCCAAATGAACCCTTTTTTGGAAAGTAGACAGTCTAAAGTATTTATTAAAGTGGAGTTCCACTCAAAAATGGAACTTCCACTTTTTGGAGTCCTCCTCCCCTCCGGTGTCATATTTGGCACCTTCCAGGGGGGAGAAGGGAGCAGATACCTGTCTAATACAGGTATTTGCTCCCACTTCCTGGCATAGATCACGCGGAGCTTGCGGCACCTACGCTCTCCTCCACCGCTATGTTCTGTGAGACACAGAACACAGCAGGGACCAGAGAGGACGCGCAGCGCGACTCGCGCATGCGCTGTAGGGAACCAGGAAGTGAAGCCGCACGGCTTCACTTCCTTATTCCCTTACCAAGGATGGCGGCGGCAGCAGCTGAAACCGAAGGACGGATCGGCTTTGGCTGCCGACATCGCGGGCTCCCTGGACAGGTAAGTGTCCATGTATTAAAAGTCAGCAGCTGCAGTATTTGTAGCTGCTGGCTTTTAATATTTTTTTTTTTAGCGAACCTCCGCTTTCAGAGGCATGGAGAGTTTTTTGAAGTTGGACTTTTTTGTGCTTCTCCAACACTGAAGAGATAGGATGACATATATGTACGTGATCTGTAGAAGGAGCTGATGCTCCGAGCGCGTAGCCTGCCAAATTTCTCTGACTGAAACAGCTCTCCCGGATGTATCCCCTTGATCCGTGACGTCATCTCTTTGCATTCTACGCTGGTTCCGGTTGCCTTCCTGGTGGCCACAGGATGTGCTGCGGATCCTCTACCATCAGAGCCACGCATGGGAGCCCCATTCAGACGCAGGAAGCTACCTGGACTACTAGATTACAGATGAGCTCATGTTTTACCTCCATCTTGTTAGTGATTTTATGTACCTTTCCATTAAACCTTGATTCTAATACTGCACTTAGGTGGCGCTTCCTGTGTTCCCCTTTCAATGTGATCCTGCCTGCCTGTGCCGCCCTGCCGCAGTAAATGTATTCTGGCCGGGTGGCAAGCATTTTAAAGTATTGTGTGTTTTTAATGTTGCTCTTTAAGCTGTACTAAAAAAGCTGCTCCTTGCTGAACAGTATTGTTTCTTTTTTTGCCTTGGTAGATGTTTCCCAGAAAAGTTCCCAGCATCCCTTAGTCCTTGTTCACACCATGTTCAGAGATGTCAGATTTTTTGCACTCGTTCTGCAAGGGCACAAAGAAAACAACTGTTCTCTATGTGCCCTGTTCACACCACAACACTGTTATCACGTGCAGATTTTTTCTGTGCAAGAATCTGCAATGTGTGTGCAGTTTTCTGCATGATAAAAGCTGACGTGACATCAACATTGTGGCGTGAACAGTGCAGAAGAGAAAATGATGACACAGGGTGTGATTCTATGTGTGCATTATAAAAAAAAAAAAACACGCTTGAAAAAACCTGCTGTCAACGTGCATAAAAACTCACTCAATGAAAACTAATGTAGACTCGTGTCTCTGCAAGTAAAATCTGCATTTTTTTTCCATCAGTTTTTCTGCATGTATGGTGTGAACGAGGCCTTAATCTTTTGACAATCCCCTGCCTATTAGCCTGAAAATGGCTTTGCTTACATAGAGAACAAGTTAGTACAGGAAATGTCATTTAGTGCCAAAATGGTACTTTTTTATCTCTCTCTAAATGTCACTTTTTCTTTTGCTTTAGTACATCCTACAGATGCTCCACTTCCTTGACAGGTTGTTGTATAAAGTAAGCCTTATTAACCACTTTGCCCCCTTCCTGACCGGCCATTTCTTGCGATATGACACTGCGTCGCTTTAACTGACTATTGCGCGGTCATGCGACATTGTACTCAAACAAAATGTATGTTCTTTTTTCCCCACAAATAGAGCTTTCTTTTGGTGGTATTTGATCACCTTTGCGGTTTTTATTTTTTGCGCTATAAACGACAAAAGAGCAACAATTTTGAAAAAAACACAATATTTTGTACTTTTTGCTATAATAAATATCAAAAAAAAACCCAAATATCTTCATCATTTTAGGCCGATATGTATTCTACATATTTTTGGTAAAAAAAAAAAATCGCAATAAGCGTATATTGATTGGTTTGCGTAAAAGTTATAGCGTCTACAAAATAGGGGATAGATTTATGTCATTTTTATTATTATTATTTTTTTACTAGTAATGGCGGCGATCTGCGATTTTTATCAGACTGCGACATTGCGGCAGACAGAACGGACACTTTTGACACTATTTTGGGACCATTGACATTTATACAGCGATCAGAGCTAAAAATAGCCACTGATTTCTGTATAAATGTCACTGGCAGGGAAGGGGTTAACACGAAGGGGCAATCAAGGGGTTAACTGTGTTCCCTAGGTGTGTTTTAACTGTAGGGGGGATGGGACTAACTGGGGGAGGAGACAGATCGTGTGTTCCTACTTAGTAGGAACACACGATCTGTCTCCTCTCCTCTGAGAGAACCGGGATGGGTGTGTTTGCATACACAAAGCCCCGTTCTCATTCTGTCACGAGCAGTTGCGGGTGCCCGGCGGACATCGCGCCCGCAGGGCAGCGCATCGGCTCCGGGGACGCACGGTGGGCACGCACCCGCTATGACCTCTTAAAGAAGCGCAGTATAGCTACGGCGATTTGCACAGCCATGCCAACCTGCCGCAGTATAACTGCGACGGCTGGTCAGCTAGCGGTTAAAAAGAGCTGCTCCCTGCCAAATCGTATTAAAAAAAAAAGAATATATATTTTTTTGGTACTTTGGTCTTTTTTGTTCCCCCGGGCAGTGCCCAACTCCCCGTGCCCTTTGTTTGACAATGCCTTGCCTATTAGCCTTGAAAATGGATGGAATTGATGTTTAAGATGAGCCTTCCCTTTTTCTTCAATGAGCTGTGCATTAAAGTATGCAATATCTGACTTTTGGACAGGGTTGCCAAACACGCCTGTGAATCGAACACAAGCAGATTCAGCCATCACTAGGAGGAAGCCACCAAAGTCAGCCTCCTAAATCTCTCAAAATGGTTCCTTTTTTTTTGTATCATGTTTCTAACTTTTGTATCATGCACCTTTTCACACTCAGCTTGCTAGCAGCATGCGCAGAATTATACTGCCATCTAGTGGTTGCCTGGAATTATTTTATCAGATTAAAAACTGCAAGACCAGGCTGTCTCACACCCTTCCTGCCCAAGCTATTTTTCTGATTTCAGCACTGTCATACTTTGAATGACATGCAACACTGTACCCAAAAATTTATTTGATATATTTTTGAAACATATAGAGCTTTCTTTTGGTGGTATTTAATCACCATTGGGTTCTTTATGTTTTATGAAAAAAAAAAACAGACCAAAAATGTTGAAAAAAAAATTCTCTTGGTTTCTGTTAGAAAACGTTACATATCGTTTCTTCATAAATGTAGGGCAAAACATATTCTGCTACATTTCTTTGGTATTTTCTAGGAGGCATGGTGAGTCTTTTAAAAATGCAAATGTTTTTTGCAACAAGTTTTTGAAAAAGTGGAAAAAAATATATATATTTTTTTTAATACAAAGTTGTCAATTAATTCTAACACACAGCATAGGCATACCTATGATTACTAACCAAAACAAATTCTACTACTCCTCCCAAGTATGACGTTACCATGTGTGACTTTTTCACAGCCTAACCACATAGAGTGGCCCAAAATCCAAGGAACACCATAAGGCTTTCTAAGGGCATAAATTATGTCTAATTTCCTGACTACCTTTCACATTTCACATTTTTGGAGATCCTGGAGCCCCAGGACAGTGGAAACACCCACATTTTTTCTTAAAGGGGGCATGGTGAGACTTAATTCTGCCACAAGTTTTGGAAAATGTGGAAAGAAAATTAAATTATTATTTTTTTTACACAAAGTTGTCAGTTTTACCACATATGCAAGACTTTTTCACAGCCTAGCCAGTCGCATAGAGGGGCCCAAACTGTAAGGAGCACCTTGACGTGATACTAAACATACAATGTTTATTTGCCATCATCCCTTCTATTTATGTATAAAAATTATGCCACTGTATTTAGTTTACTATAAAAAATAATTTTATCATTGCTGTTCAGAAGTCACAGGAGGTTTCCCGAGTCTTTCTTGTCCTCAGGGAAAGTTCTGAGGGAGGAGTTTCTAGTGTTATGGAAATGATTTAAGAGCTTCAATCGAGCTCAAGGTCATCTGCTGCTGTCTCTAATTTGAAAAGTGTGGATATGCATGCATATAAAAGTAAACACTCTGAGACACGCTCAGAATTGCTAACTCATTACACTTCTGATTTATTCAAGGCGGTGTTAATGTTTTATACACACAAATACGTCATTGCTATGTTAGTCTAATAGATAAATCTCATTGGTTAAGATAGAAAAAGAAGATGGATAATTTTCATAACGAGGTTTGGCTCTCTTTGGTCTTATCTTCAGTTCCGCGTTCTTTTGATGTGTGGGAGGTAGGGGGTACACGCCATCTTGAGAAAATATAGGAACAGAGCAAATCTGTATACTTATATAATGAGTAAGGAGAAAAATATGTATGCACATAAGAAAATAGACATTTTCAGATTACTATTATTATTATCTACATCACATTCCTTCACAATCCCCCCTAAAATGACTATTTTCTCTTTTCTGTCCCTAATACTAAAGGTCCTACTTTTTAGCCTGGCCCTTCTCCTCAGCAACTCTTTTAGGCTGTATATAGAATTGGGCAGCAACTGTTCACTTCCCTCCTCGATACAGCTGGAGAGGTGCAGTCAGGCGCTATCTATCCCTATAACCCTATAGGACTGTGAGATTATGGACAGGGAGTGACTGTAGGGGAGTGAAGGGTTTGTCATCTTCCATCATAAGGGGGTCCTCTTCTTCTTGGTGGAGAAATATAGGTGTGCTATTGTCTACAGCCTTGCTCATTAACTTTTTTACAAAAGGTAGAATACAGCATATAATCAGGGCTAAAAGAACCAGGATTATTAATACCGTTACCCGTATCTGGGCGAGCACCATCTGCCACCCACTCATCCAGCTAAAATATTGGTCCCATGGGTCTGTGATACCTGAGTTCTTCTTCAACTCCAGTGACAGATCTTCTAATTTCTTTATAGCTAAAGTAACCTTACCATTTGGGCCAGTATTATCAGGAATGTATGTGCAGCAAGTTCCTGTTTTTTTTTTCCTATGATTTTACAAAACACCTCCTTTCCCAGCTAGCACCATGTCTAAGGCCATCCGGTTCTGGAATGTCATGTAGGTAGTGGGGGCTAGCTGGTCAGCAATTCCCTGGAGGGCGTCTTTAGTGTAATTTACGAATCTCTGTTGGTTATAATATGTGTAGTGTCAGGTCACCTAGAGGCTGGATGACAGATGCACACCGTTGGGATCAGGAATGCACCGCAAGGTAGTGGACCCTAGCACTGACTGCTGCGGATTGTACCCTGGGAGGTTCAGGAAGCAGGTCTACTGGATCACTGACACAGATCCCACTGGGAGCTAGAGCATAGATTCCCCAGGGCGCGGAGTCTAAGAGCCAGCAGGTGTTCACCAGAGCCTCTAGTGGTGAGGATGGACTGCGCTGCAGTCTGGCTCCAGGTCGCGGCCCCCAGGGTCTCACAGCTCACGCTCACGGTAGACTACAGGAGCAGAGGAAGGAGGGAGCTGGCTGGAACATCAGGGTCACAGGCAAACAGGGATGGCCGGGAACAGGCCAAAGTCGGTAACAGAAATCAGATGTAGGAAACATAGCAAGTACACACATAGGCTAACACACAGTGGTTGATCAGCACTGCTGGCTTGCAGTGCACAGGTTAATATAGGGTTCCCTGATAGGGCCTGGGGTGGGGCCATGCTTAGAGGGGAGGTTACAAAAGCAGTCAGGTGAGGGTCAACTGGTCTCTAGAGATGAACACATGGAGACAGGTATGCTGATCGACAAACTCTATTGCATAACCATGACATGTAGTTAATCCAATCTACATTCTTGCTGACAGTTGTTATGGGGATCAAAGACTCAAAACCAGCTTTTACCTGATCCCTGGCTTTAAATTCATCAGGGACCCCCCTTGTAACCCCTATGACATGTATGTATACATGAGAATCAAAGCTTCCGGAGAGAGCTGCTCGCTTCCTCCTCTGACTGTGTGCTGGGTCAGTGTATGTATCAGGGGTATCTTTGGTTAGGATATGGGGCTTTCTATTTTCATCTTTTTTGTCTAATGCACTCTGTGGTCGCCCAGTCTGGCCCTGTGTTCCAACCCACTGGCCCCCACAGAAGCCACAACTCTGTCCCCAGTAACTGTCTGTGTGGCATACATATATGTCCTTACCATCAGGGATATCACTGTACCAATGGCATCACCATGAAGGGTCAAACGGACAAGGTACTATGTCACAGTAATCTAAGGTAAAGGTGGTCACATGTGTACCTGAAGAGTTACACCAAAACGTAATTATGTTATCATTTTTGTGATGGCCACCTCCTGGGCCCCTCCCCCCTAGATCAAACAGAAAAAGGATATGCAGCACCCAAAAACACGCTCTCCTGCAGTGATAAGCGTGCATTCAGGTGTTCTTCCTGGCCAACTTGACTAAGGTGGCTGTGGTCAGCAAAACTTGGAATGGACCATCATAACTTGGCTCAAGGATCTCCAGACAGTAGTTGGTGTGTTCCTGTATCTAATTCAGGATCTGGAATGGAAGAAAACACCTGGACATGCATTCAGGTTAATTCTCGTGATAATGTGGTTACATAATTAGTCAACACATCAGACTGTAACTGTAACTGTTGTGGAAAGTAACAACCAAGTCTGGGAGCTGAACCAAACAAAATTTCATAAGGGGATAGGGCATGTTTCCCCCGGGGGTGTGTCTGACACTAAACAGGGCAATGGGCTAACTGTCTGGCCAACTCATGTTAGTCTCTTGGGCCATCTTTAACATCCTGTTTTTAGTGTCCCATTCATCCTTTCTACCTTCCCGCTACTTTGAGGGTGGTATGGGATGTGTAGTGCCAACTGAACCCCCAGTGCTGCCCAAGTCTCTTTAGTAAGGGTTGTTGTTAGGGCTGGTCCCTGATCTCTCAATATCACCTCTGGGACCCCAAATCTACATACTATCTCACTCAGTAGTTTCTTAGCTGTGGTCCTGGCAGTCATGACCACTTCCACTTGGGCGTTTTCAAATCTGTCACTTCTTGGCACTTGAGAATGATCAATTTGCATCCTCTGGAATGGGGTATAGGGCTTTTGCCAGGTGCTTCTTCTGTGCATCCTGGGTTACATTTGGTGCAGATAATGCATGATCTGCAGAAGCTGTCGGTCAGTGGAGTAACTCTTGGTGCAACACTTGTTGATAAGAGTTCATAAAAGTCTTTGTCAAGTGGGCAGCTCCATGTGCCCATTGCACCACGGCTGGGTACATACTCCTGGGTAGACAAGGCTTCTTGTTGCACTCGAATAGTCCATTTCTGAGAGTTGCTCCTCTCCATTTCCAGCTTTCCTTCTTATCCGCACTTGTTGTTTCCTGTAGTTCTTTTAGATAAACTCTGTCCACTGGGAAAGTCTGTAAGGTAAGCACGGGGTGGTCTTCTTCTACCACCCTGCTGTCCACTTCCCGTGGACCACCAGCTGTCTGTTTGGCAGCTGAATTGGCTAGATGATTGCCTTAAGCTTCCTTTGAGTTCATTTTGTCGTGTGCTTTTACTCATAATAGTCACTTGGGTTGTGAGAAGTAAGGCATCAATCAAGTTTTCACAGGTGTTCCTGCAGCCATCAGGAATCCTCTGTCCTAGATAACACCATAATCATGGGCAATGCTGAAAGCATATCTTGAGTCAATATGAATGTTGGCTCTTATTCCCTCTGCCCATTTACATGCTGTAGTAAGTGCTTACAGCTCTGCCTCCTGTGTAGACATCACTGGTGGTAAGGCTTCAGCTTGTAGAACAGTGTTTTCAGTGGTGACCGCGTGTCCTGTGTGGTCATGGGGTGACAAGCCAAGACTCTACTCCTCCTCCTTTTCCCCCCTCGAGAAGTGGAAGAAGGGTGGTAGGGTTCAGTGTTTGACAACTTAATAGAGTAATGCTGTCCAGTAGGAGGGAACACAAGAGTCTCAAGTGTCTGGTAGTGGACAAGTGTTTCGGCTGGATCTTGGTTGAATATGGCAACAACGTCATGGGGAGCAAGCAGAACGAGGCAGTGTCCGAGGACCAAGTTCAAAGTTTTGTCAAGCAAGGCTTGTGTAGCAAAGCCAGCTCGCAGACACAATAGGCCTCCTCTTGCTACCACATCCAGCCGACAGGAATAATATCCTATGGGGCGTAGGCTGATGCCATGTGATTGGGTGAGTACACCTGCAGCATGTCCCATGCGTTCGGATACAAAGAGCTTGAGCGTTTTGCCGTAGGCTGGGAGCCCTAGCGCCTGAGATGGCACACTTGAGGGCCTCAAACTTAGATATTTCTTCAGAAGACATCTGGAAGGGTCTGATTGCAGAGCATCAGTAGGAAGGCTTCTGGAATCCATGCTCTGCACTAGGAAATTAGTCCAAGGAAGGCATGAAGGGATTTCTGACCTTGTGGCAGTGGGGTGTCAGAGATTACTTGCACCCTGTCTTCAGTGGGGTGTCGTGTCCCATGGGACAAACAGTGTCCAAGGAAAATGACAGGTGTTGAGCACCACTGCAATTTGGGCTTTAAGACTTTGCAGCCCTGGTTGGCAAGATAGCACAACAGGCTTTCTGAGGTGACTTCAACAGGGGGTAAGTCAGCTGCACAAAGGAGAAGGTCATCAACATGTTGGAAGAGAATCACTTCCGGGTGTTCCTCTTGTCATGTGTCAAGGATGATAGCCATAGCTTTTGCAAACTGGCTTGGAAAGTTCTGTGCCCCTTGTGGCACAACTGTTTAGGTATGTTGCCGTTACTTTCCGTGGATGAATGCAAAAAGGTACCAGCAGGAGGGGTGAGGGTGGACACTAAAGAAAACGTTTGTAAGGTCCACCTCTGTGAGGTATTTTGCAGTCAAAGGCATCCACAGTAGGTACCTGGTTCTCTTTTTAGGATTCTCTTCTTGGGGTTATTGTGGTTTCCGGGGCAATGAAGCGCCCTCTTTTAGCTTGACTGAAACTGGTGGCACCTTTAAGTGACCGTTGTCTTCCGGTCCTGTGGACCATAGGCACGCAGAGATTCTGTCAAGTACTTCCTGCAGTATTGAACTTGAAGTTTTTGCTTCATTAAGTGTCATCAGGAGAGGCTGAGAACACAAAGCAGATGAGTCTTCTAAAGATAGGGGAGTATGTAACTTCATCCCCCCTTCAGGCGTGTCCTGATTGAGGCCTGTAGTCTGGACAACACATCAGCTCCTAGTAGATTCAAGGGACATGTAGAGGACACCACAAATCTGGCAAGCAAATCAGGAAGTGGAAAGGAAAGAATTATTAGGCAGGTTCACCGTCCTCAACACACTTTTGGCTGCACCCCTGTCAATGAGGAAAGTGGTAGGTTTTTCGTCTTGGACATCTTGGGGCTCTGCATTCTTTTCTGAAGTGACCCAGTTTCCCACAGTTGTAACAGGTGATCCTTTCCCTGGTATTAAGCAGTGGTGGTGGACTAGTGTAGGCGGGATCTTCATCATGGGTTACCATGAGGGGCATTGGTTTTTTACCTTTTTGATTTTCTATACCTCTGGCCACCAACAATAAATCAGACATTTTCATTGAACGGTATTCAGGGCGGGCCACCATCAGGACTTTTCTGATATCCTCTCTGAGCCCTGAAACAAAGCAGTTGATAACATGTGTGTGTGTGTGCCTTTATGAGTCTAGCATGATACTTCTTCACAGACTCCCCTTTATCTTGGGTAATATCTTGGATTGTGGTCTTCTGATCCGTCAACTTCTCCTTTGCCCAGTCGTGGAGTTGTGCACAGAACTCCACGCCTGAGGTGTAGGAAGTGGCACTTGTCAGGCAGGCATCATTGAAGGCCATCTGCATGACTGGCCAAAAGACATATCCTGCTTTGATTTGGCATAGGCTGATCAAGTCTCTCCAGGCAGCTGAGTAAGTTTCTTGTATCTGCACTATCCTGTGGTAGAAGGGAATTGGCTGCTTCTCTGGGTCAGGCAGACTTGTCACTAAGGCCGCTGCTTGTGATAGAGTAAAAGCGACATACATCACTGGTGCCCCTTCTGGTAACCGAGACTGTTGTTGGGGCAGGGGCTGACAAGAGGCACTGTTCTTTACGGTTGCCAGCATGTGTTTGAGATCCTCTCGGAACTGAGAGTCTGGAGCCGGATTGGGGGTTAAATCAGTGGGTGGCCTTGCTGCCTGCTGTCGGGCTTCCCACTCAGATGCTTCTTCATCATTAACATATCCGGCTTGGGAATGTGATGCTCCCGTATTGGGGAAGACAGGTGTGTGGTATGAACCATCTTGGTTTAAAACAGCGAGGGCTGGGTAGAAAGTGAAGGCATGGGTGCACTAAGATGGCCGCCGGGCTGAGTTGTCACAGTGGGTTGTGCTTGGGTAGTGAGAAAGGAGTGGTTGTTAGACGGAGGGCAGTGCTGTCCCTCCCCTCCTTTGTTTAAAGTTCCAACATATCATCAGCTCTGTGATACACATACATAATACAATCGCCATCTTTCTTAACTTCCTTTATCCAATTTTCTTTATCACACAGGATTTTTCTCCCTGTCTCTTCAGCAACATAACTTTCACCATTTCTTTCAACTTTGTTAACTATTTCAACATCTTCTTTGCAATATCACTTTCTTTTCCTTTTTTTAAAAGAGAAAAATCACTTTCTTTTTTCTCTCGTACAACCAAGGGGTTAATATTTTTCTCAGCGTTCTTATCAGCAAATTCCTTCGGTGTGGGCACATAAGACTAATGTACAGTTAATCTCAGAACAAGAACAAACACATCAGGGGTAGTGAGGAGCAACGGCCCGCGACCCAACAGATCCCCCGGGCAGCCCCCCTCCCCCTCTCGTGTATCTCAAACAATAAACCACAAATACAATCACGACAGGACATTACACCTGCCACTCTTCGAACTGCAAAATTTCAGCAGGCTAAAATAACCACAAGGGCAGACCACCCTGCAAAATAAACATGTTTATAGACGTTTGCTACAAGGGAAACAATCTCATGCCAGAGATGAGACTACCCATTCACACATGTAGCACTTCAGGCTGCAAAGCCAGCAGCTGAAATACCCCTCAAAGGTTCGTCGAACCCAGAGAAACAAGTCTATAACGTTTGCTACACGGGAAACAATCTCATGCCAGAGGCCGAAAGCTCATCTGGAGATGAGACTACCCATTCACACATGTAGCACCCTTAGACTGCTGAGTTTCGTAGCCCAAAGAATGGCAGACAGTGAACAAAGAATACAGTCAGCAGAAACCCATTGGCAGGTTCGTTAAAACAACCTCAGGCGAGGAAATACCTGCCTCTAAGACAGTCTCAGCATACCGACAGAATCCAGCCGTCAACCGAAAGATAAGAGAGTCGTACAGTGGTAAGAATATAAATCAACTCACCGGTACTGTTAGGGCTGCGCAAACCCCACTCTCATTAATCAGTTAACGCCCGAATGCTTGTCGCGGTATAACTTCGACTGTAGCCTGAGGTCCCGGGTTTTCGGCACCATCTGTTATGGAAATGATTTAAGAGCTTCAATCGAGCTCAAGGTCATCTGCTGCTGTCTCTAATTTGAAAAGTGTGGATATGCATGCATATAAAAGTAAACACTCTGAGACACGCTCAGAATTGCTAACTCATTACACTTCTGATTTATTCAAGGCGGTGTTAATGTTTTATACACACAAATACGTCATTGCTATGTTAGTCTAATAGATAAATCTCATTGGTTAAGATAGAAAAAGAAGATGGATAATTTTCATAACGAGGTTTGGCTCTCTTTGGTCTTATCTTCAGTTCCGCGTTCTTTTGATGTGTGGGAGGTAGGGGGTACACGCCATCTTGAGAAAATATAGGAACAGAGCAAATCTGTATACTTATATAATGAGTAAGGAGAAAAATATGTATGCACATAAGAAAATAGACATTTTCAGATTACTATTATTATTATCTACATCACATTCCTTCACACTAGTACTCTGGTGATGTATGAATCTGTGTCTGCACAGCGTGGATTGGTGCTGTGCCAGTCACACGACATTAAAAAAATGCTTTCCAGAATAGAGAACTAAAATAAATAATTAATAGCAGCATAGTGTTTTAAAGCTTCATACAAATTTTTTGTTTCAAAGCAAAAGTATATCATATTTACTTGTTTTACACTTATTTTTACATTTCTTCAGTTACTTCCTGGTTTCTAGGCCTAGGCAAATGATTTCATACATCCCTGGAGTCTTCAGGAGGGGAGAAGAAGGTTTCTCAACTAAGCACACCCTCCTGTCTGAATGCCTGAACTAAGGGCAGATGAATTCCAGTAAGTAAATGCTGCATAAATCATCTGCTTTGGTTCAAGATGGCCACAGCCAGAAATGCTAGGGGGGGGGGGGGGTTTCAAAGTGATTTGAAAGAGACATTGATGGATGGGGGAGTTTGCTTTGAATATTAAAAATGAATTAAAGAGCGTTTTTGGTTTGTGGGGCTCAGAAGCAGTGTACTTCCGCTTTAAGGCTTTCTAGGGGCTTACATTACTGTAGAAATGCCCACAGAATGACCATATTTTGGAAAGTAAAAAGCTCAGTTTTTCTATAAGCAGCATCGTGAGTCTTTTGAAGACTTCATTTGTTTGCCACAAGTTGTGGAAAACGCAGAAAGAAAAAAGGAACATTTTTTTTACACAAAGTTGCCAGTTTTATAAAATTAAACTAGAAGAAAGGAAATGGCGCTAATGCAATTGTGCATACAATTAATAATCAATTGAAAAGTCCATATACAATGTGATATGTCCCACACTATTGTAAATGTGATCTTCTAAGTTCTTATAAATATTCTTCCAGTAAAACACTAAATGCCACCACCACAGTGAGAAGTGCACAGTCACTCACCGTCCCTCCAGTGAGTCTTGAAGGAGGGCCTTCAGAACAGGTAAGTATAAGCATCTTCCTTTCACAGGGTAGTTAGACTAAAAGTTAGAAGGGGTGTGGGAGTAGGGTTAACCAATTCCCACCTGGCCTACAGTCAATTGACAGCTGGGCGGGACTTTCGTTGTTCCAGGTGGGCGTCATATAAAGTCCTCCTGGTAAACACCTCTCGCATTGTGACACGATCTGTTATTGGCTGTGTCCGCTAGAAACACAGCCAATAACTGATCACTGTACCACCTGCTGCCAGTACCATGACCAATCACAGTAGATCACATGACACTTGTAAACAATGGATTGCTTACTTTCATGTCATTTGTGTACGATTGTGTTGCCTCCCTGTGATTGGTCACAGTGATCACATGGTACAGATAGGGACAAATAACAGCCCATGTGTACCATGTGATTAGCTGTGGCCAATCACATCAAAACACACTGAATGAATCTGTTTCAGTCAGTAAAAATAGTTGCTTATACCAATGAAATTGACTGGTATAAGCAATCATAATGTGCGAATAAAAAAAAACTCCTAATCACTTCCCCAGAGTAGTACAGTGTTACTATGATAACACTGTATTGCTCTGGTGTGTTAAAAAAATAAAAAAAGGAAAAAAAAAAGGAAAAATGTATTTTTTTTTATTACATACTGTCACCAGTCAGTGTCCCTGTTTGCCGCCACACCTGTTATATGATAACGCTGTACTGCACTGGTGACAGTATGTAAAAATATATATTTTCCAAAAAATCGTGACTAAAAATTTCAACTTCAAAAAACTTGCTATGCCTATTACTAAATCCCTTGAACTGCCTACTTTCCAAAAAAAGGGGCATTTGGGGGATATCTGTACAGTCCCGGTGTGGCCTCAAGAAATGAGATTGGGCATCAGTACATCAGGATTGATCAATTTTCAGATATATATACCATAGTTTGTGGACTCTATAACTTTCCTAACAAGAAACAGCAAAATAATGGTGCTGAAACCTCCTCTTTGAATGATAGATCTTACGACGTGATATTTCAAAATGTCATTTTATTAAGATTATAATTGGTTCTTACAGTGATCAGTGCTAAAAAATATGCACTATCACTGTACTAATGACACTGGCAGGGAAGGGGGTTAACATCAGGGGCAATCAAAGAGTTAACTGGATGCCTAGCCAGTGTTTTACTACTGTGTGAGGTGCTTTACTAGGGGAAGATATGGAATTTATTTCCTGTTTTGCAGAGACACAAATGCTATCCCTTCCCCCTTGTCAGAACGGGATTATACAAGAAACAGCAAAATAATGGAACTTTAAAGGTGCTGAAACCTCCTCCTGGAATGATAGATCTTACAATGTGATATTTAAAAAGGTCATTTTATTAAGATTATAATTTGTTAAAATTATGTCTATACCAAATAGAAGTAGCTGACAGGCGAAACGCGTTGGTTTGTGGATCCCCTCACATATGAGTAATGGTGTCTGCCATGGTTATCTATGACTATGTACATATATGATCATAGAGGAACTAGTGTACTTTGGATTAGGGGAAGTTTGTGTTATATAGTGTTTGCTGCAAAACAATTTTTGGACTTAATGTCTATTTGGTATAGACATAATTTTAACCAATTATAATCTTAATTAAATTAAATTTTTTAAATATCACATTGTAAGATCTATCATTCCAGGAGGAGGTTTCAGCACCTTTAAAGTTCCATTATTTTGCTGTTTTTTGTATAATCACCTTTGGGATGTGGTGCTGATTGTCAACTGAACTACTTGCCGTTCTGATAAGGGGGAAGGGATAGCATTTGTGTCTCTGCAAAGCAGGGAATAAATTCCACCTCACACAGTAGTAAAACACTGGCTAGGCATCCAGTTAACTCTTTGATTGCCCCTGATGTTAACCCCTTCCCTGCCAGTGTCATTAGTACAGTGACAGTGCATATTTTTTAGCACTGATCACTGTATTAGTGTCACCGGTCCCCAAAAAGTGTCAACGGTATCAGTTAGCGTCAGAATGTCTGCCACAATATTGCATTCCTGCTATAAGTTGCTGATCACCACCATTACTAGTAAAAAAATAAAAATAAATAAAAATATCCTATAGTTTGTAGACGCTATAACTTTTGCACAAACCAATCAATATACGCTTACTGAAATTTTTTTTACCAAAAAATATGTAGCAGAATGCATATTGGCCTAAATTCATGAAGAAATTTGTTTTTGTTTTGTTTTTTTATTTTATTGGATATGTTTTATAGTAGAAAGTAAAAATTTTTTTTTTTTTCAAAAAATTCAGTCTTTTTTGTTTATAGCGCAAAAAAATAAAAAAAGCTCTATTTGTGGGGAAAAAAGGACATAAAGTTTATTTGGGTACAAAATATATGAAAGAAACAAACTTCTTTTAAGGTGCCAGACACAAATATACTGCATCATGATTTAAAATCCATATCAAAATTTATATTTAGAACATTTTTAAAATACCTAATAAAGAAGAAATTTAGAATGAAGATCACATGCGATCCAGGTATATGGTACAGCGATTATTGCTCAACATGTTTCGCCAAAAGATGGCTTCTTCAGGAGACTTTTTTCATTTACAATCCAAATCAATGCCCATGGTATATCCCCGAATAAGGATATAAATATAACAAATGTTCACCTGTCATGTCACAGTAGGGAACTAGAAAGACAATGTCTTCAGAGATATGAATTGTACACCCTGACAAACAATACAGACAGTCAGTGATATGACTCAAATCAACCCATTACACTGCAGCATCAATGACTGTCTTTATTGTTTGTTTCTCTTCAGATCAGCCCTTTAATATAGGTCTGTGTCAGTTCATCATCTCAATAGCTCGGACTTTGATATGGATCCCCTGTGGTTTTAGTCAACATATTATTTGATATTTTTTGTAGACATCCAATATGAGGACATGGTCCTCCTATGATACACTAATATCCCTATGACAGTAACTCTGTGTGATAACATATACATCTCTGGGGTAAGAGTAGTCTCTCATGACGATCCATTGCAATTTTGATGCATATGAATGAACTATGTATATTAAACAGGGCCGCATAGCCCTATGTTATATTGTTTATATTGTTTCTAAACAACTACAGTGAATATCTTGTACAGTAATGAAAAAAGTCTCCTGAAGAAGCCATCTTTTGGCGAAACATGTTGAGCAATAATTGCTGTACCATATGCCTGTATTGCATGTGATCTTCATTCTAAATTTCTTCTTTATTGAGTATTTTAAAAATGTTCTAAATAAAAAGATTTAAAATGGATTTTAAATTATGATATAGTATGTTGTTTGTGTCTGACAAAGTCCGCAAATTTGTTTCTTTCATATATTTTGAAACTTTTGGGATGTGGTGACTTGAGCCTCAGACCTCTGGCTGACAAAACCCTTTTTTCACCTTTATTTGGGTACAGCATTGCATGACCGCGCGTCAGTTAAAGTAACGCAGTGCCGTATCACAAAAAATGGCCTGGACATGATGGGGGGTAAATCTTCCGGAGGTCAAGTGGCTAAGGAGAAAAAAAGTGATAAGGAACCAACCAACGGTCGCCACTTGCTGCTTGCATATAAGAAACAAAATATTCACATGCATTTTTCCATATTTGCCTTACAAAAAATTACCTGCAATAGGGAGATATCTGCCTGGAATGTCAACACACACTCAACCCTAATGGCAATATACTTCACTCTTTTCCATAGTAGATTCCCACATGTGATAATGAGCAGCTCTAGATGTCATTGCCACTCAATGGATTGTGCAACCACACAAACAACCACCCCAATACCACAAAGCAAAACAATAACAAGCAAATAGTAGAGCAGAAGACAAAAAGGTGGCCTCGGCCCTTTATTAAGGTCTAAGACAAATAAAATCCATAGAATCCATTATTATAACAGACCAATAAACCAAAGGTAAAATTGACCAAAACCACCTGCTCTTGTCTTCAAGTCTCGAGCACCAGTCATCGGAATAATACCACCAGATTACCAACTGTATCCACCTACAAACATTGTTAACAAAAAAGTCAAAGTTGAGGAAGGAGAGATGAGAGCTTGAATGAAGATCCAAACTGCCGATAGGGCCCAGATGAGAAGGCTATATAAAGGTAATCCAGCAATCCTATTGGCTGTTGATTTTCCCTTCAAATGTCAGCTTATAATCTCTTTTGGCAGCTGCCAATCAGTTCTGCCTGTAGGCAATTGGAGTTTATGCTGCCCCAGTCAGGAGTGTTAATTATATTCCCCTGGTTCTTTGTGTTATAAAAAGGGACAGTGGTCCAGACCAGAAAAAAAAGGGAAGAGAGCGAACAAAACAAGAGGGAGCAAGAGCACACAAGAGTGAACATGCTGACCCTGGGGTGACCATGAGTGTACATCTGCCCTCGGGACTGTTACAGCCTGGAGGAACTGCTGGGACTTGCAGTCCACTCTGAAGTTGTCAATTCTGGATACCACCACTATGTACTCTGACAAAGATGGATTATTTCCTGAGCAGGTATGCTGGGGCAGCTACAAGCCTAAGTTACGGACTAGGGATGTTAGGGAAAGAAGGCACTTTATGTTGTACTGTTGTGTTATCTTATTCATCTGGAGAGCTTTTGAAACGTTGCCTTTGTCTGCTCTGAAGTTACTCAGATTATGCACATATAGTCTACAGCTCGGGTCTCTAAGCACATTGGCGTATGAAAATAATGGCGCAAGAAATCATACAGTGTAAAGGTACAAATGGTCACCAAGGGTAACAAAAGGTTTCTCTAGCAGCCTACTGTAAGTGTGTACAAGTGACTGGTGGGATATCTTCTAACAGGAGTTGTTGGCACTCTCTTCTTGAGCAGGTCCATCTCCCATAGCAATGGGAGCAGATCAGCACTGCAGAGGTTCCCAGCCTGTACACAGGTATGAAAGAGGAAGGGTTAAGTTAAGTACAGAAATGGAGTCTGCACTAGGTGCACAGTGGGGCTCCATACTTTTACTGGGAGTGAGGTAGCGATGATGTACTTGACAGGTGGGGAGGGTATTGGCTTTGCGTGTCCCTCCTAAGTGCACAAGTGATCATAGTGGTGTATAATTACATCGGGAGTGTTCATTAGATATCAGTCATCTGTTGAAGCTAAGGTATCCCATGTGTAAGACAAGTGAACCTCTTCAAATTGCCTAGCGTAGCCCAGAAGAACCCACCCTGGGGCAGGCCTCTCATATGACCCTAGCTTGGCACCCAACAAGAAGGGAAACAAGGAGGACATGATGTCATCCCTACCATACAACCCTTGCCCCACCACATGCTCAGCAACAGCAGCATCTGGAGAAATCTTTGCGGTAACAACTGCTTCTAGAGCCTAACCACAGCAGCAGACAAAAAGAGGTCATGACTTGAAAAATAAAACAGGGAAAAAATAGAAAGCTTAGACAAATCAGTAACCTTTAATTAATAATAGTTGAGTTTAATAAAGGAATTAACACTAATCGTATGCTAATTAAAAGAACAGGTTGTGGGTGGGGTGACGATCATTCGCTTTGTGCTCTAACATTGCCCACCAAGCATTGGCTCAATTACTGCAAATGAAGGTTTCTTTTATTTGGGAATTTATGTTCAGAATTAGCATGGCATTTTTGGTCGGATTAAGGTGAATGTCCCTCCACTGGCACCGCTAACAGCAGCCAATAAGCCTTTCTGATTCTTCTTTTTATTGTCTCTGCTCCGTGATCCCTGATTTATTGGAAAGCGAAAACAGTATAAATATATAGAGAGGAAACGCTGAGCTTGTTCTTTCCTAAATCCACTCAGCTCCCTTCCCCTACTCGGTGCACAGCTGGTACAAAGGACCGTCTACTACTTTAAACATTAGCAGGGCACATCGAGAACTAAAACAGGTCATAATATCATGCCATTCCGGGAACACCAGAAGAATGTAGAGAGAAAGCCTTAAATACTGCTGGAAGTTCTACTCCATTGAAGAGAAAGCAAAACTGGATTTTACAGTCTGGTGAGTGACTTAGAAACGCTTATGGCCTTAACAAATCTACTAAATATGGTTTGTATGATACAATGACCTCATAAATTCCCTTTCTGTTAAAAAAATATATTTAAAGTGTATGTTCGGTCAAAACTTTTTTTAGTTTTGCTTAGAGTGGGGAAAGGTTAGAGGCCTTTCAGGTTTTTACTGCTAATTGGACACCATTGGATCTTCCTAACTTCCTGTCCTACTGACAATGTTTTGCCAGACAGGAAGTGAGGGGAACTCCCCAACAGTGACACAGGCAGAGATTTAAAAATAAACATTTTCTTTGGAATAGTAAAGGAGGGCTAGAACACGTCAAATTTGTATCTGTGTCCCTGTTGAGGACCAGCAACGGCACTAGAACATAGCCATTGTTGTGCAGTATGGTGGCAGCAGTGCCAATGAGCTGATCTCAGTGCATTGCACTTTTTAGGTTTTTTTTCCAAAACAAACTCGATTGAAATGCCACAAAGTGACATTTCATTGCAGTGTTTGTTACCCCAACATTTCATATTTCTGATATGTGTCTGCTGTACCATGTACTTGTATGAAAAAGTATCCTGCTCTCTTTGTATTTGTTTCTTTGTGTAAAATCCCTGGTGTTCCTGCCAGTCCCTTTGCTTTCCTATTAACAACTGACCACACTAAACAGGAGGGCACAGTTCTCCAGCTGTGCTGGGAACTTAGATTGCTCTCTTTCAATGATCAGACAAGTCCTGACATGCCTTCCCTGCACAGCCATTTACTGGGAAGATCAGTGTGCTGTTGCTTCCCCCCCTCCTTATGCAGCTGAGAACAGAGGGAATGTGATCACTTACAAAAAAGGGGAAAAAAGGTATATAAAATGTTTTTTTTTTATATATATCTTTACACAGTTTTGCATTTCCTTTCTATTTTAAACTGAATGGGTTGTTTTACAAAGTGATCGTTTACAATCACTTTACATTCTTTAATATCAAAAAATTGGAGGTATAATGGATATGCTAGTGGGAGGCCAACATCCCTCTATTCAACAAGAATGTGGTTTTTCCCTTAGGGTGGGACTTTAAAGGCACAGATTGTGAGATACAATAATTAAAATTGAAAGTTTAATAGTAACAAAAATTATTCACATACAAGTATATAAAAAAGTTCAAATATTTAGAGAAGTGTCAAACAACATGAATAAAATTTACATGTCATAGACACAGTTCGTGTGCACAATGAATATGATTGCAAATGTGATTCCTACGCGTTACAGAGTAGCTTTGACTCCTTCTTCAGGGTTAGTCCGATATCCAATAAAGTACAATTTTATAATCTAGAAAATATAGAAACATATATTATGCATCTGTCAATCATAAAATGGCAATATAGGAGGGGGGGGGGGGGGGCATCCATAATTATTGGAGTACTCACATGCCTATGACACAATGTAAGAGGCCAAAGAGCCGTGCTGAAATTGGCCAATATGAATGTTAAAAGATAGAGTGCAGGAAAGAAACAGCCAGGGAAAGTCTGATCAGTGCAGGTGTGTCGCAGAACCACATACTTACAAACCTTGACCCGGTGGCGTCACTGCAGATGAAAAAGGGGATATTTGATAGTATGTGGTATATCAAGTTTAAATTAAATGTGCAAATGCAACACCAAAGAAGGGGTCCAATCAAATACAGCATTGCATATGACCAGCGCATAGATATACCTTAGAGTATGCTGTGTTTTCTATATTATATGCTGAATCCGTAGTTGTCTTTCAAGCAGTTTGAAACTCAGTATATCCAGTCCTCACCTGAAGCGTTCACAAGGAGAGAGAGTGAAATAGAGAAGTTTTATTATATGACACATTTGATAAATCAAGAAAAGCTGCGATTCATCCAATCAAATGAATGTATCTGATATAAACACATATGCATTTTATAAAGTTCAAGGACCCCGCATCTGTGGTCCTGTGAGCTTCAGGTGTGGTTCCTGGACAATATAGAGGTAGTGGTTGATGCCAGAGCCTCATAGAGGTCCTGTCGTTTCTATGTCACTCTTTATATAGGCAGTGGTCAATGGCTATCTAGGAAAGTAAAAGTACAAATAGTATGTATAGGAGTATCCTCTACAGAGGGTAGAGCTTAGCAGTATATTTATCCTAGTCCATCCAGCAGAGCCTGGGGCTTGCCTGAAACATAGGTTGTCTGAACGTTCAGTGCAGGTGAGTCCTGTATCCAGTTTCAATGTGTGTGTCCAAGCACCATAGAGGTGAATGGTATCTCACCTCTCTTATATAGGGCCATTGACTGGACCAATAGATCTGCCCCCATATCAAATGGAGACTCACTCCAGGTGTGGAGATAGGAGGCTCTCAGTTAGCGCCAGCCTAGTGGGTCCCGCGAGCGCACGGCGCCACCCCATGCCCACATCCAAGATGGGGGCACTGGCTGAGTGAAGTCATGCATCACATTCCCACCAACATCCATCCGCTATGACTGCTGAAGGGAGGAGATGGAATATGGCAGTGGGCCGTGCCTCACAGGGGAGCAGCAGTTCATTCGCAATTCACGATTCTGAATGGACTTGTGTCTTTTTTTAACCTGACTATGATGTACCTGAGCCACTTCTCAATGCCGTCAGCGGGGGGTGGGTGTGGATGGAGCAAGGAGGGAGGGGCAATCATGTTGCCATTCTGCACAGCCTTAATACCGCAAGAGATTGTGAGCTGTCAGGGGATCGGTGGGCGAGCCGAGGCTCAATCCAACTAATCTGTGAACCTGAACGGCCCCAGCGTGCCGGGCATGCATGAAGTAGCAACGCTGAACTGCCAACCAATCCGATGCGAAAAGAGAAGAGAAAGGAAAAAAGTAAAACCAAAAGGGGGGGAACATGAAAGAGGGGGTGGGAAAAGAAAAGAACAGGGGAGGAGCAATACGAGACACAGACATGGAAGGAATGTGAAAAAAGTATGAAAAAAGGGGGAAAAGATGAAGGGGGAGAGAAAAGAACAGGGGAAGAGCAGGATGAGACACAGACATAGAAGGAGATTTATATAATAGAATAGAAGGATGACAAAACGAGGACAAAAGCACGGGGAGTAATTATTGAAGGACTAGTGATAAATAATCCAGCCAGTGAGGACTTAGAAGGCCAAAGAGGTTCCCCAAGCCCAGGAAATCCATGGCTAACAATGGCCAATTACAAAAACACAGAAGGAGCACTGTTGTATGAGCAGGACAGGCCCTAACATGATGGAGCAGATAGAGTCCCAGGCATGTAGTAATGAACATCAAACATAGAAGCTGGGTGGAAAGGCCAAAGAGCGCAGCACAGCAGTGCCAAACAAATCGCAGGAGCTGTGAGACAGATGTCTGAGTTACTTTTCCATGCCTCTGGATATAAATCCCTCCAAAAAGGGTATGTAATTGACCGCTTCATTGAGGCCAGCAAAAGTTGTGGCTTTGATAGAGAAAATCCATTTTAATTCCCTCTGGAGGAGGAGATTGTTCCAGGTTTGGATGTACTCAAGAGCCATGAATTTGACTTTGGGAAACTGGCCATTGTGTAGGGTGGTTACGTGTCTTCCCATTGGGAGATCTGGATTACATCCCTTCATGCCCCAGATGTGTTTAGATATTCTGGTGCGGAGCTCAACCTTGGTCTTTCCCACATAGAATGCTCCGCATTCGCATAGCATCAGATCACACCATATGTTTTACAGTTGGCAAAATGTTGTGCTCTGAAATTTGAACTGTTGGGAAGTGTGCATGAGGGGCCCACACGTATATATATTGACGAAAGCTAAACCCTCCACATGTATATGTTCCCTTGCGTTTGCTGGGGTCGCCTTTAGTTTCTCCCTTGAATTCACTCTGGACAACAAAGTCTCTGATAGAGGTGGATAGTTTGAATGTAGTAGATGGTGTTTGTGAAACAAATCTCCCTACATTGGGGTCCATGGATAGGAGATGCTAATATTTCTGAATTATTTTTCGTATTTTTAGTATGTTGGTTGGAATACTTTATTATAACTCTAGTTGTATCCTCTGATTTTTTTTAGCCCTCCTATTGTATAGGAGGGCTAAAAAAGTAGTTCACTCCTAGTTTTTTCCATTGTCCTTTTGTACGCTTTCTTGAGGCACGGTTTGGAATATCCCCTTTCTAAGAGTCTTGTTTGTAAAATGTTGACTTGTATTTGAAAGGTTTTTTCATCTGAGCAATTTCGCCTAGTTGGGAGATATTGGCTAAACGGTATTGGCGTTATTAGGGACCGTGGGTGAAAGCTGGAGGCATGTAAGATGGAGTTGCCTGCTGTCAGTTTACAAAAGAGGCAAGTTGTAATGCCACCATTCTCACCACGAAGAACTGTGACATCCAAAAACGTCACCTCACATGAGTGATGAAACAGTGAAAGCCAGATTGAATTGATTTCTATTGAGTCTTTCCAAGAAAGTAGGGAGTAACTTCTTGGGGCCATCCCAAATCATGAATAAGTCATCGATATATCTGTTCATCAGCCATGAGTGCGCGTTCCCACTCCCCGAAGGGGACATGTTGTGCCCTGTCGTATGCCAACCTGTACCTGGGGGAGGGTGGATAAGTTATAAAAGCATTGGAGGAATAATTTCTCAATATATAACTTCTCCTTCCAACAACAAATCAATTCTGCTGTAGTCAAAGCTGGGAGAACTATTATTGTACAAGCTTTAGTTTATAACATAAAAGAAGGGGGATTGAACATATGAGAGATCTGAGAAATGGGGTAAAACGAAAAAGAGGGGGAAGGAAGTGAACAGGAGTGGACAACAGGAGGAAAAGAACACAACAGAGAAACGGAGGAGGGGGGCATTCCAGGGGATATAAATGTCTTTGTTTGTAGCATGCCCAACCACATAAAGCCCTATCTCAAGAGGTCAAAGAGGAGTCAAAATTTGGGGGAGAAAATGGTCCACTCAAGGTTGCCAAACTTTAGTATGTAGTTACATACTCTATCCTGTAGGGTAGCTTCAACCTTGGCATGAACCATTGCCTTCATAATTCTCTTCTTAATTGATAGGAGACAAAGCAAAGGCATCTTCCTGGCTCTGGCTATTGTCTGTTTAGAGGATGTAGTCATTTGGAGTAATAGTTTGAATTGTCGAAGTCAGCTCCGATGGGTGCAAGTTTAACAAAGCCACTCAAGGGTCCAGTTGAATTTCGATCCTCAACGACTGCAAAAAGATTTGGAAGACATTGTGGGAAAAGGACTGCACAATCTGACAAGTCCACCTTGTATGAAGATGAGTACTCAGAGCCGCGCATCCACGTAAACACGTCAAGAGGAAGCTCAGAAAGCACTTAGCTACCTTAGCCAGAACGCAATACCATCTAGAGGATTTATAGGTAGTTTGGAGGGCTGATATGTTCTGGGTTGCCGAATGGGTAGCTTGCCAAACCTCTCTCCAATCATCCTCTTCAAGTGTCAATTCCAAATCTGCAGCCCAGAGGTCGTCATGTGCCAGCATAGGGCACGGTGGCTGAGATAAGAAATGAAGGTACAGCTTAGAAATAACACCCCTCGCATGTGGGTCGAAAGAGCACAGGCCCTTGAAGAGAGACATCTTGTTGAAATCAGTATGTGAGTGGATACGTGTGGCAAAAAAATGCTTGATATGGAGGTAGCAGAACACCACGGAGATTGGTAAGTTACTTTGTTCCTCTGAAGGTCGGAAGGGGCTCAAAGCCTATTGAATTGACCAATAGATACAGCTGTGTTAGTTTTATGCAGTTTCAATGTTGAAAAGAAGACAGGGAGGCCCGTGCAGGGTAAAATGCTGGATGGTGAAGAAATTAGAGTTTTGGGATATGGGGCAATAGTAATCTATAGTAGCGTTTCAAATTGTCAGAGAATGTAAGGTTACTGGGTTTGTAAGCATCTTGTATTCTTGTGGAGTAAGCCTAAATAAATTATCAACCATAAGCAGGTCACAGTCTGCAGCCTCCAAACTAACCCAGAGAGGTATCGCCCGATGAGCGTGATACTTAAGAAGCTGGGAAAGCTGGGCATCATAGTAATACTTGGCAAAAAGTGGGATCCCCAAACCCCCTTCCTGTTTGGAGCGTAGCAAGCTCATATGGGGGAGTCGGAGTCTAGTTGGCAAAAAAAACAATAATTTAAGATGATTTTAAAAAAGGGTTAGTTCACCTTTACAAAGAAAACTGCCTATGCAGGCAAGAAGTGTTTTTGTAGATAAAAAATAAACCATCCAGCTGAATAATGTTACAGGTGTAGGTCATTTACATACCTCATGATGCCTGACTGAAAGATACCTAGGACGATGCTAGGACGTTCCTACGTAAGGCCTACTTGTTACTGCTCACCTCCACCATCACAGGAGTGAGCTATTTCTCTGATTCAAACCCCCTCACTTGCTCTTTCTCTCCCCTAGTAGTTTCGAGCTCAGCGTTTGAGAGCTCACTCCTGTGGCGGTAGAGGTGAGCAGTAATGACTAGGCCTCGCTTAGCAACATTCTGGGAGTATTCCAGTCAGGCTTCATGAGGTAAATTCCCTACACCCATTGCAAGGGCATTATTCAACATTAGTCAGAGCTGCAGAGTTTATTTTCATCTACAGACTCCCCTTTTCTGCATAGGCAGTTTTTTTGGTAAAGGTGAACTTACCCTTTAATTAAGTATGGAGATCACTTCCCATAATTAGGGCAGATGCCATCACAATAATTGCAATCTATAAGAGAAAGAGAGAAAAGAACAATGATATCACAATCTGTTTCTCCATTAAAATTAAAGTGGTTGTAAACCCTTTACAACCACTTTTTGCAACAGGTAAGCTTATAATTAGGCTTACCTGTAGCTACACTGGATATCTGCTAAACCTGCACGGTTTAGGAGATATCCCCTAAGTTTGCATGTGCCGACGTCATCGGCACATGCGAAAAAGCAATGGCAGTACGTGCGCATGTGCGGGAGAGACGTCTTTGCGGAGCCCGCGATACCCGGAAGTAACTCCAGGAGCGATGTCATTGGCCGAAGCGGTGTACGAGGACCGCTGCGGGGGCTTCAATCTCAGGTAAGTAATTCATAATGAGCTAGTATGCTATGCATGCTAGCTCATTATGCCTTTGTCTTGCAGGTTTTTTTTTTTTTTTCTAGGGTTTACAACCACTTTAAAGGAGAAGTACAGCCAGAGATCGTTAGGCTGTACTTCCCCTGTGGATCACAGAAGTGCAGTTCGTTCTGCACTCCTGTGACCCATTGTTAGCTGACAGTGGGCCGCAGCCCCCTGTCGGCTGATGTCACAGAGCCGGTCCAGGCTGGGGATAGATCATGACCATATGGTCAGGATTCATCCAAGTGCCTGCACTAGCACCTGGCTCAGACTCTAAGCAAGCCACTGAGAGCATGAGTCAGCCGTTCCCGCCCCCTCCACAACTAAGCGCTCCAGTGAGCGTAAGGGGGGGAGCAGAGACACCAGCTCTCTGCTCACAGAGCACTGAGAACTGAGCGATTAACAGTGTTTGATCGCTCAGTTCTCAGTCCTAGAGTCTGTGGAGGACTTCAAACTTCTTTTTTAATAACTTCATCATATCACAAAACACAATTACAAAAAAAAACCAGAAATCTAAAATGAATGATAGGAAAAGGGGGGGGGGACAGTTTCTAGCCCCCCTTTTCCTCATGGGAGAGTGGCAGAAATGGCAGTTTAAAGTCCCCCCTGAAGAGCCTGAACGCTCTCAGGGGGAACATAGTAGGCTCACGTGGCTATAAAAGGGGTTCCCTGGCTAGCGGGCTCATTCGCCTCAGAAGAGGAGCTGTGGTGTCCCCCCCCCCCCCCACCAAAAAAAACAAAAAAACCTTTTGTTAATATATTTTTGCCGCAGCTGTTGTTATGTGGTAAGGTCACCTTTGTTAAAAAAAACAAAAAAACAAAGGGGGACTAGTTGTTTGATATGTTCAATATTTATAAAAAAAATGTTGTGTTTGATGAATAGTTATTAAAGTTGGGAATTGTGTTTTGCAGCCTGAGCCGTAGTGGCTAGGTTAGCTTAAAGCTTTTATATATGTGAATTGATTGAATATTTATAAACGTTTGAAACCAATAATAAACAACCGCGGCCTTTATTATCCAACACTTGTCTGCTGGTATTTATTTTTATTAAAGTTTTAGGTATAATTTCCCGCCTGCTGTCCCATGCAGACACCACATGTAATGCCCTGTACACACGGTCAGATTTTCCAACGGAAAAAGTGTGATTGGATTGTGTTGTCGGAAATTCCGATCGTGTGTGGGCTCCATTGGACTTTTTCAGTCGGAATTTCCGACACACAAAGTTTGAGACCAGGCTATAAAATTTTCCGACAACAAAATCCGATCGGTTAAATTCCGATCGTGTGTACACAAATCCGACGCACAGAGTGCCACGCATGCTCAGAATAAATTAAGAGACGAAAGCTATTGGCTACTGCCCCGTTTATAGTCCCCACGTACGTGTTCTACGTCACCGCGTTCAGAACGATCGGATTTTCCGACAACTTTGTGTGACCGTGTGTATGCAAGACAAGTTTGAGCCAACATCCGTCGGAAAAAATCCATGGATTTTGTTGTCAGAATGTCCGATCAATGTCCGACCGTGTGTACAGGGCATAAGAGCTGATAAGCTCCAATATAGTACATTTTTGTTCTTGGGTTCAGATACTGTTTAAGCTTGTTTCTGTATTCTGTTTAAGAAAAAAAAAAGCAATAAAAAAGAATTCTAAAAAATAAAAGCACTGTAGCATGAAGCTAAATTGTGTGCTAACACTTTTATCAGGTTGATGCTCATAAGGAAATAAGCATCCTGCATCCTGGATATTGATAGTTTCTATGTAACAGACTGGGTGGCATTGTCTGCTGTCAAGATAAGCTAGCACTTTCACACGACTAAAGAGTTTTTCATGATCCGGCTTCCTACTTATTTTTCAGATATAACCCTGTTTTGTTGGCTGGAAAGCGATGCCTTTCCATGTGCTCCTTGCTGCAAAGGCCAGTTATAGTTGAGGGCAGTGGCCATTTGTTTGTACTGTTTAAATACTGGTGAAGGGACGCACTGGACACCTTTGCTGCCATATTGATATGTGCTGGGTGTCCAGTGCGCCCCTGTGCCTTTGAGGGGTGGGCTCTCTTCAGGCTCACCTGCCCTCTGCCTATCCATTATAATGCATGTGCTTCCACTGTGGAGGCCCTCAAAATTTAGAGTTAGGACTACAGAAAATAATGGGGTGCCTTGACGGGGCTCTGTAGCTTTTACATGTATTTGCAGACGTGTGCAAACTAAACCCCTGCTTTTAACACATACAGTTATACAGGATAATTCAGTTGGTTGCAAGCTGGTCGTAATTATAGCTTGGAATTTATTTGGATTGTTTTGCATGCAGTGGCGGAACTACCGCCATAGCGAGCCATGCGGTCGCTATGGGGCCCGCAGCTGAGAGGGGCCCTGGGGAGGATGAGGAATGCATACTGCGGGGGGGCGAGCACCGCCCGCACGGTCCCCCAGCCAGGGGAAGTGAGGAGAGGAAGAGGCAAGCTGTCACTACGAGCACAGAGCTCAGCTGTAGGAGCTTTCAATAGACTTTCCTGTGTTCCCGGGACATATAGCCCCGCCTCTTGGCCCGGCATCTTTGATAGACAGGACGCCGGTCCAATGCGGGACATATGACGTCATCAAAGGCGCCGGGCCAAGAGGCGGGGCTATATGATGGGGAGTCCCGGGAACACAGGAAAGTCTATTGAAAGCTCCTACAGCTGAGCTCTGTGCTCGTAGTGACAGCTCACCTCTTCCTCTCCTCACTTCACCTGGCTGGGGGACCGTGCGGGCGGTGCTCGCCCCCCCACTCTGAGGCGGCCGCGGGGCTTTTTATTAGCGCGATGATGCAGTGGGGCCGCAGACAGTGGAGACAAAAAAAGACTCGGACTACAGCCATGGATGTTGATGGGTCTTTGCCCAGTAGGTTCCTGGCTGTGGCGTTCTCCAAACTGGACAACTTTGCTGCTGCTGGAGTTCCATCTTTGAAATCTGCGCCTCTTATCGCCCATAAATCAGTTTGTACGGGGGAGGGGTCAGGAAGGCAGATGCTATATATGTTAAAACTGGTGACATCCTGCCTGAGCAACAAAAAAAAGGGAGCGGGGGTCAAAGCTGAACTATAGACGGCATCGCAGGACAGCAGTCTCCACCCCTTTTCCCTCCCCCGAGGAGTGAATAGCGCCCAGATCGTCCACCGCCCGCCGCTTAGGAATGTGCAGCGGCCAGAGGTTAGTGCTGGCTGAGAGGGGGGCTCATCTCCTACAAAAGGAAAAGAGGGTTAAGGTGTGGGGAGAGGAAATGGGAGAAAGTCCAGAGTTTCAGTGTAAAAGGCAGTTTTTGGACCACGGTACCACCTGTTGACCTCAAGGTGCAGAATATGTCCGGCTTCCCCTTCCCCACTCCCCTGGGATACAGAAGCAGTAAGGCACTTAAGTAAAAGTTGATGCTTTTTCCGGGTCAGGCAGAAAGCAGGTCGCTGTGCTATATTGCCGCAATGCAAACTGTCCGAGCTCCAAGAGGGCTTCCGAGCATTTCTTGCTAAAGTCAGAGTTGCCCCCCTTTGTTGCAGAGCCTGAAGGCACAGTACTGAAAGTCCAGGGAAAGGGGGGGATGTGAGGTTTGGCGCCCGGGGGAGGAAGGTCTAAGGGAACTTCCATGTAAACACAAAGGGTGGGGGGTAAAAAAAAAAAAAAATTAAAAACAACGCAGTAGTTCTCCTTCAGTGGACAGGCAACAAAGCTCCTCTTCCTCTCCTCACTTCCCCTGGCTGGGGGACTGTGCGGCCGGTGCTCGCCCCCCCCCCCCCCTGAGGCAGCCCCACGCTCACCAACAGCCATTTGAGGGCTGCAGTATGCATTCCTCATCCTCCCGGTAGTTCCGCCACTGGCTCGCCTCTTTCTCTGCACAGGTGAGGCTGCATTGTGCACGGGTCATGCTACACTGGGCACATGTGAGGCTGCATTGGGCACGAGTGAGGCTGCATTGGGCACGGGTGAGGCTGCATTGGGCACGGGTGAGGCTGCATTGGGCATAGGTGAGGCTGCATTGGGCACGGGCAGGCCACGCTGCATTGGGAACAGGCAGGCCACATTGGGCACAGGTGAGGCTGCATTGTGCACGGGTCATGCTACACTGGGCAAGGGTGAGGCTGCATTGGGCACGGGTGAGGCTGCATTGGGCACGGGTGAGGCTGCATTGGGCACAGGTGAGGCTGCATTGGGCACAGGTGAGGCTGCATTGGGCACGGGTCGGCCACGCTGCATTGGGAACAGGCAGGCCACATTGGGCACAGGTGAGGCTGCATTCGGAACAGGCAGGCCACATTGGTCACAGGTGAGGCTGCATTGGGCACGGGTCACGCTGCATTGGGCACAGGTGAGGCTTTATTGGGCACGGGCAGGCCACATTGGGCACGGGTGAGGCTGCATTGGGCACAGGCAGGAAACGCTGCATTGGGAACACACAGGCCGCATTGGGCAAAGGTGAGGGTGATTGAAGCGACAACACCAGGTGTTTGGAGTATCTTTATCTGTTGACTGTTAAACTTTCTGGAACACATATAGTCTTTCTTTCTTTCTCCTCATTCATCTCAGATTTGAGCCACAGCCACTATTTAATTTAAGTCCCGCCATTTTTTTGTGTGGGGGGGGGGCCCATACAACATTTTGCTATGGGGCCCTGTGATTTCTAGATATGCCCCTGTTTGCATGCGTTGCCCTTCTATGTGCTCCTTGCTGCAAAGACCAGTTATAGGTGAGGGCAGTGGGCATTTGTTTGTACTGTGGAAATGTTAAACTCCAACCAAAACGCTTGTTTTTGTTTTTATCTATACCTTTGTTATCTCCTTTCCTTTTATGCTTTTTTTTACCATTTGTGTGTAAATTGTATAATTTGTGTTTGTTAGTTTTTGTATCGCTGCATGAAAAAAATGCATTTGTTACTTGTATTCCTCTGTTTAATGACTCTGTATCTTCAAAATGGGTTGCACATTTTTGTGTAACTAAACCAATGGTGGAATTTTCTGTTAAAACCTAATAAAAACTATTGCAAATAACAAAAACATAATTTTATTGCCTTTATAAAAGGGACAAATCATTTTTTTGATGAGTTATAAGCTACTTTAGTTCCCAGAAGGAAGAGCAAATTGGAAACATGGCTGTTTTACCATGCTCAAAATAACCAAATCACACTATTTTAACTAGGTTGAAACATCGCCCCCCCCCCCCCAATCCTATTCAGACCAATGGACCAAAGTAGGTACAGCAGACAGCAGCTTTAATTTCTACACCTTGCACCAGGGTGGCCACCAGGGGTGTTGCTAGGTCTACAAAAGATCTGGGGCTAGAGCCCATAGCAGCATAGTAAAGAAAGTGTGTGTGTGTGTGTGTGTGTGTGTGTGTGTGTGTGTGTGTGTGTGTGTGTGTGTGTGTGTGTGTATATATATATATATATATATATATATATATATATATATATCCCAAGAGAGCCTCCCCCTTAAATGAGGGTCACCAGAGAGCCTCCCCCTTAAATCAGGGTCCCCAGAGAGCCTCCCCCTTAAATCAGGGTCCCCAGAGAGCCTCCCCCTTAAATCAGGGTCCCCAGAGAGCCTGCCCCTTAAATCAGGGTCCCCAGAGAGCCTACCCTTAAATCAGGGTGGCCAGAGAGCCTCCCCTTAAATCAGGGTGCCCAGAGAGCCTCCCCCTTAAATTAGGGTCCCCAGAGAGCCTCCCCTTAAATCAGGGTCACCAGAGAGTCATCCTCCCCTTGGGGACCCCTGCAGAGACTCGGGGCTATGGGCCCCAGATTCAGGGCTATAGCCCCAAAAGCCACCCCCTAGCGACACCACTGGTGGCCACTATATACAAAGATGTGCAAGCCCTGTCCATCTCAGCTCGGGTTTCGCACTGTGGAATCTTCACCTTAGGTGCTAGAGAACTTTGCTCCAGTATTGAAAAGAAGCCACGTGTAAGCTCTGAATCTCCATAGCTTACACAAGGTTTAAGAATGTCTTTCTGCCCCTGTTTGACAGCACTGGTCCAGTCCAGGCAGGTTTTAGCTTTGCTACAGGTGGTTGAAAAGAGATGGAAGTGAAGGAAAGGTGATTATATGCCGCTAGGGAGGAGGACACTGAAGTAGCCATTACTTTGCCCTCCATCGCCACTTCCATTTTTCAAACAAGTTGGAGAGATTAATAATATCTCTGTAATTGAGATCCTAAACTTACATACAAGTCTTAAAAATGGATTCCCATATTCACTGTTGGTTTTTGAATGTATTTAATGTTCTGGGAATGCAGGAGAAGGAGCTGGAATGTATAGGGAACATCCTTTTTGAGCTTGCAGAGTAACAAAAGTGAGCAAGGTACTATAACTAGCATTCCCAAGAGACGTAAAGACATTATGCAATAGCCCCATCTAGTGGTTAAAAAGTGGATGATATAGGGGGGCGTGGCCAGCAGCCGAGGTGAATGGCCGCAGTGTAAGAGAGCTCTGTTATCCACGGGCACACCGGAGCTTACAGAGCGACTCCAGAGCCTCTAAAAGCGGCGATTTTCGCCTCTACCAGGTCGGGCACACCCTGGGAACATGTCCAGGAAACGAAAAGAAACCGGGAAGATAAGCAGAATGACGGACTTCTACATGCTTCCCCACAGCACACAGTCCCAAGATGGCGCCGGTAAGCATAACGGCGGAGAGCGTGGCAGGCTCTCCAGCTACAACAACAGCAACTCACAGCGCTCCATACCCCATTCTCACAAGGGACACAAGGGGAAATACACTAACTCCCAGACATCTTCCTCTTCGTCCAGCCCAGTCAAAGCAAAACAACAACACTTGCAGGGAAATAACATGGCTGAAGAAGAAACAGACACATCTCTTAATGACACCAGGGAGCTCCAGGACTCCATCCTGGAATTTCCTACCAAAAACCAGCCGGTCATTGACACAACCTTAAAGGACATGTTAGTGTCCCTCCGCAGCACCCTCCATGCAGACATATTAACCCTTACAAGTAATTTTAAGACAGAAATGAAAGCTGTCAACAACAGGGTTACTCATGTAGAACACAAAATGGGAGAATTTGCGGGTGCTATAAATGAAGTGATTGACGCTCACAATGAAAAAGACGACGAAATACACCAACTAAAGTCCAAAATGGCCGACCTCGAAGATCGTTCGAGGAGAAATAATATAAAAATCAGGGGGATACCTGAGACAGTAAAACCACCAGACCTAAACGCCTACTTTCAGAATATCCTGCAAGAAATGCTTCCTGACGCTTCAGTGACAGATCTATCTATAGACAGGATTCATAGACTGCCGAAACCTAAGCATTTACCTGATCATCTACCAAGAGACACAATAGCAAGGATTCACTTCTATCAAACTAAAGAGAAGTTTCTTCAATGCATGAGAAATTCTGACAACGCACTACCATGCATCCAAGGCCTCTCCTTCTTCACTGATTTATCGGCATATACAATGCAAAGAAGGAAGAATTTGGCCACTATCACCAAACCGTTGAGAAATCACCACATCGCCTACAGATGGGCCTATCCAGCAAAGCTGCTAATCACAAAAGATGGGAAAACGTTCCCTATCCAAACAGTGGAAGATGGCATATGGTTACTGAAGGTGTGGGACATTCTGGACAAGGCGGAGGATTCACCACCAAGTGCCTCATCTCCACGTCTACATTCTCCCACCTGGCCACAAGATACAACTGACTGAGGCTAAAATTACACGTAACCACCAATTTACGAAGTTGTGCTCCGGTGCACCCGTGGAACATTATTCAGTTCTCCTTTCGCTCCTGAGAAGTTACGGGATAATATCCCACCAGATTCAGTTGAATCGTTACAGTTTTTTTTTGTTGAGAACTTTTCTTTCTTTTTAATTTTATTTGGAGATTTTTCATTTTTGCTGTACTAATCTCTGAAAGAATACCTTTGCAGCTTTACATCATCTGGACTCTGGCTCACTATTGAAAGAACTCTTGCACAAGCAATCTTACTGCAATATACATTTCAACAGGACAAACAACCCAAAAGTCCTTCCTAAACACACTCCTCAAGATTAACATCATGGGATTTAAAATCTCCTCGTTTAACGTTCGTGGACTGAACAGCCCTCAAAAAAGATCAATGCTTTGGAAAGAAGCCCGACTCCTACAGAGTGACATTCTTTGCCTTCAAGAGACCCATTTCTCGGCATCCAAACCTCCGAAATTCTCCCATCAGAACTTTCCCACTATCATCTGCTCCAATGCCCCAAAGAAGAAGAGAGGAGTGGCAATCCTCATCAAAGACACTATTTCCTTTCGTCAGATCTACAAGGATGTAGATGTAATGGGTAGATATATTATACTGGTTGGTGAGGTAAACAACACAGTATACACTATAGTAAATGTCTACTTACCTAATGTGAAACAAATTTCCTTTTTGAACAAGATTTGGAAACGGGTACGTGAGGTGCGAAAGGGGTACACCATAATTTGTGGAGACTTCAATGCTATTCCAAACAAAACCCTAGATGTCTCGGCCGAGACCCCGAAAAATCGGGAAAGAGTGACCCTTTCGCGCTTCATGGCCTTAGAAAGTCTACATGACGTGTGGAGATGTCAACACTCGACAGAGCGGGATTATTCCTACTTCTCGAGTGTACATCGCACATACTCAAGAATTGATTTCTTTTTGGTGGATAAATTTCTGTTACAAAATATTAGTATGTCCAGTGTACACAATATTACATGGTCAGACCATGCTCCGGTTTCCATTATGGTGGAGGGATCTCGCACTGAGACAAGAGCAAATAGATGGAAAAACGATACCTTTCTTTTCTCACATCCAGACCACAAACATACAATTAATAAAGAACTACACGAGTTCTTCAAAAATAATACCGGTTCAGTGCCAGATCCCTTTACGGTCTGGAATTGTCATAAAGCCTACATAAGAGGCATCCTCATGAAAATGAGCAGTGTAGCTAAAAAGCAAAGAAACAAAAAATTAAATGACCTACTCCTTCAAATAAAAAACCTAGATTCAGTAAACAAAAAAGCTCCAGATCCCAAAACCAGCTCACAATTAGACCAACTCAGACACGATCTCAGAATAATACTTATCTCCCAACACAAAAATATAGTTCAAAAATGGAAAGCAAATTATTATAGTCAGGGAAATAAAGCAGGTAAATTGCTAGCAAATCAAGTAAAAGAAAAAACCATCAAACAAAAAATTCCATTTATCTTTCACCCAAAAACAGGCATTAGGCTATCCAATCCAAAAGATATTGCTAATGCTTTTAGAGATTACTATAACAATCAATACAATCTGAAAGACGACACTACAAACCACCAACCGTCCCCTGAGATGATCCAGAAATTTTTGGATTCTATATCAATGCCTAAATTGAATTCAGACCAATTACAATATATTAATGCACCAATCTCTATGTCCGAATTAAATAAAACAATTCTATCCCTCCCTAACAACAAATCGCCAGGCCCAGACGGTTTTTCGGCAGAATACTACCGGACATTTCACTCCATACTAGGCCCACACCTATTAAATATATATGCATCAGCCATTTCCACATCCTCATTCCCCCCAGAAATGTTAACCGCCACAATTGTGACTTTACCCAAACCTGGGAAATCTCTTGACACCCCACAAAACTTCAGGCCTATATCCTTGCTAAATGTAGACCTGAAGATTTACGCAAAGATCATAGCCAACAGACTGGCACAATTCCTGCCCACATTAATTAAACATGATCAAGTTGGGTTTATCCCAGGCCGTCAGGCACCAGATGCAACACGCAGAATTATTAACCTACTTCACGCAGCGGAATCCTCGGGTACGCCTTCTCTGCTTCTATCATTGGATGCAGAGAAGGCCTTTGATAGGATCCACTGGGGGTACTTGAGACTTGTTTTGGACAAGTTTGGCATCTCAGGGGAAATAAATTCAGCCATTCTAGCACTTTATACCAACCCCTCTGCGATGGTATACACAGAAGGAATGTTCTCAGATAGGTTTAATATTACCAATGGGGCAAGACAAGGTTGCCCTTTATCCCACCTCATTTTTGCTTTATTAATGGAACCCCTAGCCGAAAAAATTAGATCACACCCAGAAATTTCAGGTATCAAAATCTCCAAAGAGGCACACACCATATCACTTTTCGCAGATGATGTGATTCTATCTCTTTCTAATCCCAACACCTCCTTACAAACAGTACACAATATTTTAAACCACTTTAATCAAATTTCATACTACAAAGTTAACGCTTCTAAATCCAACCTACTTGCCATGAACATAGAAGAGAAACTACGTAATTCCCTATCATCACGCTTTCCGTATCCATGGGCAGACAAACCTATCCAATACTTAGGGATCCAACTGACGACACCAAGCAGCAACCTATTCAAAGTGAATCTGGCTCCTTTCATTTCCTCCATCCAACCAGAACTAAATAGATTAAAGTCCTTTTGTTTGTCTTGGATGGGAAGACTGGCAGCATATAAAATGCTTATTCTACCAAGAATACTGTATTATTTTAGAGCTCTTCCAATCTCTATACCAGCAAAATTCTTTGCAACAGCCCAATCGCAACTACATAAATTTGTATGGGCAGACAAAAAACCGAGATGCTCGCGGTCTTCTCTTTCGAGACATAGAAAGGCAGGTGGAATGGGACTCCCAATTTTAAGAGACTACTTCGCCGCTACCATACTAGATCAAACAAAATATTGGTTTCAAACACAACCCTCTAAACATTGGGCCAATATAGAACAAGCCTGGTTGAACCCAAATTCTCTGAGATCCACATTGCTAGCACACTCTTTTTCAAACACTTGCCTCAAATCCAATTACCCTACCATACAATTAGTACTAAACACATGGAAGAAATTCTGTTCTGAAGTAAGACACAATACAGACCTTACAGAAATTCCAACCCCGCTTAATTCATTATGCACACATATTAAAGATCTAAATACAAAACAATGGGAACATAAAGGAATAACCCTAATCTCGGATATGTATGACCGAGAAAAAATCACTCCCTTCAACACTCTAGCCCAAAAATACTCCCTTCCTACGTCTGACTACTACATGTACATAAGAATCACAACATTTTTAAAATCCCATCAGATGCAACCTATTAGAATTCCACATAAGGCATGGGCATACTGGAACGACAAATCTACCCCAAGAAAAGGAATTTCCCTATTCTATACTTTAATACAACAAAAAGAAGCATACATTAAATTACCAGCACATCAAAAATGGGAGTCAGAACTCTCTATGTCCTTTTCAGACAAACAATGGCTAGAAGCTATTAAATCCAACAACTGTTTCACGAGATCTACAGCATACTGGGAGACAACCCAAAAACTACTACTTAGATGGTACTACACCCCCTATCTAACAGCAAAATTCTCCAATATTAGCTCCAACGAATGCTGGCGAGGATGCGGTAAAGTAGGTACCCTTCTTCACATGATATGGGAGTGCCCAAATTTGTGGAGCTTCTGGAGAGCAATATTCAGATTAATATCAAAAATTACAGGCTTTATAAGGAAAGGTGAAGCAGAATTAGCCATTTTAAGCATACACATAGACCAATACCCTTATGCTCTCAGACCAATAGTGATACAAATTCTGATGGCAGCCAGATTGACAATCACTAGCAAATGGAAATCTAACAGCTCACCGAATATTAGTGATGTTATTAGGAAAATTGATGAGGCTTTCAAATACGAACAGATTATGGCAAATACACAGGGAAACACAAACCGTTTTTACAAACAGTGGGATCCTTGGATTAGTTTCAGGAACATTACATAGAAAAAGTTTATGTGTACTTCCTTTCCCCTTGCTCTTTTTCGCTAAATATGCAATAGGGAGCCAGAGTCCTTACCTCCTTTATTAATATTGTATTCTTTTCTGTTATCCTTTTTATTTTTTTATTTTTCATATATAATTTGAGATAAATAATCTCCATTCTATTATTATATTGATTATCAATATGGTTGTTTGATTATAATCAATCTACGATTGTTTACACATAAGCTGTGGTTTTAATTTAAAAGCTTATGGAGATATGTTAATAATCTCGCAGAACTGTGATAATATTTTGGAAAATACCTTGCATGGTATAATATTGTGAATTATTTTCTTGAAAAACCTTCAATAAAAAAGATTTTGAAAAAAAAAAAAAAAAAAAAAGTGGATGATATGTTCCATATACTGTATATATACATATGCCAGAAGTTAAAATCATATCATGTTCTTAGACTAAGTATGAGATGTGATTAAGAACATGGTATGATTTTAACTTATGGCATATGTATACACTATATTAACAAAAGTATTGGGACACCTGCCTTTACACACACATGAACTTTCGTGGCATCCCAGTCTTAGTCCGTAGGGTTCAATATTGAGTTGGCAATTTTTTTATTTGAGAATCTTGCAAACAAGAAACACATTCCAACTTTTTTTTTTATACAAAAAAATAAATATTATACATATATACATATATATATACATACATACATACACACAAACATACATACACACATATATACACACATACACATACATATATTTCCTTTTTTTTTTTTTTTTAAATATGCATAATATATTGTATATACGACTAAACATAATAATAAAGGCTTTCTTCAACCTATAATATATGAACAAAAGGGTTTTTTTTTTAAACCAAGAGGTATATCACTGTATTATATTAGACTATATACATATATCACTAAATAGCACAGACATCTTCAACAATTCTACACATTACTCAACTTGATTAACATTCAGACCAAGAAACATAGATTATCATGTGTATGTAGCCTTTCTTCAAAATTATGTTTATCCTTGAAAATCTACAGGAGTGTCCAGAGAGAAAACAGGGAAAGAACCCAACACCCAGAGATCAACAAACAGCAGCTACAGGCCTGATATTCCTCCACGCCTTTATCCAGACCCTTTGCCACCATCTGTCTTTCTCGAGACCCCGAATTTTCCCTACCTCACCAAGAATCTCACACACCACCACCGGAACAGGAAGGACTTTCTGCCGAAGGGATACCTGACACCGTGCATTCCAGGTGTAATATCGGACTACTAAGCTGACTAGAAAAAGAGTGTCCAAATCAAATCCCTTGCGATTCTGCAATGCTCCATACACCCACTCAGCATAAGACATGCAAGGCAGGAAAGGAATATTCAGAGTCCTCCCCACCCTTTTATAGACTTCTATATTGAAAGGGCACTGAAGCAAGAAGTGGTCCATGGTTTCCACTTCACCCTGACACTCCACTCTTGAACAACCACGATTGTCCAAAGAGCGGCACTTCACGTTCCCCCTCACATAGAGCCTACCGTGGAAAGCGAGCCAGGCTTGGTCCCTAAATTTCAAGGGAATCCGCTCAGAATTTATTAAACGTAAACCCTCCCTCATAATATGACCTGGGCAATCCCTTAAGGCCAGTGGCGCATGAAAGACAGTACCCACGATCTTCTACCCCAGGAGTGTCTCCTAGGAAGGGACCTGATATCCCCTCCTGTCACATGCCACCGTTTAAGAATTTTCAGGCACAGGGCAACATAAGCCGGAAGCTTACCATGCTTGATCCTTAGGCTTTTCACTGGCCCGCCACTCTCCCAACAGCCCAGAAAAGGTCTAAACCAGATCTGGAAAATACCTACCCATCCAGGCGGTCTCTCTGCTAGCATGTTACCAAAATTGTGTTTCAAAAACATCAGAGAGAAGAACACAACCGGGTTGACCATCCCTAGGCCACCCTTCCACCTAGATAGGTAAGTCACATTCCGCTTCACAAGATTCAGCCTGTTCCCCCATAATAATTGGAAGAAACAACTATAAATCCTGGTATAGCAAGACTCTGGCAAGATGCAAACAAAGCTGACATACAAAAAGGTAGGAATCAGGTAGGTCTTAATCAAGTCCACCCTTTCCCTCAAGGAGAGCCACCACCCTTTCCAGCATTTCACCTTGACATCAGCATCATTCAGCTTGGCTTCCCAATTTGACTTACTGTAATCATCAGGGCCAAACTCGATGCCTAATACTTTGACTTTCTGCTGAGGCCTCGGGAAGGTGTCCAGAAGTGCAAAGCTCTCACCTCCCTCACTCATCCAAAAAACTTCACTTTTATCACGGTTGACCTTGGAGCCTGATGCTTAGGAATTCTGCTCTATAACTGAAACCACCTCCTGTGCCTCCTCTGTCCCAGAGATAAAGACAGAAACGTCATCAGCATAGGCTACAACCCTCAAGGGCGGCTCACCAGTAATGCCCACCGGCACCCCGCACAACGGTCCGCTCTCCAGCCTTCAGATGAAGGGGTCGATTGCGAACACGTATAGCAAAGGGCTCAGCGGACACCCCTGGCGCACCCCTGATCCAACCCCGAAGGGCCGTCCAACCCAACCGTTAACAAGCATGAAGCTCTCTGCCTCTCTGTATAAAGTCTTAAGCCATCCAATAAACCCACCCTCCAGGCCATACTTGTCAAGGAGAAGCCAGAGGTACTCATGATTGACACGATCAAAAGCCTTCTCCTGATCCAGTGCCAGCAAATACTTTCCCCAGCCTTCAGCCCTGCAACGTTCCAAAGCCTCCCGGACAGCTAACACCGCTGAAAAAGTGCTTCTGCCCTGGACCGAACAGTGCTGCTGACAAGCAATCTGTCTGCTACTGACGACAAGCGCCAGAAAATTATCTTCGCCAGAATCTTTCTATCGACATTGAGAAGGCTAATGGGGCAGCAATTCTCAATCATCGAGGGATCCTTGCCTTTTGACAACAGAATTACAGCAGATTGTCTCATGGAGGGAGGGAGCGAACCCTCCTGCAGACAGCCGTTAAATACCTTCACAAGATAAGGTACCAAGCTGGATTTGAAAATCTTATAAAATTCAGCCGTCAATCCATCTGGCCCAGGGGTTTTCTTAATAGCCAGACCATCTATAGCTTTGACTACCTCTTCTGCTGTGGTTCCCCCTGTCAAACTTGCAAGCGGAATGTTATTTCCCAGACCTGGTGTAGAATCCAGAAAACTTGACATCTTTGCCCGATCGAGGTACTTCTCCCCCAGAAGATCCACATAAAAAGACCTTGAGACCTCCAGGATCCCTGACCTGGATTTCATCAAAGAGCCCGTACTATCCCTTAGCCCAACGACCGTCTTAACTGCTGCGCTTTGTTTGCAGTTCTGATAAGGGTCGGGCGAGTGATATTTCCCATAGTCCCTTTCCAGAACCCACTAATCCGGCTTTTGGCAAGCTCCCACCACTCCGACTTACTGCTGCAGAAATCCAGGATGGTTACCTGAGCCTGAAAAAAATCCTCAAAAGATTGTCTTACCTCCTCGTCATCCAGCAGAGCCGAATTCATCCTCCAAATACCCTTTCCTTTAGGTGGTATATCTGAATCATTGAGAATCACAGACAGCAAAATGTGATCAGAAAACTCCACCATACGACACTCAGGAGCCGAAAAGGCAAAGTCCCCTTTTAAAAAAAACCTATCTATCCTGCTCTCACAACTGCCTCGCCTAAATGTGTACCCCGTGCTGTCTGGGCAACGCTTAATATGCGCATCTTCCAGACCTGCTTCCCTGGCTATCGTATTAAGAAAAACGCTATCATATCTCAGGCTGTCAGTGGAGCCTTTACTGTCTTTGGGCCTAGTAACGGTGTTAAAATCACCTCCAAAGACAACTTGCCGAGATGTAAAAAGGAAAGGCTTAATCTTTGTAAAGAGGCATTTCCTCTCCCATCTAGTCTGTGGTCCATAAATATTTATTAAACGCAGATCATGCCCCTTCACAGAGACGTCCAGGACCATACACCTTCCAATCTCTACCTCGATAACCCGCCGACACGTTACCATGCCAGTAAAAAGTACTGCAACTCCGCTGTAAGGCTCAGCCGCAAGAGACCAGAAGGAGGGCCCACGCCTCCACTCCCTCTTTGCCAGGTGGACATCGGCAAGTCTATTTAGCCGGGTCTCTTGCAAAAATAAAATATCAGCATCCATCTTGCTGAGTAAAAATAAGGCCATATTACGAGCCCTTACCGATTTTATGCTGGCAACATTAATCGTTGCCAACTTTATCGGAGTGGGAACTGCCATCAGGATGATTGAGGTAGGCGTTTCTTAGCCTGAGCTCCCTCCCCCCTTACTGGAGACCTTGACCTCTTTAGACAACACTCTATCTCATCTTCCTCCATCTGAGACACGGAATTAGAAGACTCCTCCTCCCCCTCAGATAAGGACCCAAACTTGTTTCCCAGCGGTAGATCATCTACCTCTAAGGATGAAACCGAGGAGGCAGAGGTCAGGACTACCTTATTCCTCCTTCTCCCCACCTTGGTCCACTCTCCCTCCTCCCCTGAAACATTACCCTGGAAGACCTCATCTACATTACAACCCCTGGCAAAAATGATGGAATCACCAGTCCCTGAGGATGTTCCTTCAGTTGTTTATTGTTGTAGAAAAAAAGCAGATCACAGACATGGCATTTCAAATGGCAACTTTCTGGCTTTAAGAAACACTAAAAGAAATCAAGAAAAATAATTGTGGTGGCCAGTAACAGTTAGATTTATAGAACAAGCACAGGGAATAAATTATGGAATCACTCAATTCTGAGGAAAAAATTATGGAATCACCCTGTAAATTTTCATTACAAACACTAACACCTGCATCAGATTAAATCTGCTTGTTAGTATGTAGGTAAAGAGGGTAAATCATCACGCAGTGTTGCACAAGATGTTGGTTGTTTACAGTCGGCTGTGTCTAAAACATGGACCAAATACAAACAACATGGGAAGGTGGTTAAAGGCAAGCATACTGGTAGAGAAAATATAAAAAACCGCGCTAAAAAATGATAATCAAAATAATCAAAAGTGATAAAGGTCTTATTTCAAGGAATGTCCAATCAACATATAGTGAATAACGTGAATGTTCAAAAGTAGTTAAATAGAAACTCAAAATTTGAAGCAAATCTTGTGCGATGAACTGCTTACCAGAAAGTAAGCCAAACGAGCGAGTGGCTTAAAACCCAGCCTGGGCCTTTAAAGGAAGCGATCAAATGAAACAGGATGGATCACACTCGTCCCGTGTATTTGGATCCACAAGGATTACCCAAAAAAATTTTTTTTAAAACATAGCGTAATACTGACAAAAATATAAAAAATAAAAATAAAATGTGCACCACTCACCACAAACAAAATCATAAATAATCATAAAAAATCCAGTGTTGTGAACACATAGAGGATCATTGGGTGGGTGACATGCAATCATGCAATAAGGTGTATGATTCCCTTTAGAAAGTGGTGTATAAACTTTACAGAGTATCTGCTTACCAGATATTAAAACCAAGTGAGCATATATTATCCAAAGGTTGAAAAAGAAGGTGTAGCGAGCCACATGAAAAACCTGCTTACCAGATATTACAACTAAGTGAGCTTATAATCATCCATCAGATGGAGAATATGAAAAAGAAGGTCTAACAGGCCACACAGAAATCCTCATAAAATTCCTGCTTACCAGATGTCATATAAGATGGGCAGATAATCACAGACACAGATCAAAATCCCTGGCTGGAAAGGCATGCCTCCGTTCTGACATCCTAGCCCCGAGCTCAGCGGAGCATAATGTACAAAAAGCAGGCAATAGTGTGATACTGTATTGACTCAATTTATTACTATTAAAAATACACTTACAATAAAAAAGATGTAACGAGCAGTGCCGGCCGGCATATAAACAGACTCCCGTCCTCAACGAGACCGCGTGGTGACGTCAGCGCGTCCCTCCCAGACGCGTTTCGTCATAAAGTGACGTTTTCAATGGGGAACGGGCAGCGCGCAGAGCCACCACCTTATATGCGCACACCAAGCCTCGCTTTGGGTCCCGTCACGGGAAACACCGAGCGCCATCTTGGATGTGGGCATAAACAGTATGTAATCCTATGGAGGAAGGGAAAGGAACCAAAACGGCCAAGAGAAATGCCATAAGACTCACTTATCCGCTAACTACATAGGAGTGCAGACATTGATAGAAAATGACAATAAGAAATATGGAATCCATAAGTGCCAATATATAATAAAATCAAAGACATCTCATTGGATATTGACAATAACATTTAGAACATATCATTAATCAAATATTCTAATTGGACACGTTTTGATCCCTAAGGAAGGAAGCAAAAACAGATCTATAGTAACAATAACAAAATAAATAACAAAAATATAGGGCAATCATTCTATAGCCCATACTGTATAAAAAATTAAAAATTAAAAATAGAGATAACATAAAAAATTGAGTTAACATAAAAAAATCTTATCATGAATAAACCTTATCTTGAAAAAAATGGGAAGTTTTCTTAAAAAATTGCACAGAAGAAAAACTACACTGTAAGAATAAACAGCTCAGGGCAATCCAATTAAACGCCAATATTCAGGAATTATCAATAAAGGCGTTGACGTCCACATCTATATTTAATCCATGAGGCGTATAACTTTTAATCCTATGGATCCAAGACATCTCCATTTTGGAAATCTCTCGTACCATGGAACTCCCCCGCCAGTGAGGTTTATATCTGTCAATCCCTAAAAAAAGGGTATTGGAGGGATCTCTATTATGTACGAAACGATAATGTTTGGAAACAGAATGATTCTTAAATCCAGTCAGAATGTTGGTGATATGTTCGTTGAGCCTCACTTGCAGGGGACGCTTGGTCCGCCCCACATATTGCAAGCCACAAGGGCATTGCAACATGTAGACCACCCCTAGAGTGCAACAAGTAATAAATGGAGTAATAGGATGAGTCCGCCCAGTCCTTGTGGAGATGAACGACTGGGTTCTCCTACTGGGACAAGAATTGAAGGAACATACCCGACATTTGTTACACTTATAAAATCCAGTCAATTGATCAAAGAAAGTAGTCCTATTCACTGGGGGATCCAAAATGTTGTGGGCCAACCTATTCCTAAATGAAGGAGCCCCTCTGAATACAATTTTTGGTTTTAGTGGTAAAGCTTCCTTCAAAACCCTATTATTAGTAACAATATGCCAATGTTTAGAAACTAATTGCTTAACTTCTTTGTGTTGAAGGGAATAAGTAGTAATGAAGGGTACTCCTAAATTTTGACCCGAACTCCTAGTCTGTGGTTTATCTTGCAGTAGGAGCCCTCTATCCATCTCTTGTACTCCCCTAAGAATAGGCAACAAGTCTCACTGGTGTATCCCTTTTCAAGGAACCTCCCAGTGAGAATGTTGCTCTGTGTTAGAAACTTATCAGGGTCAGAGCAATTCCTACGCAGTCTCATATACTGGCTTTTTGGTATTGAATTAAGCCAGGGCCTGTAATGACAACTTTCTAAAGAGATGTAAGAATTGCGGTCACTCTCCTTAAAAAAAGTGGACGTGGACAGGACACCCCCCCTCAATGGACAAAGTGAGGTCTAAAAAGTGAATCTGGGTCTGACTCATCTCAAAATTGAGATGGATCCCTCGATCATTCATATTGAGAGAGGACATAAACTTTTGAAGCTCTTGGCCATCACCATCCCATAGGAGGAGGATGTCATCTATATACCTAGCCCACAGAACAAGTTGGGGACTCCGGTGGGCATAGATGACATCCTCCTCCCACTTGGCCATAAAAAGATTGGCCAAGCTGGGGGCATACTTAGCCCCCATAGCTACGCCACGACTTTGGCGGTAGAACTTATTTGAAAACCAAAAGTAATTATGTGAGGCAGCAAAACCAAGCAGCTCCATAATAAAAGAAATTTGACATGCTGGAAGCCCCGAATTTTTAACTAGAGCTCCCTCTACTGCATCCAAACCCATGTCATGGGGGATTATGGTGTATAGGGAGGTGACATCAGCAGTCACCATCCATATACCGGGCCTAATGTCAGTCCTTGAAAGAAGATTCAACACATGACGAGTGTCCTTGATATACGAAGGTATTTTTTGGACTAGGGGCTGAAGATAAAAATCAATATATCTGCCCACCCGGGACGTGATTGAATCAATGCCACTCACAATGGGGCGTCCCGGGGGGCAGATGGGGTTCTTATGCACTTTTGGTAAATAATATATGGTCGGAGTCCTGGGAGCCTTAGGGATCAAAAATAGACTCTCTTTTTCTTTCAAAATTCCCATTGAAGAACCTTTAGATATAATTCTCCGTAACTCCTTTAGATAACCATTTTTAGGGTCAGAGGGGAGGAGGGTATAGGTTTCCGTATCATCAAGAATCCTAGCCATTTCAGCCATATAATCTCCACGATCAAGCACCACAATGCCACCCCCCTTATCCGCAGGGCGGATAACTAGATCCTTGTTTTTACACAAAGCATACTGGTAGACCAAGGAAGACATCAAAGCGTTAAGACAGAAAACTTAAAGCAATATGCATTGAAAACAGAAAATGTACAACAAAACAAATGAGGAACAAATGGGAGGAAACTGGAGTCAACATCTGTGACCGAACTGTAAGAAACCGCCTAAAGGAAATGGGATTTACATACAGAAAAGCTAAAAGAAAGCCATCTCTAACACCTAAACACAAAAAAACAAGGTTACAATGGGCTAAGGAAAGGCAATCGTGGACTGTGGATGATTGGATGAAAGTCATATTCAGTGATGAATCTCAAATCTGCATTGGGCAAGGTGATGATGCTGGAACTTTTGTTTGGTGCCGTTCCAATGAGATTTATGCAGACGACTGTCTGAGGAAAACATGCAAATTTCCAAAGTCAATTATGATATGGGGCTGCATGTCAGGTAAAGGCACTGGGGAGATGGCTGTCATTAAATCTTCAATAAATGCACAGGTTTACATTGAAATTTTGGACACTTTTCTTATCCCATCTATTGAAAGGATGTTTGGGGATGATGAAATCATTTATCAAGATGATAATGCATCTTGCCATAGAGCAAAAACTGTGGAAAAATTCCTTGAAGAAAGACACATAAGGTCAATGTCATGGCCTGCAAACAGTCCGGATCTCAATCCAATTGAAAATCTGTGGTGGAAAGAAAATGGCCATGACAAGGCTCCAACCTGCAAAGATGATTTGGCAACAGCAATCAGAGAAGGCTGGAGCCAGATTGATGAAGAATACTGTTTATCACTCATTAAGTCAATGTCTCAGAGACTGCAAGCAGTTATAAAAGCCAGAGGTGGTGCAACAAAGTACTAGTGATGTGTTGGAGTGTTATTTTGTTTGTTTGTTTGTTTTTCACGATTCCATAATTTTTTCCTCAGAATTGAGTGATTCCATAATTTATTCCCTGTGCTTGTTCTATAAATCTAACTGTTACTGGCCACCACAATTATTTTTCTTCATTTCTTTTAGTGTTTCTTAAAGCCAGAAAGTTCCCATTTGAAATGCCTTTAGTTTTTGGCCATGTCTGTGATCTGATTTTTTTCTACAACAATAAACAACTGAAGGAACATCCTCAGGGACTGGTGATTCCATAATTTTTGCCAGGGGTTGTATTAGCAGTGTCAACTTCCCCCTTCTTCACCTTAGAACCTCCAGTAGAGGTTTTACGCTGCCTTAGGGAAGGCCCTGATGAAGCTGCCACCTCAGATCTGCACGAATCTGCCCCTTTGGCAGCCTCAGCCAATCTAGATGACTTATTTACTTTTGGAACACTGGGCACTTGAAACACTGGGGAAGAACACACAACAGAAGTAGACACAGACACAGTAGGGGTCACACCTTCAGGCTGGGAAACTGACACCTGGGGGGGGGGGGGTCCTCAGGACTAGCTGAAACAGCTCCACCAACCCCTTGCTGCCCCCCACGTTCCTCCTCTTCCATCCTCAGAAGTTCTTCCACCACCTCTGGCTGATTATGGAGGGCTTCAGGGCAAAGACTATAGGGGTGACCTAACTTGTTACAAAGATTACAACGAATACTATTGCAGTCTTTTGCCACATGCCCTGACAGAGGGAACATTTCTGCACAGAACATGAGCTTGAAAAATGCCCCTTTTCACCACAGCGATGACACAACTTGTTGCCCTGCATAAAAAGTAATAATCCTGTCACGACCTATAAAGGCAGATGAAGGGATGTGTTTAACAACATTACCCGTGACATGCAGTTTTACCAACCCATCAAACCTCCTGTCCAAATCCCCCTATCATCTACAACTTTCCTCAATGGAGCTTGGACATCAGCATATCTCCCCAACCACACCACCAGATCCGCAGCAGGAATGGACTCATTGCGTACTAGAATGGTGACGTTCTTATATAATGGCTGGCGAGAGATTACTTTGGGTGACAAACCTGCCCATTTTGGGGACTCCTTCCACCTCTGATCATACCTCTCCCAAAAGACATCTAATCCTTCCGCCTTGACAAAGGAGAGGTCATACTCATATGACCCAACTGGGCTGATAAGGGCAAAAACCTCCTCTGCTTTAAAACCCATCCCCAGAATACGGTCCACCACATCTCTCCTATTTGGGGGGGGGGGCCTTCTCCAGTCCACCTCAATTGGACCACATTGCGGCGTTTAAGGGAGCTACCAGATGGTGTCAGATTGGCCTGACCTTCACTCACATCAGTCCTAGTGACTGCAGAATAACTGGCCCTACTCACCCTTGGGACAGGTGCAGCCACCGCTGCAGCATAGGAAATAACTGCACTCCTTGCAACATCCCGCACATCACTTTTAGTTACAGACCCCTCTTTAGATAAGTTAGAAACAACATTATCATCAACAGATGGAACAGAGACTTCTGACACAGAAATATCATTTACATTACCCTTGGTTTTCGGGGTCCTGTACACGGCTAGGCTCCCAAAAAGTCTCACACATGTGGTATCCCCATACTCAGGAGAAGCAACAGAATGTATTTTGGGGTGTAGTTTCACATATGCCCATGGCATGTTTGAGCAATATATTATTTAGTGATGACTTTGTGCAAAAAAAATTTTTTGTAATTTTCCCGCAACTTGTGACAAAATATAAAATATTCCAAGGACTCAACATGACATCCCAAATAGCTTGGGATGTCTACTTTCCAAAAAGGGGTAGTTTGGGGGGGGGGGGAGTTGAACTGTCCTGGCATGTTATGCACAACATTTAGAAGCTTATGTCACACATCACCCACTCTTCTAACCACTTGAAGATAAAGTCCTGTGACACTTTTTGTTTACATGAAATTTTTACTTTGAACCCCAAAACATTATATTTTTTCAAAGCAAAGGCCCTACAAATTAAAATGGTGGGTGTTGCTAATTTTTTTTCACACAGTATTTGCACAGCGATTTTTCAAATGCAATTTTTTTGGAAAAACACACTTTTTAATTTCAATGCACTAAAACACACTATATTGCCCAAATGTTTAATGAAATAAAAAAGATGATCTTATGCCGAGTACATGGATACCAAACACGACATGCTTTAAAATTGCGCACAAACATGCAGTGGCGACAAACTACATACATTTTTAAAAGCCTTTAAAAGCCTTTACAAGTTACCACTTTAGATTTACAGTGGAGGTCTACTGCTAAAATTACTGCCTTCGATCTGACCTTCGCGGTGATACCTCACATGCATGGTGCAATTGCTGTTTACATACAGTGGGGCAAAAAAGTATTTAGTCAGCCACCAATTGTGCAAGTTTTCCCACTTAAAAAGATGAGAGAGGCCTGTAATTGTCATCATAGGTATACCTCAACTATGAGAGACAAAATGTTGAAACACATCCAGACAATCACATTGTCTGATTTTTGAAAGAATTTATTTGCAAATTATGGTGGAAAATAAGTATTTGGTCACCTACAAACAAGCAAGATTTCTGGCTCTCACAGACCTGTATCTTCTTCTTTAAGAGGCTCCTCTGTCTCCCACTCATTACCTGTATTAATGGCACCTGTTTGAACTTGTTATCAGTATAAAAGACACCTGTCCGAAACCTCAAACAGTCACACTCCAAACTCCACTATGGTGAAGACCAAAGAGCTGTCGAAGGACACCAAAAACAAAATTGTAGACCTGCACCAGGCTGGGAAGACTGAATCTGGAATAGGCAAGCAGTTTGGTGTGAAAAACTCAACTGTGGGAGCAATAATTAGAAAATGGAAGACATACAAGACCACTGATAATCTCCCTCGATCTGGGGCTCCACGCAAGATCTCACCCCGTGGGGTCAAAATGATCACAAGAACGGTGAGCAAAAATCCCAGAACCACACGGGGGACTTAGTGAATGACCTGCAGAGAGCTGGGACCAACGTAACAAGTAACATCAGTAACATCAGTAACACACTAAGCCACCAGGGACTTAGATCCTGCAGTGCTAGACGTGTCCTCCTGCTTAAGCCAGTACAGGTCTGGGCCCATCTGAGGTTTGCTAGAGAGCATTTGGATTATCCAGAAGAGGATTGGGAGAATGTCATATGGTCAGATGAAACCAAAGTAGAACTTGTCGTGTTTGGAGGAGAGAGAATGCTGAGTTGCAACCAAAAAACACCATACCTACTGTGAAGCATGGGGGTGGCAACATCATACTTTGGGGCTGTTTCTCTGCAAAGGGAACAGGACGACTGATCCATGTACATGAAAGAATGAATGGGGCCATGTATCATGCTCTCTCCGGCTGGACTGATCCCTGAGGGCTCCGTTGTGACTTATATAGGCGGAGACCCCGCCCCCATATGATGTCACAGTCCCTGGGCATGCTGGGACTGTGATGTTTTAGGGGGCGTGGTCACTGGGTGATGTTGACCACGCCCCCTAAAATGTCACAGTCCCAGCATGCCCAGGGACTGTGACATCATATGGGGGCGGGGTCTCCGCCTTTATAAGTCACAACGGAGCCCTCAGGGAGCAGTCCAGCCGGAGAGAGCGTTGTGTCAACATCTGGAGAAGAGAAGACAAGAAGCCCAGAAGTCCAGACCTCCGCTGGCAAGAGAGCTACCTGAAGACAGCGGAGGGGCCGGTCGAAGAACTGGAACACCGGGAGAAGAGAGCGGAGAAGAACCAACCGGACGCCAGGAGAAGAGGAACCGGAGGGACCCCCGAAGCCGGAAGAAGACCCCCGAAGCCGGAGGAAGATCCCCCCGAGCTGTTTAATAAATATTTTTAAAAACCTGTGTAGTTTGTTTTATTATTGACACTTTTTCCCTAGGTGAATGGGTAGGGGTACCATGTACCCCATACTCATTCACATAGGGTGGGGGGGCCGGGATCTGGGGGCCCTCTTATTATAGGGGGCTCCCGGATTCCGATAAGACCCCTGCCCGCAGACCCCGACAACCAACGGCCAGGGTTGTTGGGAAGAGGCCCTTGTCCTCATCAACATGGGGACAAGGTGCTTTGGGGTGGGGGGGCCCGCAGGGCTCCCCCCTCCCCCAAAGCACCGACACCCCATGTTGAGGGCATGCGGCCTGTTCAGGAGGGGGGGGCGCTCGCTCGTCCCCAGCCCCTTTCCTGACCGGCCGGGCTGCGTGCTCGGATCGGGGACTGGTATGGATTTTAGAGGGGACCCCATGCCGGTTTTTCGGTGTAGGGGCTTTCCTTTAAAATCCATACCAGACCTAAGGGCCTGGTATGCACCACAACGGGGCTCGCAAGGTGTCAATCTCGCAGATAAAAGCGGCAAGATTGACTTCCTTTTCTAGTCCCGTCGCACCTGAGTCACGTTCAAAATGAATGCTTGTCCGTGTGTGGGCAAGTACATTCATTCTGAAAGTCCGTCGTAACTCCGGCGAAAGTCTGTCGGAAAGACGGGCGGACTTAGCCCGCCGGAAAGTCCGGTTGTGTGTGGGCAAGTCCATCCGTTTTAAAGTCCGGCGCACCTGGCGGACAAAGTCCGTCAGAAAGTGTGCCGGACCAAGTATGCCAGAAAGTCCGACCGTGTGTACGCAGCATAACAGAAAACGTTTGACCTCTGTCATTGCCAACAAAGGATATATAACAAAGTATTGAGATTAACTTTTGATATTGACCAAATACTTATTTTCCACCATAATTTGCAAATAAATTATTTCGAAAATCAGACAATGTGATTGTCTGAATTTGTTAATTGTGCCCATGAAACCTATGGCCTTACATGCAAAGAACCTGCCATTGTGGTACAGCACATTCTGCAAATTCACAGAAGGGGGCAGAATCCACCAGACGGAAAGGCAGGAGTTGTAAAGCCAGCAGCTTTGACAAGCTTGAATGTACACGCTGGGCATGTGGGTGGCAATGACTGTGTTTTTTTTTTCCGCTGCAACAGCTTGGGCAGAGAAATTTGCCTGTAATAGTTTATAGTTGGTGGTGTGCTGCTGGCAGACATGCTGCAAGGACCTGTAACACCCTTCGCTATACCATCATCCCTGTCAGTTGAGGCTGCTGAGAGGTCATGAGATAGAGCAGGAGTAGACCTGAAAGGTGAGGAGGGAGGAGAATTGTGTCCCTTTTGTGTGGCTTTCATGTGCTCTTGTGAACAGGCTAAGTGGTGGGAGGTTAAATGCCTTGTCAAGCATGTGGTACCCAAATGGCTGGTGTTTTTGACATGCTTGATCTGCCTGAGACCAAGTTTACAAAGCACAACAGTGTGATTGGTTGCACATATGCAAAAAAGGCCCAGACAGCTAAACTGTGGGAAGTTGGCCGGGAGAATACAGCTCCACAATGTGATGGAATATGGTGGCTGTTCTCTACTCTTCCATGATGGCTGCCTCGTTGGGGTTGTGCCACATCCTCACTTTTTTCCTCTGCTCTATCCAGCACCCAAGTCGCATCAGTGACCTCATCATCATCATCATCCCCTCCATCCTCATCATCACTGGAGCCAACTTGGCATTACGCTGCGGCTGAGGAAACATGACTTCCGATTTGTTGTTTACCAGTGTTCTAACCTCTCTATAGGCTAATTTTCCTACCTTCCCCAACCTCAGAACCAAGATCTGAATCAAGTAATGTCTGTGCATCGTCAAGCAGCAAGTGGCTGATGCTCTGTTCAAATAACTCAGCTGACTCTTCCATGCATGATGCTGGGGCTATGGCAGGACTAGCTGTGGACAAGGAGGCAGAATAAACTGATCTGGCAGCTGTGGTGGACTGCGCACTAGTCTCTGCTTGGGTGATAGAGGATGAGGAGGATGAGGATGGTTTAGTAAGCCAGTCCACCACCTCCTCTGCATACTGTGGCTGCACGTGCAACAATCACTAAACAGCGGAAATGGTTCCCTGCCTGAGGACAGACCACATCCACCTTTGCCTGTGGACACAGACACTGCTGGCACCCTCACAGTGCCATGGGAACGTCTGCCTCTCCTTGTTGGCCTCCCAGACATGATGGGACATCAATATACTGCAGTAAAAGTGCACTAATGCAATTCAATATACTGCAGTAAAACTGCACTAACACACCTCAATATACTGCAGAAAATATCCATTAGGGCTTGTGTCACACCAACATGTTGCAGTAGCAATTAAATGGCGCTCTGAGGCACCTACAAAGAGCATTTGTTGGTGTCAATGGAAACAATAATTACCCTCCGCACTGGTGTTAGTTCCAGAAATGATAATCACCGGCAAGTGTCGAAGCCAGCACCATAATCCCCAGCAATAACTCCCAGCAAGTTTTAGGACAAGTAATAACCCCTAGCAAGCATCGGAGCAACCTCCAACAATAACAACCCCATGGTCCCCAGCAATATTAACCCCTGGAAAAAAAATCCCTCACTGCTCCCTACAATATTTATACCCACTGTTCCCAGCAATGATAACCACCACCAGCAATAATATCTCTAGCAATAATAACCCCCACTGCCTGTAGTAATATTAACCCCAACAGCAATAATAAACCACAGAGATAATATTTCCCAGCAATAATAACCCCAATTATCTCCAGAAATATTAAAGCCAGCAATGATAATCCCCCAGCAGCAGCCAAATAAATAATACCCCACTGTTCCCAGCAATAACCCCCCAGCAAGTGTCAGGACAAGCAATAACCCCAAGCAATAATAACCTCAAGCAATAATAACACCACAGCTCCTAGCAATATTAACCTCAGGTAGTGATATCCGCCACGGTCCCCTGCACTTATTATACTCACTGTTACAAGCAATAATAACCACCAGCAGCAATAATAATCCCTAGAAATTTTAACCTCACTGTCTGCAGTGGTGATAACTCCCAGTAATCCTTGTACCCTTCTCACCTGAATGTTCTCTTGCTGTCAGGAAGAAAGGAGCATGTGGCTTATCTATACCAAACCTCATGTATATACACAGCCAGGAAGATAAAGATCACTGCTTAAGTATAGGGTTTATATAACTGTGTCATATATGAGCCCAGAAAGTAGATGCTGACCCTGGGTAAGAAAAGATGAAAATAAACATGAAAGAAGCTGCTATACCTGGAACTCTTTGAGAAGTATTAAAGAGTGTTAAAAGTGTTACACCATAGGAAAATATTTCTTAGGGCTTGTTCACATCAACACGTTGCGTTAACATTTTGAGTGGCACTCCGAGGCACCCACACAATACACTTGTTGGTGTCAGTGGTAATGCACGGTAACACATTACTGTGCATTGAGGTGCACTGTTTTGCCAAAAAATGCTTCCAGTACTATTTTTATTCCAATGCAACACATGCTAACTCACGACATTCAAGGTTTGGTATTGTGTGAATGGGCTGTCAGTCTAGTCTGTGTCAAAGCTAAATGTCATCCAAATGTGATTTCCCTGTTCTGAGTGGAGTGGGGGGTGCACAATCTCCCATGTGGTTTTAATTGCTATAAGGGACCTTATTAGCAGGGAATATTCAACCAGTACTTTGGCAGCCATGACAGATTGAGAGATCAACGTTTGTCTTCAATTTTATATTTATGAATAAGAGTCCCACACTTCTTCCTGTATCACAATGCGGTGAAAAACACATGAGGTGATCTTCATATAAATGTGCCCAACAATGTGAACTCCACTCCACCACTGTGCCATACAATAAAGGAGGAGGAGCGTTCAAATCAAAAAGGTAAATGACCAGATAAAAGTACCATCATCCCAAGTGACTATTACAATAATACTAATATTATATTGTTACAATCTTTTAATTATGTTTTCTATTGAAATGGAATTTTTATACTACCTTATTGCTCTCTTTCTCTACCTCTGTGTACTGTAATTTTCACTTTATTAGTACCGCAATAGTCCCCCCCTCCCCCCTCTTTAGGGGTTGTTGTTCCCGTTATGGGGTATTGAGATGCAGGCCAACAGAGGCAGCCAACTGCGACCGCTCTCTACCTCATTCACAGTATTACTGTGCCATACAAACAGGCTTACCAGAGAGCCATGATCCCCATTTACTGACCGGTCAAAAAGAGAAAAAAAAAGAGCCAAGCACTTCTAACTTTTATTAAAACGTTACAGTGGGCAGAGCCAAAGATTGTGACGTCATCATGCAACTGAGAGTGTAACGATTAAGTCCCAAGATTCTATGGATTCTTAGAGCTATTTATTTTATCTATGTGAGTGGCTTTAAAGTTTTTTTGTTTTTTTTTTTTAAATAAGTTACCATAGATTTAATACTATTGAATGTGTTTGGTTCCTACTTTTTCTCTTTTCCTATACATTTGAGATTCTTGATGAGACTGTAAGGGGAGATGCTTTCCAAGATACAAATACTGCAGCTGCTGACTTTTAATACATGGCCACTTACCTGTCCCAGGGTCCAGCAATGTCGGCAGGCGACGCCGAGAACCAGCTCGGTTCTCGGCAGCTTCCCGCCGCCATCCTAGGTGAGGGAATCAGGAAGTGAAGCGTTGCGGCTTCACTTCCTGGTTCCCTACTGCGCATGCGCGTCCCAAGTGGTCCCCGCTTTCTCCTGGGAGCTGTGTGTTCCCAGCAGACAGCGCGGTAGGGACGGGAAGAGGCGTAGACTCCCATGGGAGTCTATGCCAGAAGTGGGTGCAAATACCTGTCTTAGACAGGTATCTGCACCCCCCTCCCCCCTGAAAGGTGCCAAATGTGACACCGGAGGGGGGGGAGGGTTCCGAAAAGCGGAAGTTCCATTTTTGTGTGGAACTCCGCTTTAATGTGACTTATAAACCGTACAACTCAATTGAACAATAAACTGAACTCTTTTAGGTGGAGGAAAGTAAAAATAAAAAAATGAAAAATGAAAAGAATATGGTTGCATAAGTGTGCACACCCTTAAACTAATACTTTGTTGAAGCACCTTTTGATTTTATTACAGCACTCAGTCTTTTGGGGTATGAGTCTATCAGCATGGCACAATTTGACTTGGCAATATTTGCCCACTTATCTTTGCAAAAACACTCCAAATCTGTTGGATTGTGAGGGCATCTCCTGTGCACAGCCCTCTTCAGATCACCCCACAGATTTCAGATTCAGGTCTGGGGTCTGGCTTGGCCATTCCAAACCTTGAATCTTCTTCTGGTAAATCCATTCCTTTGTTGATTTGGATGTATACTTTGGGTAGTTGTCATGCTGAAAGATGAAGTTCCTCTTCATGTTCAACTTTCTAGCAGAAGCCTGAAGGTTTTGTGCCAATATTGACTGGTATTTTAAACTGTTCATAATTCCCCTTACCTTGACTAAGGCCCCAGTTCCAGCTGAAGAAAAACAGCCCCAAAGCATGATGCTGCCACCACCATGCTTCACTGTGGGTATGGTGTTCTTTTGGTGATATACAGTGTAGTTTTTGCGCCAAACATATCTTTTGGAATTATGGCAAAAAGTTCAACCTTGGTTTTATCAGACCATAACACATTTTCCCACATGCTTTTGGAAGACTTCAGATTTGTTTTTGCAAAATTTAGCCGGGCTTGGATGTTTTACTTTGTAAGAAAAGGCTTCCGTCTTGCCACTCTACCCCATAGCCCAGGCATATGAAGAATACGGAGATTGTTGTCACATAAACTACACAGCCAGTACTTGTCAGATATTCCTGCAGCTCCTTTAATGTTGCTGTAGGCCTCTTGGCAGCCTCCCTGACCAGTTTTGTTCTCGTCTTTTCATCAATTTTGGAGGGACGTCCAGTTCTTGGTAATGTCACTGTTGTGTCATATTTTCTCCATATTTTCTCCACTTGATGATGACTGTCTTCACTGTGTTCCATGGTGCATCTAATGCCTTGGAAATTCTTTTGTACCCTTCTCCTGACTGATACCTTTTAACAATGAGATCCCTCTGATGCTTTAGAAGCTCTCTGCAGACCATGGCTTTTTCTGTAGGATGCGACTAAGAAAATGTCAGGAAAGACCTACTAGAACATCTGAACTTTATTTGGGGTTAATCAGAGGCACTTTTGTCTCATTTTTTTACATCACAGAAACCTGACTTGTGATACAGGAAGAAGTTAGGGATTATTGCACAGACTTTTTAGGCCTCATGCACACTGGACGTTTTTTGACATTTTTACAGCAGCTGTTTTTGGCTGTAGACGTTTTTTTCTATAGTCATTAAACTCTCCATCATATTATCCTATGTGTCCATGCACACATAGGCTGTTATCAGTAGTTTTGGGCAGTGGTGCTTTTGAGCAGTAAAACAAACCCAAAACTATTGGGTTCTGAGAGACTTTTTCAGCTGTAAAAACGCTCTAACGCTGATAAACGCTAAAGTTTTTGATCCATTGAAAAAAATAAATAAAAAATAATAATTTTCTTTAAAAAAAGAAACGCTAAAACGCCAACGCGGAAAACCGCTAAAAAACGCTATTGCAAAAACGTTGAAAAAAGTTGAAAAGCTCACTGCAAAGCTACTGACGTTTTTATAACGTTATTTTAACGTCCAGTGTGCATGAGGCCTTACACTTTGTATTGGCACTCAGATTTATTGTTTATTTTTTTGTATATTTATGTTTTAGCTTGATTAGCGCTACACTCCTTTTATGAATCGAATATATTATTATATATCACATATTGTTTTAGCAGCATTTCATATAGTATAGTTTTTTTGGTGACCATAAGCATGGTTTCATTCCATTTTTTTTTATCTTGGTATATATTAGAGTATGCCTGTAACTCAGCCATTAATGGTAACATTAAATGTAGTGATCTTCTTTTTCTAGGGAAAAAATATCAGTTAGCTTTGGGCGATGTAAATCAAGATAGCTGCTTCCTTCAAGGCCGACATCAAAAGTTATTAAGAGACGCAGTAAAGAAAATTATACAGGTACTAGCTTTGGTGTTTGAGGATTTTGAGGACAATGTGTAAGTGAAACAGAAAGCATTAAAACTAATATTATTGGTACTTTAGTGCTTCTCATGTATAAAGTTCTCTTTTATACTGTACATTTTCCAACTCTCAGTGGCAATTATGTTCTCAGAAGCTCTTGGAAAAAAATTAGTGAGCTACTTTAATGCCCGTGTCACACAAGGGATCCTGTTCACAAGTAAGAGAATCGCTAGGAGAGCCAATAAACCATTCACTAGCTACTATGGTGCTGCTTCCTCACTGGTCAGACTAGCAAAGAAACATTTCTCCATTGCTTTGTCTTGCTGGTGAGCAAGCCATGTCATAGTACCAGGTAAGTATATTATTTAGCATTGTTGTGTAGCACCCTTGTCCTAAACAGGGCTGCTAGTAAATTTAGTTGTGCTAGGTGGTAACTAGCCTGGCTAATTTTTCGTTTGATCAAATGGTTTTCTCCTAAGCTTGAAGGGAACTGTGATTCTCTCTTTTGTCAATAGGTGGCACTGTTACCTTTGGCATTAGTATGATACATTATAGTTAATTTCAGGTTATGAGTGAATGTGCTTTCTCAGCCAATCAGCAGGAGTTTCTTTGGCTGCTAAGGCTGGGATGGTCTATTTATTGTGAGAGAATCAGGTGATTGGGGTTCATTCCACCCAGGCTGCGGCCTGGGTGTGTGTGTGTGTGGAGCAGCAGCAGCAGAGGTGTAGGCCTGAAGCCTGAGGCCTAGCCATGTGTAAAGGGGCTCAGCCCAAGGGGAGCCTGATTGTTGCCAGGAGGCATATGAGAAGAAGTTGCCAGAAGATCAACCACTCTTGTTGCCGGAGGCAAGTGTCAAAGGGATAGAGTTCTCCAGGAGTACCAGAGCAGACTCTTCATCAGCTGGGGACTGTGAAGTGTTGGGAAAGATTCAGGAGAGAACTTATCAAAGAATACAGCGGGTAGCTATGAGTAAAGCTTGAAAGAGTACAAGGGGTAGCTGTAGGTAAAGCTTGAAGAGAAGTGCAGCGGTTAGCTGTGAGTAAAGCTTGAGGGATCCAGCGGGTAGCTGTGAGTCTGAGAAACCCAGTGGGCAGTGGTGGGTGAAGCTTGAAGAATACAGTGGGTAGCTGTGAGTTGAGCTCAAGGGATCCATTAGGAAGCTGAGAGTTCAAGAAGTTCTACAGTGGGATACTGTGAGTGAAGTTGTTGCTATAAGAGACAGCAGTTGCTACAAGATACAGATTGCTGCATTCAGCTTCAAGGTCCTTTTTCTGTATTGCTGTCTGCCTAGTTCTATTTTTGGTCTGTGGAGTCTGCCTATTTGCTATTGCATTTGCCTAAGGGTGTCCTGTGCCCTATTCCTCTCTCCCCTGTTCCTGTTAAGAGAAATAAAAGTTTCTTCATTTTTAAAAGGAACTGGCGCCCATCTTTCCACCTTGCACTACACCCACCATGCCTAGTAACCTGCACCCTGTGGAGGAATGTCAGCTCTTCCTGACTCTGGGGATCACCATCAGGCCTCTGGAGGTCGGGGAGACCGCTACAGTTGTGTGTCAAGGAATTTGGTGGACCACCGTGTCACCAGTGGGAGCAGTCAACTAACAAGCAATACACTAGAGCAGTGTAAATTTTCAGAGGAATAGAGCAAATGGCAGTGTCAGCAGGCTGATGGTCAGACCAGGCACATATAAATAGAGTTCACTGACATGTTTAGCTTGAGGTAGATACACCCGCTGTTCAGCCAGCCACGGCATGCGTTTCAAAACAGCAGCGTAAGGAGCCAGCAGATCCGGATATTATATCAGTGAAGAGCGGACATGCAGCCCGTGGCTGGCTGAACAGCGGGCGTATCTACCTCAAGCTATACATGTCGGTGCTAACTGACAGCACATGTTAATGTAAATCTCTCTATATGTTTGCTTGTTCCCCTTGGTATCAAACATGTTTGCGCTATGATTGCATATCTTTTCTCCCGAGCTATATTCCCCGATTTCCAATAAAGATAAAGGAATCATTTTTATCTATGCCACTGATTGAGAGAGACTCTACATTCATATTAGGCTTTTTTTGATATAAGGTTCTGGTGAATGTGCATTTGTTATGCATAATTTATGGTGGAGCACTACTTGAAGGCTAATACCTGCTCTGAATAACGGTGATTGAACTATTTTTCTCCTCTTCTTTTATGTGAAGATGTATTATTATTGAAGAGTTGTTTTTTTGGACTTTTTCCAGGGTTATATACGGGTTTTTTTTGGGTTTTTTTGTCGTTTGATGTGAATTTGACACACTACTAATGGATGAAGATTTATTATAAAATAGCTCCACACCTTTCCTTATATATTTATTCACTAATTGGAGTGTTTTTTTTTTCCACTTTTAAAAGGGGCAGCTTCACTCAGATGTTTTGACTGAATTTCTTTTTATTTACAAATTCTTGGCGGCATTAATTGTCACTTTATTTTTTTTATACTGTATGTTAGGGTTGCACTGATACCACTTTTTTTAAGACAGAGTAAAAGTACCGATACTTTTTTTCAATGGCACTAATATGCAGCACTGATGGGCAATGATAGGTGGCACTGATGAAGCGTGGACTGTGTCAGTAGTAGGGATGAGCTGAACACCCCCCGGTTCGGTTCGCACCAAAACCTGCGAACGGACCGAAAGTTCCCGCGAACTTTAGAACACCATTAAAGTCTATGGGACTCGAACAGTCAAAATCAAAAGTGCTAATTTTAAAGGCTAATATGCAAGTTATTGTCCTAAAAAGGGCTTGGGGACCCAGGTCCTGCCCCAGAGGACATGTATCAATGCAAAAAAAAGTTTTAAAAACGGCCGTTTTTTTCGGGAGCAGTGATTTTAATGATGCTTAAAGTGCAAAAAAAAGTGAAATATTCTCTTAAATATCGTACCTGGGGGGTGTCTATAGTATGCCTGTAAAGTGGCGCCTGTTTCCCGTGCTTAGAACAGTCCCTGCACAAAATGACATTTTTAAAGGAATAAAAGTCATTTAAAACTGCTTGCGGCTTTAATGTAATGTCGGGTCCCGGCAATATGGATGAAAATCAGTGAGACAAACGGCATGAGTACCCCCCCAGTCAATTACCAGGCCCTTTGGGTCTTGTATGGATATTAAGGGGAACCCCGCACCCAAATTTAAAAAAGGAAAGGCGTGGGGCCCCCAGGCCCTATATACTCTGAACAGCAGTATACAGGTGGTGCAAACAAGACAGGGACTGTAGGTTTGTTGTTACGTAGAATCTGTTTGTAATTTTGAACAGGTACATTTTTAAAGTGTAGCTCCAGCCAAAAAATCTATTTTTAAGCTTTTTGGAAAATAGAGGGAAGGGTTATCACCCCTGTAACATTTGTTTTGCTGTCTGTGCAACTCTTCAGAAGATTTCACCTCACTTTTTGTCCCAATGACAAATGTTTTTTGAAAATTTGGGTTTTTAGTGAAACAAGGATTGGTGATAAAGCATCAGTGAAGAGGAGACACGTTTTTCCCATATTAACTCTTACAGGAGAGAATTTCCCTTCCTAGGGGTAGATTTCATCTCACTTCCTGTTGTCTCCTTCCGTTTGCAAGTAGGAGTCGTTTGTAAGTTGGATGTTTGAAAGTAGGGGCCGGCCCTAAATATACTGTGCAGAAATTGGGGCCTTAAGTGTTGGTGTTGCCACAATACTGTAAGTGAAAAATTATATCAAGAATTGTAATTACATGCACCTGTTGAACAGGGGTAGAAAAATTGGACCTTTGGTGGTGGTGTTAGTGGTGGTGTTGCCACAACACTGTAAGCCCTCACAGTTACTCTTGGTGGGCGCAGGAATGGGCCCTGCTGTGAAATATTAGATCAAGAATTGTGATTACATGTCCCTGTTGAACAGGGGCAGAAAAATTGGGCCTTAGGCACTGGTGCCACAACACTGTAACCCCTCACAGATACTATAGTTGGAGCACAGGAATGAGCCATGCTGCAAAGTATTGCATCAAAATTTGTAATTACTCGCCCCTGTTAAACAGGGGCAGAAAAATTGGGCCTTGGCCACTGGTGGCCGTGCCCAGAACCAAAAATGTTCTTACAAGCTATCAGCATGAAAATTGAGGAGGAAGAGGATTGTCACTCAGCATTACAGGATAGTCACTCAGCATAGGCAGTCTCGAAAGGATCTCACATTAAAAAAAAATCAATCGGTTACATTAGCATCAGCTGCTTGGTAGCTGGTGATCCAAGACTGATTCATTTTTATGAAGGTCAGCTGATCGACCGATCCGGTGGACAGGCGCACCCTGTGATCGGTTACAAAGCCAACAGCAGCACTGAATGTGCGTTCCGAAAGAACGCTGGATGCAGGACACTTCAGTAGCTCAATAGCATACTGTGCAAGCTCTGGCCAGTGATCCATCCTTAAGACCCAGTAACCCAGAGGATTTTCGGTGGGAAAGGTGTCCAAGTCTGATCTTGCCCCTAGGTATTCCTGCACCATGTGAATATGACGCTGGCGATGGTTGCTGGAACCGATCATACTTTGGGGCTGCGGACTAAAAAATTGTCTGAATGCATCGGTCAGACGGCCACCTTCTCTGCTGCTCCTTCTGTGACTGACCGAAGCCTCAGCAACACGTTGTCCAGGAGGACCAGGAAATTGTAACCTCCCAGGCTCTGGAAACGCGTTGCACAAACCTTTCTGCAAGGCCTCCCGAAGATGTTTCATCCTCTGCTCCCTCTGCGATGGCAAAATAAGGTCTGCAACCTTACCCTTGTAATGTGGATCAAGGAGGGTTGCCAGCCAGTAATGATCTCTCCCCTTGATACCACAAATACGAGGACCCTTCCACAGGCTTTGCAGGCTCAGAGAGGCCATGCAGTGTAGGTTTGCTGAGGCATTTGGTCCAGAGTTCTCTGGGTCACTGACGGCGTGATCCACAGCCACCTCCTCCCAGCCACGTACAAGTCCATGGGTTTCTTTGGACTGTAAATGATCCCTTGAAGACTGCTGCTGATGCTGAGTGCCAGGCTCCCATTCCATGCTGACACAATCCTCCTCCTCCTCCCCCTCCTCCCCCTCCTCTTCCTGTGTGATCGGAGGGCACGCAGGAACACTGTCTGGATAAAGAGGGCCTTGAGAGGTAAGGAAGTCCTCCTCTTCCTTCCTCTGTTCTGCCTCAAGTGCCCTGTCCATTATTCCACGCAGCGTGTTCTCCAACAGGTGGACAAGAGGGACAGTGTCACTGATGCATGCACTGTCACTGCTCACCATCCTCGTGGCCTCCTCAAATGGTGACAGGACAGTGCATGCATCCCTGATCATAGCCCACTGGCGTAGGGAAAAAAGCCAAACTCCCCCGACCCTGTCCTGGTGCCATAGTACTCATTGATGGCCCTCTGCTGCGTGTGCAGTCGCTGCAGCGTGGCCAACGTTGAGTTCCACCTGGTGGGCATGTCACAGATTAGGCGGTTCTTGGGCAGGTTAAATTCCTTTTGGAGGTCAGCCAGCCGAGCACTGGCATTATATGACCTGCGGAAATTCACACAGACTTTCCTGGCATGCCTCAGGACATCCTGTAAGCCCGAGTACCTGCCAAAGAACCACTGCACCACCAAGTTAAGGATGTGAGCCAAACAGGGCACATGGGTCAGTTGTCCCTGTCAGAGGGCGGAGAGGAGGTTGGTGCCATTGTCGCAAACCACCATACCTGGCTTAAGCTGGCATGGCGTCAACCACCTCTGAACCTGCCCCTGCAGAGCTGACAGAATCTCTGCCCCAGTGTGGCTCTTGTCCCCCAAGCACACCAGCTCAAGCACCGCGTGGCATTTTTTTGCCTGCGTGCTTGCGTAGCCCCTTGAATGCTCACGGTGCACCGCTGGTTCCGAGGACAAATCAGCACAGGAAGAGGCCATGGAGGAAGAAGAAGAGGAGGGGGTGGAGGAGAGTGGTGTGGGAAAATCACCACTAGTAGAATTTTGGAGGCGTGGTGGTGGAACAACCTCCAACACTACTGAACCCTGTCCTGCATCCTTCCCAGCTGCCAGAAGAGTCACCCAGTGCGCGGTGAAAGATGGGAAACGTCCCTGTCCATGCCTGCTGGACCATGAGTCAGCGATAATATGCACCTTACCGCTGACCGCCCTATCCAGCGAGGCCAAGGCATTGCCTTCCACATAGCGGTGGAGAGCCGGAATCGCTTTCCGTGAGAAAAAGTGGCATTTGGGAACCTGCCACTGAGGAACAGCACATTACACAAACTCACGAAGGGGGCAGAGTCTGCCAACTGAAAAGGCAGTAGTTGAAGTGCTAGCAATTTAGCCAAGCTAGCATTCAACCGCTGGGCATGTGGATGGCTGGGAGCGAACTTCTTTCGGTGGTGCAATCTGACGTTGGTGTACCGATAGCAGATTGCCCGCAAGTACTTGGCTGTGACACACCTAATTCTAAACCTTCATTCCTCTCAGTGCAGGTTTCAGAGAGGACTGAAGGTATAGTGGGGTTGGAGATCTCAGCTGATGAGGAGCAAGGAGAGGTCCACTTTGTTCTTTGGTGTGGGCATTTTAGGTATGCTTTCCAACAAACTGCATGGCAGGCGACATATGTCTGGTCAAGCATGTAGTGCCCAAGTGGGTGATGTTTTGGCCATGCAAGATACGCTTGAGACATATGTTGCAAATAGCAGCGGTGGGATCTGATGCACTCATCTCAAAAAAGGCCCACACCAAAGAACTTTTGGAATAACGAGCAGAGACAGCAGCGCCCTGTACATGCAGAGTTCTGCGGTGTGATGCAGTCACTGTGCTGCCCTTAAGCTGGCCACTGGAGGGCATCCTGCCTTGTTGGAGATGTGCCTCCTCCTCCTCTTCCTCCTCTCTCCTATCAGGCACCCACGTAGAGTCAGTGACCTCATCATCCCCTCCCTCTTCATCACTGGAGCAAACCTGGCAGTATGCTGCAGCTGGGGGAACATGACTGCCAGATTGCTGTCCTTCTTGGGCATTCCCTTTCTCTTTGGGCTCACGTTACTGCCTTCCTCTAGCTGGGTACCATCATCGAAGCCTTCAAAATGCTGGGCATGGTGGGGCTAGGGAAGGAGTGACTGATGCCATTGAGCCGAGGGAAGAGGCCGCATTGGCAGCTGCTTTGCCAGCCAAAGTACCCTGAACCTGGGTGAGAGAGGATGGGATGAGGACGGCTTGGTCATCCACTCTACCAAGTCTTTGGCATGTTGCGGCTCAACACGGCCAGCTGCCGAAAAAAAGGACAAGCGTGTCCCACGACCAGCACTGTTCTCTCTAGACACAGAGCCTGCTTGCCCTCTTTTATTGGCTTGTGACTGCCTTTCCTTGTTGGCTTTCCAGATATACTAATGGCCTGCAGTGAGATGTAGCTGCACAAAGCTGGGATGTATATATATATATATATAGCAGAATCAACTGCCTGCCTGTAGTATTATTAGTATGAGAACACCAGCAATTGTTTTCAGGTAGCTTTAGGTGCACACTGTGCAGAGGACACAGTAACTGTAAATAAACAAAAGGGGAACAGGGAAGAAGTGGGCGGGACTAAACTAAAGTTCATAGAAGACAAAAGATAAATGCCAGATAACCTAAGTGCATGAGTCATGTATATAAAGAGGACTCACAGATGCAGAGAAGAACTAGCATATATATAAAGTGTAAGAATGCGTGTAAAAGCAAAAGCATACAAGGGCACTTAAATAAAAAAAATGGTATAAAAGTGCAGATAAGCAATACTGGCATCAATAAAAATGCAAACAAACATATATATATATATATATATATATATATATATATATATATATATATATATATATATATATATATATATATATATATATATACAGCCTCCTGACTGTCTTCAGACTGTGAAGTTTGTTCCTGGATGAAGTCTCAGCATTTTCTGCTGGAATAGGAGAAATCTGTAAATTTGTTTGAGGAAGATACTGCCTTGTCCAGACTGACTGCATAAGAAGAAGATCGTGATTCATTACATCTAAAAGAGCTTTGAGGAGTTGGAAGCGGGGACAGACTGAGGACTGAAGTTAACATTTGGAGGTATACGATTTCGGCGCTCGTGGGTTGATTCCGCACTCATTGTATAACAAGTGAGTGTAACCCCCCCCCCCCTTCTCTGTGTCTTGCTACCCCTCCACTCTGGACGTCACAGAATTATACTATATACTGTCCATTTTTTTTGTCTTTTTATATGCCATCCTGCATACTCAACCATCGTTACCCATTGTACAACTGGATTTCTTTATTCGCTGGCCATTCACAACACAAGCTGTATACCTTACATCAGTAAGGTAAGCGGCCTGCGAACACAGAGGTGCCCTCACTGAAGAATTCCCACCTCCCCCTTCACTATTGTAATTGTTTTTTATATGGAAGTGTCATATTTGGTGGTGGGATTGGCATTATCTCACTTTATGGACTTGTCACTTACAGGTTTTGTAAGTCGCTACGTGCTGGTGTGATACTAGCACACACTTACTGGGTCTATTTTTATTGCTTTCATTTTTTCATTTTCTTGTATGTTATCAGCTGTTTGCAGTGTTTTCCACTCATGCTAGTATTTTGACCCACTCTATTTTTATGAGCCTAATGTCTGCTGGGCTTATGCACCCTCCATTTTGATATACATATATATTTTGTATTGTTTGTTTGCATTTTTATTGATGCCAGTATTGCTTGTCTGCACTATTATACCATTTTTTTTAGTATTTAAGTGCCCTTATATGCTTTTACACGCATTCTTACACTTTATATATATGCTAGTTCTTCTCTGCATCTGTGAGTCCTCTTTATATGCCTGACTCATGCTATTAGGTTATTTGGCATTTATCACAGCGCAACCACCATTCCCTATTTTTATGCCCTATCTGCTGTTTGAATCAGTCTTTAGGTGTTGCAGCAGTGTTCCTTTAGGTTAGGCCTTCTTTAACAGCGCAGGAGTTACCACTTTCACGCATTAATAGGATCAGAACACCAGCAATTGTCTTCAGGTAGCTTTAGGTGCACACTGTGCAGAGGACACAGTGCACTAACTGTAAATACTGCAGCTGTCTGCCTGTGGTACTAATAGGATCAGAAGAACACCAGTAATTTTCTTTAGGTAGCTTTAGGTGCACACTGTGCAAAGGACACAGTACACTAACTGTAAATTCTGTAAATACAGTAAAAACACCTGCCTGTCAGTAGGAAGAGAATAACAAGAACTAATCTAGCTAAACTGAATACAGCATATATATATATATATATATATATATATATATATATATACACACAACACCTGGGATGCATATATATACACAATACACTGTAAGTGCAGCTAACTGACTCGACTGCCTACTCTATGTAACTTATATCAAATGACACTGTCTCTCTGTCTATCTCTCTCCGCCACCGCAACACACTACACAAGGCCGCCACGCAGGCGGCCTTATATAGTGTGGGGTGTGTACTAAACCCCCTGAGCCATAATTGGCCAAAGTCACCCTGGCTTTGGCCAATTATGTCTCTCTGTACAGACGGCGCTGTGATTGGCCAAGCATGCGGGTCATAGTGCATGCTTGGCCAATCATCAGCCAGCAATGCGCTGCGATGCCGCAGTGAATTATGGGCCGTGACGCGCCACTCGAATTTGGCGCGAACGGCCTATAACGTTCGCAATTCGACGAACGGTCGAACAGGCGATGTTCGAGTTGAACATGGGTTTGACTCGAACTCGAAGCTCATCCCTAGTCAGTAGGTTTTTTTTTTTTTACAATTAATTTTTTTAATTATTTTTTTACAATGCTTTCTTTTTTGTAAAAGTAAAAGTGGACAGCGTCAGTGTTTTTCTTTATTATTTTTTTTACAATTTAACTTTTAAATATTTTATTACAATTCTTTCTTTTTTTTTATTATATATATATATTTTTTTATCAGCCCTTTTGGGGGGGGGGGGCTTTGGTGATAGATCAGGGGTCTAAATAAACCCCTGACATCTCCCCTTTGAGACAGAGAATAGGACTGAGGACACAGATTCCCCAGTCTCTTTCTCTGCAGCCTCAGCTGCACTGAAGAAGAATGAACAGGAGACAGAGGCTCCTCCCCATTTATAAACTGAAGCATCGTAAACACAGTTTACGATGCTCAGTTATGAATGGACAGTCAGTGATCACTGACTGACTCTGCTCTTTTAAAAAAGAAAGGATTTGGTAAATGACACATTTACCGGCTCCTTCCTCTGCTTTTCACCCTATTAGATCCGGGACGGGGAGCACAGAGGAGACACAGACGGGGATACAGACAAGGACCAGAGGAGGACACAAGGTGGGACTTGGGGAGCTAGAGGACAATACAGGGGACAGTCAGGGGTGATCAGTGAGGCGGTGGGGGGAGTTACAATCACCAATCTCCCTGTGTGGCTTTCAATAAAGCAGCTGAAAGCCGCAGGAGGAGAAGCGACTGTCAGCTGCTTTATTGAAAGCCACACAGAGAGATCGGTGATTGTAACTCCCCCACCGCCGCACCGATCATCTCTGAGGCTTCCCAGGTATCGGATTAGGCATTGGAGCATTTGCATGAGTACAAGTTATTGTGCAAATGCTCGGTATCGGTTCGAATACTAGTATCAGTATTGGTGCAACCCTACTGTATGAATTTGAATGTGATTTTTATCCCAAAAAACGTTGTAGCTTTTCAAAAATTATAATGGGACAGTGGTGTATATTATGTTGTTTCACAAATAGTGCAGTTTTGTTTAAAAAATCAATAATAAAATATCTATTTCTGTACACAGGAAGGCATTTGGATGGGGTCATCTCCGCAAAAAGTTATCAAAGCTCTTTTCCTCGCTCTCATCTTTATTATCATATTAATTAGTTACAATTTCCACACAAGTCAAAAACCCAAAGTTATCACCACTGCCAAGCATGTCCATCTCAAACCTATGTTGCCCTACCTTATAGAAGAGGACCAGAAATGTGCAAGTGGACCTCCATTCCTGCTGCTGCTTATCCCTTCTATACCAGAAGAGACCCTAAATAGAGATATCCTGAGGAGGACGTGGGCAAATGAGACCTTAATCAATGGTGTTAATGTAACAAGACTTTTTCTCTTAGGGAGACCATCCAGTCAAGAAATTCAGGAGAGCATCATATTGGAGAGCTCCAATTTTCATGACATAATACAGCAAGACTTTATTGACTCCTACAACAATCTCACCCTCAAGACATTGATGGGCATTGAATGGGTCAGTCGCCTATGCCCAAATGTGAGCTACATTATGAAAATCGACTCTGACATGTTCTTAAACCCTTGGTTTCTAGTGGAGAAGGTCTTGCAGCCTTCCAGTCCTGCCAAAGTGAATTTTTATACTGGGCTGCTGGTGCTTAACGCTTTACCCCAGAGAGACAAAAACAGCAAGTGGTATATGCCATTGTCACAGTACTCCAAAAATGTCTATCCACCGTATTGCTCTGGCACTGGCTACATCTTCTCAGGGGACCTGGCAGGAAGGATATACAAGAAAGCCGGTAGCTTCAACATATTCCCATTTGAGGATGTTTTTATAGGAATGTGCTTGGAAAGCATTGGAATTAAAGTCTCCAAACCAGCAGGAAATTGGTTCAATGGAGATAAAATTAATTATGACAGGTGCCGGTTTTCTAGTATTGTCACAGTCCACCATTTTATGCCGCACGAGTTGCTGAAGCTCTGGCCTGATTTCATCAACTCCCTGGAGACTTGCAACAAGCAGGGAACCTAATGGAGCTGTAATAGAAACAATCTATACTCCACTGATTTGGCTGAATGTGAATTAGGAGATATAGGGAAATGCTGCTTACCTCTATTGTCACAACCGGTCAGTTGGTAAGGCCCCTTTCAAGATAACTCATCTTCAGCTTGGTCTATTAATAGAGAAAGCCCCTGATTCAACAAGCTGCAATGGTACTTAGGAGGTGCTAGATAACTGTTAAGGCAGACCATATAGATGGCTTGCAGGAAAGAAATTTGCATGATTCCCTCATCAACACAGACAGTGCTGACAGGGGAAGCCCCCCTGCCAGGATAAGACAGTGATTATTGCTAGTGTCTATAGCAGCTGCTAGTGATAATCGCAAGTGAATCCAGCTGGTTGTACCCAAGTTGATCGATCGATCAACTTGGTACATTAGGTTTGCCCACACACTGTTCGAATCTCGGTTCCTGCTGAACCAGCCGAGATTTGAACTGTCTATGACCAGCCTAAGTCATTGCACAATGATGTATGATAATATTGAGGGACCACTTTAGCATGCCCTTAACCCCCCCTAATGATGCCTTAAAGCAAAACCTTACGCTCCCTAACTCCGATTTTTTTAAGTCCTACTTATCTGGTTGCAGGTCCTTCACATTTAAGGTACTCCCCTGCCCAGCAGATCCAATGTTGTCCTGCTGAGATCCGCTTCTTCTCTGCTCTCCCCTCGGTCCCGTGCCGCCATTCTGTGACCTTCTCGCTAAGCTGCCTTTTCCTCCCGTTTAAGCTGATGGCTTCACCCATGATGTGTCGCCTGGCCCTATCCCCTCCTCCTTTCCGAAGGACTAGGACATGAGAAGTACATAATCCAGGAAGAGACGTGGACAAAGTGCACGCCATTCGCCTAGATCAGCCTTTCTCAACTGGGGTGCCACCAGAGGTCCTCAGGGGTTCTGCGGGATCATGGTAGAGAAAGGCTGTCAGATGAGCCCGAGCTCCCGCTCCCCTGCCGAACTGTACATCGACACTGGGAAGGAGCTCGGTCAGACTCAGCAAAGTGAAAGTAAAGGGAGGGGGAGTGTGCTTTGCTCTCTGCTTCCCCCTACAGTGCAATACCCGGCTGTGTGGAAAAAAAAATGGAGGAACCCTGGAGGGTGAAGTCCTGCTCTAAGTGCTCCTTTAAATTGATTGTATAGGCTGCATTCCCTGCATTAGAGTAAAAAAAAAAAAACCTTCTGTGATTAGCTCCCTGAGCCCCCTTAGATACTTACCTGAGCCCAATCTCAGTCCAGGGCTGTGCCTGAGAGCAGCAGCACTGCTCTTTTTCAGCTTACAGGGACTGAGGCAGCATTGGGAGCCATTAGCTCCTGCTACTGCCAATCAAAACCTGTGAGGAGGGAGCAGGGTGGGGCCACTGTGTGTGTCAATAGACGCACATAGCCCAGCTCAGGATCGAGCCCACACATGTGCCTCCATTGGAAGCGGCTTCCTATGGTGCCACACGGATAAGAGGAGGTGCCGATAATTCCAGCGAAAAACCCTAGAAGAGGAGGATCAGGGCCATTCTGTGCAAAACCATTGCACGGAGCAGGTAAGTATTACATGTTTGCATATATGAACCTTTAATATCACTTTAGGGTTGATGTCAAAGCCTCATAAAATTGGTCTACAGAAGTCTTGGAAAAAACATTGAGCATGTACTCTACGTGGTCAGAGATAGCTGGAAGCAGTAGTACTTGGCACAGAGTTTACAAACTAGCTGATTTGGGCCGAACTCCAATAGATAATATTTTCATACATGTGTCACCAATCCCCTCCCCATTTTCTTTTTATTGCTCTTTAAAATGTAGTGATAGGTTGAATATACAATTTGTTCTAAGAATGAAAGGCAATATAAAAAATTACTTTTTTAGTGGCTTTTCTCCATATTTTACAATGTATTCTGCTGAAGTGTTATGGACAGAAAAACTTGTATTAACCTGCTTACCTGCAATCGGGATTCAATGCAGCTTGCTGATGCAATCTCTCAGTGTGTAATTTTTGGAGATGTATAGACTTTGTTCCTTCTGAGGGAACTTTGTGAAGATCTGTGAAAGAGCATGCCTGCAGCAGGCTGAGTAAAGTTAATTTTTAAGTGCCCTAGTCCTCTGCCCAGGCCGGGCATGCAGAAGAAGGTACTTAAAGGAAAGGTAAAGTAGTCCTATATAGGAATTTTAAATTAGATCGCATATGGTTGATTTCTATCACAAATTCCTCCCTTTCATGCCTGAAACCTGTACTCAATTACATGAAACTGACCTGAAACCTAACAGAATAATAAATTATTTGCCTTGGAAGAATACTGGTTTATTTAACCTTGTCACCAAAAGAGAAAGAAAATGTGGAGAGGGACACCTACTTAAAGAGGAGTTCATGTAGATAAACTGGTTTGACATATGGCAGTCTGGGGTAATAATACCCCTATGCGCTAATATGAAAAGTGTATAGAGCTACCCCTTGCAGGGACCACTGGATTTCTGCCCTGTTCCTTCCTATACAGTGCAGAGGCAGCCTAGCACCCAGCAACAGTTAATATCCATACAAGACCCAAAGGGCCTGGTAATGGGCTGGGGGGGTACCTATGCCGTTTTTTCTCAATCATTTTCATCCATATTGCCGGGACCCGACATTACATTACAACCTCAAGCAGTTTTAAATTACTTTTATTCCTTTAGAAATGTCATTTTGTGCAGGGACTGTTCTAAACACGGGAAACATGCGCCACTTTATAGGCATACTATAGTCACCCCCCAGGTACGACATTTAAAGGAATATTTTACTTTTATTTTTTCACTTTAAGCATTATTAAAATCACTGCTCCCGAAAAAACGGCCGTTTTTGAAACTTTTTTTGCATTGATGCCTGTTCCCTGGGGCAGGACCCGGGTCCCCAAACCCTTTTTAGGACAATAACTTGCATATTAGCCTTTAAAATTTGCACTTTTGATTTTTCATGTTCGGGTCCCATAGACTTTAACGGTGTTCGAATGTTCGCGCAAACTTTCGGTCCATTCGCGTGTTCTGCCGCGAACTGAACCAGGGGGTGTTCGGCTCATCCCTACTCACAAAGAACATAAAACTAAAGGCATTTGGTCACTAAGCAAGGGGTAAAACCAAGACTCTGTAGCCAACTCCTAAGCTCGCTGATAATTAAACTGGCTGCACAGCTTCACAACATTTCGAAGCATCTTGACATTTCCCTGTATCTGCCCATTTAAAGTAAGAAAACCATATAAACTTTAACAGTTGAATAGGTAAGTGCATTGGTGAGGGGCCCCAATACTATCCCCAAAGGTATTGCATTAAAGAGAACAACAGAAAAAGAAAGGCCCAAAAGAGGGAAAATAGAAGCTTGATATTACACAAAAATAAAGATTAAGTTACAAAACAGGCTACAATGATAGCTCATTATTTAATCCATCTTCAATGGGAAAAATTTTTGCCAGACCAGGGGACCTGCCATGGGGGGCCGCATGTGCCTCCTATGCTTGTCTACATCTAGGGTGGTTGGGAAAGGAACTCAGTATATACTAACACTTCTTCAAGAATGTGCTGTTCTTTGGGTTCGCTATATTGATGATTGCTAGTGGTGTGGAGGGACTCGATGGGCCAATTTGGGTCTTTTGTATGAGAGCTCAATGTTGATAATAGTAACATCTTTGTGACATACACTATATCACAAAAGTGAGTACACCCCTCACATTTTTTTGTAAATATTTTATTATATCTTTTCATGTGACAACACTGAAGAAATTACACTTTGCTACAATGTAAAGTAGTGAGTGTACAGCTTGTATAACAGTGTAAATTTGCTGTCCCCTCAAAATAAATCAACACACAGCCATTAATGTCTAAACCACTGGCAACAAAAGTGAGCACACCGCTAAGTGAAAATGTCCAAATTGGGGCCAAAGTGTCAATATTTTGTGTGGCCACCGTTATTTTCCAACACTGCCTTGACCTTCTTGGGCATGGAGTTCACCAGAGCTTCACCGGTTGCCACTGGAGTCCACTTCCACTCCTCCATGATGACATCACAGAGTTGGTTGATGTTAGACACCTTGCGCTCCTCCACCTTCCATTTGAGTATGCCCCACAGATGTTCAACAGTGTTTAGGTCCCCCCCCCAGTCTATACCAGGCCCCTCGGGTCTGGTATGGATTTTAAGGGGAACTCCAAAATTAAAAAAAAAAAAACGACGTGGGGTCCCCTCCAAAACTATACCAGACCCTTATCTGGGCATGCAGCCTGCCTCTGTCACCCCCCGCCCCAAAGCATCTCGTCCCCCCCTTTCCTGACCTGCCAGGCTGCATGCCCTAATAAGGGTCTGGTAAAGATTTTAGGAGGTTCCCACGATGTTTAAAAAAAAAAATTCAGTAGTCGGGTGCCAGTAATTGCAACCGCGAGTCATTTTAACCACCTAAGGACCGAGCTTCTTTTTTACACTTGTTGTTTACAAGTTAAAATCTTTTTTTTTTTTTTTACTAGAAAATCACTTAGAACCCCATCACATTATACATATTTTTTCTAACACCCTAGAGAATAAAATGGCGGTCGTTGCAATACTTTCTGTCATACTTTATTTGCGCAGCGGTCTTACAAGCACACATTTTTTGGAAAAATTAAATTAAATTAAAAAATAAGACAACAGTAAAGTTAGCCTAATTTTTTTTTATATTGTGAAAGATAATGTTACGCCGAGTAAATTGATACCCAACATGTCACATTTCAAAATTGCGCCCACTCGTGGAATGACGACAAACTTTTACTCTTAAAAACCTCCATAGGCGATGTTTAAAAACATCTACAGGTTACCAGTTTTGAATTACTGAGGAAGTCTAGGGCTGGAATTATTTCTCTCACTCTAACAATCGCTGAGTTACCTCACATGTGTGGTTTGAACACCGTTTTCATATGCGGGCGCTACTCACGTATGCGTTCGCGTCTGCGCGCGAGCTCGTTGGGACGGGGCACTTTAAACTTTTTTTTTTTAATTTATTCTGCTTTTAATTTTTTATTTTGACACAGTTTATTTAAAATAAAAAAATAGGTCACTTTTATTCCTATTACAAGGAATGTAAGCATGACAGAATCTCTTAAATATGAGATCTGGGGTCAAAAAGACCTCAGATCTCATATTTACACTAAAATGCAATTAAAAACTAAAAAAATAAATAAATGAAAAAATAAAAAAAAATTCTCCTTTAAGAGCTATGGGGTGAAGTGACGTTTGACGTCGCGTCCGCCCTCCCATGTCATGGAGCCGAGCAGGAGCCATCTTCCCCTCAGTCAGCAGCCAGGCATCCACGGGAGAGGACGCGATCATCTCCGCCATTACTGGTGGGTCCTGTAAGCAGCAGAGACGACCGGAGCACGTGAGATTACTTTTATCGGCGGTGGGAGCGGTTCCCACCGCCGATAAAAGTAATCTCGTGGCGATTGCGCTGCGGAGACCACTTTTATCATAAAGAGAAACGCACGCCGTTCCTGAAAATACCGGGGTTATGGCAGCTAGCTGCTGCCATAACCCCGGTATTTAGCGCCAAAGTACCGACATACGGGTATGGCGATTTGCGTGAAGTGGTTAAATGTGATTTGACTAGTTTTTTTTTTTTTTCTTTCTTTAGAAATATCATTTTTGCTGCAGCATGTTCTATATGTGCTACAGATGTGACACTTTACTTTTTATTGTTGCACTTTATGCATTATTAAAATCACTGCTCCTGGGGGGCGTGGCCAAGATGGCTCTGTGAGCAGCTGCTTTTCAGAGAGCTCCGCTCTTTCTTTTCAAAAATCCGGATCCAGAGCTGGTTTTCATTCCTTTTGACCGGGAGGGTGAACGGGCTTACCTGCTGCTGTGAGGGGTGAGGAATTCCGGCTCTAGAACCGTAGTCGGCATCCCCCCCGGACATCTGCCGGCTTGCCTCATGTGGCTAGGCCGCAGCTGCGGACTTTCCTGTCGGGCCTCGGAGCGAGACGGAGCGCCCTGCTCTGGAGGACGGAGCGTATTGGCTCACGTAGGCGGTCGGTGGCGACAGGCGGGCCCGATCTCTGGTGGGGACAGACTGCACTTGTGGGTACATCACCCCCCACGATCAACTAGGCCGCAGTAGCGGCCTTTCCTGACGGCCCAGGGGACCCGGACCGGGGGTGTTATGCGGCCTCCACCGAAGGCGGGTGCTCCGTGCGGCCCACGAGGCAGGGCCTGAGGAGTGTGAGAGGGTCTAGATCTTCTCCAACACGGGTCCCGGGCCTGCTCGCCGAGCTAGGCTGCGACGGAAGCAGACATCCCTGACGGACCCTGAAACCCTGAGGAGAACTGCTGCTGCACTCCAAAAACTGCAGGTGAGGGGGTAGACTGCCTGGGGGGCCCTAATCCACTCAAGCCATTCTCATGAACACTCCCTGACCCACTATTTGGCTCTCCTCGTTGCCCATAGCCCATACAGCCAAGAGGGTGGCCCCAGACATCTGAATAAGGCGCAGGAACTCAAGTGCAAAGTTTAGCAAAGGGGGCAAAAAATTTACAGCCAGATCCTCCTCAAACGCCCACTGACCCCTGTGCGGAGGTTCGTACCACCCGCAGTGCCCACAGAGCCTCACAGACGGGCCCCATGGACTCCGATGAGTCCCGACCCCCCTGTCTGGCGGACGTCATGGCGGCCATCGCCACTTGCCAATCTACGCTAACAACAAAAATTGAGGCTGTTCAGTTGGATATGGGCCTAATCCGCCAAGACATAGACAAACTCAGGTCGAGAGTCACTGAGACGGAGCAAAAACTGAGTAACAATGAAGACACAACGGCAGAGCATGGAGCAGCACTCCGCACCCTTCAAACCAAAGTAAAGGCCCTGGAGTACAGAGCCGAAGATGCCGAAAAAAGAAACCGGCGCAATAACCTCCGTATTGTTGGCCTACCTGAGGGAGCAGAAGGGAACAACCCCACCTCCTTTATAGAGGGTATGTTACATGACCTCCTACCTGAGGCTCGATGGTCGCCTCACTACACGGTGGAAAGGGCACACCGCGTACCGCCCAAACCGGGGCCTCCTGGATCTCACCCGTGCACCTTCATTCTCCATCTCCTTAACTTCAGGGACAGAGACGAAGTCCTCCGTGCTTCTAGAAATGTTGGGGACCTCCGATACCAGAATGCCAAGTTAATGATTTTCCCTGACTATTCGGTGGAGACCCAAAAGCTCAGAAAATCCTTTGACCAAGTCAAAGCGGCATTGAGAACGCGCAACATCTGCTACAGCGTACTCTTCCCTACCCATCTAAGAGTCCAGGATCATGAGATAACCCGATTCTTCAGCACACCTAGAGAGGCATCTACCTGGCTGGACTCGCTACCACAGATCCGCTGATTGACTAAACGGTATGTGTCGCATGACACCCTCAATTTTGCTCAAATCAATCCGGGCCCAGGCCTGGGTTGCCCACAAATTACCCCATGGATGAACTATCTTTGTTGCACCTGTCGTGCCCTGTTTACATCCATGGTGTGTACGGATTTGATAGCGGTAGTTAACCACCCCCTGTCGGTGATATTTAAGTTAGTGCCCCTGACAAAGGACATGGTCAGGCGACTGTTGTGATCTGCCGTTCCTATGTACTTGTTTTCTCTCTTCCTGGAGCATTAAAGTTCATACTATGTATGCCCACCTAATGCTGGATCGAATTCACTGTGGGGACGCACTACAGTTTTACCTTCTCCTTTTGGCTCTTTGTCCCTTACAGCTTGCTACATTAAACCAGCGGTAGTCTCACACTTGGAAAGCTGCTTGAACTGCTGCTTGCCCCCCCAAAGAAGTTTCGGGGGGCTAAGCTCGCCTCTTCCACGGACCCCCTGTTGCAGCCGGCGAGCTGAATCAGTTTGGGATGAATACCTGCCTCAGTTTGGGGGGGTTGGGTGGGGGGTGGATAAAGTTCCCCTAATGGGGCCAGTTTATTTTACTTCAGTTATTGGGTCCTTACAAATGTTTTTAGTTTGGTTTTGTTCTATAAATACACTAAAATAATAGATTTTTCAGCATTGCATTGTTTTCAGATGTGTCCGTTTTGGGTCCGGAGGTCCAGTTCAGGAGCCGAGATCTATACTGATCCTGATAATTTTATCGCCCCTGGAGCCCATGTCTACCCTTAACATCCTTTCATGGAATACCAGGGGGTTAAACTCCCCGGTCAAACGCTCCCTGGTGTTCCAATTCATTAAAACTTATAACCCACATATATGTGTACTCCAAGAAACGCACCTCATAGGGAGCAGGGTACTCGCCCTTAAAAAACCCTGGGTGGGCTACCATTACCACTCCACACATTCCAATTTTTCCAGGGGTGTTAGTATTCTGGTATTGAAGTCTCTTCCTTTCTGGATCTTGGATTTGGCCCTGGACCCGGACGGTAGGTATGTCATCATTCACGCTAAGATCCACTCTTTGACGTGGACCATTGTGGGTTCATATTTACCTCCTCCGGCATCCTTGCTGGTGCTGAATCAAATCACCAGCAAGATGGCCGAGTTTGCCTCTGACAACGTTATCATCCTGGGTGATTTCAATCTAGTCCCTGACCCAGATCTGGACAGACTGACGACAGCGGGACATCATTGCCCTGGGTTGGCTGAATGGGCAGATACCTACGGCCTGACAGATGTCTGGAGGTGGAAACACCCCCAGGTCCGGGCATTTACATGTCATTCGGCCTCCCATAGAACATTCTCCCGCATAGACCTGGTCTTTGCTGGGAGCCCGGTCCTTCCAAGGGTCACGGACATACAAATATTGCCTAGAGGAATTTCAGACTATACACCCTTGTTCTTGTCGTTAGACATCTCCCTGGGCTCAGTTGACAGGTTATGGAGGCTACCTAGATTTTGGATTTCAGACACTGCTGTGGACGCTCAATTCAGAACTGAATTGATTGGCTACTGGGCGGTTAATGGTGGTTCGGCGGAGCCCACGGTTGTGTGGGATGCCTTCAAGGCCACAAAGAAAATGCTAGCACAGTCCCAACTGATCTTTGAGCAGGGGGAGAGATCGGGGAGGCTGTTGGCCTGGCTCTCCAGAGAACGGGCAGGGGGATGAGCATCTCACATATCACGGAGTCCTCGGGACAGATGATTCATACCCAGGACGGGATTAATTGCTGTTTTGCAGAATTCTACTAATCCCTTTATACCTCTAGGGCAGACTACAGTAATGCCACGTACACACGGTCGGACTTTTCGGCTACAAAAGTCCGACGGACGCCGACGGACCAAGTCCGGCGGACAATCCGATCGCGCGTGGGCTTCCCCGGACTTTTCCAGCCACAAATCTGATGGACTTTAGATTTGGAACATGCTTCAAATCTTTACGTCGTAACTCCGCCGGACCCAGAAATCCGCTCATCTGTATGCTAGTCCGACGGACAAAAACCGACGCTAGGGCAGCTATTGGCTACTGGCTATCAACTTCCTTACTTTAGTCCGGTGTGCGTCATCACGTACGAATCCGTCGGACTTTTGTGTGATCGTGTGTAGGCAAGTCCAGTCGTTAGAAAGTCTGTTGAAAGTCCGCCAAAAGTCCGTCGAAAGTCTGTCGGACGGGCTGTCGGACTTTTGTAGCTGAAAAGTCCGACCGTGTGTACGCGGCATAAGGAAGACCTGACAGCATACTTAGCTGATATTGACATTCCGACCCTTACCGAAACATATCGTAACAAACTCGACGCCCCTATTACGTCTTTGGAGATAATGCAGGCGCTTAAATCAATGCAGGCAAGAAAAAACTCCGGGACCCGATGGCATCCCAATGGAGTTCTACAAGCAGTACGCTACAGAACTCGTTGATAAACTCCATAGTCTCTTCTCTGCATCAACGCGCCTCGAGAAACTTCCTGACACAAAGAGTGAAGCGATCATAGTCGTGATCCCCAAGCCGGGAAAGGACCCCACATTATGCTCCTTGTATCGCCCCATAACCCTGCTAAATGTGGATGCGAAAATATTGGCAAAAGTTTTGGTTAATAGGCTAAATTTGGTCATTACTGCCCTTGTCCACAGGGACCAAACAGTCTTCATGCCCGGAAGAGGCACTGATATTAATATCAGACGCCTTCTTACTCACATAGATAGAGCAGTTGTGACGACAATGGGAATGGTGGCCTCACTCGACGCGGAGAAGGCTTTTGATTCCGTCGAGTGGGGTTACTTATGGGAAGTGCTCTCGCGATTCGGGTTTGGTCCAGGTTTCACGAACTGGCTTCGTATGTTATACCATGGTCCCTCAGCTAGAATCCGTACTAACGGTTGCCTGTTGGGGAAGTTTCAACTGACTCGGGGCATGAGACAGGGGTGTCCCCTCTCTCCGAGCCTATTTGCTCTCGCAATGGAGCCTCTGGCTATATTGCTGAGAGCGGATCCTGGTGTAAGGGGACTTCAGGTAGGCCCAATTGAAGAAAAGCTGTCATTGTATGTGGATGATGCCCTGCTTTATCTAGCGGACGCGTCATCCTCTTTACAGACTGCACTGGAACTAATCAAACGATTCAGACGATACTCGGGGATTCGTATTAATTGGGACAAATTGTTCCTCTTCCCGCTCAATCCCTCGACCCCTAGAGTGCCACATCCGCAGCTCAAATGGGTAGACGACTTTAAATACCTGGGGATTAAAATTAGTTGTAAAGTGCAGGATTATATGGACAACAATTTGCGACCACTTATGACACATCTAGCGGCTAGATGTGCTGCATGCTAAAAATTATCTATCTTCCCAAATACTTATACTTCTTCCATAATACCCCCACACACATTCACAGGACTTTTTTACGGAGGTTAGAGAGTCTGCTGATATCCTTTGTCTGGGCTGGGAGGCCCCCCAGGATGGCCAAACAGATATTATATCTCCCACTTTCGGGTGGGGGTTTGGCGCTCCCGAACTTTTAACTTTACTACTGGGCGGCCATCCTGGTCACGGTTCGTTGGTGGTTCTCCCAGCCCGCACATAATCCAGCGGTCACTCTAGAAGCGGCCATCCTGGGCTCCTTTGCAGCCCTGAGCAACCTGCCATTCTGTGGAATTAGGGCTAGTTCATCTATGACAATTCTGATGCGAACCACAGTGAGGGTCTGGCAGGAGGCTAGGAAGATTTACGGGAAACCCAATCACATTTCACCACACATGCCCCTATGGGGTAACCCTATGCTCTCCCACCTCCACAGTATCCCAGACCCTTCTCTGTGGGCAAAAAAGGGAATCATTACCTTAAAACACATAGTTCAGGAAGGTAGGATTATGACTTTCCAGGTGCTTAGGCGAACATATGCACTTCCGTTCTCTTTTCAGTTCAGATACTGGCAGTTAAAGCACGCCTTTGAGGCCCAGTTCCCTGCCCCCCTCACTTTGGAGTCGGACTCCATTGAGCGTGTCTTGATCTCCAGTGTGATGGGGAAGCCTCTTTCGACATTATACTTATATTTCACAGTAGAATATGACACCAAACTAACCAAAACCTGGGAAAAATGGAGGATGGATATCCCATCCCTTGACGAAGAGGAGTGGAAGGAGTGTTTAATTTCATACATTCCTTCTATGATTGCTGCAAGAGATAGGTTCATACAATTTAAGTTCCTACACAGGGCGTACTTCACCCCACAGAGCCTGGCACGTATTTACCATCAAAGAGACCCTAACTGTCAGAGATGCAGGCAGGAGGTGGATACCTTCTGGCACATGGTCTGGTCCTGTCCAAACTCCGACCTTATTAGACGGCAGTGGCCTCTACACTTAGCAATGTAACAGGATTGAATATACAGGTTGATCCTCAAATACTACTACTAAGCCATTTGGAAGATGGCCTCGTGGAGGAGGTCGGTGACCTCGGTACTTCCTCTGTATAGAATGACCTATGAAAGTAGACAATGTCCAGGAAAATGTGATAAAATCTGGTCCTCTTGGATAGATGCCTCTGATGGCCCTGAACCCCCCTCCCCCTAATTATGACTTGAATCACACTAGCGGATATTCTCTATCTCATGCCTTTCCCCTGCACCTTGTTTCTTCCCCCTCCTCCCCTTCCTACGCCCCGCCCCTTCTTCCTTTACTTACCCTGATTACTCTTTGCTTTGCTGCATTCCCCCCCCCCCCGGCCCACTTGAATATTGGATATCTGCATAATGTTTATGAGGTTTCACTAATGCTGTCGTGCACTAATGTGCATTGATAACTGATACTTATGACACCTGCACTGCTGGAACATTTGCTAAACTATGACTGCCGGATGAAGGTGGTTTTTCCTCTCTATATCCTTATTTCACTGAATGTACTATATTATTTTGTATTGTAATGCTGATTTGTCTAATAAAAATTTTCTGTTAAAAAAACAAATTACTGCTCCTGAAAAAACAATTGTTTTTCTGTTTTTTTTATTTGCATTGATACATGTCCCCCAGGGCAGTATCCGGACCCCCTATTCCTGTTTTGGCCAATTACTTGCATATAAACATTTAAAATGTGCACTTCCGATTTTTCCTTTTGGGCTCCTATAGACTTCAATGGGTTTCGCCGTTCAGGTTAGAACTTTTAGAACTTTTCCCTGTTCAGGAGTTCTGCTGCGAACCGAACAGGGTGGTGTTTGGCCCATCTCTATTAGGGAATGTTTAAAACAGTTGTCAAGTTTTTTTATGTTAATTGTGTCCTGGGGGAACATGCTTATAGAAGAAAATTGAACAAACTAAGCCTTTTTTTGAAACAGACAACATGATGGACCTTATCCAAGAACAAAACAAAACCTCAATTTGGAAAGACACCATACTGAGTTTTGTAGTGATCCTCAAATTACCTTTGCAGAGCCACCTAATGGATAGAAAGGGATAAAGCAAGCCATATTCAAAGTGATGCTAGGTGCTATTAACAATAAAAAATATACTAAAGGAAATGTTATCTAATATCACTCCCAAGCAAAGTGAGACTATAAACCTCATGGGAATTTATCCCATATACATAATGTGACACAACTATAAAAAAAAAAAAAAAAAAAAAGAAAACCCCCCAAAAAAATACTAATTAATGATGGACAATAATAATAACAAATAAACAAAATATAATAAAAATGTCAATAACAATAATATTTGAAGAGGAGAACAGATAAAAATAAAAATACGAACCAAAATAAAACTGGGATGTCAACTATTATTAAGAAACATGTTAATGTCCCAGTTGACAACAAGGCCATATGGGGAATACGTTTTCAAATGGAAAACTTATTTGGTTTCTAACCTAGAGATCTACCTTTTGGGGGCACTTCCTCTCCAGTGGGGAACAAACTTTCAAACCCGAAAAAACAGTGCCAGAGGGGTCCTTAATATGTATGGCAGTATAATGTCTCTTGAAGCCCCCTCTTAAAGTTTGCCTATATGTTCTCCCAAACGAACACTTAGTGCCCGTATGGTCCTAATCGTATATTGTAGGCCACTCAGGCACTGTAACATGTGAACAACGTGTGGATGAACAAGTGATGAAAGGTTTGATTCCATAGGTCTTAGAGGTCACTTAAAAATTAATGTTTAATAGGTTTGTTCAATAAAGGCACAAGAAATTAGAATTGTGTGTTTTCAGCTTAAAGTGGAGTTCCACCCAAAAGTGGAACTTCCGCTTCAAGCACTCCTCGCCCCCTTAAATGACACATTTGGCATGTCATTTTTTTTGGTGGGGGATCGGGTACCTAGTTTTGACAGCAATCTTCTGGGACTTGTGACCACTGAGAAGGCGCAGCGTGACTCACGCATGCGCAGTGCGCACCCGGCTGTGAAGCTGCAAGTTTTTGCAGCCAGAAGCCCAAACTTGCAATGCCAGTGCCGCAGAGAGGAGAGGCAGAGGAGCGAGGCTTTGGGCGGCTACATCGCTGGACCGTGGGACAGGTGAGTGTGTGTTAATTAACCGCTTCCCGACCAGCTGCTGCAGTTATATTGCGGCAGGTTGGCTCCCCTGAGCGACGAGTGTGTGTAAAGCAAAAAGTACAAAATATTGTGTTTTTTTTTTTTCAAAATTGACACTCATTTTTTGTTTATAGCGCAAAAAAAAAACGCAGAGGCGATCAAATACCACCAAAAGAAAGCTCTATTTGTTGGAAAAAAAAGGACGTCAATTTTGTTTGGGTACAACGTTGCACGACGGCGCAATTGTCAGTTAAAGCGACGCAGTGCAGAATCGCAAAAAGTGCTCTGGTCAGTAAGGGGGTAAATTCTTCCGGGGGTGAAGTAGTTAAAAGTCAGCAGCTACACTTTTTGTAGCTGCTGACTTTTAATAAACTTAAAAACGAGTGGAACTCCGCCTTAAGCACATTGTGTTTGTCTATTGTTACATATATATATATATATATATATATATATATATATATTTATATATATATATATATATATACAGCCCTCAAATTTTCCACTCGCATTTTGCGGGGGGCGGGGTTGATCGTGAGCCGTTCTCCCAGCGAGCGCCTCGGGGGAAGAGATCATGGAGGAAGAGGAGAGTCGTGGGATCACAGAGCGCGCATAGCACGCTGTTATAGCTTACATTACAACTGCCTCCGCTCGCCGTCATACACAGCCCCGCCTCCTCCTGACCTGTGCCTGTGGTAGACAGAACAGGAGACCAACGCTGGGATGTGTTCTGTCTATCACAGGCGCAGGAAGGAGGAGGCGGGGCTGTGTATGGCGGCAATTGTAATGTAAGCTGTAGCAGCGTGCTATCCGTGCTCTGTGATCCCGCAGCTCTCCTCTTCCTCCAGTCATGATCCGGCCGCCCTCTCTCTTCCTCTGCCCAGGTGAGGCTGCAATAGTGGGCAGTGGGCACAGTGTGGCTGCAATGGGCACACTGAGGCTGCAATAGTGGGCACAGTGTGGCTGCAATGGGCGCAGTGAGGCTGCAATAATGGGCACAGTGTGGCTGCAATAGGCACAATGAGGCTGCAATAGTGGGCACAGTGGGGCTGCAATGGTGGGCACAGTGTGGCTGCAATGGTGGGCACACTGCGGCTGCAATGGTGGGCACAGTGAGGCTGCAATGGTGGGCACAGTGAGGCTGCAATGGTGGGCACAGTGTGGCTTCAATGGGCACAGTGAGGCTGCAATAGTGGGCACAGTGTGAGGCTGCAATAGTGGGCACAGTGTGAGGCTGCAATGGTGGGCACGGCGTGGCTGCAATGGTGGGCACAGTGTGGCTGCAATGGGCACAGTGAGGCTGTAAATAAGTATTTAGAACGCTCATTTTTTTAAAAAAAAACTTCCATAATGTGGTATGCCAGGCTCTAATAGAGGGTCTGGCAGTGACAATTTTAGGTTTTTAAACTCTAATAATATCAGTGGGGGGTGGGGACGGAGACAGAGAGAGGGAGCTGACAGGCAGGAAGAAGAGGTGAGGGGGAAAGAAAAGAGCAGAGGGGATAGCAGCATATAATGGAGGGACACACTCTTACCACGGTGGTCAGGGCTCAGTAGCCATGGTTATCGTGGTCAGTATAGAGAAGGCATGCAGGAAGTGGCAGGATCGGGGAGGTTTTTTTTATAGTTTAGAGGGGGCAGATTACACAGCACAAACACTGTGCTGTTTAATCTGCTTCAAGGGACCAGGATGTGTATTTTTTTTTGGGGGGGGGGTTAACAAACACTTTAAGGGATCTATGCTTACTGATATTAATTTGCTTTAAACTCTGTTAAGGCATAGAAAATGGGGATAGAGTGACTAATAAAACAAGTGGAGGCGCAACAACTAAAACCTTAAAAAAACGAATAAAAATCTGTCCATTTTGTTTTGTATACACAGTCTATATACAGATGGTGAGAAGGGGTTAAAAGTCCAGAGCAAGCAGGGCTGCCATCATATTAGAACAGAAACCATGTTCCAGGGAGCTGCAAAAAAACAGGGAGAGAGGCGCCTCTGGGTGCAGACGTTTTTAACAAGCTTTAACAACTTCGTGCCCACGATATAGCCGAAAGACGGCTACAGCGCGGACGCCAATTGCCGGGAGGGCGTCCCTGGACGTCCTTCTGTTTAGTTCCCTTGGGCGTGCATCGGGGAAGTTCTGTGCTGGACACAGCCATTTACAGATTGCTGTAAACGGCCAATCACAGCGGCCGTTTACAGCGCGATCGGCGGTGCCAATGAGAGATGATCTCATATGTAAACATATGAGATCATCTCTCATCGCCGGCTCTCCCTCCTCACACAGAGACAGCGTGTGAGGAGGGAATGCTAAAAAAAAAGAAAAAACGAAAAAAAAGTGACGTCAGTACCATCTGTCCCCACTGCCATCTGTCCCCAGTGCCACGTATAAGTGCCATCTGTCATCAGTGCCACATACTAGTGCCATCTGTCATCAGTGCCACCTGTCAGTGTCACGTGCCATCTGTTATCAGTGTCACATGTCATCAGTGCCACGTTCCAGTGGCATCTGTCATCAGTGTCACATGTCATCAGTGCCACGTATCAGTGCAATCTGTCATCAGTGTCACGTGTCATCAGTGCCACGTATTAATGCCATCTGTCATCAGTGCCACATATCAGTGCCATCTGTCATCAGTGTCACGTGTCATCAGTGCCACGTATTAATGCCATCTGTCATCAGTGCCACATATCAGTGCCATCTGTCATCAGTGCCACATATTAGTGCCATCTGTCAACAGTGTCACGTGTCATCAGTGCCACGTATTAGTGCCATCTGTCATCAGTGCCATCTGTCAATGCCAGGTCAGTGTCACGTGTCATTGTCCTGGTGCTCCAGGGCCTTCAAAAATGTAATAGGTAGTTAACAAGTTAGATGTGTAATTTAGGCTCCTTGAACACCTGATGGTGCTCCCTGCATGTTGGGCCTCTCTATGTGGTCAGGCTGTGAAAAAGTCCCACACATGTGGTATCGTAATACTCAGGAGGAGTAGCAGAATGTATTTTGGGGTGTTATTTGTGGTATATACATGTCATGTGAGAGAAATAACCTATTACAATGACAATTTTGTGGGGGGAAAAAATCTTCATTTTGCAAAGAATTGTGGGAAAAAATGATAACATCAAAAACCTCACCATGCATCTTACTAAATACCTTGGAATGTCTACTTTCAAAAAAGGGTCATTTGGGGGGTATTTGTACTTACCTGGCTTGTTCGGGTCGCAAGAAATGAGATAGGCCGTCAGTACATCAGGTGTGATCAATTTTTTATGATTTGCACCATAGCTTGTAGGCTCTCTAACTTTCACAAAGACCAAATAATATCCACTAATTTGGGTTATTTTTACCAAAGATATGTAGCAGTATAAATTGTGGCCAAAATTTATGAAGAAAAATTAATAATTTGCAAAATTATATCACAGAAACTAAGAAAAATGCGTTTTTTGTCAAAATTTTCGGTCTTTTTTTATCTATAGCGCTAAAAAAAACAACCCAGAGGTGATCAAATACCACCAAAAGAAAGCATTATTTGTATGAAAAAAAGGACAAAAAATTCATTTGGGTACAGTATTGCATGACTGAGTAATTGTCATTCAAAGTGAGAGCGCTGAAAGCTGAAAATTGGTCTGGGCAGGAGGGGGGTTTAAGTGCCCAGTAGGCAAGTGGTTAATACACATAAATTAGTCAAACTCACATTTCAGCAGAAAGTGATAGGCATAGAAGTATAGACATGGTTATGTCATGGTGGCGATCCTGAGTCCTGGCTCCTGGGCCTTGTAATTCCTCTGTCAAAACAGTCTGGTCAGAGAGGTGTCCGCCGTAAAGATGGTTATGCCGGCTCTGGAAGACAAACTCAAGACGAGGCGTGAGGCGCAGGGAACAGCAGGCTGCAGGGGATGACGCAGGGGCGGACTGACCATTCAGCCACTCGGGCACTGCCCAAGGGCCCCGGGCCACTAGGGGGCCCCATCTGGGTTGCCAGCCTCACTAAAACCAGGGACGGTATGTAAAAATCTGTGGTTTTTTTTTACATCTGTCTCTTAAATGTCCCTTACCGACATCCTTTTGGTCTAAAAATCCTGAGATTATAGCTGCCCCACCTCTCCAGTACCTTCTCAGTCAATAGAAACATGTCTGTGTGTACGTGTATGTGTATACTGTGTGATTGTATACCGTGTGTGTATGTGTATACTGTGTGATTGTATACCGTGTGTGTGTGTGTATACTGTGTGGCCCTATAATCTCTGATTGCCTGGGGGCCCCATAATCTCCTATTGCCCGGGGGCCCCATGAGTTGTTAGTTCACCCCTGGGATGACGTCACCAGTAGTGGACGCTTTTCTTGAGTAGGCGCACTGCGGTGTACTGGCAAGCCACACTTTTTTTATCAACAGACATAATGTGGATACTATACAGGGCAAGATATAAGGTAGGTGAAGGGGAGGTGAAGGGAACAAGTGGGCGGAACCGGGGCGTGTGTATGGTGGAACTGAAAGACGTGGGCGGGGAGCGGTTCTGAACAATTGAGACACATGAAATACTGGAGGTGAACCGTGTTGAAAAGTAAAAGTCGGATTGGATTGGGCTGAGAACTGGATGGGACCATAATGGAAATGAAAATTAGGTGAATGGATATGTATAGTATTGAAATAGTATTTAAACAGCCATTCACAGATTAGTGAATAAACAAGAATCTATATACATATATCGATATTTAAAAATATAAAAATAAAGTATAGAATGACCGCCCACTTGTTCCCTTCACCTCCCTTATATATGGCTCTGTATAGTATCCACATTATGTCTATTACTACTACTGGTGACGTCATCCCCTGCAGCCTGCTGTTCCCTGCGCCTCGCGCCTCGTCATGAGTTTGTCTTCCGGAGTCGGCATAACCATCTTTACGGCGGACACCTCTCTGACCAGACTGTTTTGACAGAGGAATTACAAGGCCCAGGATTCAGGATCGCCACCGTGACATAACCATGTCTATACGTCTATACCTATCACTTTCTACTGAAATGTGAGTTTGACTAATTTATGTGTATTAAAGCTTGTTAAAAACGTCTGCACCCAGAGGCGCCTCTCTCCTTTTTTTTGGGGAGGATAGAGTGACCCCTAGTGACTAACTTGATCATTGCTTTTACAAATGGACACAATAATGATTTGTTAATAGAAATTGACAGAATGTAATGTAATAAGCTATTTCTTTTGCATTATGTCTATTTACATAAACATTGAATATAGTTTTTATAGATATATATCAACAAAATATGATTTAGTTAATTTGTAAGGATTTTAAATGATTATGAGACTTCGCTGCAACTTTAACCCTTTCACTGCCAGGCCCTGTGCTCCATTTTTACCCTCGGGTGGCCAGACCATTTTTACAATTTTTCCTTTGCTTTTTTATTTTTCGCTTATAGCTTTCAAAGTTTGTAAAAGACCCCCCAAACCATATATTTTCTGAAAGCACATGACCAGTAGGATAAAAAGAAGGTGCTACTGATTTCTAAGGTCCCATGATATTTGCGCAAATGTTTATCAAAACAATATTTTTACTAACAATCCACTAATATCATGATTAGCAGATATTTACACAGCAAATTTTACAAAATTCCTACTAAATGAGGATAGTGACCAATATAGACATCTCCAAATTGCCCACTTTCTTCATAAATCTCCTAAGATCGCCATACTACTACCATGGCAAGTAAAATCTTTTCTCACAAATCCCAGCAATAATATTAAGGGAATATCGATATTTTTTGGCCTTCTAAACAGCAAGAAGGTACTAAAAAAATCTTCCAACATAGCAGCATGGGAACGGGACATAGGGGCAACGTACACTGAAGATCAGTGGCAAAAAGCTCTGCAAACGACTTTTACTGCAACTAAAAGTGCGAATTTATGGGAAGTAACCCACAAAGTACTGTTGAGATGGTATTTAACGCCATATTGAATCTCCAAATTTGACCCACAAACGTCTCCCCTTTGCTGGAGAAATTGTGGCGCAATTGGTACGTTGCACCATGTTTTGTGGGCATGCCCAGAGCTACAACCGCTATGGTCCAAGGCATTCCACCTAATCTCAAACTTCATAGGGTCGCGAATTACCCCCAACGCAGCTGTGGCGGTACTGTCATTAGGTATGGAATATATACCACCTGAAGCGAGAACTATAGTCCAAAACATCCTCCTTAGTACAAGACTGGCAATAATGCGACACTGGAAAGACGCCAACCCACCCACATTCAAAGAAGTAGTTGAATCAACCAACTCTCACGCTACATATAAACTAATGTTCGCAGCAACTCAGGGTAACTATCAAAAAATGAATGACAAGTGATCTAACTGGTACACATAGTACACAACAAACTATAAAGGCTGATGAGCTAAGATATGCAGTGTTACATTCATCTTAAGTAATTCCTTGACTTTTGACTATTGACTTAAAGGCTATCTACGACACACTGATACGTTATCAATGCACTTACATTCTCTCTTCTTTTCCTTCTCTTCTTTTCTTTCTTTCCTTGTTATTTCTAATAATACAAAGCCTAATAACTCTTCATAAACCACACAATATATCCAGAGATTGCTTACTTTATTGCGTAACCATTTAAAGTTACTTGCGATTCTATATAACTGTTTCTGTGATGTTAATTGTAATTGTACATCTTTTATACCAATAAAAACGATTGAAGTTAAAATTCCTACTAAATATAAAAGCTTAACCTGTATGGAGTTAATAAATAACAAAAAAAAAATATATTTTTACATTGCGCCTTTTTGCAAAATAGTGAAAATCGAACATACGAAAATAATGGAAATATCCAAATTTCTCAAAAAATCTGAAGTTTTTCATTTTTCCCTTACAGCTTTCAGAATTTGTGAAATACCCCCAAAACCATATATTTTCTTAAAGCATATGGTCTCTAGAATAAAAAGAAGGTGCTACTGATTTTTTTAGACCCCGCGGTATTTGCACAAATGTTTATCAAACCAATAAATTTGCAAGAAATACACTAAAACTATTATTAGCAGATAAAAACACAGCTAATTTTACAAAATTCCTGCTAAATCCCTACTAAATATAAAAGCGTAACCTGTATGGAGTTAATAACAAATATTTGTAAATTTTAAGTTGCGCCTTTTTGCAAAATGGTGAAAAACGAACGTACCAAAAAATTTCTCTAACAATCTGGAGGTTTTCATTTTTCACTTACAGCTTTCAGGATTTGTAAAAGACCCCCCAAACCATACATTTTCTGAAAGCACATGGCCAGTAGAATAAAAAGAAGGTGCTACTGATTTTTAAGGCAGCGCAATATTTGCACAAATGTTTATCAAATCAATATTTTTGCTAAAAATACACTAAAATCATTAATAGTGTACATAAACACATCGTAACAAAATTCCTGCTAATTGCTACTAAAGTATCGTTCACATGGCAGTCTAAAGTGTACGCCCATGGAGGGCCATGTTTACCCTCACAGGGATGCACAGGTGTTCCTTGCATCCCCGTACAGGCAGTCCCATTTATGTTAATTGGGATGCAATGGCTGTCCCAATCTGACATCCGTGTGGGTGTGAGTACACAACCCCGAACGCAGACAGTGTGAGCCCAGGGACATGCATGCGGTCTTACATGGATGTAAATTGAGAGCAACGGCTCTGTTCGTGCAGTTACTACATTCCAAATGACATCAATGGGACGGCCTGCACAGAAATGCACGGAACACCTGTGCATCCCTATAAAGGTACACTGTGTATGCCCTATGTGAACAAGGCCTTAGGCCCCTTTCACACAAGCAGACCGATTGAGTCTGCCAGTCCACCCATTGTTCTCTATGGAGAGGCTGATGTAAATGGACATGTGTCCGTTTACACCCACTTGCATCTGATCCAGTCCAGTCCGCAGATCCATCTAGCAGATCGGATCGGATGGTATTGGATGGAAATGGACAGGCGGTCCATAGAGAACAGCGGGCTGTTTTTGTGTCTGCTCTGCATCAGCGGAGCGGCGGACACGGACCTGTCATCTGCCTGCTCAGCGGGAATCAGCAGACAGATCCCCTGCTGAGCAGGCGGATCTGCTTGGTGCATTAGGGGCGCAGGGGCATTTGTACGATTTTTTTTTTCAAGCCGCAAGATTAGAGCCTGAGGCTCTAATTGGCTTGAAAAAGGTTGGGCTCGGGGCGCAGAGCATTGCACCCCGAACCCACCCACTTGTGACAATAGCAAAGTAATATTAGCTATTGTCTTCCGGCTTCTCCTCCTGGCTAATCAGGACAGATTGGGTTGGCCGGGAGGAGAAGCTGAGGAAGCCGTGGAGGGGTGTGGGGTGGGGGGGGGACCATCACAGTGGAGGGGTGAGTGTGGGGGGGGAACTGTCACTGTGGAGGGGTGAGTATGGGCAGACCTGGGGGGTCTTACTATGTTTGTGTTTTGTTTTATTTTACAGTTTTTTTTTTAGGGGGGGTATTTTGGTGAGATATCAGACGTCTAAACAGACCCCCATATCTCTTTTTTTTTAAACAGAGAAAGGCACTGAAGATAGTCCCTTTCTCTGTAGCACTTTACATGAATGAATGGAATAGAGATTCCATTCATTCATGAAATGAGAGTTTGATACATTGTAACACTCGCGGTTACAATGATCAGCTGTCAGTGGATATAGCAGTGATCGCTGCCTATATCCATTGTACAGGGAGGGACGGTTTGGTATACACATGTATACCAAGCCCCCCCAAGCCACAACTTCCCCCCACCCGCACTGCTCCCCTTCCCCTGAGGTCCGTACGGCGTACGGACTTGGCCACCTGCGGGCACTTTTTAGGTCCGTACGGCGTACGGACCTGGCAGTGAAAGGGTTAAATGGGAATGATTTATTTATTACAAGTACGTGTATAGAGCCATCAATTTACACTGTGCTTTACAAATACACTCACTGGCCGCTTTATTAGGTACACCTGTTCAATTGTTTGGTAACACAAATTGCGAATCAGCCAATCACATTGCAGCAGCTCAATACATTTAGGCATCTAGATGTGGTGAAGACGACTTGCTGAAGTTCAAACCGAGCATCAGAATAGGGAAGAAAGGGGATTTAAGTGACTTTGAGTGTGGCATGGTTGTTGAACCTCAAAAAAAAAAAAAATGGGCAGACTCGACTACGCTGTCTTTTTCTGCCATCACTTTTCTATGTCTTTATGTTTCCAAATCTGTGTTTCTATGTTGGTTCCGCATGCATACGTAAATGTCAATTGCAGCACACGTGTGGTATTGCTGCGAATGTCAGAGCGAGAGCAATAATTCTAGCACCAGACCTCTGTAACTCTAAACTGTTAACCTGTAAAGGCTTTTAAAGCGTTGCCATTCCACGAGCATGCACAATTTTAAAGTGTGAGATGTTACTCGGCTTAACACCATGTTTTATATTTTTGTGTGCATTAAAATTAAACTGCATTTTTTCCCAAAAATGTGTGTTTGAAAAACCGCTGCACAAATACCATGTAACATAAAAACATTGCAAAACCCACCATATTATTTTCTAGGGCAGGCATGTCCAAAGTCCGGCCCGCAGGCCAATCGTTCCGGTTTCGAACATGTATATCTTTTGTGGCCCCAAATGAATTCCCGAGCGCCGGGGGCCACAAAAGATATACATGCTGGCTGCCTTGGAGGGGACAGGTAGGAGGCGGGAAGAGTGCCGTACATACAGGTGAATTTCCTGTTTGCACGGCGGCCTCTGTAATAGGAAGTCCCGTCTCCTGCTCTGCCATTGGACGACTGTTCTGTCCATCACAGGAGGCGGGACTTTGTATTAAAGAGGCTGCCGAGAAAACGGACTCTGCTGTATGTAATCTGTTGGCGCTCGGCCTGCCCCCTCCGAGGCTGCAGATGGGCATCAATCAGGCTGGACTGATGGCAATGGTGAGTCTGCATTTCTGGCAAATGTTAAAGCGGAGTTCTGCCAATTTCTTTTTTTTTTAAAGTCAGCAGCTACAAATACTGCAGCTGCCGACTTTTAAAATATGGATACTTACCTGACCAGGGCACCCGCGATGTCGGCACCCGAAGCCGATCTGTCCCTCGGGTGGAGGCGCTGCCATCTTCGGTAAGGGAATCAGGAAGTGAAGCCTTGCGGCTTCACAGCCTGGTTCCCTACTGCACATTGTAGTTATATATCCTTCAAAGAACGGGTCATGGCCCCAATGTAGTGATATAATATATTGTGGTAGTATAGTGGGTATGATAATTAATTAGTAAGTACTCTTCCGCAGCAACCCAATTCTTCCAGAGAGATGCACTTTATTGACTTCCAACACAGAACAAAGTCCACAGATGACAAAAAAATCCGACAGAGTATATAATTCAGAGTCCCATTTCTTCCTAGGTCTGCGCCTTAGTCATACACAGACAGACGATATGACTAAAACTAAATGCCAGCTTGAATGTCCTCTCTGAAATACTAGTCCACTAGGAGGGAGTTTCTGCTAGGTCAACCCAAAATACTCTTTGATCTTATTGTTACCCCCTCAAGTCTAATTATGTCAGGAAAAGCCCTCTTGCAGTTTTCCCAGCAGATTGAGGATTAAACGAATGCCTGTACATAGAAGCGCCATCCGGCGCTCGCGGACGCGCAAGAGCGCCAACGGCGCGCTAACGTGCGTACGCGCATGCGCAATAGTGCCACTTGGCGCCAAAGATAGGCTATTTAAAGAAGACTGTTTCAATGCTGCCTTGCTGTCCGGTCTACAGCGTTTCCTGAGACCCCTGCTACCTTGTTACCAGTTTTCCTGTATCCAGTAATGACTTGGCTTGTTCCTGACTTACCTGCTTGCTGCCCGCCCCAATCTTGGCTTGGACTCTGACTACTCTCTTGGTTTGCCCTTCTGTACCTGATCTGCCCGCCAGTACCTTGACCCGGCTTGTCTGCACCTCCCTGCTGTCTGCAACCTGCTACAGGACTACAGTGCACCTCCCTGCTGTCTGCAACCTGCTACGGGACTACAGTGCACCTCCCTGCTGTCTGCAACCTGCTACAGAACTACAGTGCACCTCCCTGCTGTCTGCAACCTGCTACAGAACTACAGTGCACCTCCCTGCTGTCTGCAACCTGCTACGGGACTACAGTGCACCTCCCTGCTGTCAGCAACCTGCTACGGGACTACAGTGCACCTCCCTGCTGTCTGCAACCTGCTACAGGACTACAGTGCACCTCCCTGCTGTCTGCAACCTGCTACAGGACTACAGTGCACCTCCCTGCTGTCTGCAACCTGCTACAGGACTACAGTGCACCTCCCTGCTGACTACAGGATCCTGCCTTCTGCTTCAGTGTTCCAGTCAGGCACTTGTGCCCCTCTGTACTTTCGAGTCCCTGTTCACACCTTCAGGGGTTCTTAAGTCAGAGGTATACAAGAGGCCGTTCTCTGCATTCCGGGCTCCACCTACCAGGTACGTGACAAATTACCATCAATAAATACTTCTTCTATGGTCCTTTAAACAATGTACCCTTTGAAATGTTCAATTAGGTTTCCAGACCATACCTCACCTCACACACCTAGGTAGACTTGCATAAGATCAACACATCAAAGAGTCTTCAGCTGTCCCCTTGATATGTTAAAATTCAGTTGACTTGGACAAATCAACCATTGTCAATTGAATTCTGGCCTGGTCAATATTGACTGTATGTGTACATACAAATAATAATATAATGTCCCACATAAATCGGTGAACATATTACAACATATACAACACGCATGTGCGAGTCGCCCTGTGCGATCCCACTGGTCCCTGCTGTCTTTTGGCACCTGTGTGTCTCCCAGAAGACAGCGAGGGGGGGGGGAGGAGGCGCTGGACATGGTGTAGATATCTGCGGATACTGCGGTTATCTATTCCTGGAAGTGGGAGAAAATACCTGGATTAGACAGGTATCTGCTCCCCCCTGACAAATGTGACACCGGAGGGGGGGAGAATTTCCGAAAAGCGGAAGTTCTATTCTTGGGTGGAACTCCGCTTTAAGACTGCATTCATGGCAACGGTGGGTCTGCATTCATGGCAACAGTGGGTCTGCATTCATGGCAACGGTGGGTCTGCATTCATGGCAACAGTGGGTCTGCATTTACGGCAACGGTGGGGCAGCATTCATGGCAACGGTGGGGCTGCAGATGGGCACTGATTAGGCTGCATTCATGGGCACTGACCCTTATTTTGCTTCACAGTTCTTTATTTAAAATTTAAGTTTTTTTCCTGAAACTTTCCTCTTAAAGTGAAGGTGCGTGTTATATGCCGATAAATACGGTATAGCCAAATAACACTCCTGAGCTCATCTCTTCAACACACACAGCCACAAAGGCAAGAGAATTCTTGTTGGGCAGTGTATTAGTGCTCAGACGAACACACTTATGCCCCGTACACACGGTCGGATTTTCCGATGGAAAATGTCCGATCGGAGCGTGTTGTCGGAAATTCCGACCGTGTGTGGGCTCCATCGGACATTTTCCATCGGATTTTCTGACACACAAAGTTGGACAGCAGGAGATAAAATTTTCCGACAACAAAATCCGTTGTCGGAAATTCCGATCGTGTGTACACAAATCCGACGGACAAAGTGCCACGCATGCTCAGAATAAATAAAGAGATGAAAGCTATTGGCCACTGCCCCGTTTATAGTCCCGACGTACGTGTTTTACGTCACCGCGTTTAGAACGATCGGATTTTCCGACAACTTTGTGTGACCGTGTGTATGCAAGACAAGTTTGAGCCAACATCTGACGGAAAAAATCCTAGGATTTTGTTGTCGGAATGTCCGAACAAAGTCCGACCGTGTGTACGGGGCATTAGACTGAATTTAAAGGTTCAAAGAATGTCAGGCAAAATGGTCGGCCCTCATGCACGTTCTCTCCATCAAATCTAGCCCTCTTTCAAAAAAGTTTGGATACCCCTGCTCTAGGGCCTCTGCTAAGAGGGGGTTCAAAATAATTTATGAAAAAAATACCTGTAAACAAAAAGTTCAGAAAAAGGCCCAGGAAGAGGGCTCGACCTTGCCTGAAGGTGCAGTGAGTAATTCTGCATCAGACTCTGACACCTGTCCTACAGACTCCCCTGCTACAGATCCTGTACTCACGCTGACAGATATCATAAAAGTGATTACAACCTGCAATAGCTCATTAGCCACTCTAAACCAGGGCTTAGATGTTATGCAGGAGGATATAACACTAATCAGGCAGGATTTGCGCAATTTCAAAGAAAGGGTCTCAGCAGTGCAGGAGTGTATTAGTACTCTCTAAGATTCTGTGCATCCTAGAATACAATCCTCTTAAAATGTATCATTGTGGGGATGCCTGAACAGACAGAGGGAAAGGTGTCAGTAGATTTAATTGAAAAGTGGCTTAAAACTACATTTGGCCCTGAGAACTTTACTCCTCTTTTAGCAGAGGAGCGGGCACACAGGGTCCCTGCTAGACCACCTTCTGCTGGATCGGCCCCTAGAACCTTTATTGCTGATGCTGAATTATAAAGATAGAGATATCATTCTTCAGAAAGTCAGGCAACAGGCGCATATAAAGATGGATGGTTCCAGGATCTTTTTTTTCCATGATTACTCTACAGAGGTACAACGCCAAGGAGTAAAGTAGTCTGATGTGAAACGTGGGATGCGTCGGCTAGATCTCATTTATTCCATGCTGTAGACTCTGGTAGTTGCGCAAGGCACTACTCACTTCTTTGAATCGCCTGCTACAGCAGCCCAGTGGTTGGATACCTACAGGCGACCAGGCTGATCTCCTAATCGGGCTTGAATTCCTGTGCTACAGGATTTTTTCTAACCCGATATAGATCTGTGTTCTACACTTCAGTTAAAGTGAAGCTCTACCCTACATTTTGAATGGGAAAGCTATGATTTTAGTTGTTGCCTGTGCACAGGCACGGTTTATTACTACTACATGGGCCTTGTTATGCGTCCAGAAATGGTGCGCTCCAAGCTCTCTCCCTGCTCACATGGCCCCCCAGGTAGAAGCGCCTGCGTGGAGCAAGGTATATAGTTACTCATTTGTCTGGTTTCATGTACACTCAAATGCAGCTTCCAGCAGAACATGGTCACCAATGTATGTATGTGGATTTTTGGGGTGGTGGCGGGTGTTATATTTTGAACATGTGGCTTTTTTAATATTATGTTAGAATGCTTTGTAAGAATAATGACTGTTAAGTATGTTTCTATAATCTTGCAGATAAAAATGTGATGTGTTGCCCGTTATACACTGAAAGTAAAGCTGTGTCAACTCTAAGGTTTAGACACATTTTAGATTGTAAGCTCCTATGAGCAAGGCCCTTAAAACCCAATTGCTAACTGTTTTGCTAAATGTAGCACCATATATCCTGTAGAATTTTTTTTTTTTTTGAAGCTAGTAAATAAATGCACATAATTTTGTTTCTGATGGCAAAATAAAATACATTGAGCTTGTTTGTTGTGGTGTTTTTAATTGTTTTCCTCTTTTCTTTCTTTTAATTAGTTTTGGGTTTGAGAAAGTGCAATATCTTTTTATATCTTATAATTTCTATATGTATTTGTGCACCAAAAAAAATAGTCTTTTCTCCCTGGTTCACATTGATTCTACTTTGAAATTGCGCTACTTCACTTGATGTAGTGCAATTTCAAAGTAGCAAGGTCAGTGCGATTTCAAGGTGCTACGTGATAAACATCTGTGTGGCTTCATACACAGATGTCTATTGAAGTTACGACTGAAATTGGCAAAAGTAGTGCAGGAACTACTTTCGCAAATTTGTGCGGCGCCGCAAAATCGGTGTCGCATCGATTGGAACAGTGCCATTGCTGCCAATGGGCTGCAACTTGCCATGTGATTTAATCTCTCAAATCGCATGACAAATCGCTCCAATGCAAACCTAGGCTTCAGCACACCTGCAAGTAAGTGATAAAGGTGGAATCTTTATATATATAACAGCTGTGGAGAACTGCAGGTAATGAATTCAACTGGTGGATAGGCAGTGTTGTATGTCAGCTCTGGTTCACATTGGTGCGATTTTTCAAATCGGTGGCAATTGCACCGTTCTAATTGGTGCGATTTTTATTGAAATTAGTACAGAAACCTGCACAGATGTCTCTGAAATTCCCCCGCAGTCAGGAATGACATGCGGGAATGAAACTTTGTGAGTTCAGCTGAACGATTTCCTCCCCCTGTCAGTGTGAACCAGGGCTCAAACTGGGCCTTTTTGTCTTTGTAAATCACCTGCTGCTATTCCAGGGACACCATTTCTTATCAAACTCCCTTAAGTTTACCTTCAAATATCATATGTAGAAATACAGATGTGCATATCTGCAAATAAATGAAAATAAAAAATACTAATCGTGGTTGCGATCAAATATTTGCAGTTGCGATCAAAAGAGCGCGGTTTCACCTTCTGACCCAGAAATGAGTCATTGTAATCACCCGGAAGTTCCTGTGCTAGTCAGGATCTCCATCTAGGTGGACATGGCGAGGTCCCTCTTTAGCAAAGAGGTGCTGCTGATTTGCCGGGTAAGTGTAGGATATGTACTTGTGCTTACTCAATGTGGTTTGGGGTGGATGTGGTAGTGAGATTTGGTATGGGTGGGGTTCATTTATTTGTTTGACATCACCACACATCACTTCCTGCATTTGTTCTGCTGATGTAAATCAGTAAGGACTATGCAAGTATAAATGAGAGCTCCTTTTATTAAAATATATTTGACTTGTTTCACAGTTGGGTGACTTTTCCAGCAAATTTGGACCTCCGAGTTGCATAACAAGTTGTACCCCATGATTCTCAGTGATAACCATTCATATCTGTGCTACTTTTAGCCCTCATGCACACAGGGTGTTAAAAAAAACGTTATGAAAACGCCAGTAGTTTTGCAGTGACTTTTTTTTACTTTTTTCAGCTTATTTCAGCGTTTTTGCAATAGCGTTTTTTTTTTTTTTTCAAATTTTTTTTTTTTTTTCAATGGATCAAAAACGCTAAAAAACGTTGGTGAATGACGTTTTTGAGGGTTTTTCAGCGTTAGAGCGTTTTTACAGCTGAAAAACGTCTTTCAGAACCCACTGGTCCTGGGTTTTTTTTTACAGCTTAAAAACGCCTATGCCACTTGCAGCTCAAAAACGCCTAGGTGGGCATGAAGCCATAGACTAACATAGACAGGCCTTTTTAAGCTGCAAAAAAAGCTCAAAAAAGCAGCTGTAAAAACGTCCGTGTGCATGAGGACTAAATTGCACCAACTTCAAAGTAGTCCCTGCACTACTTTGGTGTGACTTGAGGTACATAAGGCGCAATATTATATGGGCATTCCCCAGGCTTTGTTTGCATCTGTTTGTAGCCCTCCAAAGCCGCTTACTGCGATAGCCAGCTATAAATGAAGGCGGTGGCAAGTTTTTTGAGATCACCTTGGTGTGTTTATTGGTCCAGAAACGCACCAGCACCTTTGCAGCCATGGTGCTATTTGCTGGGTGTCTGGTGTGCTTCTGTACCTTTAAGAAGGGATGGGCTGCCCTTCAGTCCACCTGCCAGCATTTATCCATCAGAATGCATGTGCCTCCACTGTGGGGACACTCATATTTTAGTGTTAGGACCACAGATATCAGGGTGCCGTGACGAGACTCTGTGGCTTACGCATGCATTTGCAAATGCGTGCGGACTAAACCCCTGTTTTTAACGCGTACTGTTAGACAGGTCAATTTGGTTGTCTGCGAGTTGGTGGTAAGTAGGCTTTGGTTTTTTTCCTGGGCATTCCCCAGGCTTTGTTTGCAGCAATATTATACAGGTATTCCCAGAAGTTGGGGCCAAGTTGCAGCGGCAAAGTGTCAGCAAAATAGTGTGACTTTCAGGTCGTAGCAGTGTAAATGAGATTCAAGGATAGCACCTTTGAATTTGGCCCTATTGTCACCTGTGCATCCTGAAAGTGGGGCAAACTCGTCCCTGCACTACCTTGGTTTGACTTTGATGCGATTTGAGGTCCATACACCACAAGATTACACAGACATTGCTTCAAGTCATGGCAAAGCTGTACAATTTTAAGGTCGCACAAGTGCAAATGGGGCCTTATTCAAAGGTGTTATCAATTAATCTCATTAGGTTACTTTCACACTTGGGTGACTTTTCATGCAGCATTGGACCTGAGTCACACGAAAAGTTGTCCTCCATGATTTTCATTCATACCTATGCAACTTCACCCATGTTCACATATTTCTGAATTGACATGTCAAATTGCAGGCCAAATTGGTGCCTATTGACGGCAATGGAACTGTCCAAATTGGTGCGACGCCGCAATGATTCCCAAAAGTAGTTCCTGCACTACTTTGGGTGACTTCAGGGGGCGATTTCTTACCTCCCAACTTTTTGAGACGGGTATAAGGGACACCTATTGGCAAAAGTATGTAGGCATAGGACACACCTCCTAAAACACCTATTATTCCAAAAAAAAAAAATAATTAGTTAAACCTCCAAGTGCTTTTTTTTACCAATAATATTCCTTTAGATTGGCTTTGGAAGCAATTTAGAAATTAGATGAAAGGTTTAGCACTGGGAAACCCTTTTTGAAAGATAAAAAGTGCATTTTATATACAACTATACATATCAGAACAAAATGAGGGACAAATGAAGAGGAAAGAGGGACAGAGGGACAGAGGGACTTTCCAAATCAGGGACAGTTGGGACCTATGTGATTTCACTAGACATCTGTGCAGAAAAGTGCACTGATGTCTGTGAAATTGCTCAAAGTCGGGCTGAGGCCCCTTTCATACTTGTGCGACTTTGGACATCAGAGTCCCATGACAAGTCATACCCCATGATTTTCAATTTGTACCATTCATATCTGCGACTCCAAAGTAGTCCCTGTACTACTTTGGTCCGACTTGGATGTGAGCTGAGGTCCATAGACCTCAAGTTTACACAGGCATTCTCTGGAATCACGGCAAAATTGTGCGCCTTTCCCTGCGACCATAGACCTCAAGATTACACAGGCATTGCTTAAAGTCACATCGAAATCGTGCAACTTTCAGGTCGCAAAAGTGTGAAAGGGGCCTAAGTCACTGTGCTGAGTACTATTATACCTAGAATATAAACTAGCCCCACCATCAAACACTAGTAAACGTATGTTCTCAATATAATTGTGCTCAAATGGCTGAAAATCACACAGATGGCATCACCTACTGAAGGCTTGCATTAGACTCAGCAGCATATGCTGAAAAGAGGCGAACGCCTATTAGCCAATGCCACATCAGCATGAGCATGGTTGTTACTATATTAATGCCTGAAATGCAAAACATTATTGTATAGAATCAAACATTAGTAAATGTATTTTCTCTGTAGGTAGGGCATAGCGATATGCCCTGCTTCCGCTCTTGTGTCCCGACAGCTGCAGTCAGCAAAATTGAGCTTTTTAAATGTACTCCCGGGCTGGACATTGCTGCACGCCAATGCCGCGCTAAGCCATGCCCCTCTGTATTCCCACCGCGCCCCCCCCCGCGCGGGCCTCCGGTCTGACAGGATTGGCATGTGTGGGGGGCGGCGAGGAGGAGAGCTGACAGAACCACCGTGCAGAGTCGGTGGAGAACGGAGCAGTTTTGGCTCCCCCTCTATCCAGGGAGAGGGGGAGAGCTTTTGTCCAGGTGGGGGGTGTTTTTGGAAAAAAAAAATCCCCCCTCCCAACATCTTACCGGAGGCTTGGGACTGCTAGCCGGAGGGAAGTCTGCAGCTTCTGCGGATACAGAGTGATCTGAGGAAAGCATGACAAGGTACGTGCTCTATACAGCCCCCAGTGGTAACTTTTAGGCATGACAACATTTTTATTCATAAAGGAGACAATTCATAAGAAAATTAAAATCCTTAGAAATCTCCACTTACCTTTCCCGCCACAGGGATTCTGTGGTAAAACCAACAGACCCAATCTTCCCCCCCTCACAGTGGGCTCTATTAAAAAACTTTCAGGAACCGGGGCCCCTTTTTATGGGGGATACACACTCCTGGAGCCGTAAAGCACCCCGCCGTGAAAAACTTTATGGCTGAAAAAAACCAAAGCACTGGATCCCGGGGTGCAGCTCCCTAAAAAGAAGTTTTACGGGCTAAACCTTGTTTCTTCCGCCAGGAGGCCCGGGTACCATTCAATTCGGCCTAAAAACACACTCTGAATGGATCCAGTTGCATAGCCTGCCCCAGCAAGGAATATTCTAGTGGAGCTCAGCATAGCACATCTTTATTCGTGACCAACACCTAATAAAAAACTGAGGTACTCCCAGTAGTGGGGAGTGGACTTCCTGTATTAGGGTGGGCCAATGTCCATCACCTGAAGGTGGCCTATAACCACATAGTAACTACTATGGCTCTGTGTCCCGTGATGTACGATAAAGAAAAAAATATTGAAATGCATCAGAGTCAGCCCCTTTCTCCACCGCTCCTCCTTTGACCAACTGAAGCCTCAAAATTTGATTTTTCGTGAGAATGTAACTTACCAGTCTGGAAAGGCATTACATAAACTTCTCTTTAAGGTGCCCTCAAGATATTTCATCCTGTGCTCCCTCTGTGAGGACAGGATGAGTTTTTGGACTTTCCCCTTGTAATGGTGGGCAAGGAGGGCTGCCAACCAATAATGATCCTTAACCTTGATGCCACAAATTCTCAGGTCCTTTTGCAGGCTATGAAGAATAAGGGAGCCCATGCACCATAAGTTTGCAGAGGCATGAGAAGTAGATTCCTCGGTGTCACCGAAGATTACAATAATCTGGAACTGCCTCCTCCCAGCCACGCACTACTTCCAAGGTTTCTGGGGACTGAAAAACATCTCTTTAGGTTTGACATATGTTTTCCTTTGCCTATATGCCTCCAAAACTGCCAGAATCCTCCTCCTCTTGTGTGTTCTGTAGTGTCAGAAAAATGGTGTCTGCATAAAGTAGGCCTTAGGGAGAATAAAGCAAGTCCTTCTCTTCCTCCCGTTGCTTTGCCTCGGGTGCTCTGTCCACAGTGACAGTACAGTGCATGCATCCTTTATTTTAGAAAAATAAATTAGTATAAATCAGTGTAGCACAGCAATGATCAACATTAAATCAAAACAAATAAAACATATTACTAAAAGTCTCTGTAAATAAATTCCTCAATGAAAAGTTCAACAGTGTATCCGGTAACCAATGTAAGAAAAACCATGTCAATCCTCTATCAGATTAATTGCCCGCTCACCACCGTGAGCAAAATATAAAAAGGCCAATATCTCCTCACATCCAGATCAAGCAGCTCCACTTCTTATCTCATTAAATAGATTAATGGATCTCTTCCTCTCCTCACTCCACATGGAAAAAGTAAACGGCAGGCTGGTGTCTTACCGAAAACAAATGGCTCTAATCCTTATCTAAATTTAAAGTGAAGTCCTTCACGCTACTAATTAAGTGAATAAACAATGAAATTGCTGCAAGATCTGAAGTGTACACTAAACACAAAAAACAGTAAATAATAATGAAAGTGATCCGCACAGACTTCTAACACATTAATATTATAGAAAAATAATTCCAAATTGTGTGAAAAAGTAAACACAATAGATGAAATCCAAAATAAAATGTGTATACATAAAAAAAGTCCATATCAGGTGATGATAGATTAGCGACAATAATCATGATTGTCCATAATCCTGGTGAATCTTCTAAATAAACAGTTGTGTTGTGAAACTGATGTTAATCTTCGTGACTAACTAGTCACGTAATGCTCCCAGAGCCCTTACCTCCAAATGGAGAAAAATATAAAAAATAAGCCTTGGATCGATATCCTGAGATGGGATCGCCTTTGTCCTCCGTACTCCCAATCGATGTCCGTGTAGATGGTTATGGACGTGGTTCACAATCCGCTGAGCAAGCCCCCTCTCTGCTGACAGCTTGAATGGCCTTAAAATCTCGTGGTTCCGTTATGGACGTTCAGTGTTCGCCATTAAAAGAAATAAAAGAAAACAGGCCTCCCATAGTGTAATATGTAAAGATAATACAATTTATTGAAAATGCCAAGTTGCCTCTTACATCAAAAAAGTTAAAAACAAGCTTATCTGTATGTAGCCGTGTCAAACATGCTCCTTGCATCACTTCCGGTCCAAACTTCGGCCAATCCCTACACACGTTACGTCACAACATGTGACTTCATCAAGGTACTGGATTGGTTGTTGAGCCATTCTATTTATGTGTAGGAACAGGAAGTGAATTAACAGACATTTTGTTTAAAATTGTCCTCACCATGGCGGCGGCCATTTTTTTTGAAGGTGAAGATAAATTAAAATCGGGAACATTTTAAAATAAAGTTGGGTGAACTTTTATTATGAGAATCGTCGTCCTCATGGTGGCGGCCATTTTGTAGGTAGGATTCTATATTAATGGCTATATTCTAAAGTGCATTAATAAAAAAATATAACTTGTATAAATAAATTATAATTGAGTAAGAAAATCTTTGATTAAGTATAAAACATTAGATATATATAACAATTATCAATAAAAAAAGAAGAGGGTAAAAATAGAATAAAATTAGAATAGGAATATATAGAGACCCCAATATTCTAATGACTAAAATCTTGAGATGTTTACTAACATAACAATCCAAAATAATGAATAATATATTGAATAATCAGGGTGACCTTCTAAGTGAGAAGATTGGTTTTAAGGAATCCATAAAATAAAGAGAATTATATTTCGAAAATTACACAATGAGCATAGCAATATTATAAGTAAAAGTCAAAAATTACTCAGAAAAAATTTAAGTCGAATTCCACATTAAGACCATCAGGTACAAGAGTATGTAAAGTGTGTATCCATTTGGATTCTTCTTGACTAATGGACCTGACTTCGTGTGCCCCCCTCCACAGTCTGTTGTACAAAATTGTAAATGTTTAGGGTCATTATTGTGTACTTGAGAAAAGTGTCTTGATACATTGTGTTTCAGGAAGCCTTTAAAAATGTTTTGAACATGTTCCCTTACCCTAACCATTAATGGTCTTTTTGTTCTTCCCACATACTGCAGATTGCAGATACATTGTAGAATGTACACTACCCCTTCCGTGTGACAACTAATAAAATCTTTAATCGGATAGCTTTGTCCTATTTTAATGGAGGTGAACTGTGTGCATTTTATTTGTGGTTTCTTAGAATGTTTACAAGCGAAGCAGTAATTGCAAGGGAAAAAGCTAGTGCCATTAAAAAAGGAGTAAGCCTTCGTTTTCGGTGGTTCAATGACGTTTTTACAATAATGTCTCTCAAAGTTGGTGCTCTCTTATAGAGTATGTGCTTCCGATAGTCGTCCTTATTTTTATTTTGTAACATAGTGGTCCTATCCAGGTTTTTTACCTTATCTATTTGATTTTGGATAAATTCTTCAGTGTAACCTTTGTCCTTAAATCTACTACTTATAAACATGGCTTGGGTTAGGAAATCTTCTCCAATTGTGCAATTTCTCTTAATTCTTACTAATTGGCCCTTTGGCATATTGAAGAGCCATGGTTTAAAATGACAGCTGTTGATAGAAAGGTAGCTATTCACATCAATATTTTTGAAATGTGTCTTGGTAATTAACTTGTTCTCTACGAGAGTGATATCCAGATCTAAGAAATTGATTTGTTTGTTGCTGATATTCCACGTAAGTTTGATGTTTTTATCATTATTGTTTAATTTTTCTTAAAAGATTCTTTTTAAAAGATCTCCAGTTTGTCCTTGCTTCCGTTCCATATGATAAGATTGTCTATGAATCTTTTGTAAAGGGTTAATTCAACTGATGGATTAGTGTGGACCATACTTTCTTCCCATTGTGCCATAAAGGCGTTTGCTACACTGGGTGCAAACTTGGCACCCATAGCTATGCCTGTGATTTGCTTGTAATATGCTTGGTTGTGCCAAAAGTAATAGTCCTGATTACTTATCCCCTTTTAGCTCTCTAAAAGACCCCCCGATGCCTTCTTTGCACTTCAAAGTATTCAGATCGCCGTTTTTGGCGATTCTGAATACTGTATATTTTTTTAAAACCGGCACCATTGGCAGCCGAGTAAACGGGAAGTGACGTCATGACGTCGCTTTCGTGTTTACTACTAGGAGGCTGGAACGAAGCCGCTTATGGCTTCGTTCCAGACTGTCACTAGCCACCGGAGGCGGCGGATTGGTGATCGGGAGGCCTGGTAAGAGCGGCGGGAGGGGGGATGTCCCCCCCACTCCTCCGGCACAACAGCCGAGCAGCTTTTAGCCGCATCGGTTGTTATACCTGGAAAGACGATAACCTGGATCGGTTGTTATACCTGGAAAGCCGGCTCTAAAAAACAGTACCGGGATGCCTGCAGCTGCGGGCATCATCCCGGTATAACCCCCGAAAGGGGTTATGGACACCAAATATGTTCTCCAGTTACTTAAAACCATCCCAGTATTAGAAGGCAGATCCTTATTGGTGACAGCTGATGTATCTTCCCTGTACACCATCAGGCCTGGGAGTCAATAAAATGGCTGTTACGCAATCACAGCACTCTTATCTGTAAACAAAGTATTTGATCAAATGCTTAGAGTTCTGCCTTAAGTACAATTACTTTTGGCACAACCAAGCATATTACAAGTAAATCACAGGCATAGCTATGGGTGCCAAGTTTGCACCCAGTATAGCAAACGCCTTTATGGCACAATGGGAGGAAAGTATGGTCTACACTAATCCACCTAACCCTTTACAACTCTTAACACTTTACAAAAGATTCACATCGTATGGAACGGAAGCAAGGACACACTGGAGATCTTTTTGGAAAAATTAAACAATAATGATAAAAACATCAAACTTACGTGGAATATCAGCAACAAACAAATCAATTTCTTAGATTTGGACATCACTCTCGTAGAGAACAAGTTAATTACCAAGGCACATTTCAAAAATGTTGATGTGAATAGCTACCTTACTATCAACAGCTGTCATTTTAAACCATGGCTCTTCAATATTCCAAAGGACCAATTAGTAAGAATTAAGAGAAATTGCATGATTGAAGAAGATTTGCTAACCCAAGCCACGTTTATAAGTAGTAGATTTAAGAACAAAGGTTACACTGAAGAATTTATCCAAAATCAAATAGATAAGGTAAAAAACCTGGATAGGACCACTATGTTACAAAATAAAAATAAGGGCGACCAACGACTATCGGAAGCACCTTTTTAAATATTAAACTATAATATTCAACAAAAAGAAATAGAAAAATTGATTTAAAAAAAAAACACTGGCACAGGTGACAGACATCTCAATAAAATTCTTCCTGAAAAACCGAACATACTCTAAAAGAGAGCACCAACTTTGAGAGACATTATTGTAAAAAACTTAATCGAACCACCGAAAATTAAGGGTTACTCCTTTTTTAATGACAAAGGTTTTTTCCCTTGCAAATACTGCTTTGCTTGTAAACATTCTAAGAAACCACAAATAAAACGCACACAGTTCACCTCCATTAAAACAGGACAAAGCTATCTGATTAAAGATTTTATTAGTTGTTACACGGAAGGGGTAGTGTACATTCTACAATGTAGCTGAAATCTTCGGGAAGAACATAAAGACCATTAATGGTTAGGGTAAGGGAACATGTTCAAAACATTATTAAAGGCTTCCTGAAACACAAGGTACCAAGACACTTTCCTCAAGTACACAATAATGACCCTAAACATCTACAATTTTGGGGCATAGAGAAACACAACAGACCGTGGAGGGGGGCACACAAAGTCAGGTCCATTAGTCAAAAAGAATCCAAATGGATACACACTTTACATACTCTTGTACCTGACGGTCTTAATGTTAAATTGTTAAATTGTTTTCTGAGTAATTTTTGACTTTTACTTATAAAATTGCTATGCTCAATCTTCTCACTTAGGAGGTCACCTTGATTATTTATTATTTTGGATTGTTATGTTAGTAAACATCTCAGGATTTCACTCATTAGAATATTGGGGTCTCTATATATTCCTATTCTAATTTTATTCTATTTTTACCCTCTTTTTTATTGATAATTTTATATATATATATATATATATATATATATATATATATATGTGTGTTTTATACTTAATCAAAGATTTTCTTAATTTATTCAAGTTACATTTTTATTAATGCACTTTAGAATATAGCTTTTAATATTGAATCCTACCTACAAAATGGCCTGCCACCATGAGGACGACGATTCTCATAATAAATGTTCAGTTCACCCAACTTTATTTTAAAATGTTCCCGATTTTAATTTATCTTCACCTTCCAAAAAAAAGGCCGCTGCCATGGTGACAATTTTAAACAAAATGGCTGGTAATTTACTTCCTCTTCCTACACATAAATAGAATGGCTCAACAACCAATCCAGTTCCCCTGATGAAGTCACGTGTTGTGACGTAACGTGCGTAGGGATTGGCTGGAAGTTTGAGAGACCGGAAGTGATGAAAGGAGTGCGTTTGACACACGGCTACATACAGATAAGCTTATTTTTAACTTTTTGATGTAAGAGGAAACTTGGCATTTTCAATAAATTGTATTATCTTTACATATTACACTATGGTAGGCCTGTTTTCTTTTATTTCCTTTAATGGCGAACACTGAACGTCCATAACAGAACCACGAGATTTTGAGGCCATTCAAGCTGTCAGCAGAGGGCTTGCTCAGCGGATCGTGAACCACGTCCATAACCATCTACACGGACATCGATTGGACGTACGGATGACACATAGGCGATCCCATCCCAGGATATCGATCCCAGGATTTTTTTTTCTCCAATCCTTACCTCACGTTGTATGCAGTGAATAATCTGATGCTTACAACTCTCATCGGATAATATGTAAAGCAAACAGAAGGGGTTATTTACTAAAGGCAAATACACTTTGCACTGCAAGTGCAGTCGCTGCAGATCTGAGGGGGACATTCAAGGAAAATAAAAAAAAAAAAACAGCATTTTAGCTTGCACATGATTGGATGATAAAATCAGCAGAGCTTCCCCTCAGACCTACAGCGACTGCACTTTCAAGTGCACAGTGGATTTGCCTTTAGTAAATCAACACCATAGTGTGTTCTGTATAGATATATTTCCTGACGCCGCCATGGCAGCATACTAGTGATAGGCTCTGCCTTTCTCCCCTCCCTCAGGACCAATGAAATAGCATAAATTAAAGGCCAGTTAGGCCCCGCCCCATTCTTCTTCTTTTTGTCCTCATACCTCCACGCACCAGTGAAGAGTAAGCAGTACTATGTTCTCCCCTCTGCATCCAGGCAGCTTCTGGCTGGGTTAAGCCTCTTCCAGTGCGAAGTCCCAGTATCAGGCTGCTAAAAGCGCCAGAGTAGCTTGGGAGCTCCTTCTGTGGGTCTCGATGGATCTGAGCAGTTTTTCCTCTTTAGGAATGAAATCTGCCTTTAAGGTTGGTGTCTGCAACGCTTGTTGGGTTTGGGGAGGCCAGCTTTGCATCCTTCTTACCTTTGTCTCCTGTCATTTTCTGCACCTCCTGTTCTTTTCCTCCTGCAGTGGCACTGGTCTGGGTACATTACTCCCCCTAGACAGGTTCTCTGTCCTTTGCTGTCCTAGACCGGCTATAGGTATAGCTTATGTTTGTAGGTTGTGTATGTATAGGTTTTGGGGCAGGTGGGTATGTGTATTGTAGGGGATTAGAGGGGTGAACAGCTGCTTCAGAGACAGCCCATTAAAACAAAAGTGGCTTTATTCAGCAAAATGGCAAAATAAACATAAGATAAGACAGACTTGTCTTGTCACACGGTTGTGCAAACAGGCTTATAGGTAATAGTTCATGGCTCCAATCAGAGCTACAGTCTTTGTGGTTATGCTCACCCAGCAGGTACACCATACAGCAATGGAAATTTTCACACAGCTTGCTGCTGTCTCTCTCTCCTACTCAAACAGCTCCTCTGAGTCTTTCAGCCCAGCTGACAATTAGCAGGTCTGAAGGGAAAATACCTGCCCTCTTCGATTAACCTCTTCTTAACCCTGCCCCAGGCTTACCCTCTGCAGTATGTATACAGTCAGGTCCATAAATGTTGGGACATCGACACAATTCTAATCTTTTTGGCTCTATACACCACCACAATGGATTTGAAATGAAACGAACAAGATGTGCTTTAACTGCAGACTTTCAGCTTAAATTTGATGGTATTTACATCCAAATCAGGTGAACGGTGTAGGAATTACAACAGTTTGTATATGTGCCTCCCACTTTTTAAGGGACCAAAAGTAATGGGACAAATGGCTGCTCAGCTGTTCCATGGCCAGGTGTGTGTGTTGTTCCTTCATTATCCCATTTACAAGGAGCAGATAAAAGGTCCAGAGTTCATTTCAAGTGTGCTATTTGCATTTGGAAACTATCGCTGTCAACTCTCAATATGAGATCCAAAGAGCTGTCACTATCAATGAAGCATGCCATCATTAGGCTGAAAAAACAAAACAAACCCATCAGAGAGATAGCAAAAACATTAGGTGTAGCCAAATCAACTGGAACAACCTTATAAAGAAAGAACACACCGGTGAGCTCAGCAACACCGAAAGACCACAGAAAACAACTGTGGTGGATGACCGAAGAATGATTTCCCTGGTGAAGAAAACACCCTTCACAACAGTTGGCCAGATCAAGAACACTCTCCAGGAGGTAGGTGTATGTGGGTCAAAGTCAACAATTAAGAGAAGACTTTACCAGACTGAATACAGAGGGTTCACCACAAGATGTAAACCATTAGTGAACCTCAAAAACAGGAAGGCCAGATTAGAGTTTGCCAAACAATATCTAAAAAAAGCCTTCACAGTTCTGGAACAACATCCTATGGACAGATGAGACCAAGATCAACTTGTACCAGAGTGATGGGAAGAGAAGAGTATGGAGAAGGAAAGGAACTGCTCATGATCCAAAGCATACCACCTCATCAGTGAAGCATGGTGGTGGTAGTGTCATTGCGTGGGCTAGTATGGGTGCCAATGGAACTGGTTCTCTTGTATTTATTGATGTGACTGCTGACAAAAGCAGGATGAATTCTGAAGCGTTTCAGCCAACCGAACACTGGCTGTGTATAACCACCTGAATTGGCTAGACTCTTCCGGCCTCTGCCTTAAGATCTTGCAAACCTGGGGACCCGTATAAGAAATGCTGCGCCACCAAATTGAGGACGTGCGAGGCATGGCAAGTGTAAACTTTCTCGGGGAAAGACGGACTGAAGGTTAGTGCCATTATCACACACCACCATTCCTGGCTCACGCTTCTGTGATGTGACCCACCCCTGGGCCTGCAGAGCTCAAAGAATCTCTTCTCCAATGTGGCTCCTGTCCCCTAGACACCAGTGGTTCTCAACCCTGTCCTCAAGTACCCCCAACAGGCCATGTTTGCAGGTTTTTCTTTATCTCGCACAGGTGCTTTAAATCAGTCAATGGCTTGGTATTTGACAGCTATTTTATCTAAGAAATTCCCAAAACATGGTCTGTTGGGGGTATCACGAATTTGCACGCCCACGGCGACTAACTGCGACGTGCGTTCAGTGACCGGGTATATGAGGAACTAAAAGGGAATAAGGGGGAACTTATACTGAGCATGCAAGACTGGCTGTGGTACTTTCACAGCCCACACTACCTTTGGCCACCACTAGAGGGAGACTCCACTCCAATCCAGCTAGCTGACCACACACAGGCAGATACAAATCTTACATACAATCTGGTGCACTCTAAGGGTTGGGGAGCAGTCTAGCAACTACTATTCACTTCCAGGGTTCCTCCAGCTATCCTGCAAGCTTGAAACCCTGTGTTAGTTAATCACTCTTCCCACACACCAGACACACAATAAACGATAGCCTGCCATCCACCCAACAGTTTGTCCGCAGACTGGTCTGCTGAGCCACCACACACACACAGATCTGTCTGGCAGATCTGTTAGCGTACAATCTGCATGCAATCTGCCAACACACATTCGCACGTACTTAGGCACTAAAATACAACAACCTCTCCAGAGATAGGAGTCCTACCTTAGTACACAACTCACTTATTAATTTTATCAATTAATATCCCGAAAGTGGGCAGTGCATATAAGATATACAAAGAAAAAGGATTTACCAAAAAAGATTCAAAAATGCAGAAAGACACACAAATTGGTAATTTGCTATGAAAATAAAGAGGAATAAAACAGAAATAAAACTTTACCGAAGTCTATCCGTTAGTAGAAAATACTGGAACATGTGGGAACTCCCCAGTTTCGAACCTGGGGGGGGGGGGGGGGTTGTGTTTGGTCATTTCAGAACACAAAACATTTGTGGGCTGAGACAGAGTCAAATTGGCCCCGATTGCTCGTATCCCATCAAAAGGAATTATTTTCATCTCTGCCGTTAATATTTTAGCTTTTATGAGAGATAAAATAGGTTTCTTAGATCTCTTGATATTAATCAAAGCTTACAGACTGTCCGGAGCTTTGCAAATGCCCCCTGCGGATCAATGTAGCCAAAATGACTAGTTTTCTTTGAAGCCTCAGGATGGTGGCAATCTGTTTACGCTAATGGAAACTTATTGGCATCTAGGTGTCACTTCGATCCTAGAATAAAAACTGTCCTTTTCAAATGCTAATGAGAGAACATATGTGCATGACTGACATTGAATACTATATTTTTAATAACCCAGAATTAAACTAGAACTACAATTACACCACTTCTACAGATCACACCACATCTTACGGCAAAACTATCCTACGCTTACATAGGGGGTACTCGAGAACAGGGTTGAGAACCACTGCCCTAAACAGACCAGCTGAAGCACTGCATTGCATCTTTTAGCCGGACTTGTTGAATGTCCCCTTGAACACTTAAAGGTTACTGGTGGTTCATAGGATAATCCAGCAGAGGAGGTCATGATAAATGGGGCTGGAGGTGTAGCTAAAGGGAAAAAAAAAAAAAAACCCAGATCACCATTCTAACAGGTGGGAAGTTTGTGTCCCAGCAAAGCCATAAAAGCACCCCAAACACAGTATAGTAAACCACTGGCTAGGCAGATAACCCTTTGATTGCTGCTGATGCCAACCCCTTCCCAACCTGTTATTACAGCTAGTCCATATTTTTAGCTAGGTTTACACCAATTTTTTTTTGGGGGGGGGGGGGGGCGAGATGGACTTTTTTTAATCATTTCTACAATCTAACCTTTAATTTTTTTAATTTTTCAGCCCGGGGGCTTTGGTGCGCGATCAAGGGTCTAAACAGACATTTGACAAAGAGACTGAGGACCCAGCTTCCCCAGTCCCTTTCTCAGCAGCCCCGAAGATGAATAGACAGGAGACAACAGCTCCTCCCCATTTATAAACTGAATTATAAAAACAGTTTACAATACTCAGTTATGAATGGACAGTCAGTGATCACTGATTGTCCATTCAGAAAAAGGAACCAGATTACATTTACTGGCTCCTTCCTCCGCTCGCCATTCTGACAGATCTGGGACGAGAACAATGGAAGCCAGAGGAAGACCCGGGGAAGATGCAGGGGACAGCCAGGGGTGATCGTGCGGGCAGTTACATGCACAATCCCCCTGTAAAGACTTAACAATGCAGCTGACAGCCACAGGAGGGAGAGGAAGATAGCAGCTGTCAGCTATTGAAAGGCTATACTGGGGGATCCGTGTCTGTAACTTGCCACACCAATCACCTGTGAGGCTGCCCTTCTGAGGTCAGCTGACTGGTGCGGAATGTGAAGTGGGAGAGGCTGGAGGAGACCCATCTGATTTCGGCATAGGTGCCACTGCTGCTAGACACCACAGAGCTGGAGACAGTAACACTACCTGTGATTAGAGTTGCCATTAAAAGTCCCCACTATAGCTCAGATTAGCAGATGACCTTGATCAAGAGCACCTAAGTTGGCTGATCTTAACTCCCCACCTGCACTTCGAGAAGGAATAAAAAGAGAGCACACATGGAAGGTAGAGGAAAGGCGGGGAGGAAGAGGGAAGGGAAGAAAAAAAAAAGTGGAGAAAGAATAAGTGCAAGAACAAGACGGCTAGAGGGATTTTTTTTTGGGGGGGGGAGCCCCTCACAAGAACATTAGTAGAGAGAAAAAAAAAAAAAAAAAAAAGAACAGTGGTACATCCAACAATGTACCATAAGTGGTTTCAATATTATACGAGTGGAAGGGACTCAAGGAACACCAAATGTCCATGGGTTAGGGGCACAAATTACTTGTCTTGCCTTGGGTGCCGACAACCCACGTTATGAAAAATGTTACTGTTAGGGGTCCCCCACAACTTGGGAAACATCATCAAGGGGTCACGGCACTAGAGGGGTTGAGAACCACTGGCCTAGAGAGAAAAAAAAAAAATTACGATCATAGCAAAACTTTGTCACACCATATTCGCGCAGCAGTCTTACAAGTGCAATTTTAGAAAAAACATTACAATTATATTGTGAAAGATAGTTACACCACGTAAATCAATACCCATGTCATGCTTCAAAATTGCACCCACTCATGGAATGGTGACAAACTTGGCACTCTATTGGTGACGTTCAAAAATTACTACAGATTACCAGTTTTGAGTGAGGTCTAGTGCCACAATTGCAGCGATACCTCACATGTTTGAACACCATTTTCGTATACGTCTGCTTCTGAAAACAAGCTCGGTGGGACAGGGCACTTTAAGAAAATTTTTTGTGTAAGAATGAAAAATTGGGTCACTTTACAAGGAATGTAAATAAACCTTGTTTAGACTTGAATGCAATAATAAAAAAAATTCCCCTTTAAGAGCACTGAGCGGAAGTGACGTCGCTTTCGTCATGGAGCCGAGCGGGGGCCATCTTTCCCTCACCAAGCATCCAGTCTCACAGGGGAGAGGACCTGATAGTCTGCCGCTATCCAGAGCTGTTGGTGACTGGAGCCGATAAAAGCGATCCCGCGGCCACTTCCACCACTTATTTGAAGGCCAGACGCCCGTTTAAAAAAAAAAAAAAAAAAATACCTGGGTTATGGCAGCTAACTGCTGCTATAACAATGATATTCCATGCAAGATTACCGACACATAACAGCGGATGGTCATTAAGTGGTTAACAGTGGTGTATTGCAAAAAAATGGGCTGGTTATGAAGGGGGGGGGTGCAAAAGGTAAATCTTCCTGAGGCAAGTGCTTAAATTAATCCAGGTTGCAATGAATATTTCATGCCAACTATTCTGTGTATGGTAGAGGAGTAGGTCAGTAAATCTGTGCTGTACTAGTCAAGTTAGCAGATCTAGTGCAAAAAAGGCAATGTGGCTATAGATTTGTTTATGGGGAGGGGTTTAACATACCTCCCATTTAACCCACAAATTCTACACCTTTTGAGAAAATACTTTTACACCACCCTTACAAATTGATAACAGCTGGTGACTAGTGATATAACTAGACTCCACTATCCACAGCTTAGAGCCCCTGAGAGTGGACAGACAGATTTTTGCAAATAGAAAAACCCCAATACTCCTGCTTTTTTCCCCTCAACATGCAGCTCTGCATCTCCCATTGATCCTCCAACCCAACGTGAAAAACCCAGGGGGGGGGGGTGGGGGGGAACGGGGGGTGGGAACGGAGAGCAAACACTTGCATGCTATGCCAAACCAGCAAAGAATCCTGAAAGCTAGTAATGCAAACCAGAAGGCTGCAGAAATTCCCCTGTAGAAGTAGTGGATTGTGTCCTAGAAAATACCAGACAGCTGTGCTCCTAAGCTCTCTGGGAAAACAGACCAGGTAAATATGCGGGGGGGTGGGTTCTAGTTTCAAAAAAAAAAAAAAAAAAAAAAAAAAGTATTCACAAAGCCAAGATTGGCATTTTTGAACACTTTGTAAGTGCAGTGGAGGAGTTTGGGGTCTTAGATTCCAGATCTCTCCATAATGAGTACCTGTCACTAGGGATGTTTACATTCTGTGAAAATAGAGGAATTAAAAAAAAAAATAAAATCTCCATCTGTCCCCCACTTTAAATTTACAGAACATTGGCACCGGATATCGGCCAGCAGAGAAAAAAAAACAAAAAAAACAAACACACACTATTAGTCGACCCCTAGGACACCTTGCCTGGTCCACCCCTTTGACACTGCTAAGGCAGCATGCCTGCTCCTGCACTATTACAAGCACTGAGGGCTGTCTCACTATTCCACATAGAGGCACTCACCAATCCTGGCCACAGGGCCAAAAGCCTAATTCACTTCTATTAGTGAATGTGCGACCGCCGCGCCCCCCCCCCCCCACTACTCTATTGGAATAGATTAAAGTGGTTGTAAACCTCAGACATGAAGTCATAAAATGTAAATGCTTATCCCTCTAGTGCAGTGTTTCTCAACTCCAGTCCTCAAGGCACACCAACAGGTCATGTTTTTGGGATTTCCACTATTTTGCACAGGTGATTTGATCAGTTTAACTGCCTTAGTAATTACCACAGCTGTTTCATCTGAGGGAAATCCTGAAAACATGACCTGTTGGTGCGCCTTGAGGACTGGAGTTGAGAAACACTGCTCTAGTGTGTACTTGTCTCAATGTAGAGCACTAAGTGTCATTTCTGTCTGCTGCTTTCCGCACAAAAAAAAGAAAAAAACTGCAGATTAAAAGCTAAAACTTCTGTAGGAGGATTTATATCATCATCTGAGGCCAGTCACCTCATTGGGTATAATTGAGTTCTTACAAAAAATAAAATGTAGGAAATACAACAGACAAGAGGTTTTGTTTAAATGTTTATTTATCTATGTTTCGGCTCACTCCAGATACTGCCTGAATGAAACGAGACACTGAAAAAAACCCTTGACACGACCCACTGTCTTAAAAATAATATCTTCACTTAAAAAACAAAATAGCAAAAAGGAAACAAATCTCAACACTAATGCATTAAAATTACATAAAGCTTGTTAAGTCACTTCACAGAATCATTCAACAAGGAAAAAACAGGTGTAGATGACTATGTACTGGTCTTGAACTTAAAACCGACAACTGCCATGAAATTATACAGGAGGCTTTAAATGGGCTGTTGCATACCATTGATGCAGTACCACCCAAAAGGAACCTTGTGGCTGCAAATCTTTCCTTTTACGCAACACTGCATCTAGACTAAATATGGAATAGGTGTACACCAAAAAAAAAAAATTTTATCAAGCATAGCTTGCAAAGATGACACCTTGCTTGAAAACCTGGTCATGTGGTTACTGACAGCTGCAGGTTTGAAGATCTGACTTTAGAAAAAATGGTCTTAGCTTGGTCAAAACTAAAGGAAAAACCATTTGTGGTAAATCTACCCCTTGCATGCATCCACGATGCAGAGAAAACAAGGGAGAATATGGTTTATGGGCCAAGCCCAGATCACTCTGATACTGTGATAATTAACCCCACTGTTCGCAGACTAACACAGGACCAAAGTCTTATCAGAACATTTCACTGCACCACAACAAGCAGAGTGATTTTTATGTGACCGTTACATCTGTGACAAATAATTTACACTACAATGCTGTAAGTCATGACAAGACCCAAATATAGAAGTGACACCAATTTCTAGTGAACTTAATCGACAGAACTGAAGTTTTAAAAAAAAACATAAGTCTTTATGGAAAAATAAAAAATATGCACAACAGGCCTTCTGCTATAGCAAAGGGTGATATACAGATACAACACTGGGACCCAATATGAAACGTTTCTTCCACACGCTGGGAGAGGGGTAATGTTATGACCTAAAAGCACTGCAATGTCAGGGGGGTGAAAGGCAAATGACCTTTACCCATAGCTGCTGTAAAACCATCAAGTGGTAAAGTTTAGGGACCCTCTTGGAACAGGGGGAGACCGAAGGGGAATTTTTGGGCACAAAGTCTATCTGTACTGGTAATTCATGCTGTGATCTGCAGTTCTGCCATAATTGCCGGTTCCTCCTTGAGCTGCCTGGTAAGAGGGGGGAGCTTGATTGTAGTTTTGTGCAGGACCTTGATTGTAGCCCGTTTGTGAGTAGCCTAAGGGATTAAAAAGAAAGTACTTAAATCTACAGCAAGACGCAATATTTGACTGGATAATTTCATATAGAATTTAGAATTGAATACAATATGAAAACAGGCAGTTAACCATTTTTTACCTTGGTATGAGGTATTGTTGGCACCACCACCATAATTTGTATTTGTGCCAGAGCTGTAACCAGTGTTGGCTGGTGTGTATGAACTGCCACCCCGACCACCTGATCCATCGCCAGCGTTATATCCTGCAAAGAGAAGTGGCTGTTATTACCTTTCACACAGGACTTGCAATTGTCAGAGACGCATAGGCACAAAGGCCACATCACCATGGTATCTTTATATTCATTACCAACCTCTCCACTTTTTCCTGGCAGAATGTAGCCGATTAGAATTGCTTCTGTATGCAGCTACACAGTGCACCATGGTCATCGCTACAGATTTTGTAGCCAACTAAATGTTTAGAAAGTCAAATTGCCTAGTAACATCTGTATCCAGACCTCATTGGGAAAATTTCTAGCAACAGTTTTCAAATTATGTAACTGCTACAAAATTGTACAACTACAAGCCCAAGCTTAGATAAATTTCACATGCTTGTATGGGCCATTATAAAACTGAAAAGATAGTGGATGAGGGTGAAGTTGCTGCCCATAGAGCTTAGAAGTCACCTTTAAGCTAGCTGTTCTGAATTCTCAGAAAAAAAGGCACCCATTGGGCATGACAACCCTCCAGCCACAGAAGAGCTCATAGACCCACTTTCCTATGAAGTGGATCCCTCATGAGCATCCAGAATCTGTAGGATAATGAGCAACCCCATTGGTTTAGGTAGTTCATTTAACCAAGAGTTATTCTGCTTCTGGTGGCTGCAATGCAACTCCAACTTTGTTTCCCCATTTTGAATGATTTGGGATGTCGATTGACGAAGACGAAAGTTCTGTTGAGTTTACAATGAACAGAACCAGATCTCACGTGTTACAAGTTTTAAGAGGGATTAACCTTTAGTAAGGCAGTCAAACCATTTAGAAGCTGCAGAAGGCTGGTAATGTCAGATCCACACCTCAGTCTACTCAAGTCTCACCTGACGAAGCCCCACTGTTGTCTACTCCAGTCTCACCTGACGAAGCCCCACTGTTGTATGTGTTGGAGTAAGAAGAATAAGAGCCGCTGCCGCCCCCTTGATTTCCCTGGTTATAGCCTCCCTTCTGCTTCTGTGGTGGTGTGTAGTTACTGTACTGGTTTTGGTTGTAGCTCTGCTGTTGCTGGGATTGGTGTGACTGGTAGCCTTGGTTGTAGGAAGGCTTGGACTGTTGCGAATGCTGTTGAGCTGGGGCCTGCTGTTGCTGCTGTGGTGGTTGCTGCTGTTGGGGTGGCTTCTTTACAAATGGTTTAGGGGGAGTTGGTGCAGTATAGCTTTCTTGATAGTAATTGCCATAGCCGCCGCCACCACCACCAGAGCCATAGCCCCCTGAGCCAGAGCCAGATCCAGAGCCTCCACCTGAATTGCCAGATCCACCACCATTGCTGTAAAATTGACCTGTAAAATAGAGACAAAAATGTTATATGCACATCAGGACCAATCTGCTGAACAAAATTTGTATTTAGGTCTGAAAGGTATGCAGTGCAATTAACTTGCTGTATAAAAGAAGACCGTCCAAATGCTAACGCAAGACCTAAACCCATCAATTTAACATTAACAGTTTCAAACAATTTGGAATGCCAACTCACATTTGCCTGTGCCCTGAACTAAAACTGTCAAACCATTAAGCCACCAGTGTCATAACTAATCACATCTGCAGCATCCTGGCAGTTGAGGATCAAACAAAGGCCAAGATGGCAGCTCCATTGGCTAAAAACATGAAGCGTTTAAAGTGGAACTTTAAAAAGTTCCACTAAAGTTTGAGAGATTTTTTTTTTTTACAGCGTGGTCCCTTGCCTCTTGATAGCCCCCTTAGCAGCACTGTCTGCTCCTTCCTTCAGGTACCACATTAGCAAGCTGTGTGCTATGGGGCACACTTCTGAACCATGCTATGGACATCCACAAATGGTCATTAACCACTTGCCGACTGCTGCACGCCACTATAAGTCAGCACAATGGCAGCGGTGGGCAGTGGCGGGGCTAGCAGGCACGCGCCTGCTGTGTACAGCGTGACCGCAGACTCGATGTCCACCGATCATGTCATGGAGCCACAGAACGGGGAGATGCCAATGTAAACAAGGAGCAGTGATCGCTGTCATGTCAATGGTAGCCCAACCCTCCCAGTTAGACTCACTCCCTAGGACACTTCCCTTCCAGTGTCATTTACACAGTAATCAATGCATTTTTATAGCACTGATTACTGTAAAAAGGACAATGGTCTCAAAAGTGTCCAATGTGTGCCATAGTGTCGCAGTCATGATAAAAATGGCTGAATACCGCCATAAAATGAAAAAAAATAATAAAAATGCCATAAAACTATCCCCCATTTTTTAGATGCTATAACTTTTGCACAAACCAAATATAAGCCCATTGCGATTTTTACCAAATATATAGAAAACATATTGCCCTAAATTGAGGAATTTTTGGGGGGATATAGAATAAGTAAAAGATATTGCTTTTCTTCAAAATTGTCGCTTTGTTTATAGCGCAAAAAAGAAAAAAAACAGGTGATCAAATACCACCAAAAGAAAGCCATTTGTGGGGGAAAAAAAAAAAAGTAAATTTTGTTTTGGTATAACATCGCACAGCCATGCAATTGTCAGTTAAAGTGTCGCAGTGCAGAATTGCAAAAAAGTGCTCTGGTCAGGAAGGGGGTAAAATCTTTCGGGGCTAAAGCGGTTAAGCCACACCCTCTCCCTCACAGGCATTTGACAGCAGCAGGCACCTATTGGCTCCCACTGTCCTCTGTCTCCTGCGCAGAGGCAAGAGTGGTGCTGCAGCCAAGACAGCAATAGATCAGCAAGAGGCAGGTTGTTTAGCAATGGGGGACATTTACCTAAATCTAAAATCTTTTTTTCTAAAAACACTGAATTAGTTTTGCACAGAGCAGCCCAGATCCTCCTCTCTAGTCCCCCTTAGGCTCTTGGCCCCCTCTCCTGTTTAGTGCAAGCAGCTTGCTATGGGGCACCTGAGCTGCAGCTCCTGGTGTCCATTCAGGCAGTAAGCCACTGCCCAGCCCCCTCTCCTCATTGGCCAACAGCAGCACCATGCTGTGGTCTCAGCCAATGACACTCCTGCAACACCCCTGGATCTAGAGGGACCTCAGGTAAATATTAGGGGGCTGCTGCACACAGGCTTTATCCTAATGCATAGAAAGAAGATAAACACTACAATCACTTTAAATGGGGTTGTACACCCTTGTTTCACCTTAATGCATCTTATGCCTTAAAGTGAAAAACACCTGGCAGTGACCAGCCCCCCGTTTTAGTTACTTAACCCTGGAATTTCACCCAGCGGAGACACTCATTTCCTCTGCCCGGGGTTCTCAGCTCAGTTGGATAGACTGACAGCGGGAGTGAATGCGAGTCCGGCATTCGTGTCCATGGACGCAAGAGCTGGACTCGGGTGGGGGGAGCCACGAGAGCCAACGGGGGACCCCAGAAGACGAGGTTCAGGGCCACTCTGCAAAACTGCACAGTGGAGGCAAGCATGACTTTAAAATAACAAACGCAAACCTTTACAATCACTTTGATGCAGGGAGAGTAAACAGTCCGATTTTGGAACCACTTTGTAAGTTTGTTGGCATGGAATCTTGAAAGGCCAATATAACATGGCTAAGCTGTGCATGATGCAGAGAACATACAAGGCATCCAACTCAACAGCAACACTAAAAAGAGAAGCTGTGTACATGCCTGGATTGGTTAACCATTTCAATACTGGGCACTTTCACCCTTTCTGCCCAGGCCAATTTTTAGCACTGTCACGCTTTGAATGACAAATGCGGTCATACAATGCTGTACCCAAACAAAATTTTTATCATTTGAGACAGATAGAGCTTTGTTTGGGTGGTAATCACTGGGTTTTTAGTTTTTGCTGAACATAAAGAATACATTTGTTATAAAATTTTGTGAATAATTTTTCTCCTTCACTGATGGAGGCTACAACAGGCACCCAGAGGGCATTGATGAGGCACCAATGCAACACTGATGGGGCTACAATGATCAGTGCGCTTATCGGCTCTCCGCTACTCAGGTGCTGTTAAAACGAGTAGAGGAATGTGGATAACTGGCACTTACTAGTTACACCGATCGGCTGTGATTGGACACAGCTGATCACATTGTAAAGAGCCTATGTCATAAGCGATGCAGTGTCCGATGGACACCACACTAATCACCGTGCTGTGTGCCCGAGCGGCATGTTCTGAAGTATGTCAGGACATCTAGTCAGAACAGGAAAGCCACTGCCCGGCCATCATTTTGCTATATGACAGAGGGGATGTGGTTTAAGGATAAGTTCACCTTCGGTAACATGTTCAACATGCAGCCACTCCAAGCCTCCCCTTTAACAGCAGGCTGGGGGATCTCCATGCACCTGCTGCAACCATTTTTGCAAAAGCATGAGCATGCAGGGCTCAGCCAACACATCGGTTTCATTATAGAATTCTGTGAAAGAATTTATAGTACCAACAGCCTTTGCGGCTGAGGGCTTCTAGTTCTCAGTTACTGTATTTATCGGCATTTAACACGCACTTTTTCCCCTTTAAAATCAGGGGGAAATTGCAGGCGCGTGTTATATGCCGATCACAGCGATACACCTAGCCGAGTGTACTCTGCTCAGTCATGCAATTGGACCTGTGTTATGTTCATCATAGGGCGGGACTGGGCGTCACTGAGTGGAGCCGAGTACTCGGTTATGTATACATCGGCTCCGCCCAGTCCCTGCAATCATGGCAGCGCCATATTTAAATCTGGACAAGGCTGCATTGATGGGCATTTAAAAGTACGTTTTTTTCCTTAAAGTTCCCTCCTAAACTTGGGTGCGTGTTACATGCCGATAAATTCGGTAACTACCAGGGAGCTGTTGAGCGCTCTAGGTAGCTCATTGATTGTGCTGGTCATTATGCAACAGCCTGTACAAGCAGACAGGTTACACCGAGTCTACAGGAGCCCCGCATAGCTAGAGAGCTGACCACATGTGCTCTCCTGCTTAGGGTGGTCAGTTTTTAATAGGAAAGCAAGGTGGCTAGCAGGATCAAGAATTTCACATAAGGAAGAAATACAAAGAACAGGACACTTTCATACAAGTGCATGGTATAGTTGGCACATAAATAGGAAGTGTTGGGGTATAACGCTTTAAAGCCATCTAAATGGAATTGCTCTTCAAATGGGTGACATCAATCCTGTTACCAGGCAAAGCAATGCTAAATTCACAAGGTTAGTCAAATTACTCTTGCTCTAAAAGTCACTTACAAATGACCCAATTTGTCTGCTCAGTGTGAAAAAGTCTTCTGTAGGAAATCAGTATTAACTTGGCATTCCTGGGCAACCAAGTGCAACTAGTTTACAGTTACGTCTGCAAAGTGGCACAGAGACTTTGCTGGACAAACCTGGACCAAAGTCTCAGGTTACTATATAATAGGATATTTGGCTACTCTACATTAACTAGAATCTTCCTGGAAGGATGTCAGAGTCACCCTTGCAAAAAAAAAAAAAAAAAAAAAAAAAAGCAGATAAGGAAGCAGAGTACCAACATTACCCATGAGACCCAGCTGTGTGGTGCAATACACAGGGGTCGATTTTCCAAAACTGGAGTGTGCAAAATCTGGTCCAACTCTGCACAGAAACCAATCAGCTTCCTTTTTCCCCTTAAAGCAGCAAGCTAAAGTTGGAAGATGATTGACAATCATGAAGAGCTGCACCAGATTTGGCATATCAACCTCCTCACTTACAAAATACACTGCCTTGTGTTGGACAAACTGATACTACAGATGTATATAGAAACAAACATGACCCGATGGGGTCTCCAGGATGCTGTAAATAAGGTATATTTTATGCTGTACAGCCATAGCTTTTGGGAGTTTTTGCAGCTTAAAACCGGGGGGTGCTAAATGAACAGGATAAGTGTCAGTCATCTCAGAGAAACCTTTACATGATACATAATGCTCAATGATGGCTCTCCAATTTTTGGCTCCATTAGAGGTTCACAATAGGCAAATCCACTGTGCACTACAAGGGCAGTCACTGTAGATCTGAGAGGGGACATGCAAGGAAAATAAACGCTTTCTTGCTTGTACATGATTGGATGATAAGATCTTCAGCAAGTGCACAGTGGATTTGTCTTGAGTAAAATCAACCCCAATGTGGCAAAGACCTGACAAGCATGCTTCCATTTTAGCAGCTATAAGAAAAGCCATAGTGTTTTCCTTGTAGCAACAAGCATTTTCAGAATGAAATGTCATTTGTAACTTAACACAGTAAGCTGAATAGAGCACCAACTCTTCCAAGTGGCTGCATCTACCCAATTTCCAGAAAAAGATGGCACTTGGTATACTTGCCATCATTCTCAAGAGAAGGGGGTATAAACATTTAATGTTATGCAGTGGCAAGATTATGGAAGGGTTTAAACTGGAAAGCAGGGGAGCAATTCAATCAAAACCCCCTGATGGTCACAGAAGATCAAAAAGGTCTTTGTGCAGTTCATAAACCACCACCTTTATATTCCTGCATTAAAAGCTTACTTTAAATGAGACCCACTCTGTCCAAAGCATTGTCAACTCCACACATTACACAATTTAGCTTGGTCTGGCATAGCCAAGAGGAAGTCAATGCCATCTGACACCTTAGAGCTTACCAAGAAACAAGATTGTTAGCTTAAAGCATGAAGTTTCCTTTTAGGAAAACAGTGGTACTCCCGGCAAAACAGTTGAATAGTTATACCAGAGTGACTCAAGGCAAGCTGCTGCTGTACCTTCTGATTGTCAAAATAGGGACGACCACCCACTTGTACTCGTCAATCTCGAGCCGACAGGGCCCCTGCTGCCAGTCCAGAACTTGAAATTTCTGAAGTTCTTTAGTGCTTCTAGGGTGGACCAGATAAGATTAATATTTGTCAGCGCAGTTAAATCAGAGTTCCACCCAAAAGGGGAACTCCGGCTTTAAGCACTTCTCACCACCCTACATGCCACATTTGGCATGTCATTTGGGGGGGGGTTGCCTAGTTGAGTGGGACTTTGGCCCGCTTCAGGCCACCTAGGCGACTACTTTCCCTCATTAATCTTGTGGGACACGCCACAGGTCCCAAAAGATTGCCTGTCCACTCTGAGAGCGCCTGTGCAGTGTGCGCCCAGCCATGAAGCCACAAGCTGTCACAGCCGGGTGCCCAGTTTCAATGGCAGAGCCGCAGAGGGGGGGAGAGGAAAGGGGCTCCATGAGGCTGCATCACTGGACCATGGGACAGGCGAGTGTCTGTATTAGAAAAGTCAGCAGCTGCACTTTTTGTAGCTGACTTAACTAAAAAAGCCTGGAACTCCACTTTAACATGGAGGCCACTAACCAATCAGAATTCATCTTGTCCACCCTGGAAGCTCTGACTAAGAGGGAGAAAAGCAGCACTTTCAATACCCATATGGGCTTCAGGAGCCCTGACAGCTCAGGATAGCCAAAGGCAAGTACAAACAGGGAGTCCACTGTTAGTTAACCTAATATTAGTTGCACAACCATTTACTTTTCTTCTGCCCAAGACCAGACTGAGTAGTTACTGAACTGGTGCTCCAAGGTTCCCATTTTTGCGCATCCTCACAAAACACTATGCACAAGCATCCCAAATATGTTTAAAGCTTTACAGGCTTGTATTTTTATTTCTCTTAGCAGTTACAAGTTTACTAGCATCCTTGAAGTTGTGTAGTACCAAGGCCTAGGTACAAGCAGTGAAATATGCCAGTGGTTACACAGGCAATGGAGTATACATCGTTCCACATGATTAGGTGAGGCACTTTACCATGTTCGTTGGAAAAGCCAACTGAAGTTACGTCAGTACAGACATCAAGTGCCTGCATGTATGTTAATGAATGCTCCGCCAACTTTGAGAAAGTGCTGGGACCATTCCTTTTGCCCCTTACAGCTCTATTAACTGACCACGGAAGAGCAAGCATTGTCATTTGTTAGGCTTGAGCAGAAGAACTCAGGTCTAGATTTGCAAATGTTACTTTAGGAGAAATCACAAAAATTTTAAAAAAGGTCAACTATAAAAACTGCAGATATCACAACCTGTGGCATTACCTGAAATTACTTTCTAAACAAGTACTCACACCAATAAACTCCCAACTCACTTTCCTTATCAAGTTGAGGATTTTCTGCATTATTTCAATGATTTCCAGACCATTGATTTATACAAGATTTATTAAAACATCACGCAAAGTAAAATGCAAAAAAATTGCAACAATAAAAACTAGGTAAAAAAAGAAAAATCTTTGCCCACAAAGTCTTTACTGCCAGGGCAGCCTCCACACTGTTCAGGGACAGAACAATTGCCCAAATGAAAAGATCAACCGTAGAGTTTAACCATAAAAATAAAGTTCCACTTGTGATCAAGAATCCTGAGGAAGGTTGACACTTCCACAATACATTGCCACAGGCTACAGTCTGAAAGCTTGAAGTGAACAGTCCAAAAAACGCATGTGGAAAATAAAAATGGTGAAGAATTGTTCGTCTTGCAGGGTTTAAGACAGACAGGAGTAAAGAGCTGATTTGTGGGTTTTGAGTGGGTGGGGTGCAATACGCTAGAGATGTTCTAAGCAGAGGCAAAATCATGATAACCGTAGCAGTCTGTGAAAAAGTCACCTACAAAAAGGGGGAGACAGCAGAGAGAAATAAAATTAGAATCCTCTGTAGAATGGCCATTGTGCCACAGATGTTTTAGATTTTCTTTTAGATTTCTCTGCTCCTGTCTCCCCACAACAAAAAGTTTGTTGAGATCTTCCTGGTGGCGACAGAGGAATTGGGGGAAGCCAAGTGAAAAATTGGAGGAGTGAGTCATATTTCCTCACAAAAAAAGCAGAGAAATGTAAAATGACTGGCAGAATTAACGCACATTATTACTTATCAATTCAAGGAATGCCACCCAAATCTAGCAAGTTGGCTTGGGATGAAGGTGAATAGTGAACCCTTCTAGCATCTCCCACTTGGACTCTGGCCTGAAAACATCCAACTGAAGAGTTCAGCTCTTTGCCGTCAGTGTCAGAACCCAAAAGGGCACTGATAAGACAGCAAAAGCAGCAACAAGATGCTGGCAGGTAAACTCTAGTGGTAGGCAGAGCCATGGAGATACAACTTTATGAAGGAGTCACCTAGTCACCACCACGTTAACAGATTTGGATGGAGCGATCCTTAAGATGTACACAAAACCTACAAAATAGGCGAGGCAGCCACTAAATAGCCAAATCAATTCACAAGGAGACTGGGGAGCCCAGTTTCTCATGAATAGGCTGCATGTTCCAAGTCACAAAATGACTGCCTCCACTATGTATAGGGAAGAGGTACACTATAGAAGACAGCTAAAATTACATACTGCTTAATTCTGAGAGAACTGACACCAGGAGGCAAAAGCCTCGTGTGAAGATGACCATGGTGCTTCAATGGTCAATTTCTATGCACCAATTTACTTTTAATGACCAAAATTAGTGCAGAGAGAATGATCAGCATTTGAAGACAGCCCATACACACCGCCACATTTATCACATTTGGATACGTTTTGCAGTATTCTCAGAAAAGCAGCCCATTTTAGCTCGTCAAACATTAAACTGGTTTCAGTTTGCATATAGTGGGCCATTACAGCAACATGCAAAGGAAAACAGTTTAAATAGTGATACAGAACATTTTCTGTAATAAGGTGCAGTAACACGTCCACTTTCTGGGCAAAAAGTTAGTCTTGGTGCTCTCAAGTGGCCTTTCCAGAAGGATTCCTGTCCTCTTGCGGGAGGAAAAGGGGGCATTACAAGCAAGAAGCATCCAGAACAGGATTCTGTATTGTTTTAGCAAGAAAAGTGTGCAGCTGGAGTGCCTAGTGATCAGAAAGCAGAACACTGAATGCTTATGTAACCAGGCCAACATACGCAAATAGAAATCTAATCAGGCCACTGCGCACACGAACTTACAAATACCTGACCGTTCATATAAAAACTTTGAAAATAGTAATGCATAGCTGTGGCAGCAGACATTTTATCACAGCTCAAAGTATTGGTGTTAACAGGTTATGTTAAGTTATTCTTGACTCAATTTGTAATAGTTTAGGAAAAAAAAAAATTAACCTGCAGAGGCATTACACAAATGACCCAACTTTAGAAGACTGAATTAAAAGGACAAAATGCTTTACCTGCATTTGACATTTGTGGACTATTAGTCATGTAGCAAGCAGCAACGCCAAATACAAAGGAAAGCTTCTTGATAGGTTTGGTGTGTTGCTTTGCAATAAGATCTACAAATGGACGTCATTGTTTTGACTTTGTACATTCATGTAGTATGTAGAATACGCATTTACTTACTGTATCCAGCTGTTGCTGAAGTCTGGTAATTGTAGTTTCCACCATAGCCTCCTCCTCCATAGCCACCTATAAACAAAAACAGTTTAGAAATCCATAGACATGCATAATTCAGAAGCTTATTCTTCAAAGGAAGAAATTACATGGACCATATAACAACTAACATTTCAAGTTGTGCTTAAAATCCTAAGACTATACCTCCTGAGTTCATGTAACCTTGATTGCCACCAAAGCCACGACCTCGTCCTCTACCACGGTTCATTCCTCCTCTGCCTCGTCCACGCATAGGTTGTGGTGGAGGAGCTTCATTGTACATCATTCCAAAGCCTTGGTTATGCTGTAGAGAAGATCACATTTTATTAAGGGGTAACCAAAAACTGAAACCAACTAAGACAAGCTAATGAGAGCCAAAATTACATCGTAGCCGGCTTTGCCACCTCTGGGACCACCCCTGGGCATCATTGGTGGTCTTTTCTTCTTGGGGGCCTCAGCGTACATGTTGTAGTCAGGAAAGAGTTTTTCTAAGGCAGCAAGCGCAGCATGGGCCTTGGCAACTTTCTTGTTGGAGCCAGAACCTTGAAATTTTTGATTGTCCACTTCAACCTACAAGTCAAGACAACCGTATGAGATTCAAATTTGAAAGGCCAAGTGATATGATTAGGACAAAACACAAGCAGATTTAGAGACCAAACGTCAAGTCTGACATACCTCCATTACAAATCTCTTATCATGACTGCCACCAGTTTCAGATATAAGCTCGTATTTCAGTCCTCGCCTCTTTTCATTCAGCTCCATAACTGGGTTCTTTCCATGCTTTGTGAGAATAGGTCCTTGCTGCTTGGCACTCTAGAAATAAGACACCCCCAATGTTATAAGACAGCACCCAGCATTGAACATATGCGAATATTTTAGCTTCACTTATCACTCACATCTGACTGGTCTCCACTGGCAGAATCACCCTGTGCAGATTCTGGCTGAGATTGAGTCTGTACCACAGGCTTCTGTTCTGCTTCCTCAGCAGCCTCTTCCTTCTCTTCCATTCCGGTAGGAATGCCCATATCTTGCAAGACCTACCATTAAAACCAAATTAAGTTTTCTGCACAGAAAATTAAGCAAACTCAAAAGCATTCTTTTTTGTCCTCACCTTGACAGCAACATGAAGCTTTGCAGTCTTCTTTGAGGGTCCAGAGGCTTCAAATGCCTTTTCATCCACTTCCACAGACATTGTAAATATGGGAGCATGGACAGGTCCAGTCTGGGATATCAGTTTGTACTGGAGGCCTGGCTTCAGCTGGTTCAATTTCATCAGGGCATTCATAGCTTGAGGGGGTTCTGACTTGTCATCTGCAAAGAACCACAATTATTAAACACTAACACACTTAGTCTGAATACAAAATACATGCCCCAGAACAGTTCGATATCCTTTACTCAGATTTCAGTTTAGTGCAAATGTGACCTACATAGATTTCACAGTGGTGCTTACAGTTAACCTGCACATTTCTCCCCTGCAATGTATTTGCTAAGGGGGTGATAAAGAGTGCATACCTACAATATAAAGTAGATATTCTAGAAGCCCCAAACACTCAATTAAAATCCAGCACTAGTTTGAGCAATTGCTTAGCAAAGCATTTAAGTCACTACAACACGTTTAACTTAAAAGTCCAGTCAGTTTTAGGCTGGGCTTCTTTTAAGGGTCACGAGTGCAATTTGTTTTGCACTCCTGTGACCCGTTTTCAGCAGAGAGCGGATGTCACTGCCAGTCGAGGCAGCATGTCATCCCGAATTCCAAGTCTGGATCCTCCAGCTGCCTTGATCGATGGGCCATCTCAGTGAGCCACTGAGATGGCTGCTCCACAGCTCATCGATCCAATGAGCGCAGAGAAGCAGCGATGCCGACAGTCAGCATCGCTCTGCTCTGGGAGCAGCAAGAACCGAGCCATGGGCAGTGTTCGGTGGTTTGGTTCTCAGTGTAGAGAAACCGGGGACAGCTGCAGCATCGATCAGCTCCATCCACAGAGGCAAGATGAAGAGGCATAGACTCCCATGGGACAGATACCCGTCTTAGACAGGTACCAAATATGACACCGGAGGTTAAATTTTTGTGTGAACCTCCGCTTTAATACAAGGACCCAGGTATTCAGTAATGTCAGCACCCCATGCCAATCTGTCATAGGTGCAGGCATCTTCACTAAAGTAAACAGGAAATAAAGCCTTGCGGCTTCACAGCTTGTTTCCTACCGTGCATGCGGGTAACGCTGCACTTTGCGAATGGTCTTACTGTCTTCTGGGACCCACACGTCCCCCAAAAGGCAGGGGTGGTGGAGGAGAAGAGGGGCCGGAAATTTTGTAGTTCACTGCATGATTGTGGCTTACACAGAAGTGGGAGCAGGTACCTGGTTTTAAGGGGGGGGCGAGGGGCAAACAAGTAGAGATTCCAGGTTTGGGTGGAGCTCCACTTTAAGCACTGCATGTTTAAGGGCCAGCACAAATTTCAAAAACACAAATCCTACCCTATCAGTACAGTTCTGTACAGTGTTTTCATTGAGTTTAACAGATTAGGCATTGGAGGCAGCAATACTTGCTTGTAGCAGTTTTGAGTCATAATATACCGCTTTTTACTTTTTGGGTCTGACTGCAAACACTGGCTTTGACGCTAGCCAAAAGTTTATGCAATGGACAGAAGTGGTATGAACTATACATCATAACAAAAGTTACACCCTGCCTAATAGTCCTCAAATACCTTTCTTCTGAATCTTCTTTTTCTTCTTACTTGGCGATTTGTCTTCTCCATCCTCCTCAATGGGCCTTTTCAGGGCTGGCATAACATAGGTGGTGCTAGGTGGAATCTGGACTGTGAAGAAAAAGTCAGACGCATATAAGAAATTGGAATTGTTAGGACAGTTCCTATAGAATCTACTGCAAGAATAAAATACCTGTGTAATCAATGGGTGGGTCAGGTTTGGTCTTCTTTGGCAACTTTGTGGGCAGGGGATCCATGCCCAATACTTTATGAAGCTGGCCAAATGCTGCCAATCGGAGAGCATGCTAGAGAAAAAAAAAAAAAAAAAAAAAAAAAAAAATTTAGCACCCATAGAAAAGTTAATTTGTGCCCAAAACCACTAAAAGGTTTGTTAGTGACAAAATTACACAGCAACAATACCTGTGCACTGTGGGTAATATCTTCACGCTGCTGTCTTTCAAGGTGACCAAGGGCATCAGTGGCTTCTTTTTCACATGGATCATACAAGCCAGGACCATCTATAAAAACAGGATTCAAGATAAAAAAAAGTTATTACTAAAAATTGAGCTCAATGGATTGCCAACTGTAGGTGCTGCAAACATTTTACACAAAAAAGAAATGAGGCAGTGTCTTAACTGCTCTTGTAGACCTTTAGGCAGAGTGCTTGACATGTTTACACTGGATAGAGATTAACCAATAAAGCGTTTAAAAGTTTTGCCGCTTACAGAAATGCCCAGCTCCCAGAGATTCAAGTATAACAAAAGGCAAAATGTTTTACAAGATATGGCTAGAGTGGTGATGGTTTAAAACCAATGTGAAATTTTTTGCCAACTGTGCCCGGGTTGAGTCACCAAAATGTCCAGATAACAAGCAGTGTCAGTGGGACTGACTAAAAGGCAAAATTGAGTCAAGTTAAAACCAGACCTCTTTTCATGAACAGAGTGGATTTCCCTCACTTCCTGTACAGCAGATAGTTGGTTGTGGCTAGTATTTCACCTCCTGACAGCAAGCAGTTCAAGCCAACCCCAATTATTTCAAAATATAAAATAAATAGAAGTATTGCATTGACACAAGTACTATGGGCAAAAATAAAAACAGGGAAGATTAGTAGTCTTTTTGCCATCTGTCTGTCTCGAGGGAGAATTTGTTACCATTTCTGATTATGCACAGGAAGTGAGGAAATTCCTGCAAAAGAAAATCTGGTCTCTACCCTCCCCCAGTCACGTGAACTAGTGTTTGAAGATTCCCTTTACTGTGCTGGGGCAGTTTAAATTTTTGCACTTTGATGGTTAAAAGGACAAAGTGGTGAATCCCCCTAAGAGGGGCAGAAGTAGCAATAAAAACCTGGCAGGTGTTCCAATCCAATCTCAAATGTCCCAAAGCTAAAAAGTTTAAAGCTTTAAACTAATCCCAAACTGACTAAGTGCAGCATACACTGCATGTCTAAAAACCCACAAATGCAAGCTACTAACAAAGCTTTAAATGCTGCATGCCCATTGTAACTGGTGTAAAGTAAATTTTCAGAAGTAACGTGAACGCACACCTACAAGTACTGAGGTGCCTGGCAAGAGCTGATAATGCTTAATATCTAGAGCAGAGATGTCACCCTAAAAAAACAATGCTCTGGGCATTATCGGAGTCTGCACAGTTCTGTCAGTGTAGTCATGTGATCGTTAGGAAAAAGGATGAAGCGTTTACACTTTACAGCATGGACAGTGGCATGCAGATATTAAAAAGCATTGTTTTAAAAGCTAAAACCAGTGCATTTACTGCACATGTAAATAAAAATTTAACAACTTCAGGCATGAACGTAAACACCTAAACTTCTTAGATTAGAGACCATGGAAATTCCAATTTTATCACGATCTCAGCAAAACAGTGTCTCAATACACACCTTTTAGAGCAGACAATGCCGCACCTTTACAAAAGGTCGGTTCACACTGCTGCAATGGCAAAGTCTTACGACTGCCTGCAGCTTCCTTCTGACTTGGATGCCATTTAGGAGCCATACAAGGGTTGAATTCGCACCCAAGCCAGGCCACAGTAGTGTAGGGACTTTTTTAAAGAAAAGTTAAGCACAGACAGACATGTACCTGGCATCAGTATTCCAGAGCTAAGGCATTCAAGGACTCTTCTAAAAGCTTCACCAGCTCCCATGGGCCTGTTCGCTGTTCCAATGGCTTTCTCACAAAGTAACTCAAGAGGCTTCAAGGGGTAGGGAAAAGTTTAGTGTTAAAAGCAAACTTGCATTTTTCTAATCATCAGAAAAATCCTAGACCAACAAGTTAAGATTTCACTATGACCCCAAAGGAGCACGTTGAATGCATCCAAGAGACAGGCCCACCCTAAAAAGGAATTCAGCTAGGGCTGAAACGAATCAATGAAAAATAGTAGTCAATTATTTTCAGAATTAGTTGGCCTGCATACAGAATGCATTTTTTGTTTACATATCAGGAAATACAGCTCAGTACACCATCCACATGTCAGTAAGTGCCTGAGAACGTGTGCGTACCAATGCTCATGGGACATGTAGTCCTGAACAGGAAGTGAGTGGCAGAAGTTTTTACCTTGCTATAGGGGCACTCTATACTATACAGCTGGTTATTGGGCACTCTGAAGGCAGCATAAAGGGTTTAATATAATGAATTTCAGGCTATAGAGTACCATTGTGGAACTTAAATTCAAGAATAGCATAGCAGCCAGACGGCTAAAAGGAAACTGCTGGGAAATTTTAGTGCAAATCATGCTATATCTTGTATGTGATACAATGTATTCTGACAAGTATGTTACGATTGAAAAATGAGTATGGGATCTTCCTTTATTATATAGAGGAAATCTCATTCAAACATATACCCCTTATTGGTGGAAATTAATAACACCCATCTCATGCCGTGTATTTAAGATGAAACAGGCCAGAACAAACAAGTTTTTGCTTTTGAGTCAGTGTCTGATCAGGTGGGACTTCAGAGGCCCTGTAACCAAGGCTAAAAAAGTTAGAGGGGAATTTAACCTACAGGCAGGAGGAGCCAGAGGTGTTGGTAGGGGACCCCAGAAGGAGAATCAGGGCTGCTCTGAAAAACCATTGCACAGATCCAGCCAAAAGTGGGGTGGGTACCTGGTTTTGATAGTGACTTCCTGTCCCACTTTAGTCTTCTTGCTGCCTCCTCCAAAAATATCTGCTAATCTCTGTATAAAATGACACAGCCAGGGAAGGGGTTAAGTGCATCCTAGGGGGGGGGGGGGGGGAATTGGACTGATGGGGAGTAGAGATAGCTGTTCATCACTAGGATGAGACGATCTCACATGGCCAGTGGATATCACAGCTGCTGGACCCAATGCGCTGTGCAGCGGGTACACCACCAGCGCGCTTATAGTATCTTGTGTATGAAACGACACACCAGGGCCACGCTGCTGCAGTATATATGGGGTGGGCGGTCCTTGAGTGGTTAAACAAAATTGGATCCGAGTCTGATATTTACCAGCTTCAACCTCTAATATTTGATACGGTATCTTCTGTTATTCTCAGAATGAATTAGAGATTTTGCTCCCTAACCATATAGCTGGTTATTTAGATTTACCACTGCATATATAGATAATTTTTTTTTTTTAAACCCTACATAAACTAAAATACACCACAATTTTAGGGTTATTATCCAATCATCCAACTAATTGATGAAAATAGTTGCAGCCCTAAATTCAGCAATACTGCAAGTAAAACCCGCTGATAAAATTTCATCATCACTTGTCTTTTGCCACTTAAAGCAGCGTTCAAAAAAAAAAAAAAAAAAAAAAAAAAAAAATTTAAAAGCCAGCAGCTACACATACTGCAGCTGCGGGCTTCTCATAGGACACTTATCTGTCCTGGAGTCCAGCAATGTTGGCACCTCAGCTGTGGAGGTGCTGCCATTGCAGGTAAGGGTACCCGGCAGTGTAGCCTTACGGCTTCACGCCAGGAACCCCACTGTGCATGTGCAAGGCCCAGCAACAGGGAGAAGAGGGAGCTCCAAGGTGATGCCACAGGCCGTGGCCTGGACTTTTGGGAGTAGGAACAGAATACCTGTCAAAGGTAGGTATCCTGTGCCAATTCTGGCACCAGAGGGGGTGCCCCGCCCCCCCCTCCCGCAGCAGAGACCATTATCGGAAACCAGGCCGCCCGCTGAAGAGGATACTGGGGTTATGGCAGCTGCTGCCATAACAGCGATATTTCTCTCATGCGGCGGTCTGGAAGTGGTTAAACTTTCCCTCATCGACAGAATTTAATTTCTTTGATCTAAGAATGTAGTTACTTTGTTTAAAGTTATCCACAATGTTGTGATAAAACTTGGTAGGCTGCCTGGATTTTCTCAGCTGTCAGAATTTGCACTTATAGAATTGATAGAATCAGGAAATGCCAATTTAAGATAGGGAAGGGAAAAGAACTGCAATTTTGATTCTTAATTAATCGTGCAGCTCTACTTCATGGGGCCAATTAGCACAGGGCTACTTTTAACTGGTAAGTGCAAAATGGGTCGGTAGTCTGCAAGTGTTTAAAAGTCAGGCGGCAATAACTTGTGTACCTGCTTTTAAGGCATTAGGAATATAACCAGCACTTACCCATCCTCTTAAAGGTTCCCATGTAGGTACACGAGTGCAAAGATCACGCAAGACACGGATGACAATAACACATGACTTCAGACCATTAGCCCTAGCCTGAGACAATGGAAAATGCAGTTAGTCTTCAATGTTACCCCAACACAAGCCAGAAAAAAAAAAAGGAAATTAAATAAACAGAAGCCATATTTTGTAGTGCTACTTTGTCAAGGGTAAAAGTGTAAACTATGTTTAAGGATAAGCCTTATGTTACATTAGAAGTTACTGTAGAGCAGAGTCAAGATTACTCTTAAAACAAAGCAGCAACTATGAACTAAGCATAATATCACCTTTTGAAAAGGTGTATTTTCAATGTGTGCTTCCTCAGCTGCCTGAGTGAGTGACAGGAGCTAGATCAGCACAGCTACTGCTCGTGTTTGCTTAAATATCTTAAGTCATGTGGACTGTGTTAAAGTTAAAGTGGATGTACAAAAGAAAATTACAAAAATGGCATTTACTACTTAAGACAGAAATAATAAAATGCAAACCTGGAACCACTTGGCGTGTCGGAGCGACGCCAATGCAGCAAGGCATTTGTGCCTGTCCAGAACGTCCGGTGGATCGCTGACTGATAGCGTTTCTATTCATGGATAAGAAGACAAGGCACGGTTTGACCAAGGGGTTGTCTGTCAGGTGGACAGGGGATGAGGCAGCTTCCAGAGGGCAGTGGGGCTTCTTGTACTACCACTCACATATTACCCTGGAAATCTGCTAAACTGCTCTAGGACAACAACTACAATACATTTATAAAATAATCCCCAGCTTCCCCATCCCCAAATCACTTAAAAACACAACCTTTAAACCTCTACTATATACATAGTCTATGCTGACATAAAAGTCAATAAAGCAGCAGTCTGCATAGCAAGACATTGAAGACAAAGACATATCTAGAGATAGTCAGATCATTTTGGTCAGTCCAGACCTCAATTTTTTTCTTCACACAATAAAAGATTATTTAAGTAACATTAAGACAATGACAGAATGCTGCTTTAAAGTAACAAGTGAGACCCAAGAAAAGAAAAAAAAAAAAAAAGAAAAAAATATATAGCAAAAAAAGACAGATGAGCTGCAGCTATCAACTTAAGACTACATTTCTACACTAAACCTTCCACCCAGCTCGACTGCCCTGGCCACAGCCCATGACAGAGAGAGTCCTGTTGGTCAAAGGTCCAGCGTCCCTAAAAATCGACAAACTAGAAGTCTTGATACGAGATCAGTTGTCAGAACCATATTGCAAAATATTCAGAGCAGCACAACAGCGAGTCTATGCTGCAGCAAGACCATGTCTCATGCCCAGGGTTTTAGATAAGGCTAGCCTATCTATGGGAAGACAAAAGTTAGGACAATTTTAGAATTTGACGACAACAATTGTGCGGTCTAAGAGCCAGTCTAACTTTATCCAAAACAATGCATTGTTTCCTGGTGCTTCACATGCTGACTAGTCCCTTTCCAAATAAGGGGAGGGGGCTGTCATTCTTGCTGCAACACACACTGCCCAATCAAATACATGCAAAATAAAAAACACAATGTATCTAACATCTAATGTGATACAGCATCACAGGGGCCTGCAATTGTTAAAGTTAAACAGGCCCCTGTAACACTGTATGACAAGACTAATCCACAGATGAGGGCCACTAACTTACAATACAGTTGGCAGCAAAGCCCAGAAAGGTGGGGAGTTGTATTTACTGATTAGCCAATGCTGATGGTACATTATAAATCACACATTAGGGAGCAGACATGTTATTAGGAAGACTACAACAGTACAGGAAGAGGGAGGGGGGGTTGGGGATTGGCGGGAAGAGAGAAAGGAAAATAAGAGGGTTTAGGGGGTCTGTGCTACTTATCAGCCGTTTTCTACCTTCCGTACCTCCTGCAGTCATCTTTTCAACCTCCTCCCGAACCAGAGTGGAGGTCAGGCGGATGTTAAGCGTGAGCTGTGGCTCCTTTGTGTTCTTAATTAAAATTGTAGCCTCCCTGATATTAGGTAGGACTTCATATTTCTCCTCAGACACAGTCTGCAACAGAAGTCAGACAGTAAGCCATCTATTAACGATCAGCCACATGGTCAAACAGTTTACAAAAAAAAAATATATATATAAAATCTTACCGCAAACTGTACAATAAGGTTATCAGACACCTTTTTCAGAAGGGAGATTGTGGGCTTGTCTTTGCACAGAAGAACTAGTTCAAGATCCAGATCCCCTTTCAAGAGAAGTCCCTTAGCAACCAGGCCAACCCTCATCACACCTCGAAGTGTCCTGGTGGAGTTGGCTCCGGCCTTAGCTTCACTGAAAACACAGGATAAAATAAAAACCCCCCATTAAGCAATAAAGTCTACTTTTTGGACAAAGCAGAGTAACAGCAAGAATAATTCCTTGTATGCCTGAACTGTTAATGTCAAGACCACCAAGATGCAAAGTTAAAAACCATAATGTTCAAACTTCTAAATCTAGGGAAGAAAAAAATAAATTGAGGAATAACTAGAAATAAACCCATACACGGCTCATTGTCTGAAGGCAAAAAAAAAACTTAGCTTATTTGGAAAAGGGACAATTTAAAGCAATAGAATTATAGCTATACCAAGAGACTTAAGCATAAGGATACTTCTACACTGAGGCAGTTTTCAGGCGTTTTGGCGCTAAAAATAGCACCTGAAAAGTGCATCTCAAGCCTCTAGTGTGAAAGCCAGAGTGCTGGGGCAGTGCCTCCTGCAGGATGAAAAATATAAAAAAACTCTGCAAGTAGCATCTTTGGCGTGCTGTATACAGCGCTCCCACACTGCCCATTGGACTGGAGAGAAATAACCCTTCCTGGGGTAAAAAAAAAAAAAAAAAAAAAAAAAAAAAAGTGTCCCCCGCTAGCGGGCAAAGAGCAAGGCATAAACAGCAATAAAGCATCACTAAAACTAGCAGCGCTAGTCCAGTAATGGACCCGCAGCCCCCCTGTGTGAAAGCAGCCTTACAGTGCCAAGCACACAGGAGATCTGGCACTGTCTACATTAACAGGCACTGGTGAGGCTGCACATGGACATTTATCAGGCTGTATTAATAGGCACTGACCCTTATTTTGCTTTAAAGTCTGTTATTTAAAATTTGTTTTCCTGAAACATCCCTCTTAAGATTGGTGTGCGTGTTATATGCTGATAAATACAGTATTTACCCATCCTTTCCCTCTTCTATGGTCTCTTCTGGTGTTTCAATTTCTGGCTGTACTGGGGTTTCTCCAGTCTGAACCTTCTCTTGCTGGTCAATCCAGTCAGACACAGCTTTCAATGCCCTTTCTGTGTGCGATACCATGTTCTGGACAGCCTCAAGTTCCTCTTGAGTTGGATACACCACGGAGTGCTTTGCCATGACATGGCGGTCATCATTCAAGAAGATACGCATTGGACGCTAAAATTTGAAGAGAAGTTAGGTCAGATACCTACAACAGTAAACAGCAAACCAAGCAAAAATATTCTTAACTCACCATTTTTTTTTTTTAAATGTTGTTACACTCAAATGAATTGATCCCCAGGGGTAAAATCTGCAAAAAATAAAATAAAAATTGGCACCCACAAAGTTGAAGGAAATCACATCAATACACCAAGGGGTCCTGTTTCTGCACAGAAGTTGCAACTTTCAAAAGACTTCACCAGAAACCAAACTCTAGCGCCGAGGACCAAAACTCCCCTTTCTCAGGCAGAGAAAGTAAAGCCCCCCAGGCTGTACCAAGTTTAGCAGTTTAAGTAATCTTTAGACCCCCCTTTCACACTGGAGGCGTTTTCAGGCGCTTTAGCGCTAAAAATAGCACCTGAAAAAATGAATCATCCGCAGTCCCAGTGTGAAAGACTGAGTGCCTTCAAACTGGGGTGCTGTGCTGGCAGGACATTAAAGTCCTGCAAGCAGCATCTCTGGGGCACGGTGTTTACACCACTCCTAAAGCACCCCTGCCTATTGAAATCAATGGGTTCTGCTTTTAACCCTTTATTCAGCTGCTAGCGGAGGTTAAAAGCAGTGCGCCAACTATGGTAGAGCGCCACTAAAACTAGCGGCACTTTACTGCCAATGCAGCCATGCCATCAGTGTGAAAAGGCTCTAAGCAGGAACTGTAGTCCGAGACTAAAGTTTAACATCTCCTGCAATAACGACTAACCATCCTGTCAATTGCAACATGTGCCACAATGATTCTCATCTCTACATGCTTGGTTAAAGAGGAGTTCCAGTAAAAAAAAAAAAAATTTTAAAAAAAAAGTAAAAGTCAGCAGCTACAAATACTGCAGCTGCTGACTTAATTGGACACTTACCTGTCCCAGGGTTCAGCAATGCGGGGGATCGAAGCCCCGCTCGTCTCCCCCTCTGTTTGGCGGCACCAGCATTGTACTGTGGCTTCACAGCCTGGCACCCACTATGCATTCGCGAGCGGCGCCGAGCGCCGTGATTGGCCGCTCAGTCACCTGGGAAGGGTCCCAGATGATTGACAGGAGGGAGGGAGCAGAGCTGAGCCCTTCCTGTGCCGAGGGGGAAGTGATGTCACCAGCCCAGGCACTGGAAGAGGCAGACTACGAGGGACCACCTAGCAACTGGCATTTAGAGGCAAGTTTAAATCAAAAAAAAAAAAAAAAAACACAATTTTGTAATTTTTAGGATTTTATGTAGTTTTTTTTGGGTGGAACCCCACTTTAAGTGATCCCACATTGGCCAGTGAAGAAGGTAGATGACTCCAAACCTGGAAGAATCCAGGAAGAAAATGGTGTACAGGTGATGAAGCTCACATCACTGGCATAGAAGTATATTCACACATTTGTTTAAATTTTAATCTTCAAGATAGTTGCAGCAATATGCCATTTTTTTTTTTTTTTTTTTAAATGAACAAAGTATTTTTCTCAAAAAAGTGCGCTTGTAAGACCTCTGCGCAAATTACGGTGTGACAAAGTATTGCAATGACCGCCATTTTATTAGTGCACCAATCTCCCCGCTGAGTTAGTGTTCAGACAGGGGGACACCCCCCCAAACCAATTGCACAGAGGTTGCAAGCATGACTTTTTTTAATCCACAAACCTGGCCATCATGGGGTTTTGTTCATACAGCTGTCATTTGATGGTGGGCAGCAAGTGGTAGAACACCCCCCCCCCCCACCCCCATTTAAATTAAACCAGGTGGATTTTATTTAAATCACTAGTAAAAAGGCTTATAGTGCACCATTGTACATTCTATGCCTCCCATGTTAGGTACTGTATTGTATGACAAGTGTGCAGCTGAAGGCAAACCTTATAGAGGGAGGGATACAACCCCTGTCAGGTTTGTTCCCAGTCCATCATTGTCTCACAGCCACAACAGAAGCGATGAAATCCAAGGTAGTCATATTGCCACAAGAACTCATGTCCCCATTGGAAGATTTACTTCTTACTGTTGCAGTGAGCATTCAAAAATGTGTCATCCCCTCCCAGTAATCACCAGAGGGTGAATCTAAGGCTAGGTTCACACCTAGCATTTTATGAATTCACAATTGACACTACATGCATAGGGCAGTCAATTACTTTCAATGGGCTGCCCTATATGCTCCAAGTAGCTCATGTAATTGTGGGTATTGAGCATTTTCTGCATAAACCATGCATCTGCTTGGCACATTTGAGATGCCATTAATGTTGCAGCAAGCATGACAAGTTTTCATGAAACACCTGGGTGTGAATGAACAGACAGCAAGATACTTCAATAAGACCTGACCCTCTCCACACAAATAGCAGTTAGCTGCATTCCTACTTAAGGTGTGCTTGTCCTGTGGTTAGTTTTATGGAGGCGATAGGATTTAGGATAAAAGGCACCCACACTTGCTTTATTGCTGTTATTCCTATTGTGATGTGCAATGAACTAATTTGCCACACTAGGGTCAAGAGAAGACGATCACACCAAGGGCAAAAAAAAAAAATAAATAAATAAATAAATAAATAAAAAAAAATCAGCCAGTCTATACTTTCTCAAGGCAGTCAAATATTGCAAGATAACTGTAGCCCTTTGACTAAATACATAGCACAAGGACAGCTGACTTGCTTATACAGCTTAACACACTGTTCACATGGGCCCTCAGCTGCTGGTAAAGACGATAGCCAGTAAATACCAATGTCCAGTGACAACCATTTCCCACCACAAGCCCCTTACAGCCGGGATCACAGCACCTATAAGGCAGGATGAAAAACTATTACTATAGTTTATATGGGCTCATCCTGTGCTGAGACAAAAAAAAAAAAATTGCATGGATGAGCAAATGTGACCATTCTGATTGGCTCAGTGAGCTGTCGGAGAAGAATTACATAGGGTTTACCAACTACAGTATTGGATAGCGATTTGTGTGAAAAGTTATCAACCCTGTACAACAGATTTCCACCACAACTAATCAGCTCGTGTACACCAGATGCAGTCAAAACATGTTCTAAAAACACGTCTGCAGGGAAAAAAAAAAAAAAAAAGCCCATTTGAATGAGTCTAGTATACATGATTGGAGTGCAGACCCACTACAAGACAATGCAAAACATCTTTTTTATGCCTGGTTCACACCTCTTGTGTGCGCTGTAAATAGTGCAGCCAGATGTACTTTAAAGCAGGCCATGGATGATTCTATTCTCCTTTTGTCATGGGTGGAAGGAAAGAGAAAGAAAATCACTCCATTATCTCATCAATAGTCAGTGTTCATGAAGAAAGCCTCCTCCAGCATTATTGTGTTTTGCCAGCGTAGGAGCCTTCCCAGCCAGCAGAACATAACGGGTGTCATGAACTTAAAGTGGAACATCAGTAATTTTCTTTTTCCATCTATTAAATCTTCTGCCCTCGTCTTAACTTTGGACAGTAAAACTTTTTTCTGCCAGTAAATACCTTACATAGCCCACTCCCTGTTTATGGTCTAGTCATTAGCCTAGGCTTATGACATCATGCACAGCTCTCTTGAGAGTTTGCCAGGGAAGGGGGGGGAAGCTGAGTCAAAAGAGGGCCAACGAGAGCAGCAGGAGTGCATCTGTAAATCCAGGAAGTGAGCAGGCAGCAGCTTCAGCTGCCCAGTTAAAATGGATGCAGCCAGACCTAATGGAAGGAGATTTCAGCAGCATATTTGGCAAGTACAGAATTAGTGTAATACTAAATTATATAATTTGAAGCTTTAGAATTGCAGATATTTTTATTACAAATCATGTGAGCAGACTGCAGTTCCTCTTTAACATTGACACCCGCTGCAGTGTGTTTTAGATAGTGAGGGAAACACAAGGAATGCCTGTTTTGTGCTCTGAACCTCAGCCCCAAATCATACAAGATTACACATTCCTGTGCGATTGAGTGCAGCACACCTTTGAGAAGGCACTGACCAGATTGCATGATAAAAGTAAAAGCAAAACAAAATCCCAAATTTTGGGCTGTCCCCAGAAAGGAAAGAGGGGAAACCTTCCAATGGGGACATTAGTTATGATAACTCGAGGTCCACAAAAGGTTCCCTTAATTTGCATTAATCTCACTTAAGAGTTTGGCTATGGGACAGGAAGTGAAATCTTTGCAATGAGAGATGGTGAAAAATCTGATAGGGGTTATAGCCCTCCCTTACTCTATCCAAGGTAGAGAAAATTGAGTACTGTCTGATACTTTTTTTTTTTTTTTATTTGCACTAACATACAATTTCTCAGGACAAGCTTTCGGGGTATGTCCCCTTCAAGGTACAAGGAAACCTGTACACCTCCATTCAGCCGCCATCTTCAGCACACTGCTGAGTAAATGAAGACTTCTATCCAAGATGAGTTTTGCCTATAGTTCAACATTGATACCTACTGCAGATCATAACAGATGTGTGTTTTCAACAGTGCAAGTAGTCTTTATGGATCATCGGTTTCCTCTACTGTGAACTGAAGCTTAAAGTGGTAATAAACTACCACCACTTGTACCTACAGGCAAGCCTATAAGGCCTTACTACAGGCTTAGCTGTAGGTACACTCCTATGTGTGGAGTGACATCACTCATGTAGCTGGAGGCTGCAAACCCAGAAGACAAGGGGAAGAGGTCACCCGTCTCAGTGGTGACATCACAGCACTGATGGGCTTTGTTCTAAGGGCAATCTTCTCACATTTCACATTGCCTTGCAGGATTTATTTTTTTAAAGCACCAGCAGTTTAAAAGAGTTTAAGAATAACTCCATTATTGAGAGAAAAAAAAAATCCCCTGATGTACATTGCAAAGATTTAAACAAACTGTTGCAGATTTCTACCTTTTGTTATTCTGAAGAAATCCCTGTGTGTTTGTGTCCATGAGGCAAAGTGAATCTACAGAGTGATTTCATACCCAACAGGATACTGTGGAGCTTGTGTCCCTCCAGATGTGTTCTTATTAGAAATCTCACCAAAAGATTTGTTGTGGGGAATGCCTGAAATCTGACTTGTCTTAGTGCAGACTTCAGGGGAGGCACCAATCACACAAGCAGGAAATTGGGTTTCTGGGGGGCGTTGTGTACAGAACACATCCAGGTTGCCATTTTACATAAAATACAGCGCTGCAGAATGAAAAGGAACAGTAATTTAATAAAATCACATGACTTATCATCACTTGCCATGTTAAAACAGAAAATGGAAAAAAAATCCACTTTCGTGACAAGTCAAAAAATAAAAAGGCAATATTGCTACCTGGAATTGTTCTGTACACAGAAAGCCCCCCAGAAATTGTGTTTCCTGCTTTTGTGGTGGGGCAGATTTCAGGAAAAATAAAAAAATAAAAATCAGTGACCCAAAGATACAAGTGAGATTTCAGGCATCAGCCAATAGTCCCACATCTAACAGGACACAGGCCAAAAAAGCTTCTCATTAGTGCCCTGCAGGTGCAACAGCTGATAATTATGAAATCACTCCCATTAATCAGCTGTTGCACCTGCAGGTCTCTAATGGGAAAAGCTTTTTGTGCCTGTGTTCCTATTGGGAGTATTGCACCAAAAATGACTTGTTACAGGGGATGCCTGAAATCTGACTTGTATCCCTGGTTTACTTATTTTCCCAGAAATCTGCCCCCATTAAAAAAAAAAAAAAAAAAAAAAAAGAAAAACGGAAACAGTGTCCGGGGCGTTCCGTTTACCCTGTACAGAACACTTCCAGGTAGCCATATTCAATTTTCATTGGCAAAAAAGGTGTACTTTTGTGACGTTTTAACTGCTTGCCAGCCGAGCGAAGCAGCATTACCTTATGTTGATGACCGCCGGGCACCCACGACCGCTTGTGACAGAACGAGAACCATTTCCTGCTTGTGTGTAATTGGCTCATCGGTTTTCCCAGAAGTCTGCACTAAGGCCCCTTTCACACTGGGGCGGTTTGCAGGCACTATTGCGCTAAAAGCACCTGCAAACTGACCCAAAAGTGCTGCTTTGTCCAGTGTGAAAGCCCTCGTGGCTTTCACACTGGAGAGGTGCGCTGGCAGGATAGGAAAAAAAGTCCTGCCAGCAGCATCTTTGGAGCGGTGTATACACCGCTCCTGCCCATTGAAATCACTGGGACAGCGCGGTTATACCGCCAGCAAAGCGAATCTGCAGAGGCGCCTTGCGGTGGTTTTAATCCTGTCTCGGCCGCTAACGGGGGGGTAAACTTACAGCGCTATCGGCCAAATACCGGCGGTAAAGTGCCACTTACAATAGCGGCCCTTTACCACCGATGCCGCCCCTGTGTGAAAGGGGCCTTTAGATACAATTCAGATTTCAGGCATCCCCTGCAGCTAAAATGTCATTTTGTACTCCCATAAGAACACAACAGGATGATTAGAGCCCTGCAGGTGCAACAGCCAACTGATAATTATGAAACCACTCCCATTAGACTCACTTTCCCACATGGATTTCTAAAAGCAGGAATCCACAACAGTTTGTTAAAACCCTTGTAATTGACATAGATCACCCAGAGGGGAATGTTACACCCCCCCCCCCCCCCTACAAAAGCTATGCTTTAATATAGCACAGCAACACTTCATTTTCCCGATATGTGCCTGCAGTACTACCCTGTTTCCCCAAAAATAAGACCTAGCGTGATTGTCAGCGATGGCTGTAATATAAGCCCTACCCCCCCCTAAATAAGCCCTAGTTAAATTCCTTGCAGGTCCTATTTTCAGGGTAGGGCTCATATTTTGCAGCCATCACTGACAATCACGGTAGGTCTTATTTTCGTGGAAACAGGGCATGTACAAGTATCCTGTTCTTTGTATTGCTTCCTTTGTGTGAAATCTGCCATGACCTCTGCTTTCCCCATTAAAAACAGACCACACCAGGCACGAGAGCCTAGCGTGGTCAGTTCTGGATCTAGGCTGGAAACTCAGCCTGCTCTCCTCCAATGATTAGATTGCTCCTGACACCCCCCCCCCCCGCCCATTCACTGGGAAGCTCAGTGTGCTTCTGCTCTCCCCCTACCCTACTCCTATGCAGCAGAGAACAGAGGGAATGTGATCACTTAAAATAAAAAAGGAGAGAGAATGAGAGATATATACCCCATTTTCCCCAAAGTAAGACCTAGCGTGATTGTCGGTGATGGCTGCAATATAAGCCCTAAAGTCCTTGTAGGTCTTATATTGCAGCCATCGCTGACAATCACGCCAGGTCTTATTTTGGGGGGGAAACAGGAATGAAAACATAATAAATAATATATATATATATATATATATATATATATATATATATATATATATATATACATTGTTTGTGTTTTGTTTCTATTTTAAACCTGAATGGGTGTTATACAAGGCGATCGATCGTTTACACACATTAAAGATATATGTAAACAATCACACCAGAATGGAGGAGCCTGAAAACCTCGTCTCCACCACAGTGCTCAGAACACAAGGGGGGGCAATCTGCAAATATTCAAAAACCATCCATAAACACCCCAAAATCAGATCGCAAAACGCAGTTCATAGACAAACCCGGATCGCAAATTACTGTGGGGACCATTTTCTTTATCAGGTTGCAAAGCATTTTTAAAAGGGGGGGGGGGGGGCCGCACTACTTCATCCCATTCTGCACCAAACACAGACCGGGTCAGGCATAAACCAATACTAAAATAAATAAAATACGCACTGGAAATCATTGGGGTGGCAGTTCTTAGAAAGCGGTAACATGGGGACCCCTGGTTGCTATGGCAAAGCGGTTGCTACGCTTGGGTTGCTAGGAGCAACCAACACAAAAACTAAAATTCTGAAATCACAGGAAAAAGTATTGGTAAAAAAAGTTTAAGAAAATATGAAGGTAGAAAAAAAAACCAAACGCTAAAAGTTTCTAACAGGCAAAGCGGTGAGGCCCGATCCCCATTCATCAGGACAAAGGCCATGATGGAGCCCGTGCGGCCTGGGCCGGGAAACCCCGTACGCCTCCATTCACAGCCGCCATCTTCAGCGCACCGTAAATGAAGACTTTTATCTAAATAAAAAGACTTTGTGGCGAAAGAAAAAAAAAAACGTGAATTAAAAGAAGCGATATGAACTAGAAAGCGGTACGACACTGAGGGGAGAAGCTATTCGGACGCACACTGAACAAAATGGCGGCCTAACATAAAGAGAAAATGGCGGCTGCAGAAGCACGCTATAGCGAGAACCCCCGCCAAGGGAACCGCCGTCACAATATCCCCACACCGGAAAAGAGAGCGCACGACAAGAAAAAAAAAAAACACAAGCCCCGGCGACATCGTACACTTACCGGCGTCCGTCTGACGACGTGCGGCCTCACTGCGCAGCTCGATGGAGAGGGAGGCCCGAGCTGATTTGCTGTTCCCAATCACGTGGTATGAGTCTCTGGCGCGAAAGGATGGAAACGCCCGGCAAGGTGGGATAGAACGCAAACGTCGCTTGCAGAGCTTTATATACAAGCCGGTGGGATCCGCCCACCGGCTGGGACGTAAAGGGCTGCCGTTGGTTGAAAGCGGATTGCAAAACGAGGCGTGGAACGCTGAATGGCTGTGATAGGCTGGGAATATTCGCGACGCAGGCTGAAGGGGGGTGGAGTAAAATGGCCGCTGGTTTTGTAGCGATGCAGCGAGAACAATGAACGTGAGAGAATAGGATCCACGCGTGGCTTATCACAGGATATGACACGCTTATCAGTAGCGACGAGGTCTGCCAGCTGAATAGTGTGGAATAAGTGGCAGCATTGCGGAGTTGGCCGACATGTTGGCCATACACGAGAGGTTTTGTTGAGCTTTTACCTACAATATTCATTTAGTTACCATGGTTTCACGTGTTTCTGATTGAAGTACACAAATGTTCAAATTTAGAGTGGAAAACCATCAAAACAACGCTAACCTATAATGGCGTGTGTCAGCGGTGGCCTGTGGTGCTTAAAGTCAAAGTGTATATCACCGGCGCGCCATGGAGCGTAAAAATAACAAAGGCCCAACATGTATGCAGAAGGATGGACTTTAATGCCCCCATGCAGGGCTGTCTTAATGCATGGGCACTGCCCAGGGGGGCCGTGATAATCTTGCATTACCTCATACTTGCCAGCTGTCCCGGATTTGCTGGGATAGTCACACTTTTCACTAAGTTTTCCAAGAGATGTCTGTGTCCCAGAGCCAGTACCGTGCCCTCCTGATCCCAGTGTCTCGCCCTCCTGATCCAAGTGTCTCGCCCTCCTGATCCCAGTGTCTCGCCCTCCTGATCCCAGTGTCTCGCCCTCCTGATCCCAGTGTCTCGCCCTCCTGATCCCAGTGTCTCGCCCTCCTGATTCAAGTGTCTCGCCCTCCTGATCCCAGTGTCTCGTCCTCCTGATCCCAGTGTCTCGCCCTCCTGATCCCAGTGTCTTGCCCTCCTGATCCCAGTGTCTCGCCCTCCTGATCCCAGTGTCTCGCCCTCCTGATCCCAGTGTCTCGCCCTCCTGATCCCAGTGTCTCGCCCCTCCTGATTCCAGTATGTTGCCCTCCTGATCCCAGTATCTTGCCCTCCTGATCCCAGTGTCTCGCCCTCCTGATTCCAGTATGTTGCCCTCCTGATTCCACATTCTGTACTTTGCCTTTCACCCCCCCACGTACCGTGCCCTTCTGATCCCAGTGTCTCGCCCTCCTGATCCCAGTATCTTGCCCTCCTGATCCCAGTGTCTCCCCCTCCTGATCCCAGTATCTTGCCCTCCTGATCCCAGTGCCTCGCCCTCCTGATTCCAGTATGTTGCCCTCCTGATTCCAGTATGTTGCCCTCCTGATTCCACACTCTGTACTTTGCCTTTCACCCCCCCTCCCCCCCCCCCCCCGTACAGTGCCCTCCTGATCCCAGTGTCTCGCCCTCCTGATCCCAGTGTCTTGCCCTCCTGATCCCAGTGTCTCGCCCTCCTGATCCCAGTGTCTCGCCCTCCTGATCCCAGTGTCTCGCCCTCCTGATCCCAGTGTCTCGCCCTCCTGATCCCAGTGTCTTGCCCTCCTGATCCCAGTGTCTTGCCCTCCTGATCCCAGTGTCTTGCCCTCCTGATCCCAGTGTCTTTCCCTCCTGATCCCAGTGTCTTGCCCTCCTGATCCCAGTGTCTCGCCCTCCTGATCCTAGTGTCTTGCCCTCCTGATCCCAGTGTCTTTCCCTCCTGATCCCAGTGTCTTGCCCTCCTGATCCCAGTATCTTGCCCTCCTGATCCCAGTGTCTCCCCCTCCTGATCCCAGTGTCTCGCCCTCCTGATTCCAGTATGTTGCCCTCCTGATCCCAGTATCTTGCCCTCCTGATCCCAGTGTCTCGCCCTCCTGATTCCAGTATGTTGCCCTCCTGATTCCACATTCTGTACTTTGCCTTTCACCCCCCCACGTACCGTGCCCTTCTGATCCCAGTGTCTCGCCCTCCTGATCCCAGTATCTTGCCCTCCTGATCCCAGTGTCTTCCCCTCCTGATCCCAGTATCTTGCCCTCCTGATCCCAGTGCCTCGCCCTCCTGATTCCAGTATGTTGCCCTCCTGATTCCAGTATGTTGCCCTCCTGATTCCACACTCTGTACTTTGCCTTTCACCCCCCCCTCCCCCCCGTACAGTGCCCTCCTGATCCCAGTGTCTCGCCCTCCTGATCCCAGTGTCTTGCCCTCCTGATCCCAGTGTCTTGCCCTCCTGATCCCAGTGTCTTGCCCTCCTGATCCCAGTGTCTTGCCCTCCTGATCCCAGTGTCTCGCCCTCCTGATCCCAGTGTCTCGCCCTCCTGATCCCAGTGTCTTGCCCTCCTGATCCCAGTGTCTTTCCCTCCTGATCCCAGTGTCTTGCCCTCCTGATCCCAGTGTCTTGCTCTCCTGATCCTAGTGTCTTGCCCTCCTGATCCCAGTGTCTTTCCCTCCTGATCCCAGTGTCTTGCCCTCCTGATCCCAGTATCTTGCCCTCCTGATCCCAGTGTCTCCCCCTCCTGATCCCAGTGTCTCGCCCTCCTGATCCCAGTGTCTCGCCCTCCTGATTCCAGTATGTTGCCCTCCTGATTCCACATTCTGTACTTTGCCTTTCACCCCCCACCCCCCTCGTACAGTGCCCTGATCCCAGTGTCTCCCCCTCCTGATCCCAGTATCTTGCCCTCCTGATCCCAGTGTCTCCCCCTCCTGATCCCAGTATCTTACCCTCCTGATCCCAGTGCCTCGCCCTCCTGATTCCAGTATGTTGCCCTCCTAAATCCACACTCTGTACTTTGCCTTTCACCCCCCTCCCCCCCCCCGTACAGTGCCCTCCTGATCCCAGTGTCTCGCCCTCCTGATCCCAGTGTCTCGCCCTCTTGATCCCAGTGTCTCGCCCTCCTGATCCCAGTGTCTCGCCCTCCTGATCCCAGTGTCTCGCCCTCCTGATCCCAGTGTCTTGCCCTCCTCATCCCGGTATCTTGCCCCCCTGATCCTGGTATCTCACCCTTCTGATCCCAGTATCTGGCCCCCATGATTCCAGTATCTTGCTCTCCTGATTCCAGTATTTTGCCCTCCTGACCCCACCCCCCGTGTACTTTTCCTTTCTACCTTCCTCCTGTACCATGCCCCCTTAATTCCAGTATCTTGCCCTTCTTATTCCACACTCTGTACTTTGCCTTTCACCCCCCCCCCCACCTTGTACAGTGACCTCCTGATCCCAATGTCTTGCTCTCCTGATCCCAGTGTCTTGCCCTCCTGATCCCAGTGTCTTGCCCTCCTGATCCCAGTGTCTCGCCCTTCTGTTTCTAGTATCTTGCCCTCCTGATTCCAGTATCCTGCCCTCCTGACCCCACCCTCCCCCTGTACTTTTCCTTTCTCCCTTCCCCCTGTACCGTGTCCTCCTGATTTCAGTATCTTGCCCTCCTGATTCCGATATCTTGCCCTCCTGATCCCGGTATATTGCCCTTCTGATCCCAGTATCCTGCCCCTCTGATCCCAGTATCTTGCCCTCCTGATCCCAGTATCTTGCCTTCCTGATCCCAGTATCTTGCCCCCTGATCCCCATATCTTGCCCTTCTGATCCCAGTATCTTGCCCTCCTGATCCCAGTATCTTGCCTTCCTGATCCAAGTATCTTGCCCTCCTGATTCCAGTATCTTGCTCTTCAGATCCCAGTTTCCTGCCCTTCTGATCCCAGTATCCTGCCCTTCTGATTCCAGTATCTTGCCCTTCTGATCCCAGTATCCTGCCTTCCTGATCCCAGTATCTTGCCCTCCTGATCCCAGTATCTTGCTCTTCTGATCCCAGAATCCTGAACGCACAACACATTGAACCTTGAAGAAGATGGGCTATAGCAACAGAAGACCACACCGAGTGCCACTCCTGTCAGCTAAGAACAGGAAACTGAGGCTACAATTCGCACAGGCTCACCAAAATTGGACAATAGTTAGGAAAAAAGTTGCCTTGTCTAATTAGTCTCGATTTCAGTTGCGACATTCAGATGATAATTCTAGTGGCAGGAAACGGTTCCTGACAAGGAGGGAAAGCGTAGGGTTCGCAACCTCTCTTGACATCTGCCTACTTGGGCTTTAGAAGGCCAGGCTGCATTCTGCCCCTCTCTACAGACACTGCCAGTTCGGCTGAAACTTGCTTCCTACACGCCGTTGGAACTGTGAGTGTTCCCGGTATTCACATTGGGTGTTTATCTACTATCTTTGCATTTTTTCAATACAAGTTACTTAATTGCACTGGGACTGTGTGTGATATTGCCTCCGCACCACGCTGCACCCTACCTACATGCATGAAGCCTAAAGAAGACAGTTGCACTGCAGTTCACTGTAATGGGGCATACACACGGTCAGACTTTTCGTCTACAAAAGTCCAACGGACGCCGACGGACTAAAGCTGGCTGGTAATCCGATCGTGTGTGGGCTTCCCCGGACTTTCAACGGACTTTTTCAGCCTCAAATCCAACGGACTTTAGATTTGAAACATGCTTCAAATCTTTACGTCGTAACTACGACGGACCCAGAAATCCGCTCGTCTGTATGCTAGTCCGACGGACAAAAACCCACGCTAGGGCAGCTATTGGCTACTGGCTATGAACTTCCTTATTTTAGTCCGGTGTACGTCATCACGTACGAATCCGTCAGACTTTTGTGTGGTCGTGTGTAGGCAAGTCCGTTCGTTAGAAAGTCTGCTGCAAGTCCGCCGCAAGTCCGCCGAAAGTCTGTCGGACAGGCTGTCGGACTTTTGTAGACGAAAAGTCCGACCGTGTGTACGCCCCATAAGAAGGGTGGGAGGATCCTGCTTGTGGGAAATTACAATCTAAAAGTGCTGATGGAGGAAATAAAAATAGAGTTTATAGGTAGAAGCAAGAGGAGGCTTCCCTAAAAAGATGAGTCTTTAGGGACTGCCTAAAGGGAGACAGAGTAGAAGATAGCCAGACAGATCAGGTTAGAAAGTTCCAGTGGCTTGGAGGGATTCTGGGGAAGTTCTGGAGGTACGCATGGGAGGAAGTGAACAGGGAGCTAGAAAGCAGGAGGTCTTGTGGAAAAAGCGAAGATGACAGTTTGGGTGAATTTTAGTATTGGATGTTCAGAAGCCAGGGGAAGGATTAGCAGAGAGCATGTTTATTTAAATGAGAAATAAAGACACATTTGCATTTTAAACAGTGGTGGCCCATCTATACAGTATGATACAGGGTGCAGGGGCGCCGCCTCCTAATCCATGCACCCTGGCCCCTAATCTACATGCAGGGCTTTCAACTGGGTACATGATTAAAGCCTAAGGCTCTAATTGAGAAATCAATACACTGTGCTGAATGGTAAATTAACAAAATCAAAAATAGTAAAATTATTTTAAACAGATTGCATATTGTTGCTTCAACCACATTAGTGACTGTCCCAATAAGTGATAATCGATGCTCGTGTTGAGAGATAATATATCCGCGCTGTTTGGTGCTCAGACAAGTTGCCCCCCCCACATGGATGTAGACTCACCCCTCAATATGGACCAACTATCACTAGTATGGTCAAACAGGGCTGTGGGGAGACCCCTCGAGATACCCTTGTGCAGGTTCCTGAAGTGGGTAAGCCTCATGCAAGTAGATATGAAGAAAAGGACCTCATTGCGCAGTAACGTTTAGAAGGTTTGTTTTAAAACATTCAAACAATATATTTACATTTACATTAAGCAGTGCCTGTATCCTAGCACTCGGTCTGAATAGCAGGTGATTTTTAGGGGAAGTCGGCCCACATGAGATTGTATACTGCTGTCCGCGGTTCTGCACGATTCCCAGAAGTAGATTCGGGCGGAAGTGTGTTGCGATGACACAATGAGGCTCTAATTGGCTTAAAAAAACGGGTGGGCACGGAGAGGGGGAGTGCTTGTGCCTTCCCATCCTTGCCGCCCCTCCTGCCCCCAAATATTTAGCACCAGCCTCCACTGATTTTAAAACCATGGAGCAGGACATAGTTACAATTTTTTTTTTTTTTTTTTATTTTTTTAGCCATTCATGTTCCATAGGGAGATATTACTGACCATAACAGGAAATAAGATGAAATCTCTTCAAAGTGAAGGAAATCCCCTCTTAGACAATTGTCACTGGAACAAATGTCCCTAGTGGACCTTCTGAGTATTCCTTTCAGTCCCAGTGTGAATGGTCACCAGAAGACCTACCAACCTAATACTCTCTAACCCAGCCAATCTCAACCAGGGTTCCGTGGACCCTGGGATTCCTCCAGAGGTCGTTGGGGGTTCCTTGAGCTGTGGTTGATGAACCACCTATTTGATGATGCCTACAGAGTTCAAGGTTCAACACCACTTGGCAAAGCCAGCTGCATGACACCAAATATCTTTTTAGCTGTCTTTAAGGGCGGCATTCTGAGCACCACTTTAAGGGGGACATTCTTCCTATTGACCACCAATATAAAGAGCATAGTTCCTATTGAGCACTGATGAATTGGTTTACTAATGCCCCGTACACACGGTCGGACTTTGTTCGGACATTCTGACAACAAAATCCTAGGATTTTTTCTGACGGATGTTGGCTCAAACTTGTCTTGCATACACACGGTCACACAAAGTTGTCGGAAAATCCGATCATTCTGAACGCGGTGACGTAAAACACGTACGTCGGGACTATAAATTGGGCAGTAGCCAATAGCTTTCATCTCTTTATTTATTCTGAGCATGCGTGGCACTTTGTGCGTCGGATTTGTGTACACACGATCAGAATTTCCGACAACGGATTTTGTTGTCGGAAAATTTTATAGCCTGCTCTCAAACTTTGTGTGTCGGAAAATCCGATGGAAAATGTGTGATGGAGCCTACACACGGTCGGAATTTCCGACAACAAGGTCCTATCACACATTTTCCGTCGGAAAATCCGACCGTGTGTACAGGGCATAAAAGTTCCTTGAGACATGAAAATTATTTTTGAGGTTCCTCTAGGGTTAAGAAGTTGAGAAAGCCTGCTTCTAACCGTTCAAATATTACTTATTGGGGGATCTCTGTTAACAGGAGGTTATGCTGCTTTCTAGAGAGTGCATAGAAAGTACAACCATGATGTGGGGGAGGACCTTCTCTATTTTATAAGGGGTGTATTTTCTAAACAACTAACCTGTCTGTGTTTCTATAGGGAGTCATTCACGTTTTAATTAGGATGCTTAAAGCAGATGGTCCCGACTGCTGCTTTTTTTCTGTGTATTCCACCCTTCCCCCAATTCATATGTAAGTTGCTGTATGATTATCTGGAGTTTCAGGCGAGGGTTTGGGATTTTCTTTTTTTTTTTTTATTTCATGTTGCCATTGTGAACCTCATCTGAAAATACCAGTTGCTTGGCTGTCAGTTTGATTCATTGGCTTTATTACTTTGAGTCACTGACTCCGACTTTTAAATCTGAATGCTTGATCCAGGTCAGTGACCCTGAAGCCAAGTTTTGCATTAGGCTACATTCACATGGGAGACCAACAGTGATCACCGCAGGTAATTGCTGGCTGTGTGCACAGCCGTGAAGCACTACAGCCGACCTAGGCAGCTACCGCTACCTAGCATCCTTGATATTCAGGGTCAATAGGTACATTAATGCTAAACATTGTACATATGTAAACGTTAGTATATATGTTTACATGTGTACTGTGTTATGTACAGTCCATACTGTCCATACACTGGACCTTAGATGCAGTTTGTTTTTTATGCAGCTAAACGCCTCTCCAAATTATGTACAGCTGTGTGTATGGGCTCCCAGCATAGAATACAGTGGTGTTCAGATCTGTGAAAAAAAATTACACATTGTGGATATGAATGCAGCGTATTTTGCACCCATGTGCATAAGCCCTATGGCAAACTCAAATGTTTCTAAACAGAGGGTCAGTTTACTGTCCTTCAGGATTTAGGGGGCCAGACTGTGGCCATTGGGAGTAGAAAAGGTCCCGATGCCAATGGGAAAAAACAAAGCCCCATCTTTGGTGTCAGTGGGAAAAAATTCCGCCCCATCGTTGGTGTTGGTGGCAGGAATAGTGCCCCATCGTTGGTATCAGTGGGAGGAATAGTGCCTCATTGTTGGTGTCAGTGAGAGGAATTGTGCCCCATCATTGGTGTAATTGGGCCCCATTGTCGGTGTCATTAGGAGAAATTGGGCCCTATTGTTGGGGTCATTGGGAGTAATTGTGCACTTTTATTGGTGTCATTGGGTCCCTTTGTTGGTGTTACTGGGAGAAATTGTGCCCTGTCGTTGACGTCATTGGGAGGAACTGTGCCCCTGTGTTGGTGTCATTGAGAGAAATTGTGCCCCTTTGTTGGTATCAGTGTGAGGCATCCATCGTTGGTGTCAGTGGGGCAAATTTTTCCCCATGTTTGGTATCAGTGCATCGTGCCCCAAGGGCTGGATAAAAGCAAGCAAAGGGCCACATTTGGGCCACGGGATGCAGTTTGTAGACCATTGCCCTGAATCATGGGCCAAACTGGTATGTAGGTTTGTAGACACATACTGCTGATTACAGCAGTCCAGTGATTACTGAAATGGGAGGTTGTGGATTTGGTTTTTATTCAGTGGTGATAGGGAATGCATGATTGTGGGCTAGTTCCCAGAAATATTTCAGAGGTATTGTTGTAGATATAGACAGGGCTGGTGCAAGGATTGTTGACACCCTAGGCAAAACCACATTTTGCTGCCCCCCTGGCTCCGCTCCCTTTTCCCTGCCATGTAAACCCCACCTTTTTAATGCAGCTCCCTTTAAATGCAGCCCACCAGCGCCCATCAAATGCAGCCTCACCAGCGCCCATCAAATGCAGCCTCACCAGTGCCCATCATATGCAGCCTCACCAGCGCCCATCAAATGCAGCCTACCAGCGCCCATCAATGCAGCCCACCAGTGCCCATCAATGAATGTTTACTTGTTTCCATTCATTCGGGAGTCCTCCGCTGCCGCTGCGCCTCTGACAGGCGGCTGCCTGCTGATGCTGAGACTTAATTGCTTGCTGCAGAAAGAAGAGAACACCAGTGGCCGGGCGCCCTAGGCAGCAGGGCGCCCTAGGCAGCAGGGCGCCCTAGGCGGCTGCCTAGTTTGGCTAGTGGTAGCACCGGCCCTGGATATAGATTATTGGGAGTTAGATGCAAAAATGTTTATTGCACTGTTGCCCAGTAGTTTAAAAAATGCTTTTGCATCAAGATATACGTGCCATAAACATTAGATCCAAGGTTAGGTCCATTGTGCATGCGCACTCCAATCACCCTCAGGACTGGCAATTACAAGTACTGCAGAATCCTATGGAAACAAAGGAGGGGCTGCTAACTTAGTACTTTTACGTAAATAGGGCATGGGAAAAGTGGTGAAGGCAGACCCTGCTAGTGCTGCTTGTCTCATGGATTACAACAGCAATCTGGAAAAGTTTTATAAACCCTGATGTAGTGTTCCTCATAACATTTAATGGTTGGTGAGATCTAGGAGCAGTGCTGTAATATGATACAACTGAACACTGTGTAGGATATGACCCAGGTTAAGAATATGTAAGTAGTTTATAGCCTGTGTAGAAGATATTGATGTGAATGATTCAGTGTTCTCTGCCAAAGTTATGTAAACTAATAAACTACCGTAAAAACCTAGACATCTTTTTGTCCTCTTCTTTTTTGGCATGCAGCCTTGGTCACCTTCACTTAGACTGCTTCCTATCAGAAATTTCTTGGCTGCTAAGAAGGTAAACTTTTCATTTTGTTTTAGTGCACAAAGGGCTTTTGTTAGATACATTAAATTTAATCTATTTCTAAAGATTGTTAGATTGTCCATTTTGCACTAATGGAAATAACCCCAGCCACAAATCTGTATCTATTTTACATGATCTATCTGCTTATAGTATTATGTTGTTTGTGGACAATGTATGCCCTATGGTCCTGGGGTGTCTATTGTGTTCTTTGTTTCCAGGCATTTTGCATTCAGATGGGTTTCTGTCACCTCTCCACCCTTCTGTTGTATATGCAATGCCTGCACTGTTCACATTGTATTGCTTTAGGCCAGACTGGTAGATTTGTGTATATTTGTGTCTTATTCATGCAAGTTTCTCACCCGGCAGTCTGAGTTTGTCAGCTCCTGCATGACTATAAGGCTATGTTTACACTTCCAGTTGCGGAGGGAGTGGGGTTTAAAAACACCTACTTGAGCTATGTTTTTTTTTTTTATGTAATCTTTATTTTATTTTACATTTTATAAATAACATACAAACACATAGTCCATAGTTGGTCTTTCCACATAACAGTGCATACTATACATTGTAAAACAAAACAGAGGGGCAAGGGAAGAGAGGGAAGGGGGATGAGGGATTAGGTTATCTCTACGCCACTCCAAACCATTAACGATTCATAATGAGTCATAAAGGGTGTCCCCGGACCTATCTTTTCCTAACCCCCATCCATGTACTGGGGGGCGTGATTCGGGCCTGAGGCCTTCAGAGACCCGTTAAGTGAGTCCCTCAGGAGGGGGGCTACAAGCCTCCAACTAACCTCCAACAGGAGGGAAGCACCCCCCGGGCCTCCTACAAGGCCATTCTGGCCGCTAACTTCGCTAAGGTGCCGAGGCCGCCAGGCGAAACCCCCATCCAATACATCCAGACAGGTAGCTACATGGTAACAATTAAAGAGAGAGACATAAAAAAACATGCCTTCAATCACTAGCAATGCATGGCGCCTCAGGTTAACCTTCAACTGTAAACCTTAAAAACCACGTAAAGGCAAAGGAAGAATATAGGAAGGAAGAACATATACATTGCACTACCAGTAGGGCAGTGAGACATGGTAGTCAGGTACGCACATCACCATTCACAGGCCTCCTTAGCTTCAGGGAAGGCTCTGCTAACTCCAGCAGCGCGACATCCAGGCTAGATGACACAGGGTTAGCTTCAGCGGTGTACTTCCGCCACTGGGCCCAAATACCGTTGAAACGCTCACTCCTATCTTTGCACCTCACCACCCACTCCTCCGCCTCTCTGATATCGCCCACCTTCTGTAGCCATTCTGTTAAAGTAGGGATCTGCAGACGTTTCCAATAGAGAGGTATAAGCCGTTTAGCGGCATTTAATAGATGAGGAAGGGCGCTTTTTTTGTAATGGCTCAGAGGAAGGGCAGGGAGGTGCAAGAGGAAGTGCGTAGGGGAGAATGGGATCTCGATCTGCAAGGCATTTTTAATGGAAGTATGTATTTCCATCCAAAAAGGCTTGATTGCTGGGCATTCCCGCCAAACATGAAGGAGGGTACCTTTCTGACCGCAACCCTGCCAGCAACGGTCAGAAACCGAGGGGTAAATACGCGATATGACGGCTGGTACACGATACCAGCGAGTCAAAAGCTTGTAGTTAGTTTCTTGCGTTCTAGACTCTATGGAGCTGGAGTGTGCTAGTTTGTACATGTGCAAACGTTGCTCCGGTGTGAACTCTACCCCTAGGTCCCGTTTCCATTCCCGTATAAAAGCCGGCTTGCTAACGGTGGAAACTGACCCCAAAAGCCTATATATCTCAGAAATCAGATGGGGAGTGGGCTCTTCCTCTATGAACATTCTTTCTAGCGTAGTGATAGTGTCCAGCCCCCTCATCAAGGCCCCCTTTGTCGCAATGAAATGTTGAAGTTGCTGGTGCCTCCACCAATCCATGGGGAATCTGCCATGACTATTCCGTAAAGCGTCTAGGGGTATCAACTTGCCCTTATCCACAAATTTGCCGCAACTATAATTGCCGTCGTTAACCCAAGTACCAAAAAGGTCCTCTGCTCCCCAGGAGGAAACCACCTGAATCCTCCCAGTGGTGCCAGTGGGGAGTCCGGGGGCGCCAGAGCGTACAGAGCATCTGTGCGGTCCCAAACCCGAAGGGTGTGAGTGGTCACCGGGGAAGACGTCTGTGAGAGTCCTCTGTATTCGCGGGGTAACCAGTACTTGAGCTATGTTTTTATCACCCCCAACTGCAAAAAAAATTGATTTCCTAGTCCCTTAAAGCAGATTAAACAGCATATTGCTTGTGCTGTGTAATCTGCCCTCCTCTAAACTGCAAAAATACCTAATTGAACCTGCCACTTCCTGTATGCCCTCTCTGTACTGACCACGATAACCAGGGCTACTCAGCCCTGACCACCGTGGTCAGAGTGCATCCCTCCATCATGAGCAGCTGTCCCCGCAGCTCTCCTCTCTCCCCCTCACCCCCTCCTTCCTGCATGTCAGCTAGTGTGCGTGTGTCTCCGCCCGCCGCTATTATTGAAATGAAACATTTGTAAATGCATACTGCCAGCCCCTATATTATATCCTGGCATAGCACACTGCATTCGTTTTTTTTATAAAAGCGAGCGTTGTAAATAATGATTTAGCGCTGTCTTCAGCCGGTCACATGACTCTCGGCCGGTTTCCAGGGCTACTGCAGGAGGCTGAGCGGCCATGTGATCCCCGGCTGATGTCAGAGGGAGATCACGGCCCCTCCTGCAGTATCCATCCATCGGAGCTGTACAGTGGCCGCGAGTCATGTGACCGACCTGAAGACAGCTCTAAAAAGGTATTTACAGCGCTCGTTGTTTTAAAAGACTACTGCGGTGTGCTCTGCCAGGCTCTAATAGAGCGTCTGGCAGTGTTTGTCTTATATGGGTTAACAAACCCTTTAAAGCGGTTGTAAACCCCGCTTTGTGATTTTTACCTAAAGGTAAGCCTATAATAAGGCTTGTTGTTGGTCAGTCGTTTAGTCGTGTCTCGTGACCTCATGGACCATAGTGTGACAGGCTTCTCTATGCTCCACTGCCTCCAGGAGCTTGCTTAACTTCATGTTCATTGTTTCGATAATGCTATCTATCCATCTTGTTTTCTGTCGTCCTCTTCTCCTTTTTCCTTCCATGTTTCCCAGCATCAGGGTCTTTTCCAATGAGTCCTCTCTTCGCCATAGGTGGCCACGGTATTTGAGTTTCAGCTTCAGGATCTGTCCTTCCAGTGAATATTTAGGGTTGGTTTCCTTCGTGATTGACTGGTTTGATCTTCTTGCCATCCAAGGGACTTTCAGGAGTCTTCTCCAACACCTTAGTTCAAAAGCATCAATTCTTTGGCGTTCAGCCTTCTTTTCACAGCCATAGGTTACTACCGGGAATACCATAGCTTTGACAATATGGCACTTTGTCAGTAGGGTGATGTCTCTGCTTTTTATAATGTTGTCTAGGTTTGCCATTGCTTTCCTCCCAAGAAGCAAGCATCTCTTAATTTAATGACTATAGTCACCGTCTGCTGTGATCTTGGAGCCTAGGAAGATAAAATCTGTCACTGTTTCCATATCTTCTCCTTCTTTGCCAAAGAGGGATGGGACCGGTAGCCATGATCTTAGTTTTTTAATGTTCAATTTCAGGCCAGCTTTTGTGATCTCCTCTTTCACCTTCATTAAGAGACTCTTTAGTTCTTCTTCACCATTAGTGTGGTATCGTCTATAATAAGGCTTACCTGTAGATAAAATGAATATCTCCTAAACCTGCATGGTTTAGGAGATATTCACCTTGCATACAGCCGCTGACGTCAGCAGTGCATGCGCTCTGAAGGTCGGCTTACTGTGCTGGAACTTCAGGGCATGTGCGCGGGAGTGCCCTCATTGCGGCTCCAGCCACTCACAGCGCTAGGGCCAGCGATCCTGGAAGAAAGGACCGAAGAAGATGTCAGTCCTCTCAGCAGTGACCGGGTACCGCTGAGAGGGATTTGTTCTAAGGAGAGTATTTCATATTGTGCTAGTATGCGATACATACTAGTACTTTATGCCTTGTCTAGCAAGTTTTTTTTTCCCCTCAGTTTACAACCGCTTTAAATAATAACTTCACTTTGATTGAGAAAGAAACAATCCCCTTTGGATGATCAATGTACATTGCAAGGATTTACCAACTTTTTTGCAGATTCCAACCTGTTTCTTCTCTAAAGCGGTTTGTTGTCTGTAGATGGGTATCTCACCTAAAATTAATTTTTTGTTGCAGGGGATGCCTAAAAGCTGACTTGTTTCTTAGTGCAGACTTCACACAGCAGGAAATTACATTTGGTGTACAGACAGGGATGGACTGACAACTCATGGGGCCCCCGGGCAATAGAAGATCATGGGGCCCCCTATGTCACCACACTCAATCCACACCTGCACAGGGAGACACGGGGGGAGGGAGAGCACAATGGGGGATACTGAAGGGGGGAGAGTTCACAGGGGGACACTGGAGGGGGAAGTACACAAGGGGACACTGGGGAGGGAGAGCACAATGGGGGACAATGGGGGGGGAGAGCACAATGGGGGACACGGGGGGGGGGGCGCACAGGGGGACACTGGGGGGGGAGCACACACACACAGGGGGACACTGGAGGGAGAGCACACACAGGGGGACACTGGAGGGAGAGCACACACACACAAGGGGAGACTGGAGGGAGAGCACACACACAGGGAGACACTGGAGGGAGAGTGCACACACACAAGGGAACACTGGAGGGAGAGCACACACACACAGGGGGACACTGGAGGGAGAGCACACACACACAGGGGGACACTGGAGGGAGAGCACACACACACACAGGGGGACACTCGAGGGAGAGCGCACAAACACAGGGGGACACTGGAGGGAAAGCACACACAGGGGGACACTGGAGGGAGAACGCACACACACAGGGGGGACACTGGAGGGAGAGCGCACACAGGGGGACACTGGAGGGAGAACGCACACACACACACACACACACACACACACACGAGGACACTGGAGGGAGAGCGCACACACACAGGGGGACACTGGAGGGAGAGCACACACACACAGGGGGACACTGGAGGGAGAGCACACACACACACAGGGGGACACTCGAGGGAGAGCGCACAAACACAGGGGGACACTGGAGGGAAAGCACACACAGGGGGACACTGGAGGGAGAACGCACACACACAGGGGGGACACTGGAGGGAGAGCGCACACAGGGGGACACTGGAGGGAGAACGCACACACACACACACACACACACACACACACACACACACACACACGCGGACACTGGAGGGAGAGCGCACACACACAGGGGGACACAGGAGGGAGAGCACACACACGAAGGGGTCCTGCGTGACTCCGAAATGTTGCACTCTCTTTGTGTTGTGATCATGCAATAAATTACACGTTTGGACGCTATCTACGCCGTTCCATGGTGTGCTGGCAAATATTTTTGACATTTTGACTTGAACTAGTATCCAGCTGGCTGTTGCTACAGCACCCATATTTCGTGAGCTCATCCAGGAAAGTGTGCGATGGTAATATGAAGTATCACACACACAGGGGGACACTGGAGGGAGAGCGCACACACAGGGGGACACTGGAGGGAGAACGCACACACACAGGGGGTCACTGCAGGGAGAGCGCACACACACAGGGGGACACTAGAGGAAGAACGCACACACAGGGGGACACTGGAGGGAGAACGCACACACAGGGGGACACTGGAGGGAGAACGCACACACACACAGGGGGACACTGGAGGGAGAACGCACACACACAAACACACACACAGGAGGACACTGGAGGGAGAACACACACACAGGGGGACACTGGAGGGAGAACGCACACATACACACACACACACAGGGGGACACTGGAGGGAGAGCACACAGGGGGACACTGGAGGGAGAACACACACACACAGGGGGACACTGGAGGGAGAGCACACAGGGGGACACTGGAGGGAGAACGCACACATACACACACACACACAGGGGGACACTGGAGGGAGAGCACACAGGGGGACACTGGAGGGAGAACACACACACACAGGGGGACACTGGAGGGAGAGCACACAGGGGGACACTGGAGGGAGAACACACACAGGGTGACACTGAAGGGAGAGCGCACACACACACAGGAGGACACTGGAGGGAGAGCACACAGGGGAACACTGGAGGGAGAGCGCACACACACACACACAAGGACACTGGAGGGAGAGCACACAGGGGAACACTGGAGGGAGAACACACACACAGGGTGACACTGGAGGGAGAGCGCACACACAGGATTGGAACTGTACTGTATTGGAACTGTACTGTATCTCTTTTACGACTTGTTTACATGGGTTTCTAAAATGCCACATTTAGATACATAGAGCTGTAGTGCTCACTCCCACAGGAGCCCATAGTTTAGGTCCCTAGGGTCTTTTCTCGTAGTTGCAACTGCAGCCAGGCACACAGTCACAGTCTCACCTTTGGCTCAATCAACAGTCTAGGGGTATACTTTTCTGATGGTTTAATGTTAGTATTTGAACTTAGATAAGGGTAGGATAACTGTGAGATACTCCAGTAACTTTAGCAGCAACTTGAGGATAATAATCGCCCTCCTATTTTTGTGAGCAGAGTTCTTGCACAAGCATTTAGTGGACTGAGCTAGACCAGGACACCCGGTACAATGTCCCCTTTGAGCAACTCTGACTCCAACACAGTGATTTTTAAACTGTGTGCTGCCTGAGGTTTGCAGGTGTGCCATGGGAGTTTTGAAAAATATTTTAAATTGCTAGCATTTTGAAACCTTGAATATATCGAAAAATAAATTGTAAATTAATGTCGCAAAAATGTAAAAAGTAACATATATATATATAAAAATACAATCCCCGTCAGTCTGTCATACATTGGTTCCTTTCATAACGCAAGACTTGTGCAAGATCTCCGGAGAACGCAATCGCTCTAATTATATTATAATAATAGAGACCGTTTGTTCTTTTTATCGAGCTTGCTCTCAAAAGCAGGCACATCCTTCACATTAAATTTAAAGGGAAAGTTCACCTTTACAGAAAAATCTGTAAGGTGAACCTACACAGGATCCCCCTCCTCACCCACCCCCCATCCCACTGACCTGCAGCGCGGTGATCGCCCGTTCCGAGCCCTGCTATCGCCATCTCACGGGACCAGGGGTTAGAAATCCCCTCAGGTTAATCTCCAAAATGTCCCCTGTCAGGAAGCACGTTTCGGATTATTCACCGACTGATCAGATCCCACGTAGCCCGTCCTGTTCAGCGGGGAAAAAGTAGAGTGAATGCCGAGGGGATTTCTAAGCCCCGATCCGTTGAAGCGGCAATAGCAGGGCTCAGAACAGGAGATTGCCGCTCTGCAGGTCAGCGGAATGGGAGTGGGGGGGGGGGGGTGAGAAGGGGGCCCTGTGTATGTTCAGCTTACAGATTTTTCTGTAAAGGTGAACTTACACTTTAAAATTAAATATATATGTAAAAATAAATAAGTTTGTCACCACAAAAATTGTTAAATCTTTTCAGGTGTGCCGTGAAGATTTTTAGATCTTTTTGGTGTGCCACAAGACAAAAAAAGTTTGAGAAACACTGCTCTTGCACTACCAGAAATAGCAGCATCACACAGTCTCAGAGATCTCTCACTGCAGTCTGTACTCACTAATGTCCTTACCCATATAGCAAGCAATTGAGCTGCGAGTTTGAAAATGACTTGCTAAGCTATTGCTAGACTTGCCAAGCTTCATAAGTTTGCACAATTGCAGCAAGTTCGCATTGCATGACTCCAGATTAACTTTCTTTGCAAACTTTCTGCAAGTCTGCTGCAAGTTCTGGTTCAGTTATGTTGTGCAATAGCATACCTCCCTATTTTTAAACTTCCCAGTGAGGGACACTTGAGGCAAGAGACAACCTGTGGCGCACGCTGCGGCAAAATGTCGGTGTGTCCAAACTCTTACCAGTGGGAGGGGCTTACAGGGAGGGGTTAAACAAAACCCAGGCTTCCTTATATATAATATGCTTTCACTGCTTTGTCTAAGCCTACCTTAAAGAAGAACTTCATTAAAATAGTCAGGGACTGCATAGCAACCAGCAACTGTTGAGACAATGAACACTTTGGTGAGAAGTATATAATGTACAATATTGTGTATATATGGTGCAGGAGAGTCTGAGGCAGGGCACAGGGGTCTGGGATATCTAATGCACACTGTGTGCTGCAGTCAGTGTTGGGTTTAGGATACATAACACAGGCTACAGGGGTCCAAGGTGTGTAATGTAACGTGTTCAAGGATCAGGAGTATGTAACATTCAAAGTGCTGTAGTCAGTGCTAGGTTTAGGAGCACATTACACACAGAGAGCACGGTCCAGGAGCACATAATGCACAGAATCCAGGGGTTAGGAGTGTGTAATGCAGAATGCTGGTGTCAGGAGGGCATAATGCACAGAATGCAGGGGTCAGGAGGATGTAATGCACAGAATTCAGGGGTCAAGAGGATCTAATGCTCAAAATGCAGGGGTCAGGAGGGTGTAATGCTCAGAATGAAGGGGTCTGGAGTGTGTAATGCACAGAATTCAGGGGTCGGGAAAGTGTAATGCACAGAACGCAGGGGTCTGGAGTGTGTAATGCACAGAACGCAGGGGTTGGGAGTGTGTAGTGCACAGAACGCAGGGGACAGGAGGGTGTAATGCACAAAAATTGGGGGTCTGGAGGGTGTAAAGCACAGGATGCAGCATTGCACAGAATGCAGGGGTCAAGATGGTGTAATGCTCAGAATGCAGGGATCAGGAGGGTGTAATTCTCAGAATGCAGGGGTCAGGAGGGTGTAAGAGAGTAGAGGGGGGGGAGAAAGGGGGAGGGGGGAGGGAAGTGAGAGAGATCCTAGCCCTGTCTGCAGTCCCTCCTGTGGGAAGGTGTGTGTGACACAGTACCTTCCATGCAGTGGGCAGGTCCGTTTGTAAAGCTGGGTGAGGACAGGAGGTCATGGATCTCTTTGCTGCTGTCTCTGGCTGCCTGCACCTGCTGCCCACCCATCCTCGTTCTCCGGCCAGCCTGTCCATTGAACCTGGGCTGGGAGGTCTTTGAAGATCTTCTCCCTGCTCTAGGGTAATCGGTTTTAGCCGCCCTCACAGCTCTTCATTTCCGCCGTCTCCTGTAGCCCTCAGCCGGGTGCTGAGGGCTACAGCAGCATCAACAAGAGTCAGCAGCGTCAGCAAGAAGCTGCAAGGAGAAGTGAGCAGCACCAGCTGAAAGGAAGCCCCGCGCCAGCGTGAACCTGCCAGTAATTTAAATGAAGTCAAGTGCTGAAGCTTGTTCCGGCACTTGGCTCTGCCCTGAGACATTGCTTTGATTCAATTTCCAGGAAGGTCCTGGCAAATCCGGGGCGGTTGGGAGGTATGCAATAGTCATCCCACCACTGTGGCTGAATTTTCATGCTGTAGACTTGCAGAGCTCTTGCTTTAGACTCCCCACTGCAACTGCTGTTACTAGAGACGTGCAATGCAAATTTGCTACAGATTGGAAAAGTTTCAACTAGAACTTGGGCTTCAAGTGCTCTGCAAGTGTACAACTTGCCAATGAAATGTGCAGCAAGTTAACAAGACTTACAATTCAACACTGCCACAAATTTGTGGCAAGTTATCCTTCCTATCTGGGTAGCTGCAGGGACAAAGATAATTCTTTTTCCTGGGGGGAGGTTCAGGCTTGGGTACCCAGAGGATACCCGTCTCTTTCCCCACAGTTCCCCTCCATTTGTGCTACCCATGTGACCAGGATGGCCAAGTGGTTAAGGCATTGGACTTAATATCTGCTGGATGAATATCTGCATGGGTTTGATCCCCACTCCTGGTTGGGGCATGAGATGGCATAAATGTTTGGAAGTTATGTTAAAACAAACTGTTTATATGATAACATTACCAAAGTGGTTAAAATCATAAAGAAATATGGGATTACAAGGTAAACTGGGCAGCAGTATTGAAAGAGCGTGGGAAGGGATGCCGAGGTGAACCCCGGGGCTGGGGTATGTCTACTTGCACTGTTTTGTAAGCTGAATTTAGGACTGTCAGGAGGCACCAGTGTCCCATCTCCACCTGTGGCAGAGGAATAATCGCACAGATTATTTGCAAAAAGACTGAAGCATGGCCCCACAGGTTCTGGAAGTGTGGGCCCACAGTATTGTGATCTAGGCCTGAGATCTGCAAGTAGTACCTCAAAGACGTTTTCACACTGAGCTGCGGTGCAGTTTACTTGCGTGTTAACTGTTCTTTGGCATTGGCTTTTGTTATGTCTTGCGGTTTTGGTGCGAGTTAGCTGCGCTTTGCCATTGGCTTTTGTTATGTCTTGCAGTTTTGGTGCATTTTCTGAAAGTGCACCAAAAGTCCATGCAAGACCTTTAGTGCGCTTTCAGAAAACATACCAAAACCACAGGACATAATAAAAATCTATGACAAAGTGCAGCTAACCCGCTCCAAAACTGTGGGTACACTGGACTGCACCCGCACTACGGCCAAAGCGAAGCAGGGCAGTGTAAGAGCAACCATAAGAACTGTACGTTGTCTCTAAGTTTCCTTTGTCCCCCTAACATGCCGTTGGACAGATGTGTTGCCTGAACAATAACTTCTTTGCTTTGATTCTGTCTTTATGATACAAACATGTGTAGCAATAACTCTCGGTGGAGCTGCTGGTTTAAAGCGGGCCTGTCCTCTTATATCTTAACCCCCCCCCCCATGTGTTCAATCCCCTTGGCACAGCTGTAGTGCAGTGTTGTAATGGTATGAGTATTGACTTTAACCCACAATATACACTTATGTTTATATTTACCTCTACCTGGGTTCCTGTAGCTCCACCTGCAGGAGAAATAACAACACTGCACACAAACAACCAAAAATAATTTCTTTCTTTGTGTAAATAATATATTTATGTAAAAGGTTATTACAAGGACTACACTATCACACCAACGTAGTGCAATAGTATAGTAAATAGTTATGACAATTGGTAACATACACAAATATACCTAATTGTATATTTATATACCAGGGAGCTCCCCTGCTCTAAACTGTAAAGTCACTATTCTTGGTAACTAAATGCAGGGCCCTGCAATAAAAGAGATAGTCCAGACGTCTTCAGTCTTCGCTAGCTTTTGTAATTGTAATCCACAAAGGGTTCCTCCTGGGTGTTGCACAGTGTAATGTTATACACTAAGGCAATTATAATCCAGCAGATTGACTAAGTGTTCTTATATGAAGAAGACAAACCTCTAGCATCCGTTCTTGAATACTGAAGTCTATTCAGATGTAAGGCTCTCCAACTAAACTTGTTCCGTGGGACTATCAGTCCCAGCAACATTCTGTAACAGTTCTAAGTGTGTGTGTGTATTTAAACAAACTTCTGGGTGTTAACCCTCTCACCACATCCGGGTGGATGGATGCCTCTGTTTCAACAGTTCTCAGTCCGTATGGAACCACCGCCACGCCATCACACTGCTCTGTTCACTAACGACCAGGAGTCCTCAGTTACCTCCTCCACGGATCTCTGGAACGATCACTTTTGCTGCTCCAGCACACTGTGATATGATGACAGGATCCCTGCTGCTGCTCCTCCGCAAGGTAGGCCGCAACCCTGTGGGACACACACACCCACAGAGTTCTGCAGGCAGCCCACGCGTCCCAGGAACAAGAGACTTAAGATGGCTGCTCCCAGCCCTTTTATAACCTCCCACAATGCAGTTCAGTTCTCCTCTTGTCCAGGAGCATTGTGGGTAGGTCATAGTTAAAGTTCAGAAGTAAACAATCAATTAATTCCATGTCACTTCTCTTAATCATGAAACATAACAGTATTGTACCTTTTCAATTGTCCACAAGATGGCACTATAACAACTTATGTCCTGTATAACACACATATGGCTAATAACAAAAGTTGTCAGCGCTACACATGTCACTGTCATAGTGCACTAGTACTTCACTATCAAAGTGCACTAGTATTTCACTCCTACTATTCACTTGTACCTCACTATCACAATACAATGGTACTTCACTATCACAATGCAGCAATACTTCACTATCACAGTGCACTGGTACTTCACTATCACAATGCAGCGATACTTCACTATCACAATGCAGCGATACTTCACCATCACAGTGCACTGGTACTTAATAATATCACTACTAAATCAAAAACATAAATATAATGTACCGTCATCCAATCAACTTGAAAATTGAGGAAGAAAGTTTGAGGCAACTATGGACTCTTCATGGCACAGCAAAGCCTCACATACGTATTTGTAAAAAAGTATAAATTTATTTAAGACAAAAAAAAATCAATAAAAAGATCCTATAAGGGGTAATATAAAATACGCAGTATTAGATTTCTGAAGGGGAACTCGTCACACATGCCCACCCAGGCAGGAGGACCATGGATCTTATCCTATGTCAGTTCAACCTCGACATGTTTTGCGGTATAACCGCTTTTTCAGGAGTATACCTCAGAGGAAAATGTGTATAGATATCTCTAAAAGGAACAGATAGTAAATAATCAGGTTAAAGAACAAACAACATCTAAATAGTAAAGATGGCATGGATTGGAACATGTATAAGGCCCAGATCAATTCTGCCATAGAAATGGGCCAGTTCAAAATCCAGCAATCAAATAATATAAAACAGGTGATCCCCAGAACATAGGCATTCCCGTATAAGATGGATATTTGGGAGCTTACCAAGACTGGACCAGAGCAAACCAGCAAGGCATCTGCAGGCCCCAAAGAGGCAATATTTCGGGCAAGTGTGGGAGCCAGGTCGCAGTAAACAGATTAAACATATACTGTCAAAAAATAAATAAAAAGATATGTATGAATAAAGGGACAAACAGAATGGCTGATATGGTATACCCAATACTGAGTGTACTAAGATAGGTGACACTGCGATAAGGTATATATAGAAAATAATATAGATACATGTGTATGTATAAACACACACATATACCTCAAAGTCATGAATAATACACACCTGTTGAATGTTTAGCAAACAAGTGAGAGGCGTTGGAATTTCGGACGCACTTCTCTTAACAGTGGCTCATCAACTTAGATGTAAAGGAGGTCTAAAAAATATATATAGATATAAGTATATATAGTGCCTTGCAAAAGTATTCACCCCCTTGGCATTTTTCGTGTTTTGTTGCCTCACAACCTGGAATTAACATGGATTGTTTGAGGATTTGCATCATTTAATTTACAGAACATGCCCACAACTTTGAAGATTTTTTTTGTGAAGCAAGCAACAAATAGGACAAAAAATACCAGAAAAAAGTCAATGTGCATAACTATTCACCCCCCTAAAGTCAATACTTTGTAGAGTCACCTTTTGCGGCTTTCACAGCTCCAAGTCATTTTGGATAAGTCTCTAAGCGCTTGCCACATCTGACCACTGGGATTTTTGCCCATTCCTCCTTGCAAAACTGCTCCAGCTCCTTCATGTTGGATGGTTTGCACTTGTGAACAGCAATCTTTAAGTCTGACCACAGATTTTCTATTGGATTGAGGTCTGGTCTTTGACTAGGCCATTCCAACACATTTACATGTTCTCCCTTTAACCACTGAAGTGAAGTATTGCTTTAGCAGTGTGCTTGGAGTCATTGTCCTGCTGAAAGGTGAACCTCCGTCCTAGCCTCAAATCACACACAGAGTGGTACAGGTTTTGCTCAAGAATATCCCTGTATTTAGCACCATCCATCTTTCCCTCAACTCTGACCAGTTTCCCAGTCCTGACTGCTGAAAAACATCTCCACAGCATGATGCTGCCACAACCATGTTTCACTGTGGGGATGATGCTCTTTGGGTGATGTGATGTGTAGGGTTTGCGCCAGACATAGTGTTTTCTTTGATAGCCAAAAATTTCAATTTTAATCTCATCAGACCAGAGCACCTTCCTCCATACATTTTGGGAGTCTCCCACATGCCTTTTCGCAAACTCAAAACGTGCTATTTTGTTTTTTGCTGAAAATAATGGCTTTCTTCTGGCCACTCTGCCATAAAGTCCAACTCTTTGGAGATACTGCAGTCTCTGCTGTGGAACTCTGCAGCTCCTCCAGGTTTACCTTAGGTCTCTGTGCTGCCTCTCTGATTAATGCCCTCCTTGCCCAGTCCATGAGTTTTGGTGTGCGGATGTCTCTTGGCAGGTTTGCTGCTGTACCATGTTCTTTGCATTTGGTTATGATAGATTTGATGGTGCTCCTAGGGATCATCATGGATTTGGATATTTTTTTATAACCTGTAAAAGAGAAGGGAAAGTGGGACTTTGAATGAGATAGATGACTTTGTGGAGGCAAAGTTGAAATGGATGCAAAATTGTTTTATTGGTAACAAACGTTGTAAAGAATATGGCAATAAAATAACCACATATACATTCAGTACAGTAATTCATATAAACTCCACCCACACATAACATACAAGTGTGGCATGGGAAAAAAGTTTGCATGAGTATGGTATTGTCAGAGCAGTTCAAAGGTACATAACATAGGGTAAATTTATATTATTACATATGACATAAAAACAGCACCAGCGACAGGAGTATGGGTGTAGGAAGTAAAACCAAAATAGATGAATAAATAAATGTCAGAATTATTAATCTGCTGTAGACTGAAATTCAATGTGTCCATTACAGACACAAGTCAGCATCACTTGTGCCCGACGCTTTTCGTGTAGAGACACTCCTCAGGGGCAGATGCTAAAATATATCTGCAGAGTGTAAAGAAAAAAGTGGTGACATTAGTCTAATTCTAATTAGTAATGTAGAAGTAGGGCAGATTAGCCCATCCTAAATACTCACATAGGGTCCAAAACGGTAAAATGTTGCGGCCATGTGATCAAAGTCCCAATATAGCCTCCCCCGGGAACTGAGGTAATTGCAGCCACGCACGGCAGGGCGCATGCAACAAAACCTCCCGATGACCCAAGGCACAGATTGCTGGTGCAAGTGGAAAGTTGCGGTGGCCTGTGAGGGCAACCTGGAGTGATCTGAGAAGGTCTGAAAAAAGAATGTGAAATTGAGAAAGAGTAAGTAAAAAAAGTGAATGAATAAATAAAAAAAAATATATATATATTAACATATAAAGATGAAAAAATAAATAAAAAATAGTGAAATAGATGGAATGTGATGTAAAAAGGGGGTGTGTGTTGACTAAGTGTGTGAGCTATGTGAGCATTGTTGGTGTTGCATGAAAAAATGAAAGGTTGGATAGTGAGAGCCAATGTTAAAACACAAAAAGTGGCAACAGTGATAACAAAAAAACATCAAACAAAGGTGACAGGCAATTGTGAATGACCTAGGGGGTGACTTACGTGTTGGGGCAAGGCTGGAAACAAAGGGAAGTGTTGAATGCGATGTGATAGCTAGGAGGTGTATCAGCAAGAGTGTGACAGGGGAGGCAGCTTATATGCACCCCGCACACGTGCACGCCGGCTCTTACCAGCGTCACGCTAGCTTGTGATAGGCAGGAAGGGGCTCTGGAGAGGGCGGTAGGCACCGCCCTCCACAGAAGCCCATATTCACTGCCAGAACAGCTGAGGTGGAAATCACGTGCTCTGTGTGTTGGCCTCAATCATGACGCCACACACAGGGCAGGATGCGTGGCGCCGATGCTCTGTAGGCATCCACCCGCTACCCCGTAACACTCCCCGCCCCCCGGTGGGCGGAGAGGGGAGGGAGAGGGGGAGGCACGTAAAGAGCATCGCAGCTCCCGGATAGAGGACCAACAAGGAACCGGAAATCACCACAACCGCAACATACCCCAAATGAACTGGCGCAACGGCACTGATACACCTCCTAGCTATCACATCGCATTCAACACTTCCCTTTGTTTCCAGCCTTGCCCCAACACGTAAGTCACCCCCTAGGTCATTCACAATTGCCTGTCACCTTTGTTTGATGTTTTTTTGTTATCACTGTTTCCACTTTTTGTGTTTTAACATTGGCTCTCACTATCCAACCTTTCATTTTTTCATGCAACACCAACAATGCTCACATAGCTCACACACTTAGTCAACACACACACCCTTTTTACATCACATTCCATCTATTTCACTATTTTTTATTTATTTTTTTATCTTTATATGTTAATATATTTTTTATTTTTTTTATTTTTTATTTATTCATTCACTTTTTTACTTACTCTTTCTCAATTTCACATTCTTTTTTCAGACCTTCTCAGATCACTCCAGGTTGCCCTCACAGGCCACCGCAACTTTCCACTTGCACCAGCAATCTGTGCCTTGGGTCATCGGGAGGTTTTGTTGCATGCGCCCTGCCGTGCGTGGCTGCAATTACCTCAGTTCCCGGGGGAGGCTATATTGGGACTTTGATCACATGGCCGCAACATTTTACCGTTTTGGACCCTATGTGAGTATTTAGGATGGGCTAATCTGCCCTACTTCTACATTACTAATTAGAATTAGACTAATGTCACCACTTTTTTCTTTACACTCTGCAGATATATTTTAGCATCTGCCCCTGAGGAGTGTCTCTACACGAAAAGCGTCGGGCACAAGTGATGCTGACTTGTGTCTGTAATGGACACATTGAATTTCAGTCTACAGCAGATTAATAATTCTGACATTTATTTATTCATCTATTTTGGTTTTACTTCCTACACCCATACTCCTGTCGCTGGTGCTGTTTTTATGTCATATGTAATAATATAAATTTACCCTATGTTATGTACCTTTGAACTGCTCTGACAATACCATACTCATGCAAACTTTTTTCCCATGCCACACTTGTATGTTATGTGTGGGTGGAGTTTATATGAATTACTGTACTGAATGTATATGTGGTTATTTTATTGCCATATTCTTTACAACGTTTGTTACCAATAAAACAATTTTGCATCCATTTCAACTTTGCCTCCACAAAGTCATCTATCTCATTCAAAGTCCCACTTTCCCTTCTCTATTACACATAGTATAGGGATGGAGGCACACCGCATATGTGCCTCATTTAAAGTCCCATTTCCCCTTCTACATTCGATTTTTTTTATAACCTAACCCTGACTTGTACTTTTCAACAACATTGTCCCTTACTTGTTTGGAGAGTTTTTTGGTCTTCATGGCAGTGTTTGGTTAGTGGTGCCTCTTGCTTAGGTGTTGCAGCCTCTGGGGCCTTTCAAAAAGATGTGTATATGTAATGACAGATCATGTGACACTTAGATTGCACACAGGTGGACTAATTTCACTAATTATGTGACTTCTGAAGGTAATTGGTTGCACCAGAGCTTTTTATGGGCTTCATAACAAAGGGGGTGAATATATACGCACATGCCAATTATAATTTTTTTATTTCTGAAAAATAGTTTTATGTATATATTTTTCTAATTTTACTTCACCAATTTAGACTTTTGTGTTCTGATCCATCAAATATAATTCAGATTAAAAAACATTAAACTAAAGGCTGTAATGTAACAAAATAGGTAAAAAGCCAAGAGGGGTGAATACTTTTGCAAGGCACTGTATATGGCGATAAATAGTTTTTTTAAAACAAAGAATAGATATCACAACCATACTGTTGGAATTCCAAGGTTCAGAAGAGCAGCAGGAGAACAATCAGTGTGTGATAACTCACCCTGTAAGGATTAAACTAAGGTAGTTTAATAGTAGATTAAGGTAGTTCATCGTAGTGACCAAGAATCAGGACAGTCCTCATGAGGTAGTTAAAGATTGTAAAAGCTTATCCACAGCCTGAACATCTTGAAAGATGGAAGTCAAAGAGTCACAATCTAAACAGAGGAATCCAGAGAAGAAAAAAGGGAATAATGGGAAATATATCCAAAAATGGCGGCACCAAAGCCGCAAACCAGCAATTAAACATGCCTACAGAATGAAATGAAAGCCTGCCTCACACAGAATCGCCACAGTAGGAGAAAAACACCGCCATCAGTGCCTGCAACAACGTCCATAATGGGAGATTGCTGCCATTAAATAGGCCTGGCTCCTATCCAGAGAGCATCATGATCCGGCACCATGGCGCCAGACAGTGATGTCAACGGATACGATCTCGGACCGCGTATGCGCGAGGCACATACACAGTACCGCAAAAACGGCAAATAGAACCAGAGAGGGGAAAGACCTCTGATAATTGCCGTTTGCCTGTCCCAATAGGCGTCCAATACCCCGAGCACCACCAGGTGGACAAGTAAAGAAGCACAAGGAATAGAAGATTACACACTCGCCCAAGATAACAGAGACCCCCCCAGTGGCAGGAACCGGAAAAACAATCACGGGGGCCCCAAACACAGTAATGCCTTGTAAGAGGGATAAATTTAACAGATATCTAAAAGGAGATAGCTGCATAGATACATACAATACACAATATTTAAATTGAAATAGAAACATGTACACTAGTGTCAATGATACTTATTAAATGAGTTTGGAAAATAGCAAAATTCAATCACGAAACAAGTCATAGCACATAAAATGCAAGTCAGAAAGAAACATCAATGGCAATGGCAGGTATGACTTCAGCGATCGAATAAAAGAAGAGGAGATAAAGGACGAGACAAAGCAACATCCATAACCCCTCCAGGGAAAGAAGTTAAAGGAAAACAAGGGGACCAAAAGTGAATAATGGACACCCATACATCAATCGAATTTGGACAAATCCATAACTATAAGAACGGTTTGTATGAATTCATCTCATTAATTCCAGGGTACTGGGTAGCCAATAATCTTTCTATCCACAGGGTTTCAGCCCTCAAGATCATGTTGTCCCAACCACCTCCTCTGGGATTGAGAGAGATAACCTTGAGTGCAAAAAAGGATACTGATCTATTGTCAAATCTATGATGTAGGCCTATATGCCTGGCAACCGAAGTGGTCATTTTACCAGATCCTGAGCAATATACCTGATCTCTGATTCTCAAGCCAAACTCGCGGATAGTCTTACCAATATAAAAAGCATGACATTTACATGTCATTAAATAGACGACACCCCTAGTGGAACAATCAGCATGACATTGAGACTGATGCCATTGTCCATTAGGTAAACAGATACCCCTGCCTTCTGTGAGCCAGGGGTAACGACTGCATCTCCCGCAGCAATATGTACCCCACTTTGACATGGACATTCGCAAATTGGACTCATGGGCAGAAAAGCGGGTAATGAATTTGACTGTATGAGCCGAACTGGAAGTAGAGGATTTGTACAAAAGATCGACATGAGACCTCAGTCGGGCTTTGTTAAAAGTCTTCTTAAGAAGTGTTTTAGAGTATCCTCTGGCCAAGAGTCTGCTTTGTAAGAGATCTGCCTGATTAAAGAAATCTTCATCTGTTGAACAGTTTGTAAATGTAGATACTGGGTGTAGGGTGTACTGCGAATAAGTGGGGCCGGATGTGAACTGGAAGCATGTAAGATAGTGTTACCGGAACTTGGCTTCCGGTACAAATCAGTAGCTAGTTCACCCTTATCATCAATCATGATGGTAAGGTCCAGAGAAGCAATTTAAGTGGGGCTGACGCTATGAGTAAACTTCAGATTAAAGTAATTGATATTCAAAATAACCAGAAAGGAAAGAAGTTCATCTGTGGATCCTGTCCAAATAATGAGCAGGTCATCAATGTAACAAAACCAATACTTTATTCAGCCAACACTCAAACTGCTCATTTGCAAAAAAAACACCTTTCCCAGCCACCCAAGTATAGATTAGCGTAGGAGGGAGCACAGCAAGTGCCCATCGCTACTCCCTGTCTTTGTAAGTACGTCCGATTCATGAATGTAAAGTGGTTATGAGTCAGGATAAATCTAAGCAGATTCAAAACAAAGCGACTATGTGGCCAGATAGTTTTGTCCTGCTCCATAAGGAAAGACCCAATCATCCGGATGCCCCGCTCGTGCGGAATACTAGAGTACATAGCCTCTATATCCACAGCAACAAGCAGAGCATCCAGGGGGAACATGGGTCCCCTCTATATGTCGCAGGAGATCAGAGGTGTCCCGAATGTAGGACGTTAAACAAATCACATGAAGCAATAATACAGAGTCCAAATACCTGCTAGCTTTTTCCATCAGAGATTCATTACCAGAAATAATGGGTCTGCCTGGAGGATCAGACAGATCCTTTTGCACTTTAGGAAGTGCATAGAAAGTGGCTAAGCGTGGATGTTTAGGATGGAGATATTCAAAGGCTTTGACATCGATCAGACCCTTTAAATAAGCATCAGTACATAATGATCGTAATTCCTCCGCAAATATAGAAATTTGATCAATACTGATAGGATAGTACCATTTGTTATTTTTAAGAATATTCAGACACATCTTCTGATATTGAGGGTGGGACATGATGACAATGTTCCCACCCTTATCAGAGTGCGAACAAAGTGCGGGAACGAAGTGATTTAAGGGCTTCAGTTTGTTCAGAAGTCAGATTTGTATCAGGTATAGACCATTATCGGGATTTAAGGTCCCTAACGGTGAGCTGCAAAAATGCCCAAATATTGGGGCAGGTTAGTAGGTTGGGGAAGTGACGAGATTTAGGTTTAAAACATGTGTCAGTAGTAGATTTGGAGCGTAGATCGGTGATAGTGCAAGTGGTGTCCCGAGATGTGAGCTCAACAGGGGGAGCAGATGAATCACCAGAACTTTCTTCATAAAGAAGCATAAGGTCCCTGAGGGCTCGAAATTCATCCATCGTAAAATGTTTAATTTGTTCAGTGAGATCCTTTTTCAACCTCTTCTGGTTACGATCAGAATATGTAAGTCTGTACCATGAAGAGTCCATAGTTGCCTCAAACTTTCTGCACTGGTACTTCACTATCACAGTGCACTGGTACCCTGCTATCACAGTGCACTGGTACCTTCACTATCACAATGCACTGTTACTTCACAATCACAATGCACTGGTACTTGACTATCACAGTGCACCAGTACTTCACTATCACAATGCACTGGTATTTCACTATCACAGTGCACTGGTACCTTGCTATCACAATGCACTGTTACTTCACTATCACAGTGCACTGGTACTTCACTATCACAGTGCATTAGTATTTCACTCCTACAATTCACTTGTACCTCACTATCACAGTACAATGGTACTTCACTATCACAATGCACTGGTACTTCACTATCACAGTACAATGGTACTTCACTATCACAATGCACCAGTACGTCACTATCATAGTGCACTGGTACGTCACTATCACAATGCACCAGTACTTCACTATCGCAATGCACAGGTACTTCACTAGCACAATGCACTGGTACTTCACTATCACAGTGCACTGGTACTTTGCTATCACAATGCATTGGTATTTTACGATCACATTGCTCCTCCTGCAAGGCTGATAGCATGACCAGGATGACATAGCGGTTAAGGAGTTGGACTTAAACAAATATACCAATTTTTTTGGCTGGACATACATTCTAAATTTAACCAAGAAAGTTCCGGGAGCTTTGATACTGGTCCAAACTCAAAAGATGCATGCAGCCACTGAAGAAAGTCGAAACTCCCAACATGCACACTTGGTTTGGGTCTGCAACACACTAGGTAAGGATGCAGCGAAACAAGTCAGAAATTTTTCTAATGCCATAGAACTCTCATTGGACAGATTTATTGCTGTGCAGGTAGTGATATAAACAGTAATACCTCACTGCCACAGTGCTACTCCTGTTTTGCTGTTTGTTTGGCCAGGATGGCTGAGTGGTTACGGCATTGGACTTAAGATCCCATGGATGAATATTCATGTGGGATTGATCCCCACTCCTGGTAGAACTATAGGCTGGCACAATTGTTTAGAGTTTTTATCACCTTACAGTGGAACAATTGGCAAAATCATAAAGATTTGGTAATAAGGTCTGTGAGTTCTGGTCCTGGTTTCACTACCCAGTAACTCACAGACCCAGAAGAAGCTAAAGAAAAAAGTCTAAAATCCCACCATGCACACTTGTTCGAGGTCACTCACTAGATAAGTCAGGGACGTTTACTGCGTTGATGCTGCTGGTAGTTATTCATGAGATAATTCTTTCAATGCCATATCACATCACAGGCTCTATCTGCTCTATCTTTGAGCAGGTAATGACAGATAGAGTCACACTGCTCCTCCTCATGTGATAATGTTGTGACCAGAATGCCTGAGTGGTTAAGGCAGTGATGGCGAATCTTGGCACCCAAGATATTTTGGAACTATATTTCCCATGATGCTCATGTACTCTGCATTGTAGTTGAGCATCATGGGAAATGTAGTTTCAAAACATCTGAGGTGCCAAGGTTCACTATCACTGGGTTAAGGCATTGAACATACTGTTGTTACTGGGATGGCTAAGCAGTAGGGATGAGCCCGATGTTCGAGTCGAACGTAAGTTTGACTCGAACATCGGGTGTTCGCCTGTTCGCCGAATAGCGAACAATTTGGGGTGTTTGCGGCAAATTCGAAAGCCGTGGAACACCCTTTAAAAGTTTATGGGAGAAATCAAAAGTGCTAATTTTAAAGGCTTTTATGCATGGTATTGTCATAAAAAGTGTTTGGGGACAGGGGACATGTATTAATGCAAAAAAAAGTTTTAAAAACGGCAGTTTTTTCAGGAGCAGTGATTTTTAAAATGCTTAAAGTGAAACAGTAAAAGTGAAATATTCCTTTAAATTTCGTACCTGGGGGGTGTCTATAGTATGCCTGTAAAGTGGTGCATTTTTCCCATGTTTAGAACAGTCCCTGCACAAAATGACATTTCTAAAGGAAAAAAAGTCACTAAAAAGTACTCGGGTCCCGGCAATACAGATAAAAGTCATTGAAAAAAATGGCATGGGATCCCCCCAGTCCATTACCAGACCCTTTGGGTCTGGTATGAATATTAAGGGGAACCCCGAACCAAATTTTTTTTTAAAAATGCGTGGGGGTCCCCCAAAATTCCATACCAGGCCCTTCAGGTCTGGTATGGATATTTAGGGGAACCCTGTGCCAATTTTTTTTTTTTAAATGGTGTAATGTCCCCCTCAAAATCCATACCAGACCTGATTTTAAGGGGAACCCTGCGCCAAAATGTAAAAAAAATGGCGTAGGAGTCCCCCCAAAAATCCATACCAGACCCTTTAACAAGGGGACCCCCAGATCCCAGTCCCCCCGTTTGAAATGGTAACGGCCTACCATTTCACAAAAAAAGTGTCAAAATGTTAAAAAACCACAAGACACATCTTGGGACAAGTCCTTTATTAAAAAATAAAAAAATAAAAATGTCCCACAAAGTCCATTTATCTTCTTCTCTCGCTCTGCCGATGGACCGAAAAAAAAAAAAAAGTTCCGCCTCCATGGGAGGCACCCGCCTTATGACGCTTCAGCGCAATGACAGTTCTTTTATAACTGAGGGTGGAGCCCCACAGTGACATACCCGGGTGACCAAGCCCCCTCGGACGCCATGGGAAAGCCATTGGGAAGTCCCCGTGCGTCAGAGGGGATGGGGTCACCCGGGTACGTTAAAGGGGGCTTACAGATCTCTCTGCTCTCTCCCTCCTCTAGGCTCAGAGACAGCAGCAGGAGCCATTGGCTCCTACTGCTGTCAAACACAGCCAGTTAGGAGCAGGGCCAAGTCGCACAGAGTTGGTTTGGAAGTGAACCCACACGAGTGCCCCCAAAGCAAGCTGTTTGTTATGTTGCTATGAAGGCACTCGGGGGGGGAAGGGTTGGGGGATCGCCGGTGGTGGACTTGAGAAGAGGAGGATCAGGACTGCTCTGTGCAAAACCATTGCGCACAGCAGGTACGCATAACAAGTTTGTTGTTTACAACATAACTTTACAATTACTTTAAGAGAGACGTATGGGCAATGCTCTTTTGGTCATAATTCTCTTGTGGGTTTACAGGAGTGCACTTATTTGTGCTCTTCATTGTCTGGATGTATCCCAACAATAATGTCGGGATTCCACCCAGATGCCTGACTGGCAGCTGGATCATCCTCTCATTGAATCATGGAGCTTCTGCCCCCTCTGCTGCCCTGGAGGGGCAGAGCACAGAGCGGTGACTGACAGTCACCGCTCTGTGCTCAGAAAGAACCCATGACTTGAGCATCACCTACCCTCTCTTATATGCTTCATTTTGGTTTTCTAAATATACAACTTAAAGTAGTGTGAGCAATATTGGAAGAGGCTTGAAGGGGGTGCAGAGTTGAGCAGTGTTGAAGGAAGGTGGCAATGGATAAAGAGGATTGCAGGGGTGAATCTCAAGTGCTGGGTGTGTGTTACTTGAACTGGCTCAGAAGCTGGATTTTGGACTGTCAGGTGTTATCAGTGCATCCCAGTGTAAGTGGGTGACCAGGATGGCCGAGTGGTTAAGGCGTTGGACTTAAGATCCAATGGATGAATATCTGCGTGGGTTCGATCCCCACTCCTGGTAAGAGCAGTCAGTAACTGAGCTTTTTGACCTAATTACTGCTTGAGGGTATTATTGCTCTTTTGTATTATTTCTGCTGGAAGTTATTATTGCTCTTTTTATATTATTTCTGCTGAAGGTTATTATTGCTCCTTTTATATTATTTCTGTTGGGGGTAGTGTGGGTTATCATTGCTCCTGGGGAGGGGGTTATTATTGCTGGGGACAATGGGAGTTATTATTTCCAGGGGTTAGTATCAGTGGCAAAGGAACAATTGTCCGGATGGCCGCACTCCAAAAGTAAATACCTTTATTAAACGATAGTCCATACGAAAAGCTAACGCGTTTCACATCATTAATACAGGTGCTTAGTCAGAGCTACATAACAAACGGTCTACAATGATATACCGTATTTATCGGCGTATAACACGCGCCGGCGTATAACACGCACCCCAAGTTTAGGAGGGAATTTTAAGGAAAAAAACTTTTAGGAGGGAAGTTTAAGGAAAAAAAACTTACATTTAAATGCCCATCAATGCAGCCTCATCAGTGTTCATCTGCAGCCTTTCCCCAGTGTCCAGTGCAGCCTTGTCAGTGCAGCTTTGCCCCAGTGCAGCCTTGTCAGTGCAGCTTTGCCCCAGTGCAGCCTTGTCAGTGCAGCCTTGTCAGTGCAGCCTTGTCAGTGCAGCTTTGCCCCAGTGCAGCCTTGTCCCCAGTGCAGCCTTGTCCCCAGTGCAGCCTTGTCCCCAGTGCAGCTTTGCCCCAGTGCAGCCTTGTCCCCAGTGCAGCTTTGCCCCAGTGCAGCCTTGTCCCCAGTGCAGCTTTGCCCCAGTTCAGCTTTGCCCCAGTGCAGCCTTGTCCCCAGTGGTCCGTGCAGCCTTGTCGCCGCCAACATACAAATGTTTTGTTTGTATTTTTAAACATGGCGCCGCGGAGTTCGGAGGGACTCGGGGGCGCTCGTTCAGCTGAACGAGCGCCGCCGAGGACACAGTGACTGGGCGGAGCCGAGATACACATAGCCGAGGCTTCTCGGCTATTCTCGGCGCCGTTCACAGTCACGCCCAGTCCCTATGATGGACATAACACAGGTCCAATGGCGGGACTGGGCGTGACTGTGAACGGCGCCGAGAATAGCCGAGAAGCCTCGGCTATGTATATCTCGGCTCCGCCCAGTCACTGTGTCCTCGGCGGCGCTCGTTCAGCTGAACGAGCGCCCCCGAGTCCCTCCGAACTCCGCGGCGCCATGTTTAAAAATCCAAGCTATGTGATCTGTCGGAGCGATCGCCGCGATCGCTCCGACAGATCACAAAATAGCGGGGATCAGCGTATAACACGCACCCACGATTTTCCCCTTATTTTAAGGGGAAAAAAGTGCGTGTTATACGCCGATAAATACGGTATATATACACAAAAGGAGATGGAAAAAATCCTAATTGTCTTGCAAGTTGACGCTCATAAAATCATGTGAAAGGACGAGTCCAGATGGTGGGAGTGATAACAGCTGAGACTCTTTGTTTGCCACCAGGTTGGACAAGAAATCCCAATTGATCTCGTGTGAAAATCGTACATAGGCAGCGTCACATATAAATGCAGATTCAAAACAATTAAAGAAAAATCCTAAACAAAAGAAAACAAAAAAGTAGGACATAAAAACAATAATAGGTACACCTAATATAGACCAAAATGCCCCAAATATAACCAATTTGTGTTGCACAACATTGTAGAAAATCTGTAAATAAAGAGACATGCTTGTAAAAACACTTAGGTCTCATGTACACTGCTGCTGGTGAATGGATGTTTAGGAGCAGTTGGGCCTTTTTCAGCTGCCCCTGAACTCTGCTCTATGTTATCTTATCAGTACATGTACACAGGGTCGTTTATAGTTGTTTCTAGTTGAGTTTAGAAGCATTTTTTGGATAGCAAAAAAAATGAGTTCAGACGGATGTTCAGAGGCATTTGAAACGCCAGAAACGCCAAATGCCTGTAACAGCTCGCAAACTCTGCTAAACGCAGTTACTCACGTTTTGCAGCATTTCGTTTACAAACGTTTTTCATTTTATCATTTTTTTTTTTTTACAAACGCTTCTAGACGCAAAGAAGGCTAAACGCGCCATATAAACATCACTAAACGGACGTTTTTAGACACCGGTTTCTAGCTGTCAAGTTAAATCGTTCAGGATAGGTTAAACAACGTCCTGTGTACATGAAATCTTATGCTTCATGTACACAGGACGTTTTTAGGCTTCATGCACACGAGACGCCGGTGCAAACTCTGCTGAACACGTTTTTAAAAGCTGAAACCGGCGTTTAGAAACGCCTGTTTTGCCGCGTTTGCATGCCGCGTTTAGCCGCATTTTACAGCGTTTGCGTCTAGAAGCGTCTGCAGAGCAGAGAATGACATTTTGTGACCCAACTTTGGGGCCCCATATCTCGGGGCAACTTGGTGCTAGGAACCCCAAATTTGGATATGTAGTGTTAGTTCCACTGTGTTAGCACACCAAATTTGGAGTTCCTAGCACCAAGTGACCCCGAGATACGGGTCCCCAAATTTGGGTCGCAAAATGCCATTCTCTGCTCTGCAGGCGCTTCTAGACGCAAACACGGTAAAACACGGCTAAACGCGGCATGCAAACGCGGCAAAACAGGCGTTTCTAAACGCAAAATGTCAAACACTTTTCTGCAGCAGAGAGTTACATTTTGTGACCCGAATTTGGGGCCCAATATCTCGGGCCACTTGGTGCTAGGAACCCCAAATTTGGATATGTTGTAGTGCTGGTTCGACTGTGTTTATTAAAATTTAGGGTTCCTAGCACCCAGTGGCCCCGAGATATGGGGCCCCAAAATCAGGTCGCAAAATGTCATTCTCTGCTGCAGTTTATCATCATATTTCTGTGTTTTCTGGTCCAAAAAATAGGGTTCCTTTAAAAACACTTATAAACGCAAACGTTTTTTGGTGTTTTTAGGCAGTTTCAGACGCCAAACGCGGCTAAACACCGGTACCGCATTTAGCCGCGTTTAGCCGCGTTTGGCGTCTGAAATGTGGAAAACTTTTGCGTCTGAACCCATTTTTTTTCTTCTGGAAAAACGAGGTTAAACGCAACTGCCTAAAAACACCAAAAAACGAGACTGTGTACATGGACACATAGGATAACATTGAATGAGTTCAGGGGCATTTGAAAAAAGTGTCCAACTGCCTCTGAACGCGCATTTAACAGCGTCTCGTGTGCATGAGGCCTAACAACCTCTCCTGAACGATTTAACTTGACAGATAGTAACCCAAGTTTAAAACGTCTGTTTTGTCGCATTTACATGCCGCGTTTAGCCGTGTTTGCGTTTAGAAGCGTTTGAAAAAAATAATTTTTTTTTTAAACAGCCAAAAATGAAAAACGTCTGTAAACGAAATGCGGCTAAACGCGAGTTAGCGCGTTTAGCCGTGTTTAGAAGCGTTTGGCGCTTGAAATGCCTCCAGACTTAGAATCTGAACTAATTTTTTTGCTTTCCAAAAAAGGCCTCTAAACTCAACTGCCTAGAAACGACTATAAACAACCCTGTGTACAAATACTGATAAGATAACATAGAGGAGAGTTCAGGAGTAGTTGAAAAAAAAATGCCCAACTGCTCCTAAACGTCCGTTTACCAGCAGCAGTGTACATGAGGCCTAATACGGTAAAACCTTGGTTTGAGAGCGTTTTACAAGGCAAGCAACATTTTTAAATACATTTTGACTTGATATACAAGCCATGTCTTGATATACAAGTAGTGTCATGTCACAACTAAGTATAAAAGAGAAGAGAGGCGCAGCAACTCAAATGGTTGATGATTAAAACAGGCACATTTAACTATGCAGGCCTCCGGAGTAAAGCTGTCCGAATAGACCACCCTCCGCATCGCCATCAACGTCATCCCTTCCATGCTGGGCTCCACGAGCAGTTCAAGCTTTGCTTACAGGGTAGTCTTCCTGGTCACGATTGCAAACTGACAGCGGTGAGAGCCGGCGGTGCGGAGGATGGTCTACGTTGACAGCTTTACGGCTTTAACTGCATACTTAGATGTGCCTATTTTAATCATCAACCATGTGAGTTGCTAAATGTTATACCTTCAGTGTAACCATATTGCTATACTTAGAGGTGCCTCTCTTCTCTTTTATACTCTGTAGTTCCTGCTGGATTTTGCTTCTAATCCCCTTGTGGAGGCTGCCATTTGTGAATGGACATTTTATGGTTACACAACCTGGTCACATTGCTATAATATTTTTATATGGACTATAAACTGAAGGACCTATGAATAAATAGTTGTGGAATGAATCACCTGAGTTTCCATGATTTCTTATGGGGAAATTCGCTTTGATATACAAGTGCTTTGGATTACAAACATGTTTCTGGAACGAATTATGCTCCCAATCCAAGGTTTTACTGTATATATAACCCAACATATACATTAGCATGAATCTACAAATAAATAGTAACAAACCCAGAAACCTGTCCCTATAAAACCTCATAAAAAGCTGTATTACAAAGGAGACACCTCTGTGTAAGTAATACAAATAAACACCCCAAAGAAGAATAAAGCCTGTAAACATGCAGGCAGTCCCCTCGGACAATCTCTGCGGAATGACAAGCAATACCCATCAAAAGATGACTATAAAGGAATGAGACATCAGAAAGACAAGTCATCCAAACAAAAGGATCCTTATGTTCTATTAAATTACCAAACAATTAGCTGGTTTGATACCCATACAGATAACTAGTTTGGACACCCATAGGGAGGTTTAGAGTATGTGCACGAATGTTTCACTCATAAAAATGGGAAACATCCCATTTAAATCTTAAGCCAGCTGGCCTTCTAGTATTATGATAAAAAATCCAATGCACTTCTCGTTTACATAAAATATAAAACTTATCTCCCCCTCTAACTGGCATAACAATCTTTTCAATGGCCTGAATGATCGAATCCGACTTTTTATTGTGTATGCCATTCCAGTGCTTGGCAACATTGGTACTATGGTTCTATTCAATATCATACAAATGGTCTTGAAGACGATCAGCAACCTGCGTGTCGTTCGGCCAATGTATTGTATTTCACATGACTTACAGGTAATAATGTATACCAGGTACCTGGTGTTACAGTTTTTGAATGAAGTGATTTTGGACTGTTTATCGATAGCAGTGGCATAAACGTCCCCCCTGGAAATATGGGGACAGCACAGACATCCATTAGATCCACATCGAAATGTGCCCTTGAACTGTAACCATTGGTGGAGTGGCTTGTTGCTGACAAAAAGACTGGGAGATAACTTAGCCCCTAAAGTAGGAGCTCTGAGAGATACGGTCATGACACCTTTCACCAGAATTTGTGCATAGACTGACTGATTATACAAAACCAGCAGATAGTTTAAAACAATATTCCGTATTTTGCTGAACTCTGTAATAAAAGTGGTAGAGAAGACCGGGGCATCATGACTTCTTCCTCTATTGCTCTTTCTATTATCATGTTTCCTTTCCTTTAACAAGTTTTCCCGCGGGGTGTTTTCTGCAATATTTATAGCTCTATATAAAATTGATTTAGGATAACCTCTGTTTTCAAAACATTGAAACATGGCTAAAGTCTCCTCACTACAAATGCGTTTCAATCTTAAGAACTGTCCCACTGGAATGCCTTTCAAGGTGTGTTTGGGGTGGCTGGAGTCCACTCTCAAGATCGTGTTTCCAGCAGATGGTTTCCTAAAAAGGCTAGTCACTACCTTATTACCCACACCTGTCAGTCTTACATCCAAAAAGTCTATGGATGTGGAATCCCAACATCCGGTAAATCTTAAACTCAGATGATTGTCGTTCAGATATGACAGACAATCTCCTAGACTACTGACCTCCTTTGAGACAATAAATAGTAGGTCATCAATGTAGCGATAATAAAAAAGGGTATCCAAGCGACGGGGACTTTCAGATGCATAAATGTGGTGTCTCTCCCACCATTCCATATAGAGATTAGAGAACGATGGGGAGAACTTGGCTCCCATAGAAGCACCGCATTTCTGCAAGTAGTACTCTCCGTCAAAAATAAAGTAATTATGAGTGAGTAAATACTCTAAACATAACAAAATGAACTCATGATGGACAAGGAAGTAACCACTATATCTAGCTAAGAAGAAAGATACTGCCTGTAGACCCAAGGAGTGTGGAATCAATGAGAAGAGGCTTGACACATCACAGGTCACCCATCTCAACTGATCATTCCTTTCAAAGTCCTTCAATTTCGTAACTAGCTGTTTAGTGACTCTGAGGTAGCCAGGTAGGCCGACCACCAGAGGCTGTAATCGGTGGTCTACCCACTGGGGAATTAATAAAGGCCACAATCGGTCTTCCAGTCAAGGGATTACATCCCTTATGTACCTTCGGGAGAAAATGGAAAATGGGTAATTTGGAATGCTCAGGTATAAACATATCTTTTTCTTTTCCTGTGAAAACACCTGCCCCTATCTAGCAATAAAGACAGTGCTTTCTTGAAAGATTTGTGGGATTGGCCTTTATGGCGAAGATATGTATCAGTGTCAGATAATTGACGTATCGCCTCCATCCTATATGCCCCAGAATCCCAAATCACCACAAACCTCCCTTGTCCGCATTCCTGACTATCTCATCATCCTCTCTCAAATTCTTCAATGCTGTCCTCTCTCGATCGGTAAGATTGTCCTGCATACAATTAACAGAAGATTTACGTGCTAGATGAGTCAAGTCCCCCTCAACCAATTTTTTAAAGAGGTCCGTGTCCTTGCCTTGTGAACCTACAGGGTAAAAATCCAATTTTAGTTTAAAGGGTATGCCAGCTGGCATCTTATTTGGTTCAATGGGGCAAGGACTGGATTCACGGGCTAACTCAACCAAATCATTCAATGCACAAGAAGGAGACTCACCCACCACCAAATTGTCACCAGACAATTGAACATCATTCATCCCCAAAATAATGTTTCTTTAGATTCAAGGTAAGGACCAACTTGTTGACGTCCAGTATTGTGCCAAAGAGATCAAACTTTCTGATGGGGCAAAAATTAAGCCCCTTGGATAATAGGGCCACCTCCACATCATTCAAAACTCTATGGGACAGGTTAATAACGTTGGATGTTATTGGTGGGGACGATTCCGAAGCTGGTACCGACCCCCATCGCCGTTGCTGGTGTTTCTTTCCCCCTCTCCTTTTTTTTTGTAGTTTTCTTTTTCTTCTTTTTGTTGAAACCTTTGGTATTCCGGTTTAAATATTGTGAGTTGGTAACCCGATGATTAGGATCTTGTCAGTCAGCGATGTCAGGTGAAGAATCCAAAGCAGAGACGGCCATGGTATCACTGGCGGATTTGTTTTCTAGGTCAGAAAAACTGACCCATTTTTTAATAGAATTCCTGCGAGGGTGGCCAGAGAGAGCAGATCTCTTCCAAGTGTAAACTGCATTACTCCCATAATCAATGCGGTCGCTATTGAGTTTTCTTTCTTGCCGACAATCACATCCCTCTCCAATTTGTCAAGCCTAAAATTCAGCCTGGTGTCAAGTTCTGCAAATCTGATATCACTTTGTGACTCTGGTTTTTGATTTGCGGACATCTCACTTTGTAGGCGCTCCAAATCTTTTGTTTTAGAACTTATGATCATCCTCATTAGTTTAAAGGAGCAAGCAGTGAGCGTGTCTGTCCATTCTTTTTTCAAAGTTCATCATGTAGATCAAACGTGGGAAATTTTTTGATCCTCAGGCCAAGGGGTATTTGCTCCAATGTAAGATACTCATTGAGCGTTTTAATATTCCTAAAGCCTCTTTTCTCCTTAGCCATAAGCGACTCTAATTTCCGAAAAGATTGTTGCAAGATGATTCCATCATCCAATAATTGCAACGTGTGGGTATGCTGGCTAGACCGAAGAGGATTGTCTGCAGGGGCTGTGAGGGTTCTACTAAAACCAGTATGCAATGTAGCAGGGACTGAAGTAGTATCTTCAGTGTTGGAAGAAGGTGGCAATGAATGAAGGGGTCAGCAGTTGGTAAAGAGGATTGCAGGGGTGAATCTCAAGTGCTGGGGGTGTGTTCTTGCACTGTCTCAGAAGTTGGATTTCGGACTGTCAGGAGTTATCAGTGCCAAAAAGTGTACATAGGTGACCAGGATGGCTGAGTGGTTAAGGCGTTGGACTTAAGATCCAATGGATGAACATCCACGTGGGTTTGATCCCCACTCCTGGTAAGAGCAGTCAGTAACTGAGGTTTTTGACCTAATTGCTGCTTGAGGTTATTATTGCTCTTTATATATTTTTTCTGCTGGGGGTTTTAATTTTGCTCTTATTATATTATTTCTGCTGGAGGTTATTATTGCTCTTTTTATTTTATTTCCTGCTGAAGGTTATTATTGATCTTCTTCTTATATTATTTCTGTTGGGGGTAGTGTGGGTTATCATTGCTCCCAGGGAGGGTGTAATTATTGCTGGGGACAATTGGAGTTATTATTTCCAGGGGTTAGTATCAGTGGCAGCCATTCCATTCCTAAGCATATGGTGTCAGCTCACAGGATTTCAACTGTATATTCAGCATACAAGAAGAGGCCACATCAGATAAGTAAACCCTAACAATGAATTTATGACGATCACACATTGATGAAAATTCTGCCGATTCAGCAGGGACCAGATGAATTTAGATCTATGTATGGGTAGGTTGGTTGTACACAAGTTGACCTATCAATTGCCTTGTGTACAACCAGACTGTCAGGTTTTTCCCCCAACAATCAGTGCTGCCGGCTTTAGCCAGCAACACTGATCACTATATTCTGATAGCGGGGGGGGGGGGCTCCCCACTGTCAGAATAAAATACAACAGCGGGAAGAATTCCCACATCCACCTCAAATTTATGGATAGGGGCATCGGATCATTTTTTACCCTTCGACACACCGTATGGGCTGCCTTACACTTTAAGGCAGAGAATGCGTTATAGAAAATTACTTTCAAACACTTGCATTATCATTAAAGGCCACAAGATGTCCTCAGACCCCAAACAGAAAACCATAGAAGACCAGTTTGCTTGCTATTCAGCATTTATAAGCAAAGCCCTCTGTAGTATTGCAACAGCTGAGAGTTGTGTAAAGCCGCCTTCACACGAACGTAAAGAGGAACTGCAGTCTTAAATGGGTGTGTGGACAAGGGATTATAGCGGTGCTAGGGTCAGGAAGATTAGAGGAGAAAAGATGAAACAAAGAATACTAAAATTACAGATTTTATTAATAGTCTATCATAAATACAATGTACATTATAAACAATTCAAACAGTAATTATACAAATTTTGTGGATACATGTACTGTAAGTGACCCTATAAATGGTCAAGTGGGCCGGATGGCAAGTGGCCGTTGAAGGAGGGGGGGCTCGTTTTCCTACATGTTTCGCCAAAACATTGGCTTCTTCAGGGAACAGGAGCTCATAAGGTGGATATATATAAAAAATTCTGTGTGGTGGACATGAAAACACATGTTAGAGATAGTAATTTGACCAAACACTGCATAGTAAAAACAATAACACACTGCAACTGTGGCTGGACATTCATGCGACCCTAAGCTCCACACCACTGAACGGAACTGCGGACATACCTGGGGCGTCAGTGCCCAAGACGGGAGGGAAGAGAGGGAGAGGGGGAACACAGCCACCCAAGGAGATCCCCACAGGGGAGCAGGCAGACCGCGCCGTAAATTATGCCTGCAGGGGGCATACAGTAGACCTGGCAAGGGAATGTAAAGATATTCATGTGTCATAATGCACTGTGGTAGTTATTCCAGGAATAGAGAGTTGCGCATATGTGTATTGTATTAAAAAGAGAACAAAAAATATATGTATATAAATAGGTATAAATGTATCTATATCTCTGGAAAAGGTGCAGACTTACATGTATATCTAAAAGCTGTAGAGAGGCAAGGTCAGGAAGTGCCTGTGATATATGTATGCACACAGCAAGGAAAGGACATCAAGGTTGAACCATATCTGCAGACCACTTAAAGCAGGCCTAATTAGAAAAATGGATAGTGTTAGGGGTCTTGTTGTTGTTAACTGGGGCCAGATATGGTAGTTTATGCCTATACTTACTTGATGGTATCTGCTGTAAGAAAAGATTCTCATGGCGGTACATTCACAGGTATATAGTACCGGTGCTGGGATGAAAAAGGGATAAAAGTAACAGTGGATCCTATGTGAAATATAAAGGAAAAAAGGAGGATCAGAAAGGTAGGGAAATGGAAGCTTTAAAATGTACTTGGGCACAGGTGAGGCTAGTGAAAAGGAATCTGTTACCTAATTCATCATGAAGCACACCGTGTTGCTTGAGAAAATCAGTGTTAACCACCAGAGTAAGAGGCCGGTCCAAAGTACGTTCTTAAAAGTATGTAAAGGAATAATAAATAATTCATGTAAACAACATGAAGTCAGGGTGTTTTGAAAGGCAGAAGTTTACCTTGTAGCTGTGTGCAGAGCGAATGCAGGCACGTCCCTCGTCCATGGGAACTGAGGGACTGGCCGGTTACTCATATACCCCCCACACCTGATCAGATGATGATCAGGTGTGCGGACGCTAAACGAGGGGTAGCCACGGCTGTGCACTGCACGGTGCCTAGGAACTACGAGTTCCATCATGCAGGCACCGTGACTTCATGTTGTTTACATGAATTATTTATTATTCCTTTACATACTTTTTAGAACGTACTTTGGACCGGCCTCTTACTCTGGTGGTTAACACTGATTTTCTCAAGCAACACGGTGTGCTTCAGGATGAATTAGGTAACAGATTCCTTTTCACTAGCCTCACCTGTGCCCAAGTACATTTTAAAGCTTCCATTTCCCTACCTTTCTGATCCTCCTTTTTTCCTTTATATTTCACATAGGATCCACTGTTACTTTTATCCCTTTTTCATCCCAGCACCGGTACTATATACCTGTGAATGTACCGCCATGAGAATCTTTTCTTACAGCAGATACCATCAAGTAAGTATAGGCATAAACTACCATATCTGGCCCCAGTTAACAACAACAAGACCCCTAACACTATCCATTTTTCTAATTAGGCCTGCTTTAAGTGGTCTGCAGATATGGTTCAACCTTGATGTCCTTTCCTTGCTGTGTGCATACATATATCACAGGCACTTCCTGACCTTGCCTCTCTACAGCTTTTAGATATACATGTAAGTCTGCACCTTTTCCAGAGATATAGATACATTTATACCTATTTATATACATATATTTTTTGTTCTCTTTTTAATACAATACACATATGCGCAACTCTCTATTCCTGGAATAACTACCACAGTGCATTATGACACATGAATATCTTTACATTCCCTTGCCAGGTCTACTGTATGCCCCCTGCAGGCATAATTTACGGCGCGGTCTGCCTGCTCCCCTGTGGGGATCTCCTTGGGTGGCTGTGTTCCCCCTCTCCCTCTCTTCCCTCCCGTCTTGGGCACTGACGCCCCAGGTATGTCCGCAGTTCCGTTCAGTGGTGTGGAGCTTAGGGTCGCATGAATGTCCAGCCACAGTTGCAGTGTGTTATTGTTTTTACTATGCAGTGTTTGGTCAAATTACTATCTCTAACATGTGTTTTCATGTCCACCACACAGAATTTTTTATATATATCCACCTTATGAGCTCCTGTTCCCTGAAGAAGCCAATGTTTTGGCGAAACATGTAGGAAAACGAGCCCCCCCTCCTTCAACGGCCACTTGCCATCCGGCCCACTTGACCATTTATAGGGTCACTTACAGTACATGTATCCACAAAATTTGTATAATTACTGTTTGAATTGTTTATAATGTACATTGTATTTATGATAGACTATTAATAAAATCTGTAATTTTAGTATTCTTTGTTTCATCTTTTCTCCTCTAATCTTCCTGACCCTAGCACCGCTATAATCCCTTGTCCACACACCCATTTAACATTTGATTATTTAGGGGATGAGGTGCTGTATCCTCTGGTACCATCTAGCCACTTTTACTTTTTTAGGAACTGCAGTCTGTTCACATAATTTGTACCAAAAACATCTTTGCCATTCTGAAGCTTCCCTCCAACCACTTTGCATATTATTTTATATATACTGTGATTCTGTACTTGCCAAATATGCTGCAGAAATCTCCCTCCACTGAGTCTGGCTGCATCCATTTTAACTGTGGGCAGCTGAAGCTGCTGCCTGTTCACTTCCTGGATTTACACAGACACACAGAGGCACACCTCCAGCTCTACATCCCTGCAGCTCTCATTGGCCCTCTTATGACTCATCCCCCTCCCTTCCTGGCAAGTGAGCGAGAGAGTGAGCGAGAGTACTGTGCATGATGTCATAAGCCTAGGCTAATAAACCGTACAAGAAACAGGAAGTGGGCTGTATAAGGTATTTACTGGCAGAAAAAAAAAAATGTTTTACTATCCAAAGTTAAAACAACAAGGGCAGAAGATTTAATAGATGGAAAGTTGAAAACATTTTTGAAGTTCTGCTTTAAAAGAGTAATTCTACTTGTGATGAGAAAAAAACATTACCTTGTGGGTAATCTATGCACATTGCAAGGATTTTAACCACTTGTGGACTGCCCACCGTACATTTACTGCAGCAGGGGGGCCGTTCTGTGCCAGATCACGTACCTAGTACGTGATCTGACACTTTCGGGTCTGGGGCGTGCGCCGCCAGTATAATCAGAGCGGGATCCCAGCGGCAGGTACAGCAAACCCAATGTCCGCCGATTAGACAGGACACAGGCAAAACGGTGATCTGCCGTTTTGCCTGTGTCAAGGCAGATTGTAGTTCTATCAGGTTGGAAGGTATTGATCCTGTGTTTCTGCCAAGCAGGAACATGGATCTTTGCCTTCCCCTAGTCAAAGCACCTCCCCCACAGTGAGTAAGCACAACCTAGGCACACATTTAACCCTTGAATGCTCCTGATGTTAACCCCTTTCCTGTCAGTGTTGTCAGTACAGTGATAGTGCATTTTTTTAGCACTGATCACTGTATTAGTGTCACTGGTCCCCAAAAAGTGTCAAAAGTGTCAGTTAGGTGTCCAATTTGTCCACCACAATATCGCAGTCCCGCTATAAGTTGCTGATCGCCACCATCACTAGTAAAAAATAAATAAATAAAAATATCCCAAAGTTTGTAGGCACTATAACTGTTGCGCAAACAAATCAAAATACGCTTATTGGGATTTTTTTTTACCAAGTATATGTAGCAGAATACATATTGGCCTAAACTGATGAAGAAATTCCATTTTTTTAAATTTTTTTATGTTTTATAGCAGAAAGTAAAAATATTGTTTGTTTTTTTTTAAATTGTGTGGTTTTTTTATTTGTTTATTTTGTTTATTTGTTTATTTTATAGCGCAAAAAATAAAAACCGCAGAGGTGATCAAATACCACCAAAAGAAAGCTCTATTTGTGGGGGGGGGGGGGGAGACAAAAATTTTATTTGGGCACAATTAGGGTTGTCCCGATACCACTTTTTTAGGACCGAGTACAAGTACTGATACTTTTTTTCAAGTACTCGCCGATACCGATACTTTTTTTTCAATGTCACGTGACAGTGGTTTTTTTTTGTTTTCTTTTAACAATGCTTTCTTCTTTTTCAGCGCCTCCTCTCCATTCATAAACGGAGACATCGTAATCACAGGAGGTTACAATGTTTCAGTTATGTGAATGGACAGAGTCAGCTGACTCTGTCCATTCACAAAGGAAGAAGGAGGACATGGAGGGGGACAGCGCAATGGAGGGGGACAGCAGAACGGAGGGGGACAGAGGAAGAGAGAGGGACAGCAGAACCGAGGGGGACAGCAGAACGGAGGGGGACAGAGGAAGAGAGAGGGACAGCAGAATGGAGAGGGACAGCAGAACGGAGGGGGACAGAGGAAGAGAGAGGGACAGCAGAACCGAGGGGGACAGCAGAACGGAGGGGGACAGCAGAACGGAGGGGGACAGAGGAAGAGAGAGGGACAGCAGAATGGAGAGGGACAGCAGAACGGAGGGGAACAGAGGAAGAGAGAGGGACAGCAGAATGGAGGGGGACAGCAGAACGGAGGGGGACAGAGGAAGAGAGAGGGACAGCAGAATGGAGAGGGACAGCAGAACGGAGGGGGACAGAGGAAGAGAGAGGGACAGCAGAATGGAGGGGGACAGCAGGACAGAGGGGGACAGCAGAATGGAGGGGGACAGAGAAAGAGAGGGGGACAGCAGAATGGCTGAACGGAGGGGGACAGCAGAACGGAGAGGGACAGAGGAAAGGAGGGGGACAGCGGAATGAAGAGGGACAGAGGAACGGAGGGGGACAGTGGAGGGGGACAGCGGAATAAGGAGGGTCAGCGGAGGGGGTCAGCAGAACGGAGGGGGCATGGAGGATGCGGTGACAGTCAGCAGTGATCGCGTGTCGGGGAGTCACAAGCACCGATCTCCGCTGTATGTCACTAAGCAGCTGAAAGCTGCGGGGGGAGAAGCTTGTAACTTCCCCACGCGCCGATCACTGCTGACTGTCAAGGTATCGGCGGAAGCATCGGGAGCATTTGCCCGAGTACAAGTACTTGGGCAAATGCTCGGTATCGGTGCCGATACTGATACTAGTATCGATTTGGGGACAACCCTAGGTACAATGTTAAATATAGTAACGCTGTGCCATATCGCAAAAAAAATGCTCTAGTTATGAAGGGGGGGGTAAACCTTCCGGAGCTGAAGTGCTTAACAGTCTTTGTTGCAGATTCCTACCTTTTGTTATTGTGAAGAAATAGCCATTTGTCTGTGTCCATGTGCAAAGTGAATGGGAGTGTCTTTATAATTATAAAATAATAGTTTGGCTTTTCTTATCCTTTATTGATTCAAAGTACAAAAAGTTAAAAATAAAACACGACACTTGCCTCATGCCGCGTACACACGAGCGGACTTTCCGGCATACTTGGTCCGGCGGACCAAAGTCCGCCGCACAATCCGATCGTGTGTAGGCTCCCGCGGACTTTTTTTTCCCAAGAGTCCGCTGGACCTAGATTTGAAGCATGTTTCAAATCTTTCCGTCATAAGTCCGCCAGACTCAGTTCCTGACGGAAAGCCCGTTCGTCTGTATGCTGGTCCGACAGACCAGATACGACGCAAGGGCAGGGTACTGCATCTCGCGCTCGCTACAATAGGAAAAACTAATTTTCCTATTGCAGCGAGCGTGGGGCATACCAGGCCCTTAGGTCTGGCGTGGATTTTAAGGGGAACCCCCTACGCCGAAAAAACTGCATGGGGTCCCCCCTAAAATCCATACCAGACCCCGATCCGAGCACGCAGCCAGGCCAGTAAGGAAAGGGGGTGGGGACAAGCGAGCACCCTGCGGGGCCCCCCCACCACAAAGCACCTTGTCCCCATGTTGATGAGGACAAGGGCCTCTTCTTATAGGGGGCTCCCGGATTCCGATAAGCCCCCCGCCCGCAGACCCTGACAACCAACGGCCAGGGTTGTCGGGAAGAGGCCCTTGTCCTCATCAACATGGGGACAAGGTGCTTTGTGGTGAGGGGGCCCCCCGCAGGGCGGCCCCCTTTGAAGACGTCTACTAATGACGAAACATGTAGGGCGTGGCTACGTTGTAAGCCGTCACGATTGCCCCATGTTATGCATGGGTTATTACGATTTTTATATGCCGGCTTGTTTTTAATTGTATTTTCACCTCACGGAGCGTGCACTCTCCGTTGCGGTCTGTACTTTTATTTAATAAATTCCGAAACTTTTTACACTATTGGAGCTCCGCTCTTTTGTTTTTTCCTTTGCCACACTGGGAGCAAGAGAGCTTTCCTTCCCCCCTCTCCAGGCGTTTCACTTGGACCAGCCCGGATCGGAGACAACATTCCTAACAGCTGCTGGGGAGATCTTCTCATTACATGGTCCCTGCAGAGGGCAAAAATCTGCATGCCTGATAGACCCTGCCAAGGAGGGGGTCCAACACGGAGGGTAAGAGTCCACCTTTATCACTTTCTCACTTATTGGAGTCACCGCCAGTGGATTTGCACCATCCTGCACATCTCTCTCCTTTGTCAATCCACTCATAGGGGGATTAGTTGCTGCTGAGCTGTATAGTGGATGGAAGCTTTTTTTCACTGATGAACTTTTTATATTTGAACCTATGGACTGAGTTTGTTTGATTTTCAGATTTTCACGCTATTAATATCATTGTATTTCACATGTACACATTTTTTGTTTCTTCTTTTTATTTGAGTTTTTATGTTTTGCACTTATATATTTTTACCACTCTTGGAGTCATTTACTTGCTCTCAGTAGATTGTGGTTTTTACTACTACCCACATGTATTCACATGTGTGTATTTTCATATAATTAGCGCACTTTATTTATTTTTTATTTTTCATGGTATACACAGATATTGGTGTATTTTGTGTGCAGCTTTTACCTTTGACCTTTTTTGCTCTGCAGCGCAGTTTTTCTTTTTATTAATCAAGATACTCTGCTTTATGCAGGAGAATGGATCCATATATTACTAGAATATGTTACTTCATAAGTTATCATGATACATTTCAATGACAGCTACTACTAAAGATAAATTGACCCAAATCTGTTTGCCATCTTTGCCCTGGGCACTGGATGATCTTGCACTGCTGATATGTTCAAAAAGTTATGTTACAACTTTGATTCTTCAGATCACCTTGCTGGTAACGCTGTCTCATTACAGTTGAACTACAGGCAAAAACACAAAAAATAGTAAGTTAAGTTAAAGTGTGCATAGATCTCTGAAGGGAAGGCATGCAATAAAACTCATATTTATGACCAATGAGGATAAGCATAAGGAGGGCTTCTGATGAGGGGCTGGGGATTGGGGGGGTAAAATTCTGTACTTGGTCAATAGGAAGGCCCGACCATTTTGGGACCATGATCCTGAGCCTTCTTCAAAACGTACCATCAGGGCCGCTGTTAGAAATTATGGGGCCCCATACAGCCTACCTGACAGCCCCCACCCCCCTTCCCTGGCCAAAAGTGACTAAGGATTTATCAGTCCATTTCTCTGCAGCCTCAGCTGCACAGATGAATAAATAGTAAGTGTTCTGAGACTTCCTACTTATTCACAAACGGAAGCATAGTAAATACAGTTTACTATGCTTCAGTGCTGAATGGAACAGGAGTGATTGGTACCGATCGCTCACTACACATGGCAGAAAAAAACTTTTTACATGAAAGTCTCTGAAGGAGGAGCCCCTCCAAAATAGAAAAACAGCACAACACTAGGCCTCACCCAGGTATGTTCCTTAGGAACACAATACTGGAAGTAGATTAGGGTGTTGGGCCAGCCTCGCCCATGAGGAATAAACAAGAGATAGCAGATCTTCCGCTGCAGCACATTTGCTGTCCATCCCTGCTACCTTCAGGCTAGACTGTTCACATCAGTCCCTTTACAAGTACATGTGCGGTTTTCGCAATTTCTTGATGTTGCCATCAGCTTCCCTGACAGCAGCAGAGTGACTTTTGGTTGGCTGTACAGCCTTGGCGACCACTACCCGGTATTTGTAGATGGCGCCATTCCTGTCAAATGTCCTGAAACTGGGTCCAAGCTTCTTCATTATGGGGTTTTGTATGAAGTCCCATATCATGTCAGCCTCCCATTGAGCGCGAGAGTCCTCAATGATGTCCATGATATCCTGTGTGACAAAAGGATAATCCAGGCCCCATTCTAGTGCTGCCCTCCACAGAACCTCCCTCTGGAACCTTGGAAGCTCCCATGGTTTGGCTTTTCCAGGGAGGACACAGGCATGGGGGTGACATCACTACCCACTGCCTGTACTCAGCACCTTTGGTCTTTGTGCTTGATGGCTTTGCTGAGAACCGCCGCCATTCACAAACTGGGATCTTCAGGGAATCTTTGGCCCCTCCAGCTGACTCTGGCACCTCCTCAACTTCTTTCTGAGTGTCTCCCCACGCTCCATCTGAGCTGCTGTGCGATGACCACTCTTCCCAGTCAGCATCTATGGGCCCGAATTCTACCTGTAGACTACGTGACCCCCAGTCTATAGCTCCACCACTGCCGCTCCCTCTGGCTCACCTGAAGACGAGCTGTCTTCACCCACTGGCTCCTTCCAGGTGGGGTTGACAGGGTGGACTTGTATAGCCAGCCTACTGCTGGTTCCTGCTGGGCAGCGCTGTCAGGAACCATCTCTCCTGCCGAACTGTACGCCAAGACGGACTCCGAGCCTCCTCCATGGTTGTCACTTGTCTTCGTGGGGGAAGCTCTGTCTTGGGACTCAACCCCACTTTCCAGTTTCACAGGGGAATCTCTGACCTGGGACTCAAATCTGCCTTTTGTAGCTTTCCCCCAGCCCGATCTGGCCTTCTGGGACTTCTCCAGCTGTTCTGTGCATAAACCTGATTGCAGGTCCACAGTGTACTGTAGGTGAGAGGCCCCTGCTCGCTCGGCATCAACCTCGTCAGTGGCTCTTTGCAGTGCCCACACCGGATCCAGGCACTGACCTCAGTGGTGGACCTTCTGCAGCCAGGACACAGCAGACACAGCCTCTCCGTCCCTCCGATCAACCCGAGGGCGAATCCCCCTCGATGCTCCAGCCACAAGCAGGTATCGACCAGTGTCACCTCCTGCAGTTCAGAAAGCCAGGCCGGCATAGGGTACACTTGTGCACCATCTTCCATCTTGCTCCTCTCTCTCTCTCCACATGCAGGGTGTACTGGGCTTGGCTCAGACTGCAGCTCCACCTCCCACTTCCTGGCTGGACTGAAACATGCAGGAACAGCTTGCGTAGACAGTCACTTTACATGAACTAATGTTTGCAGGACTAGTTAGGGCATGCCACTCGGTCCCAGCCATGGTTGGACAACTGGGTGCAGACAGTAATGAAAGCCCATGGTAGTTGCTATGGGAAATGAGGAAACATGTGAAACATTCCCCACTGATTTTAACAGGATTAGGACAGTCCTTAGTTTCAGCTGTGATTGGACAACTGAGAGACGCAATCCTGTAGTAACCCACCAGGTCACACCCTGATTGCCACGGGTGACGGTGGATACATCCATGCACATGTATCACCCTGATGTTTAGACAGGGTTGCTCCTAAATTTACCTGCCAGGTATTGTTGCCTTGGACGGCTGTCTGGGTGGACGTATGTTGTGCTGCCTGGGCTGCTAGGCTGGAGTTTGGGCCTATCCCAGGCATATCTGGCTGCTATGCTGTTTGAGGGCCCATGCAGAAGCAAGAGAGCAGCATAGGGTTGGGATTGCGGCTTCCAGTCCAAGCAGAAGTGACGGTTCTGCCGGCCGGAGAACCTGTCATGGTCGGAGGTAGAGGGGAAGCTGTCACCACTAAGGTACCGCCCACCTTGTTACCAGGAACCACAGTGAGCAGCTGAAGCAAGTACCGGAGCAGTATTCTCACCAACCGGGGACGGTGAAGAATCTGGAAACTTCAGCAGGTGCCAAGCCAGGGACCCAGCTAGTGGGGTGATGCTTGAGGAGTATCTGGAGTGCCAAGCTAGGGACCCAGCAGGGAAGTGTGGGTGACACTTGAGGAAGATACTAAAGTAAGAAGACTAGAAGAGCTCATGGGATTCAGTGGCAGTGAATCAGCAAGTCTAGTGAGAGAGACTGGGAGTTCAGTGAGCAGAGAATCTACAAGAAGTGACTGTCTAAAAGTAAAGGAGTACATTGCAATTTGTGTTAGGAACTGTTCTAAGACTGTTGCCATAGGAGACAGTGTTGCTACACATGCAGATGTGGTGTCTTGCTGGATGCCTTTCCCTGCATGGCTGTCTACCTGTAGAAGTCTCGGAGTCTGCTAATTGACATTGCAACTACCTATGGGTGTCCTGGTCCTAAACCCCCTCTCCCACCGTTCTGTTCAAGAGAAAATGAATCTCTTTGTATTCAAGAAGTGTCTGGCACCCATGAATCTACCTCACATTGCACCCACTATGCCTTGCAACCCACTCTATACAGAAGGATGTCAGCTGTCCCTGGCTCTGGAGGTTCTCATTAGACTAAAGGAGGCCTGGGACCTTGCTACACACATTTCAGAACACTTTCGTTTGTGGTTACTCTCCCCAGACATGGTCAGACTGTTGGACAATTTGTAATCCACAAACACGATTGCCCACCATGGTTGCCACGGTGATGACACATAGCATAGATCTCACTGAATAATGCAGGCTCTCGGGCTCTCGTAGTAGCACACGTAGCCATCCCAGTCGCAGTTAGGGTAACTGGGTATGCAGTGTGAAACTGGTTAGGCAGCAACTCCTGATGGTTGCCATGGACAACGGCACTTGAATAACATAGGAACAGTCAAAGTTTTGGTAATGCAGCATAATTCCGTCCTGCTGTTTTACTTCCTTGTGAAGTTTAGCAGCAAGTACAGTCCTCTGGCTCAATGGTTTCCGGTTGCTAGAGGTAATGGTCGTGGAGGGTACCATGGGAAAATCCCAGTCGAGCCCCCAAATGTAGCACTTCACCCCCTGGGGGCTGAAAATGACAGGGTTCCCCACTCCTGCACAGCCAGGCACATAGCATCTTTAACTTGCATCCAGACACAGAAAACAGTCCTTGAGCTTTTTTGTTGTTGTTTTATTGAGGGAATAACAACTTGGATAGAGATAGGAATTATGGGATGCCCAACAAGTCGGTAACAGAAAGCAGGGACAACTTTCTCCCTATATACAGTTCCGCTTTATCCTCCTGCACAACTTGGCTTGATCCTCTGTACAACTGTGCTTGGTTCACTCTTTTAGTGGCTAACAGTCTCTGTTAGATCAGCAACAGACCCATACAGGCTAGGAACTTTCCATCTCTGTCTAAAACCAACTGACCCTCTTCACCAGTCTGCCCGACTGACTCTCTGGAGATTTCCCAGGGCAAGGAGGAAAGATTTAAGCACACCACTATCTTCCAGAGAGACCTGCTACCTCAGCTGTCTCTCCTCTTGTAGAACTCTTGTACTGTGCTGCAGTACTTACATGGTCTCTCTTGGCTCCCGCTGCCTCTCAGGAACGTATTTTCCAACTTCTTCTGTGGTAGAATCCTTCCAGGCTAGCCACCTGAGCCCCGGCCCGAGGTAGAGCCCCTCCCAGGCAGGGGTCCCTAGAGGGCCACCGACAGTCTCCCTCAGCACCTCATCTCCATCTTCCACCGACTCCCTTTGCTGGCATGACTTAATCATATTTAAGGGCTCACTTAGTCCCCTGCCGGGCCGACCGCCTGAGGATTGACCAAGTTCCCCCAAATATGCAGGACAACTCTTCTAGCCTCTAGAACAAGGATACTCAAACTACGGCCCTCCAGCTGTTGCAGAACTACACGTCTCATGAGGCATTGTAAAGCTCTGACATTCACACACATAATGGGAATTGTAGATCTTGAACAACTGGAGGGCCATAGTTTGGAGACCCCTGCTCTAGAACATTCTCCAACATTCCAGAACTAGGGGGAGATAGCAGAAAGTTGCCTGGATGAGTTATCCAACCCTGAATTTTAATGAACCCTGACCCTGATTCCATGGTCCAAATTATATTGTACCTACACTAGAGGGTGCTACAGATGTTAGCCAAAAAAAAGTATTACTAACTGTACTCGACTGAGTATTTGTGGGTGCATTAATATGTCTACAGTCACTCTAACCAGACCATTTGTTCTGAAACACTTAGACCCCTTTCACACTGAGGCAGTTTTCAGGCATTTTAGCGCTAGAAATAGCGCCTGTAAACCGCCTGAAAATTGCCTCCTATTCATTACAATGAGTGCTTTCACACTTGGGTGGTGAGCTTGCGGGACGTTAGAAAACGTACTGCAAGCAGCATCTTTGGATAGGGTTGGGAGCGCTGTAAATAGTGCTCCCAAAATGCCCCTGCCAATTGCAATGAATTGGCAGCGCTTCCAAAGTGTCTGAAAAGTGCTACAGAAGCGCCGCAAAACTGTCTTTTTTTGGGGGTTTTTTAACCACTTCCCACTCGGCCTATAGCAAAATGCCGGCTGGGCAGTGGTTCAGTTATCCTGACTGGGCGTCATTGGACGTCCAGCAGGATAACAAGCCGGGGTGCGCCCGTGGGGGCAAGCAGCGCACCGATCGCTGTTGCGGCGTGTCATTCTGACACACCGCAACTCTGGTCTAGGTAAGGAGTCTCTGACGGAGATTCTTTACCACGTGATCAGCTGTGTCCAATCACAGCTGATCATGATGTAAACAGGAAGAGCCTTTATCGGCTTTTTCTCACTCGCGTCTGACAGACGCGAGTAGAGGAGAGATGATCGGCTGCTCTCCTGACAGGGATGGGGGGTATGCGCTGATTGATTATCAGCGCAGCCCCCCCCCCCCCCCCGAGGATGCCCACATAGGACCACCAGGGATGCCTCCAGGACCACCAGGGATTGCCACCACTGATGACTACCAGGTATGCCACCCATGGCCACCTGGTATGCCACACAGTGCCCACAAAGTATGCCAATCAGTGCCCACAAATGATGGCAGTCAGAGCCTATCTGCCAGTACCTCCTTATCAGTGATGCCCATCAGTGCCATCCATCAGTGTCCATCAGTGCCACCCATCAGTGTCCATCAGTGCCACCTATCAGTGCCCATCCGTGCCCATCAGTGCTGCCTATCATTGCCCATCAGTGACACCCATAACTGCCCATCGGTGTCGCCTATCAGTGCCAATCAGTGTCGCCTATCAGTGCCCATCAGTGCCACCTATGAGTGCCAATTAGTGCCGCCTATCAACATCCATCAGTGCCACATATCAGTGCCGCCTATCAGTGCCCATCAGTATTGCATATTAGCTCCCATCATCAGTGCCACCTCATCAGTGCCACATCATTGGTGCCACCTCATCGGTGCCCATCAGTACTGCCTTATCAGTGCGGCCTCATCAGTGCCCATCAGTGAAGGAGAAAACGTACTTATTTACAACATTTTATAACAGAAAAGACGAAAAACTTTTTTTTTTCAAAATTTTCGGTCTTTTTTTATTTGTTTAGCAAAAAATAAAAATCCCAGAGGTGATCACATACCCCCAAAAGAAAGCTCTATTTGTGGGAACAAAATAATAAAAATGTTGTTTGGGTACAGTGTTGCATGACCGCGCAATTATCATTTAAAAAGCAACAGTGCTGAAAAATTGGCCTGGGCAGGAAGGGGGGAAAGTGCCCTGTATTGAAGTGGTTAAGGTCCCGTTATCACGAGACCTAAAAAAAAAAAAAAACGTCCTGCTAGTGGGCGCAAAGTGCAGCTAAAACACCACTAAAGCGCCATAAAAACGAACGGCCGTGTGCTGCCAGTGTGAAAGTAGCCTTATCATGTAGCCATCACCTTACATTGTACTTGGTTATACAAAATATAATACCTTTGTACTGACAACTAGTGGTAATCTAGAATAACTACAACTTGCAATGTAATGCTTGTAAAATGGTATACAATCTACTAGTGCGTCTAGATTAGTTCGTTTACAATTACCAGGGTATTTCAAGTTAATTTGATAAATGACCCTTTGACATGTATATTAGGGTTCTTAGACAAGGAAGTCTTTCCACCTAGAGTCCCTCTTTCATGACTGCTATTTTTGGCACATAAATGCATTGCATCTAAACGGCTCCTAAAAGAACATCATCTCTATCAACAAAGAGGCACTCCTTGTAGGTTTGAGAAGTTGTGGGACCCATGGTTAAACAACTTTTCTTCCAACTTGAGTGAATGGCCGCATGTTTTTTTAAATTCCCTTTCACTGAATAGCTTTTTCCCTTATACTGGGGTCGCCAGTACGGTATTTGTACATATACCATATCCTCTCTCAAGCGTCTCTTCTCCAGAGAGAATAAGTTCAATGCTTGTAGTCTTTCCCCATAGCTGAGGCCCTCCATCCCCTTAATTAGCTTTATTGCCCTTCTCTGGACTCCCTCCAGTTCCAGCACATCCTTCCTGAGGACTGGTGCCCAGAACTGGATGGCATTTTCAAGATGCGGATGGACCAGGGTCTTGTAGAGTGGGAGAATTATCGTTTTATCTCTAGAGTGAATCCCCTTTTTAATGCATGCCAATATGGCATTGCATGCCATTGCTGAGACCATCATCAACTAGGACCCCCAGGTCCTTTTCCAATCCTAGATTCCCCCAGAGGTTCTCCCCCCTAGCCAGTAACCTTGCGTTCATATTTTTGGCACCCAAACCTTACATTTTTCAACATTAAACCTCTTTTGCCATGTAGTTGCCCACCCCCATTTTGTTTAAGTCTTCTTGAAAGGTTTCCACATCCTGCGTAGAAGTTGTTGCCCTGCTTAACTTGGTATTGCCCACAAATACTGAGTTTGAGTTGTTTATCTCATCCTCTAGATCGTTTATGAATAAAGCAAACAGGATTGGTCCCAGGACAGGACCCTGGGGGACCCCACGTTCCACACCAAACCACTCCAAGTGCTCACCATTTATCATCACCCTTTGGACTCGCCCATGTAGCCAGATTTCAATCCAGGTACCAGGATCCATTAAGGGAACACAGGAGCCGCCCCCCCTATTCATTCCGCTGCCCCCCATCCATGAATTCCAATGCGGGGTGGGTGATTTTTGGAGCACTGATTAGAGCCAAAGGCTTTAATAGGCTTAAAAAAAGGGTGGGCTTGGGGCGCAGTAAATGTGGTCACAGCCCACCCAGGTTTGTTATACTAGCGAATGAATATTCACTATTCTAACACTGGTCCTCCTCCCAGCCAATCAGGAAGCGGGTCTGAAAGGATAGGCAATCCTATTGGACGCCTTGGAGGAGGGGAGAGGACGTACAGCCACTGTGATCGAGGAAAGGGACACAGAAGCCACTGCCTGATGCTCGCTGCCCGCTGCTCAATGCCTGATGTCCAATGCCTGCTGCTCGATGCCTGATGTCCAAGGCCCGATGCTCGCTGCCTGGTGTCCGATGCCTAGATGCGGTAAGTGCCAGACTGACTGGCAGATGGGGGGGGGGGGTTTGTTTGCCCCCCCCCAAAAAAAACCCCAACCAGCTGCCACTGCCAGGTACTCACCCTAAGGTCCATGCCGACAGACCTCAGTTTGTACAGTAAACACTTGTGGGGAACTGTATCAAATGCCTTTGCAAAATCCAGATACACCACATGCACAGGCCTTCCTCTGTCTAGATGGCAGCTCACATCTTCATAGAAGGTTAATAGATTGGTCTGGCAAGAAAGATTCTTCATGAATCCATGCTGATTACTGCTAATGATTAGGGATGAGCCGAACACCCCCCGGTTCGGTTCGCACCAGAACCCGCGAACGGACCGCAAGTTCGCACGAACGTTAGAACCCCATTGACGTCTATGGGACTCGAACGTTCGAAATCAAAAGTGCTCATTTTAAAGGCTAATTTGCATGGTATTGTCCTAAAAAGGGTTTGGGGACCCGGGTCCTACCCCAGGGGACATGTATCAATGCAAAAAAAACTTTTAAAAACGGCCGTTTTTTCGGGAGCAGTGATTTTAATGATGCTTAAAGTAAAAAAAAAAAAGTGAAATATTCCTTTAAATATCGTACCTGGGGGGTGTCTATAGTATGCCTGTAAAGTGACGCGTGTTTCCCATGTTTAGAACAGTCCCTGCACCAAATGTCATTTTTAAAGGAAAAAATCTCATTTAAAACTGCTTGCGGGTTTAATGTCATGTCGGGTCATGGCAATATGGATGAAAATCAGTGAGACAAACGGCATGGGTACCCCCCAGTCCATTACCAGGCCCTTTGGGTCTTGTATGGATATTAAGGGGAACCCCGCACCCAAATTAAAATAAGGAAAGGTCCCTATATACTCTGAACAGCAGTATACAGGCGGTGCAAACAAGACAGGGACTGTAGGTTTGTTGTTAAGTAGAATCTGTTTGTAATTTTGAACATTTTTAATGTGTTTAGCTCCAGCCAAAAAATCTTTTCTAAGCTTTTTGGAAAACATAGGGAAGGGTTATCACCCCTGTGACATTTGTTTTGCGTCTTTCCTCCTCTTCAGAAGATTTCACCTCACTTTTTTGTCCCAATGAAAAATGTTTTTTGAAAATTTGGGTTTTTTTGTGGAACAAGGATTGGAAAGCATCAGTGGAAAGGAGAAATTGTTTTCCCATATTAACTCTTACAGGAGAGAATTTCCCTTCCTTAGGGGTAGATTTCATCTCACTTCCTGTTGTCTCCTTCCGTTTGCAAGTAGGAGTCGTTTGTAAGTTAGATGTTTGAAAGTAGGGTCCTGCCCTATATACTCAGCAGAAATTTGGGCCTTAGGTGTTGCTGTGGCCAAAACACTGTAAGCCCTCACAGGGCCCTGCTGTGAAATATTAGATCAAGAATTGTAATTACATGCCCCTGTTGAACAGGAGCTGAAAAATTAGGCCTTAGGCACTGGTGCTGGTGCCACAACACTGCAACCCCTCACAGACACTCTAGTTGGAACACAGGAACGAGCCCTGCTGCAAAGTATTGCATCAAAAATTGTAATTACACGCCCCTGTTAGACAGGGGCAGAAAAATTGGGCCTTAGGCACTGGTGCTGGTGCCACAACACTGCAACCCCTCACAGACACTCTAGTTGGAACGCAGGAACGAGCCCTGCTGCAAAGTATTGCATCAAAAATTGTAATTACACGCCCCTGTTAGACAGGGGCAGAAAAATTGGGTCTTAGGCACTGGTGCTGGTGCCACAACACTGCAACCCCTCACAGACACTCTAGTTGAAACGCAGGAACAAGCCCTGCTGCAAAGTATTGCATCAAAAATTGTAATTACACGCCCCTGTTAGACAGGGGCAGAAAAATTGGGTCTTAGGCACTGGTGCTGGTGCCACAACACTGCAACCCCTCACAGACACTCTAGTTGAAACGCAGGAACAAGCCCTGCTGCAAAGTATTGCATCAAAAATTGTAATTACACGCCCCTGTTAGACAGGGGCTGAAAAATTGGGTCTTAGGCACTGGTGCTGGTGCCACAACACTGCAACCCCTCACAGACACTCTAGTTGGAATGCAGGAACGAGCCCTGCTGCAAAGTATTACATCAAAAATTGTAATTACACGCCCCTGTTAAACAGGGGCTGAAAAATTGTGCCTTAGGCACTGGTGGTGGCGCCCAGAACCAAAAATGTTCTTACAAGCTATCAGCGTGATGATTGAGGAGGAAGAGGATAATTACTCAGGGATAGTCACTCAGCATCAGCATAGGCAGTCTTTGAAGGGATCTGAGATTTCAAAAAAAATTATTCGGTTACATCTGCATCAGGTGCTTGGTAGCTGGTGGTGATCCAAGACTGATTCATTTTTATGAAGGTCAGCCGATCGACCGAGTCGGTGGACAGACGCACCCTGTGATCGGTTACCACGCCTCCAGCAGCACTGAATGTGCGTTCCGAAAGAACGCTGGATGCAGGACAGGCCAGTAGCTCAATTGCATACTGTGCAAGCTCTGGCCAGTGATCCATCCTCAAGACCCAGTAACCCAGAGGATTTTCGGTGGGAAAGGTGTCCAAGTCTGATCTTGCCCCTAGGTATTCCTGCACCATGTAAAACAGACGCTGGCGATGGTTGCTGGAACCGATCATACCTTGGGGCTGCGGACCAAAAAATTGTCTGAACGCATCGGTCAGACGGCCACCTTCTCCACCGCTCCTTCTTTGACTGACCGAAGCCTCAGCAACACGTTGTCCAGAAACAGGAGTTTGTAACCTCCCAGTCTCTGGGAACGCGTTGCACAGACCTTTCTGCAAGGCCTCCCGAAGATGTTTCATCCTCTGCTCCCTCTGCGATGGCAAGATAAGGTCCGCAACCTTACCCTTGTAACGTGGATCAAGGAGGGTTGCCAGCCAGTATTGGTCCTTCTCCTTGATACCACGAATACGAGGATCCTTACGCAGGCTTTGCAGGATCAGGGAGGCCATGCAGCGTAGGTTTGCTGAGGCATTCGGTCCGGAGTCCTCTGGGTCACTAAGGACAACAACGTCCGCAGCCACCTCCTCCCAGCCACGTACAAGTCCATGTGTTCCTTGGGACTGATCCCTTAAAGACTGCTGATGCTGAGTGCCAGGCTCCACCTCCATACTGACACAATCTTCCTCCTCCTCCTCCTCCTCCTCCTCGTCCTCTTCCTGTGTGATCGGCGGGCACGCAGGAACACTGTCTGGATAAAGGGGGCCTTGAGAGCTAAGGAAGTCCTCCTCTTCCTGCCTCTGTTCTGCCTCAAGTGCCCTGTCCATTATTCCACGCAGCGTGTGCTCCAACAGGTGGACAAGGGGGACAGTGTCACTGATGCATGCACTGTCAGTGCTCACCATCCTCGTGGCCTCCTCGAATGGTGACAGGACAGTGCATGCATCCCTGATCATGGCCCACTGGCGTGGGGAAAAAAAACCAAGGTCCCCTGACCCTGTCCTGGTGCCATAGTCGCACAGGTACTCATTGATGGCCCTCTGCTGCGTGTGCAGCCGCTGCAGCATGGCCAACGTCGAGTTCCACCTGGTGGGCATGTCACAGATTAGGCGGTTCTTGGGCAGGTTAAACTCCTTTTGGAGGTCCGTCAGCCGAGCACTGGCATTATATGACCGGCGGAAATGCACAGAGACTTTCCTGGCCTGCCTCAGGACATCCTGTAAGCCCGGGTACCTGCCCAAGAACCGCTGCACCACCAAGTTAAGGACGTGAGCCAAACAGGGCACATGGGTCAGTTGTCCCTGTCGGAGGGCAGAGAGGAGGTTGGTGCCATTGTCGCAAACCACCATTCCTGCCTTAAGTTGGCGTGGCGTCAACCACCTCTGAACCTGCCCCTGCAGAGCTGACAGAACCTCTGCCCCAGTGTGGCTCCTGTCCCCCAAGCACACCAGCTCAAGCACCGCATGGCATCTTTTGGCCTGCGTACTTGCGTAGCCCCTTGAATGCCTACGGAGCACCGCTGGTTCCGAGGAAGAGGCCATGGAGGAAGAAGAAGAGGAGGGGGTGGAGGAGAGAGGTGTGTCACAATCAGCATTTTGGAGGCGTGGTGGCGGAACAACCTCCAACACTACTGCACCTTGTCCTGCATCCTTCCCAGCTGCCAGCAGAGTCACCCAATGCGCCGTGAAACTTAAGTAACGTCCCTGTCCATGCCTGCTGGACCATGAGTCAGCGGTAATATGCACCTTACCGCTGACCGCCCTGTCCAGCGAGGCATGGACATTGCCTTCCACATGCCGGTAGAGAGCCGGAATCGCCTTCCGTGAGAAAAAGTGGCGTTTGGGTACCTGCCACTGAGGAACCGCACATTCCACAAACTCACGGAAGGGGGCAGAGTCTACCAACTGAAAAGGCAGCAGTTGAAGTGCTAGCAATTTTGCCAAGCTAGCATTCAACCGCTGGGCATGTGGATGGCTGGGAGCAAACTTCTTTCGGCGGTGCAGCAGCTGGGGCAGGGAAATTTGCCTGGTACAATCTGACGTCGGTGTACCAAAAGCAGATTGCCCACAAGTACTTGGCTGTGACACACCTAATTCTACACCTTCATTCCTCTCACTGCAGGTCTCAGAGAGGACTGAAGGTCTAGTGGGGTTGGAAATCTCAGCTGATGAGGAGCAAGGAGAGATCGTCTTTGTTCTTTGGTGTGGGTCTTTTAGATACGCTTGCCAACGAACTGCATGGCAGGTCAACATATGTCTGGTCAAGCATGTGGTACCCAAGCGGGAGATGTTTTGGCCACGCGAGATACGCTTGAGACATATGTTGCAAATAGCAGCGGTGCGATCTGATGCACTCGTCTCAAAAAAGGCCCACACCAAAGAACTTTTTGAATAACGCGCAGAGACTGCAGCGCCCTGCACATGTGGAGCTTTGGGGTGTGATGCAGTCAATGTCCTGCCCTTAGGCTGGCCCCTGGAGGGCATCCTGCCTAGTTGGTGATGTGCCACCTCCTCCTCCTCCTCCTCCTCCTCCTCTCTCCTATCAGGCACCCACGTTGAGTCAGTGACCTCATCATCCCCTCCCTCCTCATCACTGGAGCAAACCTGGCAGTATGCTGCAGCAGGGGGAGCATGACTGCCAGATTGCTGTCCTTCTTGGGCACCCCCTCTGTCCGTGCTCATGTTACTGCCTTCATTGAGCTCAGTATCATCATCAGAGCCTTCCAAACGCTGGGCATCCTCCTGGAGCATGTACCCAACACTGTGGTCAAACAGTTCGAGGGAATCCTCATGAGGACATGGTGGAGCTAGGGAAGGAGTCACTGATGACATTGAGCTGAGGGAAGAGGCCGCTGCTTTGCCAGACAAAGCACCCTGGGCATGGGTGAGAGAGGATGAGGAGGATGAGGACGGCTTGGTCATCCACTCGACCAAGTCTTCCGCATGTTGCGGCTCAACACGGCCAGCTGCCGAAAAAAAGGCCAAGCGTGTCCCATGGCCACGTGCTGATGAGGATGCACCGTCTCCACGACCAGCACTAGACACAGAGCCTGCTTGCCCTCTCTTATTGGCTTGTGACTGTCTGCCTCTCCTTCTTGGCCTTCCAGACATACTAATGGCCTGTAGCTGCACTAAGCTGGGATAGAACACCTGTAATTTTCTTAAGGTAGCTTTATATACTGTAACCAGACAAGCCTGCCTGTCAGTAGGAAGATAACAGGAACGGATCTAGCTGAACACTGTGAGAAGGACACACTGTACTAAATGTAAATAGTCTAGCTGCCTGACCGTGGTACTAATAGGATCAAATAGAACACCTGTAATTTTCTTAAGGTAGCTTTATATACTGTAACCAGACAAGCCTGCCTGTCAGTAGGAAGATAACAGGAACGGATCTAGCTGAACACTGTGAGCAGGACACACTGTACTAAATGTAAATAGTCTAGCTGCCTGACCGTGGTACTAATAGGATCAAAAAGAACACCTGTAATTTTCTTCAGGTAGCTTTATATACTGTAACCAGACAAGCCTGCCTGTCAGTAGGAAGATAACAGGAACGGATCTAGCTGAACACTGTGAGCAGGACGCACTGTACTAAATGTAAATAGTCTAGCTGCCTGACCGTGGTACTAATAGGATCAAAAAGAACACCTGTAATTTTCTTCAGGTAGCTTTATATACTGTAACCAGACAAGCCTGCCTGTCAGTAGGAAGATAACAGGAACGGATCTAGCTGAACACTGTGAGCAGGACGCACTGTACTAAATGTAAATAGTCTAGCTGCCTGACCGTGGTACTAATAGGATCAAAAAGAACACCTGTAATTTTCTTCAGGTAGCTTTATATACTGTAACCAGACAAGCCTGCCTGTCAGTAGGAAGATAACAGGAACGGATCTAGCTGAACACTGTGAGCAGGACGCACTGTACTAAATGTAAATAGTCTAGCTGCCTGACCGTGGTACTAATAGGATCAAAAAGAACACCTGTAATTTTCTTCAGGTAGCTTTATATACTGTAACCAGACAAGCCTGCCTGTCAGTAGGAAGATAACAGGAACGGATCTAGCTGAACACTGTGAGCAGGACGCACTGTACTAAATGTAAATAGTCTAGCTGCCTGACCGTGGTACTAATAGGATCAAAAAGAACACCTGTAATTTTCTTAAGGTAGCTTTATATACTGTAACCAGACAAGCCTGCCTGTCAGTAGGAAGATAACAGGAACGGATCTAGCTGAACACTGTGAGCAGGACACACTGTACTAAATGTAAATAGTCTAGCTGCCTGACCGTGGTACTAATAGGATCAAAAAGAACACCTGTAATTTTCTTCAGGTAGCTTTATATACTGTAACCAGACAAGCCTGCCTGTCAGTAGGAAGATAACAGGAACGGATCTAGCTGAACACTGTGAGCAGGACGTACTGCACTAAATGTATATAGCAGGAACGGATCTAGCTGAACACTGTGAGCAGGACGCACTGCACTGAATGTAAATAGCAGGAACGGATCTAGCTGAACACTGTGAGCAGGACGCACTGCACTAAATGTAAATACCAGGAACGGATCTAGCTGAACACTGTGAGCAGGACGCACTGCACTGAATGTAAATAGCAGGAACGGATCTAGCTGAACACTGTGAGCAGGACGCACTGCACTGAATGTAAATAGCAGGAACGGATCTAGCTGAACACTGTGAGCAGGACGCACTGCACTGAATGTAAATAGCAGGAACGGATGTAGCTGAACACTGTGAGCAGGACGCACTGCACTAAATGTAAATACCAGGAACGGATCTAGCTGAACACTGTGAGCAGGACGCACTGCACTGAATGTAAATAGCAGGAACGGATCTAGCTGAACACTGTGAGCAGGACGCACTGCACTAAATGTAAATACCAGGAACGGATCTAGCTGAACACTGTGAGCAGGACGCACTGCACTGAATGTAAATAGCAGGAACGGATCTAGCTGAACACTGTGAGCAGGACGCACTGCACTGAATGTAAATAGCAGGAACGGATGTAGCTGAACACTGTGAGCAGGACGCACTGCACTGAATGTAAATAGCAGGAACGGATCTAGCTGAACACTGTGAGCAGGACGCACTGCACTAAATGTAAATACCAGGAACGGATCTAGCTGAACACTGTGAGCAGGACGCACTGCACTGAATGTAAATAGCAGGAACGGATCTAGCTGAACACTGTGAGCAGGACGCACTGCACTAAATGTAAATACCAGGAACGGATCTAGCTGAACACTGTGAGCAGGACGCACTGCACTGAATGTAAATAGCAGGAACGGATCTAGCTGAACACTGTGAGCAGGACGCACTGCACTAAATATAAATACCAGGAACGGATCTAGCTGAACACTGTGAGCAGGACGCACTGCACTGAATGTAAATAGCAGGAACGGATCTAGCTGAACACTGTGAGCAGGACGCACTGCACTAAATGTAAATACCAGGAACGGATCTAGCTGAACACTGTGAGCAGGACGCACTGCACTGAATGTAAATAGCAGGAACGGATCTAGCTGAACACTGTGAGCAGGACGCACTGCACTGAATGTAAATAGCAGGAACGGATCTAGCTGAACACTGTGAGCAGGACGCACTGCACTGAATGTAAATAGCAGGAACGGATCTAGCTGAACACTGTGAGCAGGACGCACTGCACTAAATGTAAATACCAGGAACGGATCTAGCTGAACACTGTGAGCAGGACGCACTGCACTGAATGTAAATAGCAGGAACGGATCTAGCTGAACACTGTGAGCAGGACGCACTGCACTAAATGTAAATACCAGGAACGGATCTAGCTGAACACTGTGAGCAGGACGCACTGCACTGAATGTAAATAGCAGGAACGGATCTAGCTGAACACTGTGAGCAGGACGCACTGCACTAAATATAAATACCAGGAACGGATCTAGCTGAACACTGTGAGCAGGACGCACTGCACTGAATGTAAATAGCAGGAACGGATCTAGCTGAACACTGTGAGCAGGACGCACTGCACTAAATGTAAATACCAGGAACGGATCTAGCTGAACACTGTGAGCAGGACGCACTGCACTGAATGTAAATAGCAGGAACGGATCTAGCTGAACACTGTGAGCAGGACGCACTGCACTGAATGTAAATAGCAGGAACGGATGTAGCTGAACACTGTGAGCAGGACGCACTGCACTGAATGTAAATAGCAGGAACGGATCTAGCTGAACACTGTGAGCAGGACGCACTGCACTAAATGTAAATACCAGGAACGGATCTAGCTGAACACTGTGAGCAGGACGCACTGCACTGAATGTAAATAGCAGGAACGGATCTAGCTGAACACTGTGAGCAGGACGCACTGCACTGAATGTAAATACCAGGAACGGATCTAGCTGAACACTGTGAGCAGGACGCACTGCACTGAATGTAAATAGCAGGAACGGATGTAGCTGAACACTGTGAGCAGGACGCACTGCACTGAATGTAAATAGCAGGAACGGATCTAGCTGAACACTGTGAGCAGGACGCACTGCACTGAATGTAAATACCAGGAACGGATCTAGCTGAACACTGTGAGCAGGACGCACTGCACTGAATGTAAATAGCAGGAACGGATCTAGCTGAACACTGTGAGCAGGACGCACTGCACTAAATGTAAATACCAGGAACGGATCTAGCTGAACACTGTGAGCAGGACGCACTGCACTGAATGTAAATAGCAGGAACGGATCTAGCTGAACACTGTGAGCAGGACGCACTGCACTAAATGTAAATACCAGGAACGGATCTAGCTGAACACTGTGAGCAGGACGCACTGCACTGAATGTAAATAGCAGGAACGGATCTAGCTGAACACTGTGAGCAGGACGCACTGCACTAAATGTAAATACCAGGAACGGATCTAGCTGAACACTGTGAGCAGGACGCACTGCACTGAATGTAAATAGCAGGAATGGATGTAGCTGAACACTGTGAGCAGGACGCACTGCACTGAATGTAAATAGCAGGAACGGATCTAGCTGAACACTGTGAGCAGGACGCACTGCACTAAATGTAAATACCAGGAACGGATCTAGCTGAACACTGTGAGCAGGACGCACTGCACTGAATGTAAATAGCAGGAACGGATCTAGCTGAACACTGTGAGCAGGACGCACTGCACTAAATGTAAATACCAGGAACGGATCTAGCTGAACACTGTGAGCAGGACGCACTGCACTGAATGTAAATAGCAGGAACGGATCTAGCTGAACACTGTGAGCAGGACGCACTGCACTGAATGTAAATAGCAGGAACGGATCTAGCTGAACACTGTGAGCAGGACGCACTGCACTAAATGTAAATACCAGGAACGGATCTAGCTGAACACTGTGAGCAGGACGCACTGCACTGAATGTAAATAGCAGGAACGGATCTAGCTGAACACTGTGAGCAGGACGCACTGCACTAAATGTAAATACCAGGAACGGATCTAGCTGAACACTGTGAGCAGGACGCACTGCACTGAATGTAAATAGCAGGAACGGATCTAGCTGAACACTGTGAGCAGGACACACTGCACTAAATGTAAATAGTCTAGATAGAAGATAACAGGAACGGATCTAGCTAAACTGAATACAGTGTATATATATATATGCAACACCTGGGATGCATATATATACACAATACACTGTAAGTGCAGCTAACTGACTGACTGTTCTGCCTAATCTATCTAACTCAAATCAAATGACACCGGAACACACACTACACAGGGCCGCCGTGCAGGCGGCCTTATATAGTGTGGGGTGTGTACTAAATCCCCTGAGCCATAATTGGCCAAAGCCACCCTGGCTTTGGCCAATTACAGCTCTCTCTACTGACGGCGCTGTGATTGGCCAAGCATGCGGGTCATAGTGCATGCTTGGCCAATAATCAGCCAGCAATGCACTGCGATGCTGCAGTGAATTATGGGCCGTGATGCGCCACACGAATTTGGCGCGAACGGCCCATATCGTTCGCAATTCGGCGAACGACCGAACAGCCGATGTTCGAGTCGAACATGGGTTCGACTCGAACACGAAGCTCATCCCTACTAATGATACCGTTTTCATTACTAAGATCTTTTATATAGTCCCTTATCATCCCCTCCAATAACTTGCAGACTATTGATGTTAGGCTAACTGGCCTGTAGTTCCCGGAGTTATATATCGGCCCTTTTTAAAATATTGGTACCAGCTGATTGGCTTTTCTCCAATCAGCTCGTACCATTCCAGTCCATACTGTCCATAAAAATTAGGAACAATGGTCTGGCTATCAACTGGCTGAGCTTCTTAAGGACCCTCGGGTGTAAGCCATTTGGTCCCGGTGACTTATGTTAAGTTTTTCCAAGTCTATTTCTGATTCTGTCTTCTGATAGCCATCAGGATGCTTCCTGTGACATTTTATGAGAATTAACATTACAGTCTTAGTTACTGTATCCCCTCCCCCCGTTTCCTTTGTGAAGACTGAGGAGAAGAATATATTCAAAACCTTCGCCTTCTCTCTGTTCTTTGTAGCCAAATTCCCTTCATCATCCTTTATGGAGCCAATGTGTTCTGGCCTTGTTTTCTTACTATTTATACACTTAAAGAAATCTTTGTGTTTTTTTTTACTCTCCTCCGCTATGTGACTTTCATGTTCTATCTTAGCCACCCTGATTGCACTCTTACATTTTTTATTGCATTCTTTGTAAAGTTGGAATGCTGACAATGACCCCTCAGCCTTGATTTTTTTTTTTTGAAGGCCTTTTCTTTTGTTTTTATATGCATTTTTACCTTGGACTTTAGCCACCGAGGATTTTCTTTAGCTCTTTTAAACTTATTTCCCGTTGGAATGCACTGGCCAATATCTTTATTTAATATGTTTTTAAAGCACTCCCATTGTTCTCCTCTGTGTTCTTTGTTCTTAGGATTTTATCCCATTTCATGTCATCTAGCAAAGAGCGTAGTTTAGGAAAGTTGGCTCTTTTGAAATTCAGTGTCTTTGTATTACAGAAACATGAACGTTTTCTGCTATATTTTATGTAAATTTTCACAACATATAGCAATGTGCTGCATAGTGCAGGGATAATCAGCAGGGCGCAATAGACATGTTTTGTTTATGCAGAGACTGCTTTCTGACATCCTCACCATATTTTGTAAAGAGAGTTGTATGTCAGTATTGCTCAGAATCATGATGCTGCTGTCCATTGAACTGTACTTTCTTTTTATATATTTTTATTTTTGGTGTATTTTTGTAAAACTAAAAAAAAAATGATCAGAAAAGATGAGTTTGTTTATTCCTTAGCTAGACCCCTCCCTTCTTCTTCATGTTCCTATTATCCAGCCTTCATGGTGGACAAGGTGTAGAAGATCATTGTCCATTTACAATTTGATATGGCCACTGAACATCCATGTATTCCATTTAACAAGGAAAACTATGCTGGATTAAAGCAGAATTAAACCACATACCATAAATGCTATTTGATTCATTTTTAATATTCAAAGCAAACTCACCCCTACATCCATGTCTCCATGGTTTATTTTGCTGCAAAAACACTTAAAAAACTTCTCCCTAGTATTTATGCCCGTGGCCATCTTGAGAAAGGCCAGATGATTCATGAAGCATTTACTTCCTGGAATCCATCTGCCTTTAGATCAGGCATGCAGGCAGGAGGGTGTGTTTAGCTGAGAAAACTCCTCCTCCCCTTCTGTAGCACCCTTGGATGTATGACATCATTTGCCTAGGCCAGAAAACAGAAAGTAACTGAAGAAATGTATATAAAAAAAAGTAAAACAAGTAAATATTATATACTTTCCTTTCTGTTTACTAATTCTGGTAACATATGGATTAAAAATAGTTCATGTTGATTAAGCGAGTAAAGTTCTGCTTTAAACTGCTGTGCCTTATTGAAGAGTTGAGCTGTCTGTAGATGGTGATGAATCAACAGGTGGTCATACTGACCAGATGGGCCGAGGTCTATGGGAGGTATGTCAATGAATAAAGTAGTGCTTAAAACAGAACACCATTCATTTTAACAAATCTACCTGTATAAGTGACTATCCAAAGTGACTTATGCAGATTTTCCAAGGTGACTTTATGCAGAAAATTGATCATAGCTTCTGTGCAGAGAAGTGAATAACACTCGTGCTCCCCTCTCAGTTCCACACTCACCAGATAGCAGCACCCCTGCTGGGGTAAATCACATGTAGACATATCTGCCTTTGGTCTCAGTGTCTAATGAAAGAGCCTCCTCTGCAACAGATAAATCATAGGATGTCCACATGTGAATGGATGGGAAAGATTGACACTCATAGTGTAAATCTGATAAAAAGGTTTTATTATCAGTCACAAGTTTAAAATTGGCACCCGGCTAGTGCCAGGGACAGTTACAATGAAAATCCATAGGTCTGGGACAGCGTGCGTTCCACAGACTGAGTATGCTAAAACCGAAAATGACGTGATTGCGTTCCAAGCTCTGACTTACGCGTTTCATCATCAGATGTCATCAGAAGCGGTGCCATCTTGGTACACCTCACGTCTACCAAGATGGCACCGCTTCTGATGTTGTCTGATGACGAAACGCGTAAGTCAGAGCTTGGAACGCAATCACGTCATTTTTGGTTTTAGCATACTCAGTCTGTGGACCGCACGCTGTGATCAATTTTCTGCATAAAGACACCTTGGAAAATCTGCATAAGTCAGTTTGGATAGTCACTTATAAGAAAATTATTTGCACAAGTCACTTTGGAAAGTCACATAAGGACATTATAAATTTGTCATATTTATTTGTCATTTTTTGCTGCCGCTGTGTGGATTATTACAATTTTTGCATCAAACTATTATATATGTGTTTTTCTATGAATTAATCGTTGATTATAATTGAAGTTCTGTTATACACAAGCACTCTTCACTTCTTTGATTAGTACCTTTGTTGCACTTAATGATTTTGATGTAGGCCATATATATGGCGCATTTATGCAGATTTTGCACCGATCGACCTTTGGTCACCACACATTTGAATTTTTGGCATCTACACATTATATTTTACTTCACCTAGTGGAGTCCCCAGGGAAGGTAGCAGCCATATTTATATATTACCTAAGCGTGGAATTAAATATACTTATTATTTTATATATTAGACTTCCCCTTCCAGCAGCAACCTAAAAGTTATGTAGAGCGGTGAAGAGGGGGTGAGGAGCTGGGCCAGCACAGAGATTAATTAGACACTCCCAAAAGAGGAAAGGGCTATGACATGCACATAAGGAAAGTGCTGTGCCTGACTTTCCTGGACTAGTCCAAATTTTTAGAAAGTTTAAAGACACATTGTAAGAAAAAAAAAATATAGAAAAGCATTGCAATTATAGGCTTAAAATACTTTTCTGTGGTTTTAACTGCAATTTTTGTAAGTTAGTGAGAGGGTCTCTTTAAGCAACATGGTCCACAAACACATCCAGGAACGGTGATAAGTTACACAGTGTTCTACAGTGTCCTCCAGCTCTCACAGAATACTCCTTCCCTGATTGGGTACATGGACACATTCCTGCGTGCAAAGTTGTCCTTTATCAACTTAACTGATCACACATGTGTATGATTGCAGATGTAGCACCCTCTAGTGTGCTACTAGTGTCAGTGTAGGCAAATCTATTTCTGACTCATGGTTAAAGGAGTTGTAAAGGCAGAAGGTTTTTTTTTATCTTAATGCATTCTATTCTTTTTGTGTGTAGCAGCATTGTGTAAAAATATTTTTTGATCTGTCCGGTCTTCTCTAATCCTCCCATTCTTCCACAGTACCCAATCCATCTCCTGATAGTTCAGAGCCTTGGGGGCACTTTGCACATGCTTAGTTTGATGTGTATTGCTATTGAGTTTTTTTTTGTTTTTTTTTTGTAGGGTGCATGTGATCGGCACAGAGCCAATCACCACTGTCCAGACAAAGGGTCAGGGGTCATGTAGCTTCATAGGGCAGTCAGAGGAGAATGAAAACTCCTCCTAAAAGCTTTAATCAGACACTGATAGAAGTCACAAGAATGCAATATACTGCTGATAATAAAATGTATTTAGCAGTTTATATTTACTAAAATAATTGCATTTTCATGTTCTGTGGGAGACCAGATATAGTAAATGCAGGCTCCAGGGTTTAGTAACACTTTAAGGGAACTTCAATCCCCAGGCAGTGGCCCTGGCAGGGTGGTTAAGCCAGCCCTTAAATATGGATGAGTCAGGCCAGCAGGGGAGTCGATAGAAGATGGAGTGCTGAGGAGACTGTCGGTGGCCTGGGAGGGGGGCTCTGCCTCAGGCTGGAGCTCAGGTTGGCTTGGGAGGATCCTGACAGCAGTGCGGTTTGAAAGGAATCTTCCTTAAGGCCCCTTTCACACTGGGGCGGTTTGCAGGCGTTATTGCGCTAAAAATACCGCCTACAAACCGCCCCTAAACAGCCTCCACTGTTTGTTCAGTGTGAAAGCCCGAGGGCTTTCACACTGAAGCGGTGTGCTGGCAGGAGAAGAAAAAATCTCCTGCGAGCCGCATCTTTGGAGCGGTGAAGGAGCGGTGTATTCACCGCTCCTAAACCTCTCCTGCCCATTGAAATCAATGGGACAGCGCGGCTATACCGCGGCAATACCGCGGCTATAGCCGCGCTGTACGAGTAGTTTTAACCGCTTTTCGGCCGCCAGCGGGGGGTTAAAACCGCACCGCTAGCGGCCGAATACCGCGGTAAAACAGCGCTAAAAATAGCGCTGTTTTACCGCCGACGCTCCCTACCGCCCCAGTGTGAAAGGGGCCTAAGAAGCAGCAGAGAGCAAGGAGGACAGTGTGAGTACATCAGCACACCCAGAAAATTCACAAGGGGAGCGACTGCCACCTTTAGCAAGCCTTTCAGGAAGACAGCATTGTGCTTAATCTTTCCTTTCCTTTGCCCTGGGAGATCTTCGGAGCAGCCAGGTGGGCTGGTAGTTCCCGCAGGCAGTAGAGCTGGGATCAGTGTCTACAGTGGAGTTGGAGATACTCCGGTATGCAGTCTACAATACATTGTGCTACTTTCTAAAGGATTGAGAGTTCCTAGTCCTTAAGGGGCTTTAGCACTTTTTTATTAAGCAGAGACTGTCAATGTCCAGGAAGGAGGACAGTTTCAGGATCAATTACATAGGGAGGAAGATTCTCTCTGTTTATTGTTGCAGCCAAGTTGGGAATCCCATAATTCCTAATCTCCATCCAAATTATTACCCCTAATAAATGTAGCACTGTCCCTGTAGGGCTTGCCGAGTGTTGACTTCTTTAGGCCTCTTTCTGATTACCTGCAGCTGGTTGGCAACTGGGTTACTGAGGACTCCCACATAGTTGCTGAAGATTCCTGCTTGGTTGCTAGGGGTTCCCGCTTGTTCCACCCCTACTCCCAAATGCTCGTTACTCAATGACCAATCCATGGTATTTGTGTTTTTGTATTTTATTTGGAACTTGGATGGGAGAAGGGATGAGTGGGATACTCAAACTATTCACAATAGATATGGACAACTCTCACTTGACCTCACCGGATTACTTAAGGAAGCAGTCACAATGCTTTTAATCATACAGCCACAGGTATGGAAGGGTTAAGTTTTCTTGCTCTCACTAGCAGCAGACTTGATCTTATCTTCAGGACACTCTCTAGTCTCCCCTTGGTGCTGACACCCTTCCACTGACTTTCTAGCTGAAAGGGGCAGCCCTCACTCCACAGGCCTCAAAGACACAGATCTGTACTCACAGTAGGCAGAATTAGATCCTTCCAGAATTTTCCTTCCAGGTGATGAAACATTTGTAGCTTCAATAGTTCCCTCCTTCGTTTGCAAGGATAGAAGGGGAGGGGGAACTTGGATGAATTGGGCCTTCAGCCCTGTGAACAACAGGCCAACTGTGGCAATCCTTCGGGCTTAACAGCACCTTTATTGACAGTCTTTGAATACGGCTTGGACTTGGCACACCTTATGATGCTGATGGCCCAAGCTTGGCCTTTTCCATCTGGGCGATTGATCTTCACTCGATCAATGTGTATTGACCGACCCAAATTCCAATTCTCTTTGATGGAGAGAAAGGTGTCCCATAGGGGTGATCTGGATGAGTTCCGGTGTGGCTTGGTGATATATAGGAAGTCCCAGACGGCTTCATCACACCAGGCATCCCTCTTGCTCTCGAATTCCTCCATGATCTTCCTTGGGGTATATGGATAATTGTATCCATATTCCATGGCCACCTTCCTCTGAATAAACCGTTGAAGAGAACCTGGGGAGTTTCTGCCTATCACCTCTCCCAGGTGGGGCATTCGGGGTCTCCACTTTGGTAATTTTTTCGTAGGCATCGTTCTGTGCTCAAGCCCAAACATAGATGCGGGGTGGGGATAGATCTGGGACCCTTGTAGCATAGGCCTCGCCGAACCCCAGATTCCTCGCACACCTCATGCGAACGACTGCTGCCTCTGTCTCTTCACTGATGGAACTGGAGCTCGAGGGGCTTCCTCTTCCTTCCTGCCCCCAATCCCACTCAGTCTCGGCCTCTGATCTCCAATCACCAATTCTCTCTTCCAGGGACCCAAATCGGTGCTCAAATTGGGGTGACTCCACATCAATTATCCCTGCCTCCTCCTCACTGGATGACTTCCACTTCTGGATCCATTTAAGCCCCTCTGCCTCTTTATGAGCTGAACTGTTAATTGCTGCAGCTGTCACTGGGGCACCCTGTGGCCATGATTAGGCCTTCCTGACCTGTAGACATTGCTCCTCGGATACGTGGGTCTCCCTGATCTGAGAGATGGTGGTGCGGGTGTGCACCACTGGTCCCGGCCCCAGCGCTGTTCTCTGCACTCCCTGTCCTCTTCCAAAGAGAATGGCCACTATGGGTGTTAGTGTCTCTGAAGTGGTTCCTACTTCCCAGTTTAAATACAGCCTTCTGGATTTACAGTCACTCTGCTCCAGTTGCAGAGACATGTCACCTCAGTGCCCACACTGGCTCCACGCTCGCAGCCTCACAGATACATTTAGGCACTTGTTACATACCAGCCCAAGATGCTCCATTTCTCCTTCACTGCACAGAGCCAGTTCTCCCTTGGGCATTAATCGGACCCCTGTATCCCACAGGGTTGGATTCTGCGATTCAGTCCACTCAGCAGGCTCTCCTCCAACACATGCAATAGCATCCGCACTCTGGCGCGCTCTGCTACACGTCATCTCGCTACTCCTCGCATGTGTCTCCTCTGCAGCTACACCCGAAGGTGGAGGTGATATCATAACTCTCTTCCCCTTCTCTGATTGGCGGCCCGCAAGCGGCGACTCCATCAGTGGCCCCAGACTAACTGACTCTCTGGCAGTGGCTCCTCCTGCTAGGCAGATATCTTTGGCGTGCTCTCTCCCGCGTGACATCACTTTCCTCCACAGTGCACTGCAGCACTTTTCTTTAAAAGACCTATCGTTTCTTGGGTACACACTCGGCCGTTGCCGGTAGCAACCACTGCTGTAACTCAGAAAGACTTCCCAGATTACGCCTCCAAATGTAGCACTGTCCCCGTAGGGCTTGCTGAGTGTTGACTTCTTAGGCCTCTTTCTGATTACCTGCAGATGGTTGGCAACGGTTTTCACTTAGTTGCTATGGGACTCCCACTTGGTTAATGATGGCTCCCACTTAGTTGCTGAGGATTCCCACTTGGTTGCTAGTGGTTCCCGCTTGGTTGCTCGAGGTTACCGCTGGTTCCACCCCACTCCCAAATGGTCGTTACTCAATGACCAGTCCAGGGTAATTGTGTTTTTGTATTTTATTTGGAACTTGGATGGGAGAAGGGATGAGTGGGTTACTCCAACTGGAACTATTCACAATAGATAAGGACAACTCTCACTTGACCTCACAGGATTTCTTGAGGAAGCAGTCACACTGCTTTTAACCATACAGCCACATGTATGCTTGCTCTCACTAGCAGCAGACTTAAAGCGGAGTTCCACCCAAAAGTGGAACTTCCGCTCACCTGATTCCTCCCCCCCTCCGGTGCCACAATTGGCACCTTTCAGGGGGGAGGAGGGTGCAGATACCTGTATTAGACAGGTATCTGCACCCACTTCTGGGAATAGACTCACGCCCCCTCCCGCACCGCACCATTGTCTCCTGGGAAACACACAGGTCCCAGGAGATAGCGGGGACCACTTAGGACGTGCAGCGGGACTCGCGCATGAGCAGTAGGGAACCAGGAAGTGAAGCCGCAACGCTTCACTCCCTGATTCCCTCACCGAGAATGGCGGCGGCAGCAGGCGAGAGCTGAGCTATTGCTTGGCTTCGGCTGCCGACATCGCCGGACTCTTGGACAGGTAAGTGTCCGTTTATTAAAAGTCAGCAGCTGCAGTAGTTGTAGCTGCTGGCTTTTAATCATTTTTTTCAGGTGGACTCCCTCTTTAATGCACTCTTTAATGCAATCTTATCTTCAGGACACTCTCTAGTATCCCCTTTGTGCTGACACCTGTCCACTGACTTTCTAGCTGAAGGGGCGGCCCTCACTCGACAGGCCCCAAAAACACAGATCTGCGAGGGCAACACAGTTGCAAGGGCTGTAACAAAAGCCTGTGCACTCACTTGTCAGGTCCCATTCCACTGTCCAATATGCCTCGCTATTGGACCACTTGGGGACAGTCAAAGCAAGCTGAGCTGCACCTGAGTACAATGAGCAGACCTAACCAATAGATCCTGCTCCCTGGTAGGCATAAAGCATTCTAATTTTTACCTGACCATCTTCCTGGTAAGCAGAAAGACCAAAAACTTTACTCTCTTCTAGCACCTACCTAGTGCTACATAAACAACAACAAAAAAACAAGCTCAAAGACTGTTCCTTGTGTCTGGATGAAAGTGGAAAATGCTTATTGCCTGGCTGTGCAGGAGTGGGGAACCCAGTCATCTGCAGCCCCTGCAGGGGTAGTGCTACACAGACATTCCCTGAAAAAAATGGAGGATGCTTTCTGCAAAAGAAAAAAATGGTGGTGCACACCTAGCCCTGCCTTCTGCGGCAACTTGTATGCTGCCCTTCACCCAACAGGACACCATGTGACATGGGTGGGTGGGGTGGGGGGGGGCAACTTGCTATGTAGGGGGGCTGTACTACAGAAAGAGGGATATTACGTGTTATGAGAGGTACTAAACAAAACCTGACCCTGAATATGATGTCAGCCTGTTTGAGGAGACGACAGCTCATCTTCCCTTTGGTTATAACTTCTACAGGAAGTTCACATTCACGTGTCAGCTTATGGGTGCATGACCTGTTTTCCGCTAGTGATGGAAGTTTCAGTTCGTGCCACTAAAGCCCATCTTGTCAGGATGTGGTTTTTCATGTCTGGTACATATTATTCACGGTTAGCAAAGTACCAAGATTAATATATTTTTCAGATTTCAGCACTGTTACACTTTGAATGACAATTACTCATGCAAAACGGTGCCTAAATTAACTTTTAATCGATTTTGAGACAGATGGAGCTTTCTTTTGGTGGTATTTAATCAACACTGGGGGTTTTTTTTGCTATATAAATGAAAAAATACCAAAATATTTGAAAAAAAACATTTTTTGCAAATAATCGTTCTTCATAAATTTGTGCCAGAATGTATTTGCTACATCACTTTGGTAAAAAACAAAAAACAAAACAATAACAAATCAGTGTATATTTATTTATTCTGTGCGAAAGTTAGAGTTGACAAAAAGACACATACATACATACATACAGTCCCTTGAAAAAAGTATTCACACCCCTTGGAATTTTCCGCATTTTACAACCAAAATGTTACAACCAAAAAGGCAAATTTATTTTATTGGGATTTTTTGTGATAGATCAAAACAAAGTGGCACATAATTGTGAAGTGGAAGGAAAATGATAAATGTTTTTACAAATTATTTACAAATAAATATCTGAAAAGTGTGGCATGCATTTGTATTCAGCCCCCTTTACTCGAATACCCCTAACTAAAATCTAGTGGAACCAGTTGCCTTCAGAAGTCACCTAATTAGTAAAAAGAGTCCACCTGTGTGTAAATTAATCTCAGTATAAATACAGCTGTTCTGTAAGCCCTCGGAGGTTTATTAGAGAACCTTAGCGAACAAACAGCATCATGAAGGCCAAGGAACACTTCAGACAGGTCAGGGATAAAGTTGTGGAGAAGTTTAAAGCAGAGTTAGGTTATAAAAAAATATCCCAAGCTTTGAACATCCCACGGAGCACTGTTCAATCTATAATCTGAAAATGGAAAGAGTATGGCACAACTGCAAACCTACCAAGACATGGCCGTCCACCTAAACTGACAGGCCGGGCAAGGAGAGGATTAATCAGAGAAGCAGCCAAGAGACCCATGGTAACTCTGGAGGAGCTGCAGAGAGCCACAGCTTAGGTGGGATAATTTGTCCACAGGACAACTATTAGTTGTGCACTCCACAGCAAACATGTGGAAGAAGGTGCTCTGGTCAGACGAGACCAAAATTTACCTTTTTGGCCTAAAAGCAAAATGCTATGTGTGGCAGGAAACTAATGCCCCGTACACACGGTCGGACATTGATCGGACATTCCGACAACAAAATGCATGGATTTTTTCCGACGGATGTTGGCTCAAACTTGTCTTGCATACACACGGTCACACAAAGTTGTCGGAAAATCCGATCGTTCTGAACGCGATGACGTAAAACACGTACGTCGGGACTATAAACGGGGCAGTAGCCAAAAGCTTTTGTTTCTTAATTTATTCTGAGCATGCGTGGCACTTTGTGCGTTGGATTTGTGTACACACGATCGGAATTTCCGACAACGGATTTTGTTGTCGGAAAATTTTATAGCAAGCTCTCAAACTTTGTGTGTCAGGAAATTCCTATGGAAAATGTGTGATGGAGCCCACACACGGTCAGAATTTCCGACAACAAGGTCCTATCACACATTTTCCATCGGAAAATCCTATCGCGTGTACAGGGCATAAGGCCTAATGCACGCTGGATGTTAAAATAACATTATAAAAACGCCAGTTGCTTTGCAGTGAGTTTTTCAACATTTTAATCGTTTTTCTGCCTTAGCGTTTTTTTTTTTTCAATGGATCAAAACCGTTAAAAATGCTGGTGAGCCGCGTTTTTGAGCGTTTATCTGCGTTTTTTAAGTTAGAGCGTTTTTACAGCTGAAAACAGCTGAAAAGCTCCTCTCAGAACCCACTAGTTTTGGGGGTTTTTTTACAGCCAAAAAATGCCCCAGCCAAAATCAGTTGATAACAGCCTATGTGTGCATGGACACATAGGATAACATGATGGGAAGTTTATTAACTGTAGAAAAAAAAACATCTGAAGCCAAAAACAGCAGCTGTAAAAACGTCCAAAACGGCCAGTGTGCATGAGGCCTAAACGGCAGCAAAAAATATTTTACAAGAAGTAAAAAAAAAATTGGAGAGGCAGCTAGACAGCACTGAACACCAGCAGGGACAGTTTGAGGAACATATGCTCATGACTGCATAGTTGTGGGTCACAGTGACCGGTGCTGCGAGTTTTATTTGGCGCTGATTGTTACATTGACCTTAATATAGCTGCGATTTCCGTATGTTAAAAAAAAAACTCCATTCTGTAAAACTCATGTTCTCTACTTCTGCTTGTATGTCTGAAGACTCTCAATTATTCAGGTCATGGCATAACCATGGAATGCAGATGTTAATTGTTCAAAAACAGGATGGGACACTTACAAATTGTGAAATCTCCCTATTCTAGTTACATAATCTCATCCTTGGTGTCAGAGAGCACACCCGGAAATTCCGATGGAAAATGTGTGATGGAGCCCACACACGGTCGGCATTTCCGACAACAAGGTCCTATCACGCATTCCGACCGTGTGTACAGGACATAACACTGCACATCACCCTGAACACACCATCCCCACCGTGAAACATGGTGGTGGCAGCATCATGCTGTGGGGATGCTTCTTTTCTTCAGCAGGGATAGGGAAGCTGGTCAGAGTTGATGGGAAGATGGAAGGAGCCAAATACAGGGCAAAAGACTTGAGATTGGGTTGGAGGTTCACCTTCCAGCAGGACAACAACCCTAAACATACAGACAGAGCTACAAAGGAATGGTTTAGATCAAAGCATATTCATGTGTTAGACTGGCCCTCCAATGCTTCTTACTGTGATAGCCAGATATAGATGTGAGCAAGTGGTGTCTTTCTGTATCACTGTCGTGTTTTTTGGTCACGCAACACACTGATACCTTTGCTGCCATTGTGCTACATGCTGGGTGTTCAGTGTGCCCCTGCACCTTTATGAAGGGGTGGCTCCCCTTCAGTCCACCTGCTCTCACCTATCCCCATTGTGGGGACACTCATAAGTTAGTGTTAGGTACCACAGATACCGGGGTGCCTTGACGAGGCTCAGTGGCTTAGCAATGCATTTGCAAATGTGTGCAGACTAAACCCCTGCTTTTAACGCAAACTGTTTGACAGGTTAATTGGTTGTCTGCGGGCTGGTGGTAAGTAAAGCTTGTTTTTTTCCATGGATTTATCCATGGCCCTGTTTGTATGTGTTAGAATGGCCCAGTCAAAGTCCAGACCTAAATCCAATTGAGAATCTGTGACAAAACTTGAAAATTGCTGTTCACAGATGCTCTCTGTCCAATCTGACAGAGCTTGAGCTATTTTGCAAAGAAGAATTTCACTCTCTAGATGTGCAAAGCTGGTAGAGACATCCCCAAAAAGACTTGCAGCTGTAATTGGAGCGAAAGGGGTTTCTACAAAGTATTGTCTCAGGGGGGCTGAATACAAATGCACGCCACACTTTTCACATATTTATTTGTAAAAAAAAAATGAAAACCATTTATCATTTTCCTTCCACTTCACAATTATGTGCCACTTTGTTTTGGTCTATCACATAGAATCTCAACAAAATACATTTACATTTTTGGTTGTAACATGACAAAATGTGGAAAATTTCAAGGGGTAGGAATACTTTTTCAAGGCACTGTATATTTGAAAATTGATCAGTCCTGATGTACTGATGGCCTATCTTATTTCTTGAGGCTTTAAAATGCCAGGACAGTACAAATATCCACCCAAATGACCCCTTTTTGGAAAGTGGACAATCCAAGGTATTTAGTAAGAGGCATGGAAAGTTTTCAGGGTTTATGACACTAGGGTACTTATGTGGAAACATATTGCAAGCTGTGGGGAGGCAAACTTTGCAGACCCTGCCATGTCTTTTTTTTACATTTTATAGGACATGCTAGAATGTTGTTATTTGTGATCCTGTAGAACTAGCATTGCACTGGCAATGGATGGACACATGTTAACGAGCACCTAAGGCAGGTTGGACGCACCCAGAGGTACATGGTAACCAAGGGGCATTTATAAAGGGTACACAGTACAATGACATGAGTTCTGTAGATTGTATGATTTACACTAGCTGAAAGGATCTCATTATTACCTTTCTGCCTTGTCAATTATTAATGAGGACATGACACAAGTAACGTCTAGAAATGTAACAGAAATCTAATCCTTCTAAAGTGTACATATCCTTATATCAACCTGATCTCTGGTCACCATTTACAAACAAGCTACAATGACCTAGCTGGGTTCTAGAAATTAATTGTCCAGGTAAATTGCAGAAATACTGCACTGTAGGTAACTTACTGATAGAAGTCCTAGTATGCCTTACCACCTACGGTAAATGGTTTAATCAGATGAGACTTGTAGTAATCGTCCACTGATCAGCTCTAATGCCGCGTACACACGAGCGGACTTTACGGCAGACTTGGTCCAGCGGACTTTTCGACGGACTTTCCAAATGAACGGACTTGCCTACATACGATCAACCAAAGTCAGACGGATTTGTACATGATGACGTACGACCGGACTAAAATAAGGAAGTTCATAGCCAGTAGCCAATAGCTGCCCTAGCATCGGTTTTTGTCCGTCGGATTAGCATACAGACGAGCTGACTTTTCGACCGGACTCGAGTCCGTTGGAGAGATTTGAAACATGTTTCATTTCTAGGTCCGTCGAACTTTTGGGAAAAAAAAGTCCGCTGGAGCCCACACATGAACGAATTATCCGACGGACTCCGGTCCGCTGGACCAAGTCTGCCGTAAGGTCCGCTCGTGTGTATGCGGCATTAGACTTTAGATGACAGTTGTTTGATTACTTATTCTGCCCGTTCCCTAGGATATTAATAGACAGAACAATGATTGTATTGGTGGACATTTGGCAGCACATCCTTTAATATGACTTCATTCAGAAAGGTACTTTCTGTTGCTGTCGGCCTCCGTTTTATTGCTGCTGTAATCAGACTTCCTGTTAGAGGATGGCTACATTCATTATCCATTGTATGTAGGAACTTGACCTTACCCCTGAGATGGACTGGGAATTATAGACTATGGGATTTGTAGTATGGCCAGGTGGGGATAACGTCACTCCTACGCATGCGCGGGAGTTCACTTATATTCACTCATATTCGGCATTGCCGAATTCGTACTGTGAGTTGCGCATTCAAGGGCGGACAGTAAGTAGCTTTAATGCAGAAGAGACAAAGCATATCTCTTCTGTATTAAAAATCCTGCCTGTCCGCCGATTTTATTTCTATAGGCTAAAGTTCCACTTTAAGGCTCGGTTCACACTGCTGCATCATGAGACCTCAAGTCGCATGCCATGTCAAATTCATATGAGAGCCATCTTAACTGATGCTACACAAGTCGCTCCAACTTTAGAAAAGGTTCCCACGCTATTTTGGTCCGACTTGGTTCCCATTTCAGCCCATGTACAGGCTCCTAAATAGTATCCAAGTTGGATCAAGTTGGAAGGAAGTCCAACTTCTATCGCACCGAGCCTGAGCTACTTTGCCGCGTTTGTCACGCATGGGACAAAAAAAAATGCGCATAAACGCAGTGCAATTTCACATGTGTTCACAAAACGCTAAACGCAAATGGAGCCTAAAAGTGATAGGGTGGCTTTACAGCTGACCATATCACATTTAGGCCCCTTCACACTTTGCGTTTCCTAAACAAGTGACAAAACACTTAGGAAATGCACGCTTATTTTGAAAATGAGTGAAAAACGCACTGCAACGCGCGCCTCACTAACAGTGCCATTCATTTCTAATGGCAGTCCAAATGCAATTAGCAGACGCGTGGTTTGTCGTGTGGAAAAACGCTCTACAAATGCGCCAAAATCCATGTTAAAAAACACGCAAAATGTGCAGGAGTTTTCTTGGCATGTTTGTCAAGCATAGGGCAGCCCATTCCAGTGAAAGGGCTTCCCTATGCAGGACGTGCGGAAACACGCAAAGAAATGCAGGCGGGAACGTGCGTTCCTGCTATGCGAAGTGTGAATGGGGCCTTACATGAATGCCGATCACCGTTTAAGAAAAAAAACAGGCTGTGAGGTTGTTTTAACCACTTATATACTGGGATAGTTGTAAATAGACCTTGGTAGACAAGGGGTTAAAGATGGAATGTTCCTTTAAAATGCACTTAAATCAGACAAAGCATACATATTTAGAAAAAAAAACTTATTTCACATATAATACAAGCCTTTATTTGGAAATTCACTGACTGTAAGATTGTTCAAAATAATACAAATTTGGACTTCAGGAGGGATACCCCTTTAATTTCATGTGTTACGAGAGCTTGCCCCTTTAAGAAAGACCCCACTTTGACTGCATAAAGGTAGCGGATTGCATTCCATAAGGGCAGCACCCACTTACCCCACGCCCCATTCTTTCTCTATTGGCCTGAAATCTGCAGGGTGTGCGCTCATTATGAAGGATGTAGGCAGGCAGGGCTAGGGCTCTGCAGAAGTAAGTGTGACATCTAGAAATGCTGAGTGGTGGAGAGGGGCTGAGGAATTCATCATCTGTATAGGAGGAGGAGGAGGCGGAGGGGGCTGAGTGCCTGGAGGACAGTGATCTCATATATGGAGAAAAGAAGGGAGGGAGCCACAACAACAGCATAGGGACTCTGCATGAGTGCACCAGGATAGCAGCACCACCCGAGCAACAGGAGCAGACACTAAGGGGACAACCACAGCTGGAACCTCGCCAACCGTCATGGAGGATGACACAGAGAAGAGCCCCCCAGATGGAGCATATGGTAAGATGTCTTTGTGATAGTATATACTGTATACTGCCTGGATGTAAATAGGCTGTAAATATAAAACTCCTGGTCGTACTCCGACAATCGACGTATTGTATCGTGCAGTCCATTGTGTTGGGACTTTATGCATCTCCCTTTAACCCTGCTCCGACCTCCCCGTATCTCTTCCCATTACCAGGTGCCTATAACTACCCACAACTCCTGCTATTAACTCTTCAATCATGGCTGCCTCTACCTATAACTCCCCCCCCAATAACACGGTAGGGCTTGTGTTGGCGGGCGTTGTTTTCTTTTCTTAGGAACGCACGTCAGCAAAATCCCATTGAGCAGTGCACATGGGAAGCTTTGTGTTTGTTTGGACGCAACATGTTCTTTTGATTTACATTGGAACTGCAGGCAAAGCAAGATGATCTGTATAGCAGGATATCTGCGCTAAACCCAATAAACAAGAAAAACAGTGCATATATATAAATATGTCAAATACATGTATAAAAGAAAGGGTGCTGCATCTAAAAAAAAACGAAATATTCAGTCCATAAATGTGTTTATCTAATAAAGATGCGCAATCCGAAAATTCAAACGAGGAGGCACATACAAATGCCAGCATGCGATACAATAAACCAATGTGCTCAAAAAATGCTAAAATAAAAACACAAAGCAAAAATTAATAAAAATGTGTGTAGTCAAAAAAGTGCTTGACCCAATGTGAACAATCAGGACGAACTTCTCAGAAGAACAAACAATATTTCTGTTCATCAAACAAAGTAAGTTTCCCCATACTCCTTTGCCAGTCGAAGCCTTGTATAGGGAAACGCGTCGGGTGGAGCTACAGATCATGACGTCATCGCGCACCAGCTGGCTGCCATGAGCCTCGGCTGGTTTTGAATACACTGAATGCCGTTTTGTTTGGATGTCAATGCCTACCGTACCATTTTTTTAAGAATTAAATACCTTTTAAATTTGAGTACTGCACCATGAAGTCTCTTCTTTTCATTTCCTAAATACATCCCGTGGAGGAATCTATTTTACTAGAAGGCTCTGAGAGGAGTATTTCAGCAGAGAAAAGCCGCTACAGGAGGAGGGATCCTGTTATTGGAAAAGTCAGTGGATACAACGCCTTGGGACAAGTGATCCTTCCTGTGTGTGCCTATCCGATCTCTATAATTTGAGATCCATCACATCTGGTAAGAGGAGCTGTTTTTGCTTACTTTGCTTGATGCACAGAAAAATCGTTTGTTCTTCTGAGAAGTTCGCACTTTTTGGACTAGACAAATTTTTATTAATTACTGCTTTTTGTTTTTATTTTTGCATTTTTTTTAGCACATTGGTTTATTGTATCCCATGCTGGCATTTGTATGTGCCTCCTCGTTTGAATTTTTGGATTGTGCATCTTTATTAGAGACACAAAGCAAGATGACCGCAGCCCCTTCTTTTCGAACTTTTACGTTTGAAGTTCAACCACACGTAATCATGAGTCCTAATCATGCTTATTGCTACCTTAAAATCCTCCCATTATCTCGATAGTGATTCCTATCGATACATATAACTCCTGCCTCTATATCAATAATAATGCTTATCGCTTTTGAAGAGCTTTTCAGGCGCTTTCGAAGTGCTTTCCATTCATTTCAATGTAGAGGGGCATTTTTTTCACCGCCCTGCCTGTGCACTGCCCCAGTGTGAAAGCATTCATTCATTTAATGGAAATATTTTTTCGTGAGCTTTTCAGGTGCTTTTTTTAGCGTGGAAGCGCCTGAAGGGCGCCTCAGTGTGAAAGGGGTTTAATAGTGATTCCTATCTCTACCTATACCTCCTTCCCTTACCCTAGTAGTGTATTCTATCAATTTAACTCCTCCCCTTACCTCAATAGTGATTACTCTTACTACCTATAACTCCTCCTCAATAATGGTGCCTATCACTACCTATACCTCTCCTTCTCTAAAAATAAAGCCTATCGCTACCTATAACTTGTCCCCAGGCATCAGTGGTAGTAATAAATGTCAAGGTGACAATATTCCGTGGTGGTTATAAAAGCCTGAGCATCAGCAGTAGTATTAAATGCCTAGATGTCAGTGGTCAGTGGGAGTAATAAATACCTGGGCATCAGTGGTAGTAAAAAATGCCCGGTAGTTAGTAGCACTAATAGATTCCTGGGAATCAGTGGTAGTACTAAATGCCCGGCCGTCGGTAGTTAGTGGGAGTAATAAATAGCTTTATGTCATAAGTCAGTAGCTTTATGCTTTATGCAATAGCTTTATGTCATAAGTCAGCCCCATCATTGGTGTCAGTGGTCAATAAGAGGAATGGTGCTCCATTATTGGTATCAGTGGTTTTTGAGAGGAATGGTGCTCCATTATTGATAACAGTGGTCATTGAGCGGAATGGTGCTCCATTAGTGGTGTTCAGTGGTCAGTGAAAAGAATAGTGCTCCATCATTGATATAAATGATCATTGGAAGGAACAGTGCTCTGTTATTTGTATCTGTGCTGCCCAATCATTTGTACTCGGTGGTCAACAGGAGGAATAGTGCCCCATCATTTATGCTCTGGATCAACTGTGGGTATATGGGATTGTATGATATTTTTTATTTGATTTATTTTTTTTATCGTTAAACTAGATGGACTTGTGTCTTTTTTCAACCTGACTATGTAACTATGTTCAGTGGCACTTACCACTTTGCAGGCTCTAACTCTGTTTCTTTGCCTTTCACTACCTAAAACTCCCAAAGATGCCAATCACTACCCATAGCTCCCAACTGTTCCTTTTTTTTTTGAGGGACTGTCCATTTTCTGGAACCAAATCCTCATTCTTCCTTATTCTTCCTCTTTCACCTGCTGTATAGCCATCTATAAAAAAGTGCATTATTTAAAACTTTTGATCTAATACAGCCATGAGTCTTTTTGGGAAAGATGCAACAAGTTTTTCACACCTGGATTTGGGGATCCTCTGCCATTCCTCCTTGCAGATCCTCTCCAGTTCTGTCAGGTTGGATGGTAACTGTTGGTGAACAGCCATTTTTAGGTCTCTCCAGAGATGCTCAATTGGGTTTAAGTCAGGGCTCTGGCTGGGCCATTCAAGAACAGTCACAGAGTTCTTGTGAAGCCATTCCTTCATTATTTTAGCTGTGTGCTTAGGGTCATTGTCTTGTTGGAAGGTAAACCTTCGGCCCAGTCTGAGGTCCTGAGCACTCTGGAGAAGGTTTTCATCCAGGATATACCTGTACTTGGCCGCATTCATCTTTCCCTCGATTGCAACCAGTCGTCCTGTCCCTGCAGCTGAAAAACACTCCCACAGCATGATGCTGCCACCACCATGCTTCACTGTTGGGACTGTATTGGACAGGTGATGAGCAGTGTCTGGTTTTCTCCACACATACCACTTAGAATTAAGGCCAAAAAGTTCTATCTTGGTCTCACCAGACCAGAGAATCTTATTTCTCACCATCTTGGAGTCCTTCAGGTGTTTTTTAGCAAACTCCATGCGGGCTTTCATGTGTCTTGCACAGAGGAGAGGCTTCCATCAGGCCACTCTGCCATAAAGCCCCGACTGGTGGAGGGCTGCAGTGATGGTTGACTTTCTACAACTTTCTCCCATCTCCCGACTGCATCTTTGGAGCTCAGCCACAGTGATCTTTGGGTTCTTCTTTACCTCTCTCACCAAGGCTCTTCTCCACCGATAGCTCAGTTTGGCCGGACGGCCAGCTCTAGGAAGGGTTCTGGTCGTCCCAAACGTCTTCCATTTAAGGGTTATGGAGGCCATTGTGCTCTTAGGAACCTTAAGTGCAGCAGAATTTTTTTTGTAACCTTGGCCAGATCTGTGCTTTGCCACAATTCTGTCTCTGAGTTCTTCAGGCAGTTCCTTTGACCTCATGATTCTCATTTGCTCTGACATGCACTGTGAACTGTAAGGTCTTATATAGACAGGTGTGTGGCTTTCCTAATCGAGTCCAATCAGTTTAATCAAACACAACTGGACTCGAATGAAGGTGTAGAACCATCTCAAGGATGATCAGAAGAAATGGACAGCACCTGAGTTAAATATATGAGTGTCACAGCAAAGGGTCTGAATACTTAGGACCATGTGATATTTCAGTTTTTCTTTTTTAATAAATCTGCAAAAATGTCTACAATTTTGTGTTTTTCTGTCAATATGGGGTGCTGTGTGTACATTAATGAGGAAAAAAAATGAACGTAAATGATTTTAGCAAATGGCTGCAATATAACAAAGTGTGAAAAATTTGAGGGGGTCTGAATACTTTCCGTCCCCACTATAGCTACAGGCACTGTCAGCCTCCCATTGCTTTGAATGGAGCGCCCGCAGCTATTCACTGGGTAATGGCAGTTAGCCCCATTCGCAAGTATGGATGGGGCCTTAATTATTGGATAATGAGATTTTCAGCAGTTAACTGTCTATTACACGAGAAAAAATATTTCCAGACTGATGTGACAGTTATCTTTGCAGATATAACTTTTTTTTTTTTAGAAACATAGATGACATAAAAAGATTTTGTGCTTAAAATAATTCATCTGATAACTCATACTAACTATTTCCTGTTATAGATAGTTTTTCCAGAAGAGCGGGAGGCTGTAGTAGCTGCAAATGGCAGGAGTGGTGGGGGGGGGGGTTATCATTTTGGAATGGGATGTCCAAACATCTGATCTAGGTTTGATGGTCTGGTGTACACAGACGTTTGGTCATATAGCACCAGTGATGCGATTCTCCAAAAGATGCTTTCTTGGATTGAGATCTGGTGACTGTGGAAGGCCATTGGAGTAAAGTGACCTCATTGTCATGTTCAAGAAACCAGTGGTCAGATGATATGAGCTTTGTGACATGGTGCTCTATCCTGCTGGAAGGAGCCATCAGAAGATGGGGACACTGTAGTCATAAAGGGATGGACATGGTCAGCAACAATACTCAGGTAGGTCGTGGCGTTTAACTGCTTCAGCCCCGGAAGATTTGGCTGCTGAATGACCAGGCCATTTTTTGCGATTTGGCACTGCATAGCTTTGACTGAGAATTGCGCGGTCATGCGACGTTGTATCCCAAACAAAATTGACGTCCTTTTTTCCTACAAATAGAGCTTTCTTTTGGTGGTATTTGATCATCTCGGCGGTTTTTATTTTTTGCGCTATAAACAAAAAAAGACCAACAATTTAAAAAAAAACACAAAATTTTGTACTTTTTGCTATAATAAATATCCATTTTTTTTTTAAAAAAAGCAAATTTTTACTCAGTTTAGGCTGATATGTATTCTTCTATATATTTTTGGTAATAAAAATCGCAATAACCGTATATTGATTGGTTTGTGCAAAATTTATAGCGTCTACAAAATAGGGGATAGATTTATAGCATTTTTATTATTATTTTTTTTTACTAGTAATGGCGGCGATCTGAGATTTTTAATGTGACCGCGACATTATGGCAGACACATCGGACAATTTTGACACATTTATGGGACCATTGGCATTAATACAGCGATCAGTGTTATAAAAATTCATTGATTACTATATAAATGTCACTGGCAGGAAAGGGGTTAACACTAGGGGGCGATCAAGGGGTTAACTGTGTTCCATGCTATTTGTTCTAACTGAAGGGGGTATGGGACTTGCTAGGGGAAGAGATAGATCGGTGTTCATACTTTGCATGAACACACGATCTGTCTCTTCTCCCCTCAGAGAAACTGGGATCTCTGTGTTTACACACAGAGATCCCAGTTCTCGCCGTGTCACGAGCGATCGTGGTAGCCCGGCGGTCGCACTCGCATCGGCTCCGGGGGCGAGTAGCCCCTGGTGGCCACAAAAAGAAGCGACGTAACATGACGGCGATTCACGCAGCTGATCCATGTTGCCCGCAGTACAACTGCGTCGGCTGGTCAGCAAGCGGTTAAACATTGCTCAATTGATACTAAGGAGCCCAAAGTGTGCCAAGAAAATATCCCCCACACCATTTCACCACCAGCCTGAACCATTGATACAAGACAAGATCATACCTCCCAACATTTTGAGATGGGAATGAGGGACACCTACTAGCAAAAGTATGTAGGCATAGGACACGCCCCTTGCCACACCCCCTTAAAGGAGAATTAACAAAAAAGTTAATTAAACCCACAATTAACCACTACTATTTCTTTATATTGGCTTTTAAATTTACAAATGCAGCAATTTAGAATTTGGATGAAAGGTTTAGCACTGGGAAACACTTTTTGAAACATAAAAAGTGCATTTTATATACAACTATATAGATCAGACCAAAATGAGGGACACATGAGGAGGAAAGAGGGACAGAGGGACATTGCTCCAAATCAGGGACAGTCCCTCGAAATCAGGGACAGTTTGGAGCTTTGGACAAGATAGATCCATGCTTTCATGTTGTTTACATCAAGTTCTGACCCTACCATCTGAATGTCGCAGCTGAAATCAAGATTCATCAGACCAGGCAACGTTTTTCTAATCTTCCATTGTCCAATTTTGGTGATCCTGTGCGAATTGTAGTCTCAGTTTCCTGTTCTTAGATGACAGGGGTGGCACCCGGTGTGGTTTTCTGCTGCTGTAGCCCATCTGATTCAAGGTTTGATATGCTGTGCGTTCAGAGATGGTATTCTGCATACCTTGGTTGTAACGAGTGGTTATTGGAGTTATGGCCCGTACACACGATCCGAAAATCGGACGAAAAATATCGCTTTCGACGTGATCGTACGATAATTGGATCGTTAGTACAGAGCATTCAAGAGCTGATCACGACAGTTCATCTGATATTATTCGATCGGATAAGCACAAAAATTTTCCTCATACGATACCAGATCGTACGATTTTCGTTTAGTCAGTACAGCTGTTGTCCAAAAATACAAATACATTACTTCTGATTTATTTTTCTGTCGTACAAGAATTTTTGTGACTTTAGTAACCTCTTCAGTTTCTACTTGCGACTTGTAAGCGAAAAAAGTTGGACGATCTGTCGTCCGATTTTCGGATCGTGTGTACGGGGCATTACTGTTGCCTTTCTATTATCTCGAACCAATCTGCCCATTCTCCTCTGACATCAACAAGGCATTTTACTCCACACAACTGCCACTCACTGGATACTTTCTCTTTGTGCGTGAAAATCCCAGTAGATCAGCAGTTTTTGAAATACTCAGACCAGCCCATCTGCCACCAACAACTGTGCCACATTCAAAGTCACTTACATCCCCTTTCTTCCCCATTCTGATGCTTGGTTTGAACTTGCATTGGTTTGCTGCCATGTGATTGGCTGATTAGCTATTTGTGTTACCAAGCAATTGAAAAGGTGTACCGAATAAAGTGGCTGGTGAGTGTATGACCTATTTTGTTTACCCACTTAAGGACAAGGCCTATTTCTGACACTTGCTGTTTACAAGTTAAAATCACTATTTTTTACAAGAAAATTACTTAGAACCCCAAAACATTAAATATATTTTTTTAGCAGAGACCCTAAAGAATAAAATGGAGATTGTTGCAATACTTTGTGTCACACCGTATTTGCGCAGCGGTCTTACAAACGCATTTTTTTATTGGAAAAAAATAAGAAAACAGTAAATTTAGCCCATTTTTTTGTATAATGTGAAAGATGATGTTACACCAATTAAATTGCTACCTAACACGTCATGCTTTAAAATTGCGCACGCTCGTGGAATCGCAACAAACTACGGTACTTAAAAATCTCCATAGGCGACGCTTTAATTTTTTTTTACAGGTTACCTCTTTAGAGCTACAGAGGGGATCTTGAGATAGAATGATTGTTCTCACTCTAACTATCACGTCGATACCTCACATGTGTGGTTTAAACACCCTTTACATATGTGGGCGCGACTTGCGTAATTCGTTCGCTTCTGCACGCGAACTCGGAGGGACCACTTTTATGTGAAAGAGGATCGCTCGCTGTGTATAAATATACCGGGGTTATGGCAGCTATATGCTGCCATAACAACGGTATATAATGTCAAAGTAGCGACGTATATTCACGGTGGGCAGTCCGGAAGTGGTTAAGTAACACCACCTATTACGTATCCCTCATCCTATTAACAATATGTAAAATTGCAAGCATGGCATGGCCCTAAGGTCTCATGCACAAAAGGTGCATGAGGCTGTTGTACGGTGTAAATAGTGGGCGCACGGGCCGAAATCGCTGGGTGCACGCAAGCCACATTTAGACATTTTCGGCCATGTGCACTTTTTTTGCAATTGGCATACACCCATGTATATCTAGCATACAACCATTACTATTTATTACTAGGGGTGGCTGTATACTGCAGCTGCATAGCTACCAACTGTCCCTGATTTCGAGGGACTGTCCCTGATTTGGAGCAATGTCCCTCTGTCCCTCATTCCTCCTCATTTGTCCCTCATTTTGGTCTGGTCTATATAGTTGTATATAAAATGCACTATTTATCTTGCAAAAAGTGTTTCCCAGTGCTAAACCTTTCATCCAAATTCTAAATTGCTGCATTTGTAAATTTTAAAAGCCAATATAAAGGATTAGTAGTGGTAAAAAATAAAGCCCTTGTGGATTTAATTAACCTTTTTTTGGTTAATTCTCCTTTAAGGGGGTGTGGCAAGGGGCGTGTCCTATGCCTACATATGTATGCTAGTAGGTGTCCCTCATTCCCATCTCAAAATGTTGGGAGGTACGCAGCTGTGTCTCCAAATAGTGGAAATGCACCCAAAAATTCACATTCTATGGCCTCATGAGCACATATGCATGAGGCCTAATAGTTTGAGAGGGTGTCAGGTCCTGGAGATTGGCTGCACTTACCTGTTAGCTGCTTTCCATTGCAAGGGCATCGCATAAATGATGCTTATTTTAGCAATGTCAGCAATTTGTTCTTACAAAACAATATTGTTTTTAACCATTCATTTAGTTCTCAGCATCTTTCTTTAAAAAAAACAAACATTTTGTGGTTACACCATGCGTTTCGTAATACACAATAAATTTTGTCATGACACCATTATGTGCGAACGCAGTTCAAGTAAATCATTTAGCTCTCACACACTCACACCCAGTCTATTTTTAAGTGCAAGGCCTCATGCACACTAGCTAACCTAAAAAATGCCAGAACTGCTAGCAGGAGAAAACCAGAGTTAAAAACGCGCGTTTTCCCGCGTTTCTATTATGTGCTTATGCGCATTTTTGAGTGTTAGCGTTTACAAGCTTTTTTTTCCAAGCACACCCCCCCAGCTCATTTTTCACTTCCAAATGGCCACAATACATAGCAAAACTTTTTTTTTATTTCTATATGTGCAGTATACAGCGGGGGCTGGCAACCCATCGATCGTGGTCTACCTGTCTACCGCGGGCAGGTGACAGCACGCAAACAGGCTCCTGAGCCGCCAAACTCCGCCTTTTTAGGTGCCGCTCTTTCTCCACCCCAGCCTCCTCCACTGCTCTCATCCTCATGACACAGCGGAGAGCGGGAGGCAGCACAGCTCAGGACGGAGAGCGGGAGGAGGAGCTGGCCAAATGAACTTTCCACTAGGCGGTCCTAGCAACCAATCACCAGTTTGTTTATATAAAAAGTCACTCCGACGGCTCCCGCCCTCCATTCAGAACTGTGCTGCCTTCCACTCTGTCTTCTGTGTACATGTGCATGTAGGACACTGCATAGGCTTGTGTGGGGGGTGATGTTAAGGAAGCAGAGGACACTGCTATGGGGGAGGAAGGGGGGAGGCTGAGGACACTGCTATAGGGGGGAGAAGGGGGACAAAGGACACTGCTATGGGGGGGGGGTGTAAGAGGACATTTCTATGGGGTGGGGGGGGGCAGAGGACATTGTTATGAGAAGAGGTGGCAGAGTACACTGCTATGAGGGGAAGGGGGGCAGAGCACACTGCTATAGGGGGGAGAAGGGGGACAAAGAACACTGTTATGGAGGGGGGGTGTAAGAAGACATTTCTATGGGGTGGGGGGGGTCAGAGGACATTATTATGAGGAGAGGTGGCAGAGTACACTGCTATGAGGGGAAGGGGGGCAGAGGACACTGCTACGGGGACGGGAGGGGGTCCAGAGGTCACTGCTATGGGGGAAAGGTGGGGCAGAGGACACTACTGTGGGGGGGGGGGGGAGTAGTGATGTTAAGGGTGGTAGAGAACACTGCTATGGGTAGGGGGGGCAGGTGATACTACTGTGTGTGTGTGTGGGAGGGGGGGGTAGTGATGTTAAGGGTGGTAGAGGACATTGCTATGGGTGGGGGAGCAGAGGACACTACTGTGGGGGGGGGGGTAGTGATGTTAAGGGTGGTAGAGGACAATGCTATGGGTAGGGGGGGCAGGTGACACTACTGTGTGTGTGTGTGTGTGTGGGGGGGGGGGGAGTGATGTTAAGGGTGGTAGAGGACATTGCTATGGGTGGGGGTCAGAGGACACTACTGTGGGGGGGGGGAGTAGTGATGTTACGGGTGGTAGAGGACATTGCTATAAGTGGGGGGGGGGCAGAGGACACTACTGTGGGGGGGGGGGGTAGTGATGTTAAGGGTGGTAGAGGACAATGCTATAAGTGGGGGGACAGAGGACACTACTGGGGGGGGAGGGGTAGTGATGTTAAGGGTGGTAGAGGACACTGCTATGTGTGTGTGGGTGGGGGGCAGAGGACACTACTGTGGGAGGTGATGGTGTGAAGTGGCAGAGGACACTGCTTTTGGCAGGGCCAGCGCCGGCGTAAGGGTGCTTAGGCAGCCGCCTAAGGGTGCCAGAATAGGGGGAGCAGTAGAATCCTAATCCCCAGGCACTTGCTGGAAATTCAGATGTTTAAAATACCTGTCTTCTGACGATCCTTTTTATTTTCCTCTCGCAGCAGCTGAAAGACAGCTTCTCCTCCTCTCCCTCCCACTGGCATATCGCTATTGCAGGAGGAAAATCCAGGGGATCGGTCCCAGTAAAAGCCTCCCCTGCTGTCCCTCCTGTCCTTGTTCTTTTTTTTCTGCTGCCTGAATGCTGATAAACATGCATTTATCAGCGTTTACACAATTTTAGGCGCGTTTTTGAGCTATCAGGGTTTTTCTGTTTCCACCACCACTAAACTCCTGAAAATGCCTACAGTGTGTATGGCTAACATATATAGCCTAACATAGCATAACATCATAATAATAATATAATGTAACATAACATAATAGGGCTAGGCTAACATAGAGGAAGAAGGGAATTTAGGGATAAAGAAAAAAAAAGCTCAAACATCTATAGAAGCAGATTTTTTCAGCTGAAGTGTGCATGAGCTCTTATGGGTGGGAGGACCCCGCAGCCAATTAGCGCAAGAGTTGGAGAAGTTATGTCCTGGCAGCTGGAGGGTGACAACATAAAGATCGTGGGAATAAGGAAGTAGAGGAGGCAACATCAGACAGGATGTTTCTAAAAGTACAAAGAAAATGTATGACTGATTATATTCTATTTACCGGTAGTTGCTAAAGTGTTGATACATTTCAGCGTTGTTCGCAAAGACATGCTATGCAGTACATACCATAGGTTTATTATTTCAAACACTCATTTCAAACACGACTTTTTGTAATTTAAACAATGCTCTTTATTTAAAGAGAATCTGTCACTGTGTGCATTCAGGCAGGTTTGCTTTAATCCTGCACCCCTCTGCATAAACCTATCTTTCCTTCACTTCCCCCACCACGCCACCCAGTGCTGGAAGCCAAAGGAAGTACCTTGGGTTGTATATAACAGAAGTTGCTGAATCGGGGCTGTTATGTGGGAGACCATAGCTTTGTATACGCAATGACTCTAGTGACTCATAGGCCAGAACTAAAAAGGAAAAAAGATTTAGGGGGGGGGGGGGGGTTCTCATTTTAAATTATTGTAAAATGAACTAACTGTGTGGCCTGGCAGTGAGGAAATCTGATAGAATTCTGGGGTGCATCACCAGAGAGATCACCAGCAGGAAGATGGAGATCCTGATTCCTCTATATAGATCTTTAGTTATCACTAGAGGATCACCAACAGCAGGAATTGGGTCTTGGTTCTCCTATATCAGTGATGGTGATCCTTGGCACCCCAGATGTTTTGGAACTACATTTCCCATGATGCTCCACTACACTGCAGAGTGCATGAGCATCATGGGAAACGTAGTTCCAAAACATCTGGGGTGCCAAGGTTCGCCATCACTGTCCTATATCAATCTTTAGTTATCACAAGAGGGATCACCAACAGGAGGAAGGAGATCCTGATTGCACTGTATAGATCTTTAGTTATCACTAAAGGATCACCAACAGGAGGAAGGATCATATAGATCTTTACTTATCACCAGAGAGATTATATTAAGGGGGAAGGAGGTTCTGGTTCCCCTCTATAGATCTTTAGTTATAATGAGAGGGATCACCAGCAGGAAGAAGGAGATCTAGATTACCCTCTATAGATCTTTAGTTGTCACTAGAGGGAAGACCAGCAGGAAGAAAGTGACCCTCGTTCCCTCATATACAGTAGATCTTTAGTTGTCACTAGAGGGAAGACCAGCAGGAAGAAAGTGACCCTCGTTCCCTCATATACAGTAGATCTTTAGTTATCACCAGAGGGAAGACCAGCAGGAAGAAAGTGACCCTCATTCCCTCATATACAGTAGATCTTTAGTCATCACTAGAGGGAAGACCAGCAGAAAGAAAGTGATCCTCGTTCCCTCATATACAGTAGATCTTTAGTTATCACTAGAGGGAAGACCAGCAGAAAGAAAGTGACCCTCATTCCCTTATATACAGTAGATCTTTAGTTATCACTAGAGGGAAGACCAGCAGAAAGAAAGTGACCCTCATTCCCTTATATACAGTAGATCTTTAGTTATCACTAGAGGGAAGACCAGCAGGAAGAAAGTGACCCTCGTTCCCTCATATACAGCAGATCTTTAGTTATCACTAGAGGGAACACCAGCAGGAAGAAAGTGACCCTCATTCCCTTATATACAGTAGATCTTTAGTTATCACTAGAGGGAAGACCAGCAGGAAGAAAGTGACCCTCGTTCCCTCATATACAGTAGATCTTTAGCTATCACTACAGGGAAGACCAGCAGGAGGAAATTGACCCTTGTTCCCCTATATACAGTGGATCTTTAGTTATCACTAGAGGGATCACCAGAGGGAGGAAGGAAATTCTCTTTCACCTATATAGTTCTTTCCTTACTTACAAAAAATCTATTTACACAAGAAAAGTCAAGAGATGGGCAACAAAAATGGTGAAGGTCTGAGGGATATAACATATCAGGGGAGACTGCAGGAAATTAAAGCGAAAACTTCACCCTAAAAGGGAAGTCTTGCTTTATATCGTCATCCCCCGTCTTCTCCCAGTTGCAGTACATTTATTTTTATTTTTTTGGGGAGCGGGTCCCTATTTTTGTCATGTACCCGCTTCCACTTCCAGTGGAATTGCTTTGGCGATTCCAGCAAAAGTTCCCCCCACTTCCTGCCCACAACCTTCTCGGACATGTCACCAGTTCCAGGAGGCTGAGGCACCATTCAAACGGAGCCGTGGAGTAAACTTGCAAGGGGTCACCATCAGCTTTCCATAGTATTCATGCCAGCGCCGGGGACCCAAAGACCAGTGGAGAACTGGCCCAGGTGAGGATGGCGCTGGATCCCTGGACAGGTAAGAGCCTTTTTATTAAAAGTCAGTAGCTATAGTATTTGTAGCTGCTGCCTTTGAATTTTTTTTTTTGAACAAACTGAAAAACCTCTTTAAGGCCACCAACATTATGGATGTAGAACATTTTTACTGCTGACTATTGGTTTCAGATATTTGCTGCTGCAGCATCCGCAGCTACTGTACCTGCATCCCTGAAATGACTGTATCTAAGGCCGTCACTGTTTGGCTGCTAAGTCACCACTCAGCTTAGTCAATTTTTAAATAGTTTTTTTGTCAAGACGAGTCAAGTGGATTGACCACGTGGTCTTTTTCTGCTGTCCCTCTTCTATGTTTCTACATCTCACACAGGATTTTCCTTGCTCCCGATGGCTCAACAGATCTGCCAGGGAGCAACAGAAAGGTAAGTACAGTATATTCTGTTGAGGAAGGCCAATTTATGACTGATCGAGTAGAATAAGAGTAAGGCCTCATGCACACTGGACGTTAAAATAACGTTATAAAAACGCCAGTAGCTATGCAGTGAGTTTTATTTGGTGCTGATTGTTACATTGACCTTAATTTAGCTGCGATTTCTGTATGTTAAAAAAAAAAAAAACACCATTCTGTAAAACTCATGTCCTCGACTTCTGCTTGTATGTCTGAAGACTCTCAGTTATTCAGGTCATGGCATAACCATGGAATGCAGATGTTAATTGTTCAAAAACAGGATGGGACACTTACAAATTGTGGAATCACCCTCTTCTAGTTACATAATCTCATCCTTGGTGTCAGAGAGCACACCTGGTTTGCAAGTAGTGCAAAACTTTGTCAAACTAGAACAACTATCCCTGCACATGGGGTGGAGGATCTTCAACACCATCCGTGTTGTACATTTAAAGCAGTTTTAACATCTCTATCCCCACGTTTTTATAATTCACACCTTCTGGCAGGTAAATCCAAAGATTAACAGCTATGAAGCCTCAGTGACACCAGGGATGAGATTATGTAACTAGAACGGGGTCATTTTACAAATTTTACACCTCCCACTCTGTTCTTTGACCATCAACATCTTCACATTCTATGGTGATTGGATTAAGGTGTTGGTGCTACCTGTGTGGATATAAATGGTGTGGTATCTCTCCAGCATTTATTAGAACTGAAGGAGTGGCTTGGGGAAGCTGTGAAATGTCTACCACAAGCACTAACCCAACTGGTACCCCAAGAAAAACTGTTGGGTTCATTATGATTTGAATCTGGGTTGTTCCCCTTTATGAATGGCTGAGGTTGAAGATGCCCTTAATCACCTAAAAAAAAAAAAAAAAAAAAAAGGATAAGAGAGTATCACTCTCTCATGGTGTGATGGGATTTTAACGGATATGTTTTTCTGTTACTGATGTAAGCACAACCACAAGGGTATTAACAAAATATAAATTTATTACAAAATATACAAAACATACAAATAATGCATTAATAACATTCGGTCATATACACATTTGAGCACAGTTGATACTCAGTCCAGATTAGCTTGAACAGATGCTCCTATATGCAGATAGCCAACGCGTTTCACAGACTAATTATCTGCTTCTTCGGGGCAGCTCAACATGCATCAAAACTTTTTGGTACTGACAATAAAACGACTGCAGCATCAGAGAGAGCAAAGGCGAGTCACCATCCAGTGATAGAGCAGTGATGTCAGAATCACCAGCTAGGTCTGATAGACGTCGGACCGTATGAAAGGCACGATTGTTTGGACCAATAATAATCTGAGAATCTCTACAAGGGGGGGGGGGGGGGGTGCAATTGCACCTCGATCTCAGACTCTTCCCTTGCTGTTGCCGTAGTGTGCAAGCAACACATTTCTAATTACATTGATGGAACATTAAAAGGACAATTTAAGATGTGGATATTTTAAACAGATACATTGGTCCAGCCTGGACCCACGTAACTGTGTGTATACCATAACTGCCTGATGCCCCTGGAAGCTGTAAATCACTGTTGTAGATACTGCTGCTCCAGTGATCTCCATTTCCAGGTTTCTTGCTGAGAGGTTGGCCTGATGCGTTGTGAATACAGGAGGTCGGCCACTTGGCACAGGTACCATTCTCTGAATGAATGCAAAGCATTCCCTGATTGGACGAGGTGGAGAACGTGATGTCACTGTCCAGCCTCTGCACCTTATCCAACCTGAGAACACTTTGCATATATTCACAAGATGCAAAGCAGTCTCTAAATGGCACCTGTGCCGAGTGGTTGACCTCCTGTGTTCACAATATAGGAGAGCAGCTGCTCGGCGTGGAACCTGGAAGCGTACAGGGGCATCAGTAGACAAGTGAGCCGTCAATAAATTTGTTTCGTTTTGTTCTGTTTCGTATTAAAATTAATTCATAATTCGTGTCCGAAATATAATTCGGATTCATACGAAATACCAATTTTCGTAATTTCGTAAAATTTTCGTAACAATAGCAAAAGTTCGTTATGATAAATTTATCATTATGAGGGGCTCCCACCATTCCTGTGCTGTGCTGACATCCTGGGTTTTTAACTTTTAGTTTCGTTAACTTTTCTTAACAATAACGAAACTTCGTTATGATAAATTTATCATTATGAGGGGCTCCCACCATCCCTGTGCTGTGCTGACTTCCTGGGTTTTTAACTTTTAGTTTCGTTAACTTTTCTTAACAATAACGAAAATTCGTTATGATAAATTTATCCGAAGTGCGTAAATAAAGTTTCATATTTCGTACAAAATTAGTATGCATAAAAATTCGTATTTCGGATCCTTACGAATGTACGAATTTTTGGAAATTCGTACGAATTTCCGATTCGTAGGAAACTAATCGCATATGTCTAGGCATCAGCCAGGTATGGTATTTACATTTACAGTTATATTGGTCCAATCTTTGACCTTTTCAGTCCGTCATGTCAGCTATCTGTTGGGGTCTGATTAAACTGTGGTGCGCTTTCTACAATTTCCAATTTCCAACACAACAGGCCTGATCATTGCTACCATAATCTCCTGTAACACCATACCCGTGCATGTGAACATTCATACCTTTACATAATGCTCCCATACAAGGGTGCAGGACTGCCTGTTAGGAGCTGTGTAGAATCCGCAAGGGTATACTGTACGCTCCCAAGAAACTGATCCATCATATCACTAGCATGTGACCGCTTCCACAGAGACCTGCTTCACTGAAGCACATCCACAATATATCTGCCTGTCGGCAGTGATTTCTAGAGTTGGGTTTATTCAGTTTAGTTTATTAATTTACATAACAATGACAAATTCCACACTGACTTACAAAGGACAGTTCATATCAGTCCATTGCCTCCCTATACAGTTTACAGTTTGAAATCTCTTCCATAATCCTGCACACACATACCAGAATTCATTTGGGTGAAGGCAAATGCATTTAGGGTTCACTCTTGTGCATCTTCATTTCCATGTGTTTTCCTTTTTTTAAGTGTTTTTCAAGCACCTACATTGAAGTATAGTAGGAGAAAACCCATGCAAACGTATCATGAGCATGCAAACTCCATGCACTTAGTGCCTACTCACAGGGCATAGTGAATATGTGTCACAGCATTCAAGGAAGGAAATGTGTGGGGATTTTCACAAAGTAAGTTTACAAAATTCAAGATCGTTCAGATTAATAGAAGTCGACTAGAAATAACTGAGATACAAAGTGAGAATGAATATAGGATTTTATATTTTGATTATAGATATGCTTTAAAGGCAGGAAGAGAAGGAATTCCCTATTCCATTACAATAAATAAAAAAAGCATTTTTATTTATTTTGTTCTTTACCCTTTGCTATAACAATTGGCCCAGTGTCATCATGGGAGATAAACACGATTATAACCCTTAAATATATGAAAGAAAACATATAGGTTCCAGAGAAGGGTTGCCAACCGCCAGTAAATTTACTGACAGTTTGTAAAAATCAGTGATTTTTTTTTTACAACTGCCCGTAAATATCAGGGGCTGATCATTTCATGCTGTGTTGACTTTTTAAAGAGGAAGTAAACCCTGATGGGTTTTACTTTCTCTTTGTTTCCCTGCAAAGGTAAAGCATAATGGGTTATTATGCATCGCATAGTAGGCCAATATGTGTCACTTACCTGACACAGGAGCCTGCGATGTCACCGCTGTCCCCTCTGCTACGGAGCTTCCATCTTCTTTCCGGGTATCGTGGCTCCGGCGCTGTGATTGGCCAGAGCCGCGATGACGTCACTCCCACGCATGCGCACGGGAGCCGCCACTAGCGGCATATCGCCGTTAGCAGCGGCATGCTCAGTGCGCCTGCGCGCCCCGCTGTCTACGGCGCATGCGCCGTAGACAGCGGTGCCTGTCTTTTTGCACATATCTCCTAAACCGTGTAGGTTTAGGAGATATTTCTTGGACATACAGGTAATGCTGCGTACACACGGTCAGACTTTTTCGGCTACAAAAGTCCGACAGCCTGTCCGACAGACTTTCAACGGACTTTTGGCAGACTTTTGGCGGACTTTTGGCGGACTTGCGGCAGACTTTCTTACGAACGGACTTGCCTACACACGATCACACAAAAGTCCGACGGATTTGTACGTGATGACGTACACCGGACTAAAATAAGGACGTTGATAGCCAGTAGCCAATAGCTGCCCTAGCGTGGGTTTTTGCCCGTCGGACTAGCATACAGACGAGCGGATTTCTGGGTCCGGCGGAGTTACGACGTAAAGATTTGAAGCATGTTTCAAATCTAAAGTCCGTCAGATTTGAGGCTGGAAAAGTCCGCTGAAAGTCCGCTGAAAGTTCGGGGAAGCCCACACACGATCGGATTGTCAGCCAGCTTTAGTCCGTCGGCATCCGTCGGACTTTTGTAGACGAAAAGTCCGACCGTGTGTACGCGGCATAAGCCTTAATCTAGGCTTACCTGTAGGTCAAAGTGGTCTGTAAGGGTTTACAACCACTTTACGTGTAAATCAAGCAAATTACTTTGTTCTAGGTATTGTCAGTGTTTCCATATCATGTTTATACTGTTTAAATATTCACTGTGTTAGTTTTCAATAGGAGTTCTGTCATTTCTCAGGTTGCCAGTAAAAAATGTGCTCCGTCAGTACATTTTCCATATTTTGTCAGTAAAAAATGCTGCGGGAGGTTGGCAACCCTGCTCCCAGATCACATCACATTGCTAGTTCGGGGGTCTTTTTAGCTGACATTAAGACCCCTTTCACACTGAGGCGGTTTTCAGGCGATTTAGCGCTGGAAATAGCCTCTGCTAAGCGACCAGAGAAACGCCTTCCATTCATTAAAGTGTGACTTTTCACACTGGGGCGGGGCACTTGCTGGACGCTCCGAAAAGTCCTGCAAGCAGCATCTTTGGGGCGGTTTAGGAGCGCTGTATTTAGCGCTACCAAAACGCCCCTGCCCATTGGATTGAATGGGCAGCGCTTCCGAAGGGCCTAAAAAGTGCTTCGGAAGCGCCGCAACACGTGAGTTTTTAACCCCTTCTTTGGGGTTAAAAGCACACTAGCGCCCAAAAAGCACCGCTTAAACAGCGCTAAAGCACCGATAGCACGAGCGGCGCATTAGCGCTGATGCGGGTGCGGCCCCAATGTGAAAGGGGTCTTATATTAAGGCAGTGTTGACTTTGTGTAGTCAGTGGTAACCCTGATGTGCCAATAATAATCAACTTTATGTCTACCAGAGGAGAAAGAGAGATCTATTCTAATTAGTTGCCATGAATTAAAGTCATATAAAAGGCAAGTTTAGAAAAAAAATAAAAATAAATAACAAAAGTGTTTATACTTTCCTGCTCTGTGCAGTGGTTTTGCACAGAGCAGACCCGATCCTTCTCCTCCCTGGTCCTCCCCCGCCACTCCTGGCCCCTCCCTCCTGCAGAGTGCCCCCAGAGCAAGCTGCTCGCTATGGGGGCACCCGGACAGGCTTGCTTCTGAGCTGCTGTTCTGTGTGCCCATTCACACATAGAGCTGCGGCTTGGCCCCAGCCCCTCTCTCAGCTCAGTGGCTGTGATTGACTGTCTCAGCCAATGAGGAGGGAGAGTCCCCAGAGAGCCAAAGCTCTCGTGCACATTGCTGAATCGTGATGGGGCTCAGGTAAGTTTTGGGGGGGGGGGGGGCTGCTGCACACAGTTTTTTTTTTTTTTTTGTAAAAAAAAACCTTGAGCCTTTAGAACCCCTTTAATGCTCTTTGTGGACATTGGGACAGTGTGTGTGTGTGTGTGTGTGGGGGGGGGGGGGCTTTGGCTGTAACAACAGGCAGCTGAGCCATGGTTTTACATCCCACTTGGCTACCCCCCAAACTGTAAAGTAACAGCTGGACGGGGCTGTCCACATGCCGTGGCTGAGGCATCTTTAAAACTCAGGATGCAGGGTTGGACAGGCGGTATCGCTTGTGAGACTTGCTCATTCGTGCAGTGCATGCGATTGTAGCATGGTAGTGCAGCATTAGGTTAAATTGGGCAGTGAGGAGGCATTATGACACATCTTTACCACCTGTGAAGTGCCCTCTGAAAAGTGACCTACGGATCGCTCTTCAGAGGACACCACACTCCACAGCAGGTGTGAAAGAGCCCTTTGAACATAGGGGTTGATTTAGTAAAGCCAAATAGATGGTGCACTTTGCAAGTGCAGTTGCTCCAGAGCTTAGTAAATGAGGAAAGGCTCTGCTGACTTCCACCATCCAATCATGTGCAAGCAAAATTGCTTTTATTTTTGTTTTTTTTTCGTTTTCAGTGGAAGCGATGAGGGGGGCAAAGCCCTTGTCTAGGCCCCCGTTCTGCCTAAATCTTTCTCTGTATTGCACCTTTCAGTGTGTACATTTAGGCCCCTTTCACACTGGAGCGGAGGGTACGTCGGCGGTAAAACGCCGCTATTTTTAGCGGCGCTTTACCATTAATTTCGTGGCGCTATTCGGCTGCTAGCGAGGCGCTTTTACCCCCCCATGCGCTAGCGGCTAGCATTATAAAACGCCCCAGTGTGAAAGGGGTCTTACTGCTTCCAGATCTTCTGAGTCTTGGCTTGCAATGCAGTCCAGGCAGTGAAGAAGACGCACACACAGGTAGTTCAGTGTATGAAGTCATCTTTGTTATGACACATGCCTGCTAGCCAGGGTCCTCTGCTGCCACACAGTGGACAGTCTGCAGATGACCACTTGTGGTTGCTTCTTGAATAAATAAACAGCATGCTGAATAAGATTAGATTAGGAGACAGTTTATTGGAATTTCCATGACATAGCTACAGCCATGTGTTCTCTGTAAATAAGTCAAAGTCACATTCTATTTTAACATTTCCTGTAGTGTTAAGAATATTGTAGGCAGATTGTCACAAGGACAGAAAATTAAAGAGGAAGTAAACCCCGACGGGTTTTACTTCCTTTTTTTGTCCCCTGCAAAGTAAAAGCATAATGGGCTAGTATACATGGCATATCTGCAAACCTACCTGCAAACAATGTCCCTAGGGTTGCCACCTGTACGGGATTCACCCGGACAGTCCGGGTTTTGAATCATGTGTCCGGATTTCAGGCGGAGTGAAACCCGGACATATTATTCAGACCGGGCTTTGGCTCCCCAAGTAACTAAGATAGTCACACACAGATCTGTTGCCGTCCGAGAGCTGCAGCGGCCGTCTGGTGGCAGGTTTGGCATCACTGGAGGGCAGGGTGATGATGTCAGAAAGAGTCCTCTGGCCACACCCACCATTCGCGGCGTCACGCTATGCGCACCGCATTACAAATCTCCTTGGGGCACCCAAAGGTGTCCCAGGCAGCTAAAGTGTTCAGGTTTGGCTTGAAGAAAAGGTGGCAACCCTAGATGTCCCCGATGTCCCCGCTGGTGTCCGTGGGAAGCTCTGTTACTGGCCAAAATCACGTGACGTCACTCCCGCGCATGCGCGCGGGAGCCGCCGGTCATGGCACGGGACCTTTAGAAATGGCACGACCGTACCCTGTCTTCAGTGCGCATGACGTCGGCGCAAGAGTATACGGTAAATATCTTCTAAACCGCGCAAGTTTAGGAGATATTTCCAGTACCTACAGGTAAGCTTTATTATAGGCTTACCTGTAGGTAAAAGTAAATAAAAACAGGGTTTACAAACACGTTAATAAAAATGCCAAATTTCACGGTTGTCACTAGAGCAGGAATAATGGGTAAATCTCCTGAAAGGGACACGTGTTCTGGTGACAACTGTCTATAAAAGTGGAGTGCTTTCCCTTTTAGGGGATTTCCTCCCAGCTGTTTCTCTGAGACACAAAGCAAATGAGACAAAAGCAAAGCCCTCACTGAACCCTGTAGCTGCAGGCACTGAGGAGACATTCATTCTCAAAGTTCACAGCAGCAGCACCAAGGTGGAGCTCTTGGAGGGGGGCAGTGTGAGCTATGAAGTGGGGTGGGGGGGGGGCTGAGACATCAATTCACCGCTGGGAGGTGGGCTGGAGGAGCTGAGTCACTGCTGGTTGGGGAAGCAGAGTGAGTGTAGTTACTGAGTCACTCCTGGTTGGGGAAGCAGAGTGAGCGTAGTACTGAGTCACTGCTGGTTGGGGGAGCAGAGTGAGCGTAGTTACTGAGTCACTGCTGGTTGGGGAAGCAGAGTGAGAGTAGTTACTGAGTCACTGCTGGTTGGGGAAGCAGAGTTAGCGTAGTTACTGAGTCACTGCTGGTTGGGGAAGCAGAGTGAGCGTAGTTACTGAGTCACTGCTGGTTGGGGGAGCAGAGTGAGTGTAGTTACTGAGTCACTGCTGGTTGGGGAAGCAGAATGAGCGTAGTTACTGAGTCACTGCTGGTTGGGAAAGCAGAGTGAGCGTAGTTACTGAGTCACTGCTGGTTGGGGAGCAGAGTGAGCGTAGTTACTGAGTCACTGCTGGTTGGGGAAGCAGAGTGAGTGTAGTTACTGAGTCACTGCTGGTTGGGGAAGCAGAGTGAGCGTAGTTACTGAGTCACTGCTGGTTGGGGAAGCAGAGTGAGCGTAGTTACTGAGTCACTGCTGGTTGGGGAAGCAGAGTGAGTGTAGTTACTGAGTCACTGCTGGTTGGGGAAGCAGAGTGAGCGTAGTTACTGAGTCACTGCTGGTTGGGGAAGCAGAGTGAGCGTAGTTACTGAGTCACTGCTGGTTGGGGAAGCAGAGTGAGCGTAGTTACTGAGTCACTGCTGGTTGGGGAAGCAGAGTGAGTGTAGTTACTGAGTCACTGCTGGTTAGGGGAGCAGAGTGAGTGTAGTTACTGAGTCACTGCTGGTTGGGGAAGCAGAGTGAGTGTAGTTACTGAGTCACTGCTGGTTAGGGGAGCAGAGTGAGTGTAGTTACTGAGTCACTGCTGGTTGGGGAAGCAGAGTGAGCGTAGTTACTGAGTCACTGCTGGTTGGGGAGCAGAGTGAGTGTAGTTACTGAGTCACTGCTGGTTGGGGAAGCAGAATGAGTGTAGTTACTGAGTCACTCCTGGTTGGGGAAGCAGAGTGAGCGTAGTTACTGAGTCACTGCTGGTTGGGGGAGCAGAGCGAGTTGAGCTGCCAAGTCTGAGCTGGGAGGGTAGAGCAAATTGAGCTAAGCTACTGGAAATGGGAAGGTGGACAGGGGAAAGAAGCTGTGCTGCTCAGAAAACCACTCAAATGACTTCTGGTGTGATTATTGAGGATGAATTGCTCCACAGTGCCTGCATCTACAGTGGTCTACAGTGTTTTAAAGCTCATTTACTGCTTCTTAAAAATATGTACTACATGAATGTCCATAGCCTGGCCACAGGTTCACATTAAGCTGACCTGTTTGCATATGTATTGGCATTGTTGTAGGTAGCTGAGAACTTTTGTTTTTGTACATAGACCAGAATGAATCTCTCATACCTTTTACAATCTCTGTACAGGATTCACTCTTTCCTGCGCTCACCTGCTGGGGGAAGTAAGTGAAAGTAAATGAATGTGCTGAGTATACAAATAGAGATTTTCAGGTACAAGTCAGCAACCAGCTCAATACAAATCAGTAAGTTTTCTGGTGCCAGAGCTCTGCTAGACTGAAGAATGGTATTTGCATCCTCAGTTCTCCTGGGGGCTGCGGACCGCTTAGAAGAAAAAATAAAAATAAAATAACATATCAGACATCTCGAAGGACCAGCATTTAAAGTGTCGCTAAACCCAGGACCCTGCATTCACTATATCTGGTCCCCCACAGTACACAGAAATGCAATTATTCTAGTAAATATATACTGCTAAATACCTTTTCTCATCAGCAGTATATAGCAGTCTTGTAACTTCTATCAGTGTCTTGGTAAAGCTTGTAGGAGGAGTTTTCATTCTCCTCTGACTGTCTTATGAGGTTGCTTGACCCCTGACCCTCTGTCTGGACAGTGCTGATTGGCCCTGTGCTGATCACATGTACCCTCCCAAAAAAAAAAAAAAATCTCTCTAGCAATACACATCAAATTGCACATGTGCAGAGTGCCCCCAAGGCTCTGTTCTATCAGGAGATGGATTGGGGACAGTGCAAGAAGGGGAGGATCAGAGTAGACAGGATCAAACAGCCTTTTAACACAAAGGTCCCACAGTGAGTATACCAAGCATGCTTTACTGCATATACAGACTGATTTTACTGTTGTGGGTTTAGTAACATTTTAACTTGTTGGTGGCTTTTATATGCCTTACTTACATGACAGGTTTATTTTAAGCGTCTTTAGTCATCTCTTGGGATATACAGTGGCATAGGCGTTTGTGGGTGGGTCACCATTCCTGCTTCCCTTCCAGATAAATAACCCTCCTACAGAGATAGCCTGTCATTGTTCTCAGCACCATGACACATCTGGGACATTATGTAGGAAACAGATGTTGAAAGATTATTTTTCGAAAATGGAAAGAAAGCCGCTTCCTTTTGCACGTAACTGAATATTCATACTATTCTGTACCTGTGCTGATTAAATACACACCATCAACAAAGGATGACAAAGACTGTCCAACATATAAAAGCCAATAGTCTCATCCAGGAGAACATTCACTTAAAGCAGTATTAAACCCAAAACCAAAAATGGAATATATTGCATCTTACCAATCATGGTGGTGGCTGCATTAGTTTTCTTTTCTTTTTCCCCTTTGTATTCAACCGATGATCTGGCCAGTAACGCACCTTCTGTATTAATGGGACACAACTCTGGAGGAATGAAAACAGGAGGCACAGCAGACAGCAGCATTGTCAGTTTTGGGGGGGAAGGGCAGTGTCTATACTACAGTCTTGGGTTTTTTGTTTTAAAATAACTAACATGCAGGGGCGGACTGACCATTGAGCCACTCGGGCACTGCCCGAGGGCCCTGGGCCACTAGGGGGCCCCATCAGGGTTGTCAGCCTCAGTAAAACCAGGGACAGGATGTATAAATCTGTGTTTTTTTTTACATCTGTCTGTGTATACTGTGTGTACATGTATGTGTATACTGTGTGTACATGTATGTGTATACTGTGTGATTGTATACTGTGTGTACATGTATGTGTATACTGTGTGTACATGTATGTGTATACTGCGTGACTGTATAGTGTGTGTGTGTATACTGTGTGTACATGTATGTGTATATTGTGTGACTGTATACTGTGTGTGAGTATACTGTGTGTACATGTATGTGTATATTGTGTGATTGTATACTGTGTGTGTGTATACTGTGTGTACATGTATGTGTATATTGTGTGACTGTATACTGTGTGTGAGTATACTGTGTGTACATGTATGTGTATATTGTGTGACTGTATACTGTGTGTACATGTATGTGTATATTGTGTGTGTGTATACTGTGTGTACATGTATGTGTATATTGTGTGACTGTATACTGTGTGTGTGTATACTGTGTGTACATGTATGTGTATATTGTGTGACTGTATACTGTGTGTGTGTATACTGTGTGTACATGTATGTGTATACTGTGTGACTGTATACTGTGTGTGTGTATACTGTGTGTACATGTATGTGTATACTGTGTGACTGTATACTGCGTGTGTGTATACTGTGTGTACATGTATGTGTATATTATGTGACTGTATACTGCGTGTGTGTATACTGTGTGTACATGTATGTGTATATTATGTGACTGTATACTGTGTGTGTATACTGTGTGTACATGTATGTGTATATTGTGTGACTATATACTGTGTGTGTGTATACTGTGTGTACATGTATGTGTATACTGTGTGACTGTATACTGTGTCTGTGTATACTGTGTGTACATGTATGTGTATATTGTGTGACTGTATACTGTGTGTGTATACTGTGTGTACATGTATGTGTATACTGTGTGACTGTATACTGTGTGTGTATACTGTGTGTACATGTATGTGTATACTGTGTGACTGTATACTGTGTGTGTGTATACTGTGTGTACATGTATGTGTATACTGTGTGGCCCCATAATCTCTGATTGACTGGGGGCCCCATAATCTCCTATTGCCCGGGGGCCCCATGAGTTATCAGTCCGCCCCTGCTAACATGTCATACTTACCTGCTCTGTGTAGTGGTTTTGCACAGAGCAGCCCAGATCCTTCTTTTCTCGGGTCCCTCGCCGGCACTCCTGGCCCCTCCCTCCTGCCGAGTGCCCCCACAGCAAGCAGCTTGCTATGGGGGCACCCAAGCTGAGCCGCTGCTCTGTGTGTCCAATCAGACACGAAGCTGTGGCTCAGCCCCGCCCCCCTCTCCTCATCAGTTCACTGACTTTGATTGACAGCAGCAGGAGCCAATGGCACCCCGCTGCTGTCTCAGCCAATGAGGAGGTGAGTCCCAGACAGCCGAGTCTCTCGTACAACATCGCTGGATCGAGAGGGGGCTCAGATAGGTATTAGGGGGGCTGCTGCACACAGAAGGTTTTTTTTTATGTTAATGCACAGAAAGCATTAACCACTTCAGCCCCGGAAGATTTGGCAGCTCAATGACTTGAGCACTTTTTGCAATTTGGCACTGCGCCGCTTTAACTGGTAAATGCGCGGTCATGCAATGCTGTACCCAAACAAAATTTGCGTCCTTTTTTTCCCACAAATAGGGCTTTCTTTTGATGGTATTTGATTGCCTCTGCGATTTTTATTTTTTGCGATATAAACGGAAAAAAACACTGAAAATTTTGAAAAAAAAGATATTTGCAACTTCTTGTTATTAAAAAAAAATCCAATAAACTCAATTTTAGTCATAAATTTAGGCCAAAATGTATTCAGCCACATGTCTTTGGTAAAAAAAAAATGTCAATAAGCGTATATTTATTGGTTTGCACAAAAGTTATAAAATCTACAAACTAGGGTACATTTTCTGGAATTTACTCAGCGTTTAGTTTGTGACTGCCTATCTCACTTCTTGAGGTGCTAAAATGGCAGGGCAGTACAAAACCCCCACAAATGACCCCATGATTGAAGTGATTGAAAAATGAAAAAAAAAAAAATTACACAAAGTTGTCACTAAATGATATATTGCTCACACATGCCATGGGCATATGTGAAATTACACCCCAAAATACATTCTGCTGCTTCTCCTGAGTACGGGGATACCACATGTGTGGGACTTTTTGGGGGCCTAGCCGCGTGCGGGGCCCCGAAAACCAAGCCCCGCCTTCAGGATTTCTAAGGGTGTAAAATTATGATTTTACTCCTCACTACCTATCACAGTTTCGGAGGCTCTGAAATGCCCAGATGGCACAACCCCCCCCCCCCCAAATGACCCCATTTTGGAAAGTAGACACCCCAAGCTATTTGCTAAGAGGCATGATGAGTATTTTGCAGCTCTCATTTGATTTTGAAAATTTTCAAAACTTTGCGACAAAAAGCGAGATCTGCAAAATACTCGACATGCCTCTCAGCAAATAGCTTGGGGTGTCTACTGTCCAAAAAGGGGTAATTTGAGGGGGGGGGGTTTGAACTGTCCTGGCATTTTATGCACAACATTTAGAAGCTTATGTCACACATCACCCACTCTTCTAACCACTTGAAGACAAACAACTTTCTGACACTTTTTGTTTGCATGAGACAATATTTTTTTTTTGCTATAAAATTACTTTGATCCCCCAAACATTATATATTTTTTAAAGCAAATGCCCTACAGATTAAAATGGTGGGTGTTGCATTTTTTAATTTTTTTTTCACACAGTATTTGCGCAGCGAAGTTCAGCAAGAATTATCCATGAGTGCCAACGCGCTGCCCCTCCGGTGTGGCAAAAGAGTTTCCCAACAAGAACTCCATGGCGCACTACGACTGTGGTCACTACTTCACACCAAGCTCAGCCCGTTGGCACTCATGGATAATTCTTGCTGAACTTCGCTGGAGAGAAAATCTTGATTGCCATAAGAGGAACGCTCCCGGGCCAGCATCCTTTGGATAGCACCTTGGTATTACTGGCTAGCCTTCCTGCAAACCGGAGGAACATCTACAGAGCTTCCTGCGGGACACCCTCTGAGGTCCATATATTTCTACTGAGCCTGTTTTGACCCCCCCTGAATAAGGGCGGTCGCAGGCTGTCTGGTAAGCCTCCAACATTATTCATTAGGTGGTGGGCAGCACCTGCGGTGGAATATAGATCCAGGAATTCATATTGGAACACCATTGTTTTTTTGGGACTTTAATAATAATTTATATTTTTATTTTCACCTGCATTTATTCATTTCTCACTGTTATGCAATCCACTATGTTAAATTAACCGCACACTGGTTGATATCATTTTTATTAATTTATCACTTGTTGACATCATATTTTGCGTTGATATATTGTATTTACACAATTTTCATTTAAAGCGGGGTTCCACCCAAATTTTGAACAATATCTGTATGTATTCTCTTCCTTGCCTAGATGCTGACATGCCGTTTAAAAAAATTTAAATCGCCGTAATTACCTTTTATTTTTCTATTCTTCTTTGCACTTCCTGGTTCTCCTCCCGTGGGAGTAGGCGTGTTTCTAGCCTCTCCCAGACTCCGCACAGACTCCTGGGAGCTAGTCTCAGGCTTCCCAGGATGTCACTGAGCATGTGCGGGAACGAGCGGTGAATGCTGGGAGCACAGCATTCACCACATCCAGGAAATAAATGCTTGTGGGCTTCAAATGCCCACAATGAAGATGGAAACCGCCTGCAATGAATAATATAAGTTATTCTTTCCAACGAAATCTGACACAGGCGGACATATTACACACAATATGTGAGTATGTAATGCTGAGAAGAAAAGTTTGTGAATGAACTAAAAAAAAAAAATGATAGATAGGTGGACCCCCGCTTTAAGATTTATATCCAGCGCTGCACTTTTCTTTCTATATCCATTATTTGTGCCCTTATATCGGGGTTATAGTGTTCAGCGACAGGATTCCTTTCACGGTTTTTTACTCATATTATTAACATTTTTCACGTATAGCACATGCACCTAGCGCAAATCTTTTTTATTTACTTAATAAAACCTTGAAGCTGATTGGTTTCTATGCAGAGTTGCATCAGATTTTGCACTCTCAAGCATTAGTAAATAACCCCCAATGTCCTTAAAAATTCTATCTTGGAATGTCAAGGGCCTCCACTCTCCTGAAAAGAGATCCAGTTGCCTCTCTGATCTTTGGAGACAACACCCTCACATCTTGTTTTTACAAGACTCTCGTTTTAGAGCTGACAAAATTCCTAAACTTTACAATAAACACTTCCCAGTGGCCTGCCACAGCGTGTCCCCCTCCTCCAAATCAAAAGGGACGAATATTCTTCTTGCCAAAAGCCTCCCCTGGCAATTCATGGATATTTGCACCGACAGTGAGGGCAGATTTGTTCTCCTTAAGGGCAAGATCCAATCACAGACCTTTACCCTGGCAAACTTATACCTACCTAATGTAGAGCAACTTTCAGCCTAATGCTGCGTACACACGATCTGACTTCTCGTCAGAAAAAAGATATGATGGCTTTTCCAGGGCAGCCATCAGAAATTCTGGGGCCCCTTACACAGCTTTGGACCTGGGCCCCCCCGGGGGCCTGACCACCACCATTCCCCAGGGCCCGCCCACTGGCCGTCCCACCAAATCCGCCCACTGGCTATGCCACTGAGTCCTATGGTGCACCCACTCTTACAACTTATTGTATGCCCATCCACGCCCAGCATCATCCATTCCTCTCCACAATGTATGCCCATCCACGCCCAACATCATCCATTCCTCTCCACAATGTATGCCCATCCACGCCCAACATTATCCATTCCTCTCCACAATGTATGCCCATCCGCGCCCAGCAGCATCCATCCCTTACCATATAGTATCCCCATCCACGCCCAGCATCATCCATCTCTCTAGTATGCCCATCCACGCCCAGCAGCATCCATCCCTCTCCATAATGCATCCCCACCCATGCCCAGCATCATCCATCCCTCTCCAGGATTCTGGGCATGGATGGGCATACATTGTGGAGAGAGAGGGATGATGCTGGGCATGGGTGGGGATACTAGAGGGATGGGTGATGCTGGGCGTGGATGGGCATACTAGAGGGATGGATGGTGCTGGGTGGGGATGGGCATACTAGAGGGATGGATGATGCTTGGCGGGGATGGGCATACTAGAGGGATGGATGATGCTGGGGGGGATGGGCATACTAGAGGGATGGATGATGCTGGGCGGGGATGGGCAAATTAGAGGGATGGATGGATAAATGATGCTGGGTGGGGATGGGCATATTAGAGGGATGGATGGATAAATGATGCTGGGTGGGGTTGGGCATACTAGATGGATGGATGATTCTGGGCGGGGATGGGCATATTAGAGGGATGGATGGATAAATGATGCTGGGTGGGGATGGGCATATTAGAGGGATGGATGGATAAATGATGCTGGGTGGGGATGGGCATATTAGAGGGATGGATGGATAAATGATGCTGGGTGGGGATGGGCATATTAGAGGGATGGATGGATAAATGATGCTGGGTGGGGATGGGCATATTAGAGGGATGGATGGATAAATGATTCTGGGCGGGGATGGGCATACTAGAGGGATGGATGATTCTGGGCGGGGATGGGCATACTAGAGGGATGGATGATGCTGGGCGGGGATGGGCATACTAGAGGGATGGATGATGCTGGGCGGAGATAGGCATATTAGAGGGATGGATGGATGATGCTGGGTGGGGATGGGCATACTAAAGGGGTGGATGATGCTGAGTGGGGATGAGGATGATGGAGTTGCATTGTAAAAATGGATGAGGATGATGATTTCACAATGCAACTCCATCCTCATCCATGCAACTCCATCATGCCAGCTTGTCAGCCTCAGGTGACCGTGTCCCATCCAAGGAATAAGTGAGTCCAAATCTACAGCCTGGGGGGCACAGGCAGCAGCACCCACTTATGCCGCGTACACACGGTCAGACTTTTCGTCTACAAAAGTCCGACAGCCTGTCCGACAGACTTTCGACGGACTTTTGTTGGACTTGCGGTAGACTTTCTTACGAACGGACTTGCCTACATACGATCACACAAAAGTCCGACGGATTCGTACGTGATGACGTACACCGGACTAAAATAAGGAAGTTGATAGCCAGTAGCCAATAGCTGCCCTAGCGTGGGTTTTTGTCCGTCGGACTAGCACACAGACTAGCGGATTTCTGGGTCCGGCGTAGTTACGACGTAAAGATTTGAAGCATGTTCCAAATCTAAAGTCCGTCAGATTTGAGGCTGGAAAAGTCCGCTGAAAGTCCGCTGAAAGTCCGGGGAAGCCCACACACGATCGGTTTGTCAGCCAGCTTTAGTCCATCGGCGTCCGTCGGACTTTTGTAGACGAAAAGTCCGACCGTGTGTACGCGGCATTACTCTGTGACTTACCCTCCACGCTGCTCTCTTGTATCTGCATGCACCTGAAAAGGCTGGGTCCACTTTTACTACTGACGAACTGACCACACCCCTGCCCGAGTTTTAGCCAATCAGATTGCACACTAACCTAGCACCAGCCAGCATGCTCCGCCTCAGCAGGGAAGGAAGCAGAGGGAGTGCTGGCCTCGATCACCTGCCGGGGATGCTAGTGAAAGACGGCGGCGGCTCAGGGTTGTATGCTGTTTTCTGATTCTCAATTGCGCGTGTCAGCGGCTGCCTGCAGATGAAAGTTTAATTTCGTGTGCTGCTGGGGGGAGGCGGGGAGCGGGCCCGGCCAGCCGAGCACCTTGGGCCCCTTACAACAGTATTGCCTGTACCCCCCTGATGGCGGTCCTGGGCTTTTCTGACGGGATTCCGCTCAAGTTTGCCTTGCATACACACGGTCAAACAAAAGTTCACTGAACTTACAACCGTCAAGAACGCGGTGACATACAACACTACAACGAGCTGAGAAAATGAAAAAACGAAGCCGTGGGCGGGAGGGGGTCCCCGGCGTCAAATCGGCTCCTGGAAGCGGCCAGGGGGCAGGGGTGGCCGGCAAGGTCCCCGGCGTCAAACCTTCAATGCTTCCGAGCATGCGTCGAATTGTTTCCGAGCATGCGTAGGAATTTCACGCGTCGGAATTGCCACAGACGATCGCATTTTCGGATAGGAACTTTTTCCGACCGAAAAATTGAGAACAGGCCCTCAATCTTTTGCTGGCTGGAATTCGGCCAACAAAAGTCAGATGGAGCATACACACGGTCGCATTTTCCGACGAAAAACTCTCATCGGTCTTTTGCGGGGTGAAATTCCGATCATGTGTAAGCGGCATTAGAGTCGTTTCCCGAACGCATTAGAGGCCTTTACTGAGGGAAAAATGGTACTAGGGGGAGATTTTAATCTTACCATTACTCCACCTGGAGCTCCTCCACAGGTTCTTCAGCTTCAACCCGCAGTTCACGGAACAAACTTAAAGACCTACTTCACTCACACCATTTAGTTGATATCTGGCCACTTCTGCACCCACCGGAAAAGGACTACACCTTTTTTCATCAACACATGGTTCCTATTCTAGGATTGACCTTTTCTTTGTCGAACACTCTGCCATCCCAATGGTCTCCAGAGTGGATATCGGCCACATTGCTCTATCTGACCATGCGACAATCTCTATGGTACTGGCCTTATCACACCCAACACCTAGATCATCCTGTTGGCACCTGAATGAGACCCTTTTACAAGACCCTATAAATAGAGCCGACGTACTTAGGGAACTAAACCTTTACTTCAACACCAACACAGACTCAGTATCCGATCCTTTTTTCCTTTAGGCAGCACACAAGTGCTACATTAGGGGACTCCTCATTAAACACGGCCACAGGGTTAAAAAGGAAAGGGAAAAAACTTTACCGGATTTGTTCACTAAGCTGCATGACCTTAAAAAAACACCACAAGACCCAACCTGATCGCACAATGGAAGCCGAGATTACTCGTATCCGGGAACAGATTAAAGAACACGCGCGCCGTGATTGGCCGCTCAATCACCTGGGACCTGTAATGGGTCCCAGATGATTGACAGGAGGGAGGGAGCAGAGCCGAGCCCTTCCTGTGCCGAGGGGGAAGTGATGTCACCAGCCCAGGCAAAGGAAGAGGCAGACTACGAGGGACCACCTAGCAACAGGCATTTAGAGGTAAGTAAAAAAAAAAAATATCCAAATGTTTTCTTGGGTTTTTTTTTAGAATTTTTCAGGTATTTTTGTTTTTTTGGGTGGAACCCCACTTTAAGGTGCAATGTGATAAGGTTGGCACGCTTACCAGAAATGGTGGACTCATATACTATACAGCATAAGAGTCAAACAGGCAGTCGTGAGGAGTCTCCTCAGCAAAATCCGACACAGCAAGACCGATATTTGGAGAATAAGCATCATCCTATAATGAAGGAGAGGTTCGAACTTCAGAGGGCAGGCATTTGCCAATAAAAAAACATATATATATATATATATATATACATATATATCTTTCCTCAGATTTAATTTTAAAAATATGGTCACCTTAGTCTACAGACCATCAGAGGAATGTGGATGGACCTGCACCAAACACCCCTGACATGGAATTTGCTGCTCCTGCTTCTGCTGTGACCAGTAGTGCCCTAGTTGCAAGGAAACAAAGAGGAAGTAAAACCCATCAGGGTTTAGTTCCTTTTTAAGGGTGTATTTATAAAAAAAAAATGTGCACAGTCCAGTGAAAGTACATGTACATTAGTTCTGGGCGAATGGGCAAAAAGTGAATGCTATTTCCTATGCAGGACGAGTTTTTCGTTGATTTAAAATAGAAAATACTGCATTTGGCCACTAGATGGCTGTGATACTTAGCACCATCTAGTGGCCAAATACAGTATTTTCCATTTTAAATCAATAAAACATAATCGACCAGCACAGAAAATAGTCTAATAGCATTCGTTTGTTTTTTTTTTTATGCCCAATTCGCACAGAACAAAATGCACACAAGTCAAACTGCTATGCGAGTTATTTTTTCCATAAATGCATCCTTTATACATGCCCAAGCTTCTTTCAGACAGTATTGACAATTCAATTTGAGATCTGCGTCCACCAAAATAATAGCTTAGGATGGACGGACCCTTTACTACAGTCTGTGCGGGATAGTTGGCAGCAGCCGCGTGGTGACAATATATTCCATTGTGACATCAGGCTGTGGGCTGCTGCTGTCAGGATTCGATTTTTTTCCAATAAGTGTTGTGTTATTAATCTGCTGGCCTTTCCTGGCAGTATTATACTCCTCCGCGCTGATTCCTGGAATGTGTACCGAGGCTGAACAGGATTCCAGAGACGCAATACTTCCTCCACTCTATTCTCGCTCTATGTTGTTCACAGCCTCTGAAATGAGCACTTTCCTAATTACCTATCACCATATCCCTGTTCAGGAGCTTTACCCCTTGTTTGCATTGAATGCAGCTGAAAATTGCACAATTTCAAAGCCGCATGTCAGTGCGACTTCAGGTGTGACTTTGAAGATACCTGTGTGGCTTCATGCACAAATATCTACGCAAGTGATACCAGAAATCGCCAAAAGTAGTGCAGGAACGACTTTTTCAAATCGACTCGGCACCGCAAAGATGGCGCCGCACCGATTTGAGCAGTGCGAATGCCAACAATGTGGTGTTATTTGTCGTGCGATTTGACCTGTGAAATTGCTTGACAAGTTGCTCCAATGTAAACAAGGGCTTATAGCCCAGTGTAGGTTTCATGCCAAACCAATTAGCCAAATTGAAGATGCTGAAAAAATACACATTTTTAGATGTCTAGGGGCTTGTTTACACATGTGGTAACCCTCTGATTTGCGATCCATGGTGGATTGCTTTTCAGAAGGTGTTATGGTGCCCCTCAATGCCCGTTTTAATAAAAGCCAGCACTACTGAGCCATGTGTATTGTACAGTTGTGGCGCAGCCCCAATGGCTCATGTTTGGCAGGCCCATCTTCTACCTTTTGTAGCTTAAGGGGGAGCGGGTGGGGAGGGGGTGGTGGTAAAAATGTGGCTTAACCATGCATTTATACCACTCCAATCCCCCCAAGCCCCAAACTCTGCTTTTCTTTAAGTTTCAGCAGCAGCCCAAAGTTCAGAGCAGTGAAAGCTGTGGTCTCTCTGTCATACCCCCTTTAGCCCTGTTCTACATTTATGCGATTTGACATGTCAAGTTGCATGTAAAATTGGCGGCAATGGCAGCGTCCGAATTGGCACAACGATACGGCAGCACAACGATATGGCGCCGCACCAATTCCCAAAACTAGTTTCTCTACTACTTTTGGCGATTTAGGGGTGCAATTTCAACTGACATCTGTGGGGGTGAAGGAGGGGTGCTGTGATGGAGGTGAAGAGGGGTTGCTGTGATGGAGGTGAAGGGCGGGGGGTGCTGTGATGGAGGTGAAGGGGGGTGCTGTGATGGAGGTGAAGGGGGGGGGGTGCTGTGATGGAGGTGAAGGGGGGGCTGTGATGGAGGTGAAGGGGGGTGCTGTGATGTAGGTGAAGGGGGGTGCTGTGATGGAGGTGAAGGGGGGGTGCTGTGATGGAGGTGAATGGGGGGGGCTGTGATGGAGGTGAAGGGGGGGCTGTGATGGAGGTGAAGAGGGGTGCTGTGATGGAGGTGAAGGGGGTTGCTGTGATGGAGGTGAAGGGGGGGCTGTGATGGAGGTGAAGGCGGGTGCTGTGATGGGGGGTGCTGTGATGGAGGTGAAGGGAGTTGCTGTGATGGAGGTGAAGGGGGGGGTGCTATGATGGAGGTGTCCTGGTTCCCAATGCTGCGATCCCCTACTACAGCCGGAATCTCTCCCTGCCGGCTGTCTTTCACAGTCAGCAGTAACACATCAGTGCCAAGGACAGCGCCCCCTAGGCTCCTCCCTAGCTCTGAAGTGTTTTATGACATAATAGAAGGAGGAGCCTAGGAGAAAGCACAGCTACCGGCATTAAACATTTCAGGGACTGCGATATATACTGGGAAGGGGGGTGCTGTGATAGAGGCGGGGACCAGGAATTGCACTAGGGACTCGGGGGGGGGGGGGGGGGGTGGGTCAGTGGCAGAATGTTACAAAGAGGGAGATTTATGCTGGGAGGAGGGAGTTGCACACCCCTGACTCCTGCACTCTTTGTTTTGTACTCCTGACTCCTACTATGCATTATGCACTCCTTTTCCCTGCATTATGTGCATTACATACTCCTGGACCCTGCTCTGTGTGTCATGTACTCCTAAACCTGACACCAACTACAGCCCTGTGCGTTACATACTTCTGATTCTTGAACACATTGCATTACACACCCTTTTGGTGTTAAATTGATCACCTCTGCGTTTTTTTGGGGGGGGGTTTGCGCTATAAGCAAAAAAAAGCGTCAGTTTTGAAAAAAAAAAATTTTTGGTACTTTCTGGTACAAAAACCTTTCTAATAAAAAAAAAATTAAAAATCAATTTAGGCCAATGTGTATTCTGACATTTATTTTTGGTAAAAAAATCCCAATAAGGGTATATTAATTGGTTTGCACAAAAGTTATAGCGTCTACAAACTATGGGATTTTTTTTTATTTCTTAAAAAAAAGTTTTATTTTTTTTTTACTTGTAATGGTGGCAATCAGCAACTTATAGTGGGACTGCGATCTTGTGGTGGATATTCTGACACTTTCTGGGGACCAGTGACACTAATACAGTGATCAGTGCTAAAAATATGCACTGTCACTGTTCTAATGACACTGGCTAGGAAGGGGTTAACATCAGGGGCGATCAAAGGGTTAACTGTGTGCCTAGCCAGTGTTTTACTGTACTGTAAGGTGCTTTTACTAGGGGAAGAGATAGAACTCCATATCTTCCCTCCTGTCACAACTGCGATCTGCCTTGTTTATATAGGCAGATCGCCGTTCTGTCTCTCTGCCTGATGATTGGTGGGTGCCGGTGGACATTGAGTCCGCGGTACCCGCCAACTGGCTCCCGCTCCCGCCCCCTACCCGGAACACTCAGATCACCTACAGTATCTCACAAAAGTGGGTACACCCCTCACATTTTTGTAAATATTTTCTTCTATCTTTTCATGTGACAACACTGAAGAAATGACACTTGTCTACAATGTAAAGTAGTGAGTGTACAGCTTGTATAACAGTGTAAATTTGCTGTCCTCTCAAAATAACTCAACACACAGCCATTAATGTCTAAACCTCTGGCAACAAAAGTGAGTACACCCCTAAGTGAAAATGTCCAAATTGGGCCCAAAGTGTCAATATTTTGTGTGGCCACCATTATTTTCCAGCACTGCCTTAACCCTCTTGGGCATGGAGTTCACCAGAGCTTCACAGGTTGCCACTGGAGTCCTCTTCCACTCCTCCATGATGACATCACAGAGCTGGTGGATGTTAGAGACCTTGTGCTCCTCCACCTTCCGTTTGAGGATGCCCCACAGATGCCCAATAGGGTTTAGGACTGGAGACATGCTTGGCCAGTCCATCATCTTTACCCTCTTCTGTAGCTTCTTTAGCAAGGCAGTGGTTGTCTTGGAGGTGTGTTTGGGGTCGTTATCATGTTGGAATTCTGCCCTGTGGCCCAGTCTCCGAAGGGAGGGGATCATGCTCTGCTTCAGTATGTCACAGTACATGTTGGCATTCATGGCTCCCTCGGTGAACTGTAGCTCCCCAGTGCTGGCAGCACTCATGCAGCCCCAGACCATGATACTCCCACTACCATGCTTGACACACTTGTCTTTGTACTCCTCACCTGGTTGCCGCCACACACACTTGACACCATCTGAACCAAATAAGTTTATCTTGGTCTCATCAGACCACAGGACATGGTTCCAGTAATCCATGTCCTTAGTCTGCTTGTCTTCAGCAAACGGTTTGCGGGCTTTCTTATGCATCATCTTTAGAAGAGGCTTCCTTCTGGGACAACAGCCATGCAGACCAATTTGATGCAGTGTGTGGCGTATGGTCTGAGCACTGACAGGCTAACCCACCACCCCTTCAACCTCTGCAGCAATGCTGGCAGCACTCATATTTCTATTTCCCAAGGACAACCTCTGGATATGACGCTGACCACATGCACTCAACTTCTTTGGTCGACCATGGTGAGGCCTGTTCTGAGTGGAACCTGTCCTGTTAAATCGCTGTATGGTCTTGGTCACTGTGCTGCAGCTCAGTTTCAGGGTCTTTGCAATCTTCTTATAGCCTAGGCCATCTTTATGTAGAGCAACAATTCTTTTTTTCAGATCCTCAGAGAGTTCTTTGCCATGAGGTGCCATGTTGAACTTCCAGTGACCAGTATGAGAGAGTGAGAGCGATAACACCAAATTTAACACACCTGCTCCCCATTCACACCTGAGACCTTGTAACACTAACGAGTCACATGACACCGGGGAGGGAAAATGGCTGATTGGGCCCAATTTGGACATTTTCACTTAGGGGTGTACTCACTTTTGTTGCCAGTGGTTTAGACATTAATGGCTGTGTGTTGAGTTATTTTGAGGGGACACCAAATTTACACTGTTATACAAGCTGTACACTCACTACTTTACATTGTAGCAAAGTGTCATTTCTTCAGTGTTGTCACATGAAAAGATAGAATAAAATATGTACAAAAACGTGAGGGGTGTACTCACCTTTCTGAGATACTGTGTATATACAGGATCCCTGTAGCAGTAAAACTGCTGTAGGGTGGACCGTAACCACTTGCCTACTGGGCGCTTTTACCCCCTTCCTGCCCAGGCCAATTTTCAGCTTTTAGCACTGTCACACTTTCAATGACAATTGCGCGGTCATACAACACTGTACCCAAACTACATTTTTATCATTTTTTCACACAGATAGAGCTTTCTTTTGGTGGTATTTAATCAGCACTGGGGTTTTTAATCTTTGCTAAATAAAGACCGGAAATGTGAAAAACAAACCAAAAACGTTTTAAAAGTTTGTTATAAAATTTTGCAAACAGGTAATTTTTGCCCTTCACTGGTGGGCACTGATGAGGTTGCACTGATGAGGTTGCACTGATGGGCACTGGTAGGCGGCACTGGTGAGCACTGATTGGCAGCACTGGTGGGCACTGTAGGGACTACACTGATAATCAGGACACTTCTCCTCTCCTCACGCTGTCAGCATGAGGAAAAACGTGGCGATAACCGGCTTCTATTTACATCTGTGATCAGTTGTGATTGGACGCAGCTGATCACGTGGTATGGAGCCACTGATTGGCTCTTTATCCTGATCTGTGATCAGCAGTGCCCAGCATCGGGTGTGATCACGGGAGGCTGTCATATGACGACCTCCCTGAACTAATGGTCTGTGCTGTAGCCGTCATTCAGCTTTAACGCGGTCGGCAAGTGGTAAAAGGCAGAAAATAAAAAATTGTCAGGCGCTCCTAAAAGCAGCAGTTTTAATGCCCAGTGTGGGTGAGGCCTAAAGGGGTTAAAGCAGGTGGTGAGTAGGCGACACATCACCTCCTCACCGCCCGTCTAATGCTGTCTGAAGAGCCACCCAAAAGCGGATCCCTGGATAGTGTTGAGTGGTTTTGGTTTTTTTTGCCATTTGTGTCCCATTGGGGAGAGTTCTCTTTACTTCCTGTCCCGTAGCCAAAACAGGAAGTGAGAGGAAATCCCTCCAAAGCCAGGGAATCCCAGGTTGTCGCCAGAACTAGTGTCCCCCATTGGAAGGTTTCCACTCTATTCCTGTTCTGGTGACAACCCAACATTTTTAATTTTGGGTTGTCGCCAGGTTTTTCTTTCACTCTCGGTGATATTGGTAAACAGAAGAAATAGAAAGGATGGATCTCCCTAACAGGGACACAGACAGCAGTAATAACCTGACAGGGGCTCTTATCCCTCTCCACTCTGTCCAAAACTGGAAAAAAAAAGTTTTACTTTTAGTTATACTTTTATATGTGCATAAAAAAGGGCTCTGGCAGTGAAAAGGGTTAATGCTTGACCCAGGATCCGTATGCAGATCAGGGCAGTGCCCTGTCTGTTCCATCTTTTCTTTATTTATTATTATTTTGGTGCAGTTGACAAGTCAGGAGTTTTCCAGGGACAGGATTGCTGAGTCCCTGGCACTGTCTGTCCACACTGGGCAGCTGCACCTCTGCCACCCCCCTCTCCTCTCCTCTCCTCTCCTCTCTCCATCCTCCTCCATGCTCAGGATCTCCTCCCCCGCCTGTGAACAACCTGACACCAGTTAGACCAGTTTGGGAGAGGAGTCATTGGGTGCCTGGGAGCAGCTGACCTGGGTGGGGGAGAGAGGAGGAGGGGGGTGTAATAAGGGAGAGAGGAGTGGGCACTGGGGAGGAGGAGAGACTTTCAGCAGCATGGGGGATCAGGAGAATTACTATGGCAAGCACGGTAAGCCAATGCCTGGGGTCTGCTCCCCTCTATGTGATCACTATGCAGGGTGGGCATAGACTGGGGTGGGGTCTGGGTAGGTGTTGGCATGGGATGGATCATAATACTGGTCATGCACACTGCACCGTCTTATGGGGGCTCTATAGAAGGCTGCCAGTCCTGGATTGCATGCTTCTCCTGTGTGCTGGTCATTGCTCTGCACTCATCACACTCAGCAAATCAGTGTGTGCCAAGCTGGGCACTGCCAGAGTCCGAGGAGCTGTGTGTATTTATAATATATCAAAAAGATAGATAGATATATATATATTATATTGTGCACAGGACATGGGGACACTGTGACTGTCTGTTTACCTGTCTGTATTATCTGCAATCCCAGGATCTGCAGTCTGCACTGCGCACATTCCTTGCCTGTAAACTCTCTCAGGGGATCACTGCCCATAGACAGTACCAGGGACTGTTCCTAAACTCCATGGGATCAATGCCTGGTGGACGGTGCCAGGGACTGCCACTATACTCTCCGGGTATCACCCTCATAGATGGTACCAGGGACTGTTTCTAAATTTAAGGAATCACTGCCCATAGACAGTACCGGGGACTGCGTCTATACGCTGAGGGGATCACTGCTCATAGACAGTACCGGGAACAGTTTTTGTACTCTCAGGGTATCAACTCCTGTAGATGGTACCAGGGACTGTTGTCTATAGTCTCAGGGGATCACCTCCTATAGACTGTACCAGGGACTGTCTCTATAGTCTCAGGGGATCACCTCCTATAGACTGTACCAGGGACTGTCTCTATAGTCTCAGGGGATCACCTCCTATAGACCGTACCAGGGACTGTCTCTATAGTCTCAGGGGATCACCTCCTATAGACCGTACCAGGGACTGTCTCTATACTCAGGGGATCACCTCCTATAGACCGTACCAGGAACTGTTTCTATACTCAGGGGATCATCTCCCATAGACAGTACCAGGGACTGTTCCTAAACTCATGGGATCAATGCCTGGTGGACGGTACCAGGGACTACTGCCACTATACTCTCCGGGTATGACCCTCATAGATGGTACCAGGGACTGTTTCTAAATTTAAGGAATCACTGCCCATAGACAGTACCGGGGACTGCGTCTATACGCTGAGGGGATCACTGCTCATAGACAGTACCGGGAACAGTTTTTGTACTCTCAGGGTATCAACTCCTGTAGATGGTACCAGGGACTGTTGTCTATAGTCTCAGGGGATCACCTCCCATAGACCGTACCAGGGACTGTCTCTATAGTCTCAGGGGATCACCTCCTATAGACCGTACCAGGGACTGTCTCTATAGTCTCAGGGGATCACCTCCTATAGACTGTACCAGGGACTGTCTCTATAGTCTCAGGGGATCACCTCCTATAGGCCGTGCCAGGGACTGTCTATACTCAGGGGATCATCTCCCATAGACCGTAACAGGGACTGTCTCTATACTCAGGGGATCATCTCCCATAGACTGTACCAGGGACTATCTCTATAGTCTCAGTGGATCACCTACAGGCCGTACCAGGGACTGTCTCTATACTCAGGGGATCATCTCCCATAGACCGTACCAGGGACTGTCTCTATACTCAGGGGATCATCTCCCATAGACCGTGCCAGGGACTGTCTCTATACTCAGGGATCATCTCCCACAGGCCGTACCAGGGACTGTCTCTATACTCAGGGGATCATCTCCCATAGGCCGTACCAGGGACTGTCTCTATACTCAGGGGATCATCTCCCATAGACTGTACCAGGGACTGTCTCTATAGTCTCAGTGGATCACCTCCTTTAGGCCGTACCAGGGACTGTCTCTATACTCAGGGGATCATCTCCCATAGACCGTACCAGGGACTGTCTCTATAGTCTCAGGGGATCATCTCCCATAGACCGTACCAGGGACTGTCTCTATAGTCTCAGTGGATCACCTCCTTTAGGCCGTACCAGGGACTGTCTCTATACTCAGGGGATCATCTCCCATAGACCGTACCAGGGACTGTCTCTATAGTCTCAGGGGATCATCTCCCATAGACCGTACCAGGGACTGTCTCTATAGTCTCAGGGGATCATCTCCCATAGACCGTACCAGGGACTGTCTCTATAGTCTCAGGGGATCGTCTCCCATAGACCGTACCAGGGACTGTCTCTATACTCAGGGGATCATCTCCCATAGACCGTACCAGGGACTGTCTCTATAGTCTCAGTGGGATCATCTCCCATAGACCGTACCAGGGACTGTCTCTATACTCAGGGGATCGTCTCCCATAGACCGTACCAGGGACTGTTTCTATACTCAGGGGATCATCTCCCATAGACCGTACCAGGGACTGTCTCTATACTCAGGGGATCATCTCCCATAGACCGTACCAGGGACTGTCTCTATACTCAGGGGATCATCTCCCATAGACCGTACCAGGGACTGTCTCTATACTCAGGGGATCATCTCCCATAGACCGTACCAGGGACTGTCTCTATACTCAGGGGATCATCTCCCATAGACCGTACCAGGGGCTGTCTCTATAGTCTCAGGGGATCACCTCCTATAGACCGTACCAGGGACTGTCTCTATAGTCTCAGGGGATCACCTCCTATAGACCGTACCAGGGACTGTCTCTATAGTCTCAGGGGATCACCTCCCATAGACAGTACCAGGGACTGTTGTCTATAGTCTCAGGGGATCACCTCCTATAGACCGTACCAGGGACTGTCTCTATACTCAGGGGATCACCTCCTATAGACCGTACCAGGGACTGTCTCTATACTCAGGGGATCACCTCCTATAGACCGTACCAGGGACTGTCTCTATACTCAGGGGATCACCTCCTATAGACCGTACCAGGGACTGTCTCTATACTCAGGGGATCGTCTCCCATAGACCGTACCAGGGACTGTCTCTATACTCAGGGGATCACCTCCTATAGACCGTACCAGGGACTGTTTCTATACTCAGGGGATCATCTCCCATAGACCGTACCAGGGACTGTCTCTATACTCAGGGGATCATCTCCCATAGACCGTACCAGGGACTGTCTCTATACTCAGGGGATCGTCTCCCATAGACCGTACCAGGGACTGTCTCTATACTCAGGGGATCGTCTCCCATAGACCGTACCAGGGACTGTCTCTATACTCAGGGGATCATCTCCCATAGACCGTACCAGGGACTGTCTCTATACTCAGGGATCATTTTTGGAAGTGATCCCCTGAAAGCACAAGGACAGTCCCTGGTACCATTATAGTCCCTGAATGCCTACAATCCTGGCGTTTTTAGGTGTTGATATGCAAGATGTCTACAGATAGAATCTTCCCTTGAGGTGGACATTTATGTTCGGATCAGGCATTGATTGTATGTTCGTAAATACGGCCATACGTGTTACTATCTTGTTGTGCAACCACTTTTACCTCTCGCAAAGAAATAATGCAAGGGCCTGCTGGATTGAATATCAATGGATTGTTTAGTTAGGCCCTGACATTCCATAATTAATGGTACAATCAGATTGTAATGTGTATGGCCAGCATAATGCCTCCCCCCCCCCCCCTTCCTGAGTCCCCTTGACCAATTGCTGTTATCGTCTCCAGGGACTGGTTGGATCCTGAGTGAGTGCGGTTTCCCAAGCATTGATTGGTGGCCAGATTCCTGGCAGCCATCTGTGTATCTATCTATACCAGAACTTTTAGGAAGCTCTTCTTCTTCTTCTTCTTCTTTTTTTTTTTTTTTTTTTTTTTTTGTCCATCTGGGTAGTTTTCCCTCCACTTCCTGTCCTGGAGACACGACCAGATATGCAAGGAAGTCTCTACAAAACAGGGGATTTGTCACCAGTATCGGTGTCTCCAAAGGAAGATTTCCCATCACCACTGGTTTTGGTGACAGCTGGGACATTTTGGATTTTCCCATCACAATGATCACCAGGACAAACGCAGAGGGGTTTCTAGTATTTCCTTCATTTATCCAAAAAGTTTGGGAAAAAAAAAAGGTTTTCTTTATGTACTTAAGGCTGCATTCACACGTGATTGCGAGCAGAATCGCCGCAATTTTACCCCGTGATTTCAAGCAAAAAATGCACCCCAAACGCCCATTTCTAATGCCAGTGTTATCTAGGCCTTAAAGTGATACTAAAGTCTTGATATATATTATTATTTATTTATTTATTTTAGTTAAAGTGGAGTTCCCCCGAAAAAAAAAAAAAAAAAAAAAATTAAAAATCAGCAGTTACAAATACTGCAGCTGCTGACTTTTTTATTTTAGGACACTTACCTGTCCAGGGCGCCCGTGATGTCCTCACCCAAAGTCAGTCTGTCCCTCGGCTCTTGGGTGGAGGCTCCAACATCTTCAGTAAGGGAATCAGAAAGTGAAGCCTCGCGGCTTCACAGCCTGCTTCCTTACTGCGCATGCGAGAGTCGTGCTGCGCGTTCTGACTGGTCCCTGCTGTCTTCTGGGACCTGTGTGTCTCCCAGAAGACAGCGGGGGGGAAGGAGGAGGGGTCGGACATGGCGTAGATCGCCGCGGAATCAAAATACAAATACATTAGACGGGTATCTGCTCCCCCCTGAAAGGTGCCAAATGTGACACCAGAGGGGGGAGGAAGCGGATGCTCCATTTTTGGGTGGAACGCTGGTTTAAAAATAACATACATGATATACTAACCTCCTCTGTTGTAACGGATTTGCACAGAGCAGCTCAGATCCTCCTCTTCTTGGGTTCCTCTTTGGTGCTCTTGGCCCCTCCCTCCTGTTGAGTGCCCCCCACACCAAGCAGCTTGCTATGGGGGCACCCGAGCTGAGCCAAAGCTCCCTGTGTCCATTCAGACACAGAACTGCGGCCCAGCCCTCTTTTTTTTTTCCTCAATGGCTGACTGACTTTGATTGACAGCAGTGGGAGCCAATGGCACCATGCTGCTGTCTCAGCCAATGAGAAAGGGAGTCCCGAGACACTCCTGCAACATCGCTGGATCTAGATGGACCTCAGGTATGTATTAGGGGGGGCTGCTGCACACAGAAGGCTTTTTATCTTAATGCATTAAATAAATATAAAAAAAAACCTTCTACCTTTACAATCACTTTGAGCAGGCCATATGTGGATTAAAGTTCAGCAGGTCCTGGATGAATTTTGATCCATGTATGGGCACAGTGGTTGTGCGGAATCTACCGATTGACTTCTGTACAACTGTTCAATCAGCACCACCAGCTATAGCCTGCAACACTGATTTGTGTGTTCTGACAGCTTGGAAGTCTCCGCACCATCAGAACATAATAGGACTGATTAGCCCATCCACCTCGAATGTGCGATTGGCGAAATCTGGCCAAATTTTTTTTTTTTCGTTTTTTTTTCTCGTTCAACTCGCTGGATGAACGAAAAAAAGTAATAGTTTATGGGCTGCTTTTGGCGCAATGGCCATCCTGTGGAAAGTTGTGTATCACAGGCCTTATTGCCTGCCCTACAATCTGGTTATTATCACAGAGTAAATAAAAGCTGTTATATGAGAAGATTATTCCACACTTGGATATGTTGTGTACATTGAGATAACCTCCATCCAGATAATCCTCTAATCTAGAATCCATGTGTAAACCTGCAGTGATCTGATAATCTGTGCCGGGCTCTTCATCCAGCGCTGATGTCCTTTCATGTAGAATGTGGGAGCTGCAAGATCTCATCCGGTGTGTGACAGGTTTGCTTAAAGAGGAGTTCCACCCAAAAATGGAACTTCCGCTTTAAGTGCTGGTGACCCCCTGATATACCACATTTGGCATGTAAGTTTTTGGGGGGAAGAGCGGGTACCCTGGTTATAGAGGCACCCAGCTCCCACTTCCTCCCCTGGAGCCGGAAGGAAGATCACCTCTCTCCCCTCCCTCCCTGCAATCTTCTGGGATGCGTCACAGGTCCCAGAAGAATTCCCAGCCATTCAAAGCGAGCAGTGCGAAAGCCGGGCTCCCACAGTTAGAATGCCCGCGCCGCAGAGAGCAGGGGAGAGGAGCCGGGCATCACTGGACCGTGGGACAGGTGAGTGTCTGATTATTAAAAGTCAGCAGCTACACTTTTTGTAGCTGCTGACTTTTAAATAAGTGGTACTCCACTTTAAGGCCCCTTTCACACTTGTGCGACTTGTGACTACAAAGTCGCATGACCAGTCGTATCCCATGATTTCCAATGGGTACTATTCATATCTCTGTGCCTGATAGGATGCTTCTGGATCCTATGAACTCTACTACTATATATCACCTTATTACTATCAATCTTACATTATTATTATTGTCGGAACTTCTCTATTCGTCACGCCCAGATTCTGCACAGGTAAGTGTATACAAACGTGACACAACACAGATTGATTACACACCGTTCGATTTATTGTTCCTGGTACAGCATATTTTTAAAAGATACACTCAAGCTATAACCCACCAATGGGATATCACCAATCCAAGCCCTGCCAAACACCTCCCCCATGTACATATAGTTTATTCTAGAGGTGCACCGAAATTTCGGGTGCCGAAAACTGTTTTTTTTTTTTTTTTTTTTTTCATTCAGCTGAATGAAAAAAACAAGCCGATACCGAAAGGGGGCGTGGTCCCCCCCCCCGGGTGCCGCCCATTGCAGCAGTTTCATCCTGGCGCGCCCAGTCCTCCACTCCCTCCTCCTACCCTCACCGCGATCACCGTGAGTCACGGAGCTCAATTACCTGGCCGTAGTAACAATGTCCCACCTCCTGTGACAGACGGCACACTGATCCAATGGTGGGACATTGAATCAGCGTGGCGTGATTACAGGAGGTGGGACATTGTTACTGCGATCGGGCAATTCAAATCCAGCTCTGACACACGGAGATCGCCGCTGATGCGGGCACAGGCAGGCTGCATATGATGGGCACTGGTAAAGATGACGGGCACTTGTGAGGCTGCATATGACGGGCACTTGTGAGGCTGCATATGACGGGCACTGGTGAGGCTACTGGGCACTTGTGAGGCTGCATATGATGGGCACTGGTGAGGCTGCTGGGCACTGGTGAGGCTGCATATGACGGGCACTGGTGAGGCTGCATATGACGGGAACTGGTGAGGCTGCTGGGCACTTGTGAGGCTGCATATGACGGGCACTGGTGAGGCTGCATATGACGGGCACTGGTGAGGCTGCTGGGCACTGGTGAGGCTGCATGTGACTGGCACCAGTGAGGCTGCATTGATCTCTTGTATAATATCTGCTAGAGGTGCACCAAATGGAAATTTTGCTAATACTATTAGCAGTGTGTTTAAGTAAGAGATTGCAGACATGATACAAGAGATGGTTAGAGACTGCAGACTGCATTTTTTTTTTACCTTTTTTGCACTAAAGGTGCTAATAATGGCCAACAATAAATTCATATTAATTTAATCTGATGATATTAATTAAAAAAGTTGAATATAATACAATTGTATATAAAAATATATAAATATTTTTTAAAACCTGTTATTTTTAGTATCGGATTCGGTTTTCGGCCTAGTGCAACCTTCATTTTCGGCACCAAAATTTCCATTCGGTGCACCCCTAGTTTATTAATGGCATTTCTCGCCTGTCAATGTTCAGACAGTTTTATAACAACCAGGCTATCGCATCACTTTGATCCATGCGTTAGATTTGTGGTTAGGACAAACCTAAACCAAGACTTCCATCTTCTCTATAGAAACATCTCTTACTTCTAACTTCAGAGCAACAATATATTTAAAGGAGTAACAACCCAAAACAAGAAATATATATTTTAGGGGGGCTCTGACCCACCTCTTTAAGTGTCAGTGTTTCCCAACTCCAGTTCTCAAGGCGCCTCAACATGTCGTGTTTTCAGGATTTCCCTCTGATGACACGTCTGTGGTAATTACTAAGGCAGTGAAACTGACCAAATCACCTGTGCAAAATACACCCTGTTCCAAATTATTATACAAATTCTATTTCAGTTTCACAAAGATGAAATATTTTTTTTTTCAGTGTAACTCATGGATGGCATTGTGTCTCGGGGCTCTTTTGATCACTGAAAACAATCTCGGACACCTGTGATAATTAGATTGCCAGGTGAGCCCAATTAAAGGAAAAACTACTTCCACATTATTGAGCAGATCACCATTATTGAGCAGATCACCATTATTGAGCAGATCACCATTTTCAAGCAATATGGGGAAGAAAAAGGATCTCTCTGCTGCCGAAAAGAGTGAAATAGCTCAATGCCTTGGACGAGATATGACAACATTAGATATTTCACGAAAACTTAAGCGTGATCATCGCACTATTAGGAGATTTGTGGCTGATTCAGAGCACAGACGGTTTCGTGCAGATAAAGGCACATTCAGGAACATTCCCGCCAGATCCATGCATCTGATCAAGAGAGCAGCTGCTAAGACACCATTACATAGCAGCAAACAGATATTTGAAGCTGCTGGTGCCTCTGGAGTCCCACGGACATCAAGGTGTAGAGTCCTCCAGAGTCTTGCAACTGAGCATAAACCTTCCATTGGGCCACCACTAACCAATGCTCACAAGCAGAAACGGCTGCATTGGGCAGAAAAATACATGAAGATTAATTTTCAACACGTCCTGTTCACTGATGAGTGCCGTGCAACCCTGGATGGTCCAGATGGATGGAGTAGTGGATGGTTGGTGGACGGCCACCCTGTACCAACAAGGCTGGGACCTCAGCAAGACGGTGGTGAAGTCATGTTTTGGGCCGGAATCATGGGAAGAGAGCTGATCGGCCCCTTTAGGGTCCCCGAAGGTGTAAAGATGACCTCTGCGAAGTATGTGGAGTTCCTGACTGATCACTTCCTTCCCTGGTACAGAAGGAAGAACTATGCTTTCCGTAATGAAATCATCTTCATGCATGACAATGCACCATCTCATGCTGCAAAGAATACCTCTGCCTCAATGGCTGCTATGGGGATAAAAGGAGAGAAAGTCATGGTGTGGCCTCCATCCTCCCCTGACCTCAATCCTATTGAGAACCTTTGGAGCATCCTCAAACAAAAGATCTATGAGGGTGGGAGGCAGTTTACATCCAAACAGCAGCTCTGGGAGGCTATTCTGACATCTTGCAAACAAATTCAAGCAGAAACTGTCCAAAAACTCACAAGTTCAATGGATGCAAGACTTGTGAAGCTCCTATCAAATAAGGGGTCCTATGTTAAAATGTAACGTGACCTGTTAAAATGTTGTTCAAAGTTTGATTGAAATAGCTTTTGATTTCCGTACATAAGCTGCAAACGCAACAAATGACAATTTTATGTTCTTTACAACCTATAAAGTGTTTTGAAACTTACCGTGCATAATAATTTGGAACAGTGCATTGTAAGTTTTTTTTTTTTTTTTTTTTTTTTTTTTTTTTTTTTTTTGTTTTTTTTGTTTTTTTTTTCCAAAAAAAAAACAAACTGTTATCATTAGGAGGTTTGTTCAATAAAATTTGAATTGATAACATGAGAATTAAGCTGACTGTTGTTTACATCAATTATGTAGGTAAATGAGAAAAATATCATTGCATAATAATTTGGAACAGGGTGTAATGGAAAGCCTGAAAACGTGACCTATTGGGGGGCCTTGAGGACTGGAGTCGAGAAACACTGCTCTGTGCTACTTCAAAGCCGAATTTAAATCCGTGTATGGCTGGCCTTAGGGTTTAGATTGTCTTGAAATGAAAATAGGAATCCAGTTCATGGTTCCAAATGTTCAGACGGCCCAGTAAATGCCTTTCCAAAAGAAGGTCAGGAAAGGGGTGAGAGTGTCCCCCCCTCTAAATTGTAAAGCGCTGCGTAAACTGTTGGCGCTATATAAATCGTGTATAATAATAATATATACTATTAATATATTATAATAAGTAATTTTCTAACAAAATATACTGATTTAAACTTGTAAGCAAAAAGTGCCAGTAAAGCCTGGTCTTCAATAGGTTAAGTTCACTTTATCCCCCTCAGTAGCACATACTTTCCTTTTGGTCAGCCACCAAAGGTGAAGACGGCTTTGCATTGCTCTAGCCAAGTGATGGTGAACCTTGGCACCCCAGATGTTTTGGAACTACATTTCCCATGATGCTCATGCACTCTGCAGTGTAGTTGAACATCATGGGAAATGTAGTTCCAAAACATCTGGGGTACCAAGGTTCGCCATCACTGCTCTAGCCTATATTGTATTGGCCTAACAGGACCCATGTGATGCAGGATCAGTCATGAGGCCCAACCACTGTCACTTGCCAGGAAGAGGAGTGAGTAATGTGTTCCTCTATACCTGGAAGCACTGGATGTTTTCTTCATCCCTGGGTGATGAATGGACTTGCTGTGGAAGTGAAGGAAAGTGGGGAATACGTGCTTCTGGGGAGAAGGGCATTAAAGTAGTTCTTCACCCTAGAAGTCAAAAATGAAAAGTCAGCAGCTACAAATGCTGTAGCTGCTGACTTTTAATAGGACAATTGCCTATCCAGGGATCTAGCGCCATCCTCGCCCAAGCCGGCTCTTCGGGTCCAGGTGCTGGCATCTTTACTTTGGGAAGCCCGCTGCGACTGCTTACGGCTTCACACTGGCGAGCCGCTCTGCACTTTGTTAATGGGATCAAACCTTCGCTTCCACTGTCAATACCGGGTACCTGCATCCCCCAAAAAGTGCCAAAACTTAGAGGACCTCTAAATTTATTTATTTTTTTTTTATTTCACCCATCCAGTGAATCCAGCGTTGTCGAACTGAGATTCTCTCATGCCCGGGCCACAGCTCCGTCCTGCGCCAACATGTTCTCTCTGATCAAGGGGCCCGCCGGCACTTCTGGGTTCAGTGGGTGGGCCTCTCAATGACCTGCCAATGGGCCTGCCCCCTCCTCCTCCTTTCCTTGGATGAAAGGCTAAGCCACCTGGCATATGTGACGTGCATATCCCAGGAGGCACAGCAGGCAGTGTGCCTGTTAATTGCTTAAGGCGAATGACATGCATAGGGAGGCGGGGCCAGACATTTAAAAAAAAAAAAAGTAAACCAAGAAAAAAAGCCAGTTACTTCTGCAGGAGAGAAGAAGAGTGGAATGGAAGGAACGTGAGATAGAGGGTGAAGGTCCGTTTTTAGAGAGAAGGGGGAAGGAGATGGTGGACCTTTCCCTTTTGGGTGAAGTTCCGTTAACTGCAATGCATGTATGTTGCAGCGTGTAGTGACGCAAATGTGTAGTTGCATAAGGGCTAAATTTTCACTCTACACTGCACTGTATAGATTTTAACCTGACACGTTGGAATTAATGAGATTTACACTTGGAATACATCTTAATGCAGCACAATTCAGCAGAACTGGTGGGCCAAGTAGAGTTTGCTTTAGGGGCCTATTTCCATAATGCATGGTAAACACGTGTTCTAAAGTTTGGATGAAGCGCCGCGCTAATTTTGGATAGTACCCAACACGTCAAGCCAGCGCAACGCACTTTTTGGCGCACTGGGACACACAGCACCTTTAGCAGACAGGTAAATTCTATTGAATGTAGTTTAGAATGTATGAATACATGTGGCCATGACGGGTTTTCTCTGGCCTTCCATGGCTGTGCTTTTCTGCAAAGTAGAATGCAAATGTGGTGTTTACACATCTGTACAAGTGTGTATTTATCCTATTCATAGCCCTTTTTTATAGCAGGTTGGCCGTCTCTCATGAATTGACTCGCTCTGGGGAGACATGTTGTCTCAGCAATTCAGTTTTCTCTTCTGCGCCTTTTATTAAAAAGCAACACCAGCCGACCGGCGAAATACAACCCAAACCTGCATGGTGAGCGCCTATTCTGACTGTGGGGGCGCTTTAATGTGCGGTGTTTGATTTTTAACGCTAAGGCGGGCCAATCATTTTTCTTTGGACTAGTAATACTCCATAGTGCAGATTTGAATGGACCTGCAGCTTTCATGTAGATGGGACACATCTTGGTTTTATAATGTGATACAATGCATGGGCTTTATTATTACATAGTTGCATAATAGGTGAGGTTGAAAGAAGCCACAAGTCCAACCTATGTGTGTGATTTATATGTCAGTATTACATTGTATATCCCTGTATGTTGCGGTCATTCAGGTGCTTTTATCTAATATTTTCTTGAAACTATCAATTCTCCCTGCTGAGACCACCGCCTGTGGAAGGGAATTCCACATCCTTGCTGCTCTTACAGTAAAGAACCCTCTACGCAGTTTAAGGCCCCTTTTTACAACGCTATTGTTAGTGGCGCTTTACTGTCGGTATTCGCCCGCTAGCGGGGGGTGGTTTTACCCCCCCGCTAGCGGCCAAGAAAGGGTTAAAAACAATTGCAAAGCACCTCTGCAGAGGTGCTTTGCCGGCGGTATTGCCGTGGTGTCCCATTGATTTTCAATGGGCCGGAGCGGTGGAGTAGCGGTATATACACCGCTCCAAAGATGCTGCTAGCAGGACTTTTTTTTACTGTCCTGCCAGCACACCGCTCCAATGTGAAAGCCCTCAGGGCTTTCACATTGGAGACAAAGCAGTGGCACTTTCAGGTCGGTTTGCAGATGCTATTTTTTTTTCCGCAATAGCGCCTGCAAACCGCCCCAGTGTGAAATGGGTCTAAGGTTAAACCTCTTTTCTTCTAATTTTAATGAGTGGCCACGAGTCTTGTTAAACTCCCTTTCGCAAAAATTTTTTACCCTATTGTGGGGTCACCAGTACGGTATTTGTATATCAAAATCATATCCCCTCTCAAGCGTCTCTTCTCCAGAGAGAATAAGTTCAGTGCTCGTAACCTTTCCTCATAACTAAGATCCTCCAGACCCTTTATTAGCTTTGTTGCCCTTCTTTGTACTCGCTCCATTTCCAGTACATCCTTCCTGAGGACTGGTGCCCACAACTGGACAGCATACTCTAGGTGAGGCCGGACCAGAGTGTTGTACAGTGGGAGAATTATTGTTTTATCTCTGGAGTTGATCCCCTTTTTAATGCATGCCAATATTCAGTTTGCTTTGTTAGCAGCAACTTGGCATTGCATGCCATTGCTGAGCCTATTATGCGCTGGCTAGGCAAGGCATACAGGGGTGCAATGCAAAATGAATGGTTGCACAGTATACGCTGCACCTAAATGCATTTAGCAACACGTTAGTGTGAGTGGGTCCGTGCTATTTTGCGTACCGTGTAGTCTGCAAAATAACACGTGTCTGTTGTGATCTATCCACCCTATTGACACATAACAAAGCATGTAATGCCATGTGTTTTTAAGCTTATAGCTCAACAAGCTATGCTGCTGACCTACCTACTACTCGCCCCTACTAGGGATGCCAATCCTGAGCTTTCAGTAGGCCTATGTCCTGCCCTTTCTGCAGAGGAAGCATTGCAAGCCTAATTTTATCCTGCAGCTGTGTGGCAGAGCAGTAAACCGATTTTGGCTGACTTGAAAACTTTGTGTGGGGTGTTTTTTTTGTTTTTTTTTTTTTGTTTTTTTTTTTTGTTTTTTTTTGGGGGGGGGGGGGTTTAAGGCAAAAAGAAGCAGCAACATATTAGGAGCTTCAGGTGGGGGAGTCGGGGCAATTCATTGGCACCATTGTAAACTTTAGGCTGCTCAAATGGGCCAAATATACCTTTCATTAAAGCAGAACTTCAGTCATTTTTTTTCATCTTTCCAGCTATTGAAGGGGTTGTAAACCCTTGTGTTAAAAAAAAACAAAAAAAACAAACATATCATACTTGCCTCCACTGTGCAGTTTGTTTCCTCTTCTGGGGTCCCTCAGCGGCGCTGGTGGCTCATGCCCACGTTGGAGAAACTTTCTCCTTGGTAGACACCCATGCGGGTGCGCTCCCGAGTCCTGCGTTTGTGTCCATTCACATAGAATGCAGGACTCGAGACCCGCCCCCAGGTGCCGCATCATTGCATTGGTATGACAGCAGCGGGAGCCAATGGCTGCGCTGCTATCAATCTATCCAACCGGCACACGAGACACCAGGTAGAACGATAGGGGTCACGTAAGTAAAACGGGGGCTCGGGCGGGGGGGGGGGGGTTATGCTGCAGCACCACAGAAGGTTTTTGACCTTAATGCATAGAATGCATTAAGTTGAAAAACCACAAGGGTTTACAACCCCTTTAAATCTTCTGCCCTTGTTGTTTTAACTTTGGATTGTAGAACATTTTTTTTTTTTTCTGCCAGTAAATACCTTATACAGCCCACTTCCTGTTTCTTGTCTGGTCAGTAGCCTAGGCTTATGACATCATGCACAGCTCTCTCTCACTTTTTAATGAGAGTTTGCCAGGAGGGGGGGTGAGTCATAAAAGGGCCAATGAGAGCTGCAGAGCTGGAGGTGTGTCTGTGTCAATCCAGGAAGTGAATAGGCAGCAGCTTCAGCTGCTCACAGTTAAAATGGCTGCAGCCAGACTCAGTGGCAAGTACAGAATTGATTATAATTATATATATATATATATATATATATATATATATATATATATATATATATATATATATATTTTTTTATCTCCACCCCAGCTCCCCTTGGAGTGAATGCATGAGCACTCCCTGTGTGCAGACACAGACCCAGTGCTTTTTTTTTTTTTTTTTTTTTTTTTCCCCAGCATGAACTCGGGGGGGAACACAGATCTGGCACCTACAGGACTGAAGGTATATAATGGCAAAGGGTGCTGGGGTGTGCTGGAGGGTCTTTTGATGCTTGCTTCTGGGGAACTTTCACTGGGGGGGGGCGGTTATTACTGCTGATGGGGGATCCATTGTTGCTGGTGGTTGAGCTGTTGTTGCTGTAGGGGGGGGTCAGTTGCTGCTGGAAGAGATCTACTGTTGAGGGAGGGGTCTACTGTTGGCTTCTGGGGGATCTATTGTTGCTCCCAGGAGTCTATTGTTGCTGGAGGATCTATTGTTGCTCCCAGGAGTCTATTGTTGCTGGAGGATCTATTGTTGCTCCCAGGAGTCTATTGTTGCTGGGGGATCTATTGTTGCTCCCAGGAGTCTATTGTTGCTGGGGGATCTATTGTTGCTCCCAGGAGTCTATTGTTGCTGGGGGATCTATTGTTGCTCCCAGGAGTCTATTGTTGCTGGGGGATCTATTGTTGCTCCCAGGAGTCTATTGTTGCTCCCAGGAGTCTATTGTTGCTCCCAGGAGTCTATTGTTGCTCCCAGGAGTCTATTGTTGCTCCCAGGAGTCTATTGTTGCTCCCAGGAGTCTGTTGTTGCTCCCAGGAGTCTGTTGTTGCTCCCAGGAGTCTGTTGTTGCTCCCAGGAGTCTGTTGTTGCTCCCAGGAAGGCTATTGTTGCTGGGGGATCTATTGTTGCTGGCTTAAGGGGATCTATTTTACTACTTTATATTATCATTAACATATTCCATACAAATCACTTAGCACGACAAAATAAATCTCAGTACAGGGTCATGGAACCAGGGCATAGTGCTCGGAGGTAGGTAGGGGACAGAGACCAGGGTTGACTTGGAAAGTTAGAAGTAAATGCACCTATTTTCTCAGGGGAAAAATAAAGCCCTGCACATGCCTATCCCTGACTCTAGGGGCAGATTGGAAAGGCGACCACATGAAGATGCCCAAGCCAACCAGCTAGCAGGAATTCCTATTGTAGGATTTTGATGCCAATGGGAGGCCTGAATGAGTTCCTCCTCCCTATGAGAAGTGTTTTCCTTGCTACTAATGGCCCAATCAGCTTGCACTAAATATACCGGTGACATCGCCTGCTGTCCATATGTTGTGAGTAATGTGAGGACGGCCTTGAAGTTGTTTGGTGTCTTCTCCGGGACATCCACCAACTTTTTATTTTTTTATTTTTTTTTTTAGGCAACATTTGTAGAGTAGACTGAACATTAGAAGCCATTGTAGACTGCTCTGTCCCACTCATGTCCTATAGAGCTGGGGGGGGGATACAAGCACTTTTGCTATGAGTCAGAAGAGTTCTATTTATTAATAGATATGGCTTTTTTAAAGGTCAGCTTTGTCCCCCTTTTCTATGTCAGCTGGTCGCAGAGTAGCTGGGTGTGTCGCTGGGGCTCTGGCAAGGAAATGTCAGGAATGCTGTATGGAAAGTGAAGAGTGAGTGACGAATCTGTCAGTTATTGTTCAGTCTGCTGCAGTTGGGTGCCGACTGTATGTGTGTCTGCAAAAGTCTAGTATATTTCAAAGTTGTTATTTTGAGTGGTGTTACCTTCAGCCCCGGTTTACACTGATGTGGTACGGGATTCGTTCTGTGCAGATTCCACACCGCATGCAAATCGCACCCCGTTGATGTGAATTGATGCGGGTGTGTGTTCACTTAAAGGCACCCCAAAATCGATTCACAAAACGCAGTGCGATTTGCAGATTCAGATGGCATGGGTGTGAACAAAAGAGGATCCTGCACATTTTTGGTGTGAATTCACTGCGATTTTTAGCCATAAAGAATTCCTGTTGAAAATCACATGCGGTTCCATGCACCACACAGTGTGAACTGGGGCCAAAAGAGGAACTACAGTCATTGTTAGAAACATTCAGGTACAAATACGGTAGCTGCTGACTTTAATAGACCAGGAGCTCAGTGGTGTCTACACCTGGGCCACTTCTTCGCCAGCCACTTCCTGTCTTTGTCTCCAGTTCTTCTCCAGTCTTTGGATCTCCAGCACCACCATCTTTACTGTGGGAAGCTGGCTGTGACTTCCTGTTTCACAGTCTGTGTCCCACTGTGCATGTACAAGATGCGCTGTGCTTTCAGACTGGTCCCACGGGGGGTTGGCGGGGGGGTACGGATCTTCACCACCTAGACAAGAATTATGTAAGTAGTTACACAATACACTACAGCGCTATCTCTGTGCCAATCCCGTGGTCGTAGGATATAATTTAAAGTGGACCGTCAGTGATATTTTTTATTCAACTTTCCTTCTATTAAATCTTCTGCCCTTGTTGTTTTAACTTTGGGTAGTAAAACTTTTTTTTGCCAGTAAATACTTCATACAGCTCACTTCCTGTTTCTTGTCTGGTAAAAAGGCTAGGCTTATGACATCATGCACAGCACTCTCTCTAACCCTTATGAGAGTTTGCCAGGAAGTGAGTCGTAAGAGGGCCAATGAGAGCTGCAGAGCTGGAGGTGTGCCTCTGTGTGAATCCAGGAAGTGAACAGGCAATAGCTTCAGCTGCCCACAGTTAAAATGGTATAGAGGGAGTGATCAGCCTAAAACCTGTCCAGAGGGAGCTGGCGTCAAGCTGCCCTGTATAAGCGGGATGGTCTGTCCGGTCTTCGGATATCTGTCCAAAGTGTGTATCTCCAGCAGAAGTGTAGAGAGGAGCTGTCAGTCCGTCCGCCGTGAGAGCCAATGGGAAAGCGTTTCGGAAGCAAGCCACGCTTCCTCCATCAGCCTCAGGCCTCAGTGTTCCCGTCTCCCAAATGTTCTACAGTCTCACACTCTTCCAATAAAGACTAAAAATGGATATACTAAAGATGGCCATAAATGGATTGAATATGGGCCGGTTCAGCAGTGACCAGATTTTCATCCATGTATTGGCAGGCTGATTGTACCCAAGTCGTCAATCTCTGGAGCAGAACACAATAGCGCAGTGGGAGGCATTTCTCCAACACTGAATGTGTTGATGGGGGGGGGATCAAGTAATTTTCCTTCCTTCCACCCGTGATGAAAGAGGATCGAATTCCCTATGGGCTGCCTTATGTAGAGCCAGCTTGTCAGGTTAATATAGATACAGCACACCAAGGATCTTCAATTTCGTACAAATGGTTTTTAATCAAAGAAAGATCACCCAACAAAATAATGTAGTGCAAAGTTTCAGTCATGCAGGACCCCTTCGTCAGGCATGTGATGACATGCCTGACAAAGGGGTCCTGCGTGACTCTGAAACGTTGGAACTTTCACTACATTATCTCCCTTTGATTAAAAAGCGTTTGGACGAAATTGAAGATCCTTGGTGTGCTGGCGAATATCTATATTTATCGTGCATGTTCCAGTATCCAGCTGGCGTTCGCTACAGCACCCGGTACTTTTAGAGCTCCTTCCAGGAATGTGTGCGATGGGAATATGGACTGCGTACTAAGCTTGCCAGGTTATTATTCCCAAACAATCATGCCGCGTACACACGACCGGACTTTACGGCATACTTTGCCCGGCTGACTTTTTGACGGACTTTCCGAATGAACGGACTTGCCTACACACGATCAATCAAAGTCCGACAGATTTGTACGTGATGACGTACGACCGGACTAAAACAAGGAAGTTCATGGCCAGTACCCAATAGCTGCCCTAGCGTCGGTTTTTGTCCGTCCGGACTAGCATACAGACGAGCGGACTTTTCGACCGGACTCGAGTCCGTCGGATAGATTTGAAACATGTTTTAAATCTAAAGTCTGTCAAACTTTTGAGAAAACAAAGTCCGCTGGAGCCCACACATCGAAAAACCGGTACGCCGGACCAAGTATGCCGTAAAGTCCGATCGCGTGTACGCGGCATCAGTGCCACCAGCTGTAGCCAGCAACACTGATCATTATATTCTGACGGTGGGGAGCCTTCCCCTCCTGCAGAATACAACAGCTCAGTGGGGAGGATTCCCCCATCCACATCAAATGTATGAATGGGGGAATCTACTCATATTTTCTTTCAACCTATTGGTTAAATGAAAAAAAAAAACAAACAAAAAAAATCCTGTTTGGTCAGCTTAATACACATTGCACTAAGGTGCTCCATTGTTGTCACCAAGAGGAAACGCCCTGAGAAATTCTATTCAGCAAATTCTAGAGTGTATGTAGACCAAAAGGCTGCAGGACATCTGCAGCACTGAGATGCAACAAAAGAGGAAAAAATGGTGGCAATGTTTATTGTAGAAGAAAGGCGGGGGTCAGATTTTTCTAGCTTGATCTCCCATATAATGTTATATTCGCTGTAGAGATTTGTAGATTAACCTCTAGACAAAGCACATAGTTTAAAACCACCCAGGCTCTGTCCTTAAAATTGGCGCTGTCAGCATAGGGTTACGTGTAAAGAATTACATACTTGTGAAGAGGTTTTGGCCCGTTTGTTAAAATGGCAGCCTGTAAAATTCTGAAAGGCTGGATGATGTACAGTGTGATACTTGCGTTTAGGACAGTATGCCCATGGGGACCGGCTTTTACCCCTGGGCTTATGCTTACCTACATGGAAGTAAAGCTTGATGAACCATCCAGCTTTTTCCACCTAAACACCAGAGCCAAGCACCCAGTGTGCATGAGGCTTTAGGCTCGGTGCACACTGGGGTGACTTGTCAGGCGACTTTCACACTTGTCATTCCCTAAAAACACGTCGAAATCGCGGCAGTGTGAAAGGGGCCTAATGCCGCGTACACACGAGTGGACTTTCCTGACAGAGAAGGTCAGACGGAACGAATCCGTTGGACATGCCGATCGTGTGTGGGCTTCATTGGACCTTTTTCTGTCAAAATCTGACGGACCTTAGAAACAGAACATGTTTCAAATCTTTCCGACGGACTCTATTCCTATCGAAAAAAAAAACGTTCGTCTGTATGCCAGTACGACGGACCAAAAACGACGCAAGGGCAGCTATTGGCTACTAGCTATTGAACTTCCTTTTCTAGTCTGGTCGTACGTTATCACGCTCGAAACAATTGGACTTTGGTGGGCTCGTGTGTAGGCAAGTCCGTTTCATCGGAACCCCGTTGAAAAGTCCTTCGGAGTTCAGTCCGACGAGAAGTCCGCTCGTGTGTACACGGCATTAGTCGCATTCCATTCAGTGCAATAGAACTGTTCTAATTTGAGCATCTCAAGACGCTCCGACTTAGAAAAAGGTTCCTGCACTACTTGGGGGTGACTTTGGAGTAGCTTGCATTGACTTCTATTAAAGAAGTCATTTGCTAGCTGCGCTGTACGGGGCGGCTTCAGAATCAAGCGACTTTGAAGCTGCCCTAGTGTAAACCTGAGCCTTCGTAGTCCTCAGCCTGCTGAACAAAATACAAACTGGCTCACAGCTATGTTCTTGTTTTTACCCGTTATGGGACACACCCAAGGTCTTATCTGGTTAAAGCTCATTTAATGCTTAAAAATATGTAAATATCTAAAGCCTGGCAACAGCTCTACTTTAACAGCTTTTGAGATACTAGGAGTGTATTGCTTTTTAGTGGGCTGACTGGTTCATAGACTTGAACTGGCCATACACCTATACACAGGGCAGGACTTAGGGTGGTGGGGGCCCCTGGGCTTGAGTCACTTTCGGGCCCTACCTTCTATACATATGCACAGCTCTATAAAACAGAAATAGAAAAGGACAAGGTGCGCCAGACTCAGTGCAGTATTAAAGAACTTCAGTTTAATTGGACAAGACAAAACAGCCAAATGGCTACTCATAAAAGTAGATAATGTATAAGTGGGGGGGATACTGTACTGGTATTTGTCCTGGGTCCACGATTAATAAAAGCAATAAAAATGGATAAAATTATAATTACCGTATTTATTGGCGTTTAACACGCACGCCAAGTTTAGGAGGGAATTTTAAGGAAAAAATCTTACATTGAAATGCCCATCAATGCAGCCTTATCAGTGTCCATCTGCAGCCTTGTCAGTGTAGCCTTTCAGTTTAAAAATGGCGCCGCCGGGGTACAGAGCCGGATGTCCTGTGTATCTCGGCGGCTTTCAAAATGGGCGGGGCCCTCGGGACCCCCTATTGGCCGGGGCTATGGGCTTGAGCCCAGTCAAGCCCAATGGTAAGTCTGGCCCTCCATATACAGTATAGCTAACAGATTCCTCCATCCACGCTACATGATATGGATGGATGGCTGCGGCTATTGTGTTCTGACAAGTGCCAGCTGACATAATACCTAAGCTGGGTATTGGAACTGGTCCAAAGGGTCCCTTGAAAAAGTCACGTGCCCAGTGACGATACGCGTGGGGAGAAGGAGCCTGTGACGCTCTTGTCAGTGTGCAGCCTGCAGTGATCTTTATAGCAGCAGCGCGGAGGAGCACGGAGGCGAGTGATTAACTGACCATAAAACTTGAGAAATGCGATCTATAATTCAAACATCATGTGAGTGAATCTATTGGGGTCTCTGCTACATACATTTACTAGATGTATTTCATATGGGGGAAAGCAATAGAAGCGGAGGAGAGTAAATGATCCAAGCCGGCGGATGAAAGGGATTAAGCCTATCTACTGCTGATTCATCTTGACTCACAAAGTCCTGTTTTAACACGTATAGGAGGTATAATTTTTGGTTCTAATCAATGAACCAATCACTATTGTAATTGAGGTGTATTGGAACTCACACAATTATAATTTTTATATTTTTTCACTTTATTTCATTACTACTCACAAGAACAGTGTTAAATTATTGTGGATTTATATCCCGGGAGGTCTTCAATAAGGAAGTCACACTAGATAATTTTAAACACATTGTGTTTATATTTGTATGTGGAATCACTACGTATGTTTTGAAAAAGTTTGTAACAATGTATTCACTTTAGGATGTGTCTTGTCAGCACATTGAAGTAGTAGGATATCCTTGAGATATTACGAGCGCATCACTTTTATTTATATACATCATTTTTTTTTTTTTTTTACTCAGCTTAAAATTTATTTTATTTAATCAAGGGATGTTGGGTGGGACGTGGCTGATTAGATTCACCCAGAGCAAATTTTGGCAGGTTCATCGGGAACAAAATTCAAGAGTGTATGGTCAGTTTTGCACTGTGAGAAGGAGTAGTAAAACCTCGCCAAAGCAGGAAGCTGAGCTGGAGTATACAGTATACTATACATTATGAGACGGCCATATATACCTCCTTTCCAGCCTCCTCTGATGCTGTCATCTGTGAACAACAGGAAGCAAAACGCAGCACAGCTCAGCCTGACCAAATTAACTTTTCTAGTTAACCCACAGGTGGTTGGTTACCCTGTTTCCCCGAAAATAAGACCTACCATGATTGTCGGTGATGGCTGCAATATAAGCCCTACCCCTCAAATAAGACCCAGTTAAAGTCCTTGTAGGTCTTATTTTCAGGGTAGGGCTTATTTTCGGGGCAACGGGGTAGGGCTTATTTGGGGGGTAGGGCTTATATTGCAGCCATCATCGACAATCACGCTAGGTCTTATTTTCGGGGAAACAGGGTAGTAGGTCCTAAGCAACCAATCACCAGCTTGTTAATGTAAAAAGTCACTCGGCCAGCTTCTGCTCCCGCCCCCTGTACAGAACTGTGCTGCCTCTTGGTCTTGTGCACAGGTAGGATGCTATGGAAGGGGAGGAGGGAGGACACTACTCTGTGTGGGTGGGGGGTTGTTGATGTGAAGGGGGCAGTGGACACTGTTATAGGCAGGGCCACCCCCATAGCAGTGTCCTCTACCACCCTTAACATCACCCCCTCCCCCATCCCCAATCCCTGCATTCTGCGCTCAACGCCCTCCTGATGCTTGCATTCTGCGCTCAACGCCCTCCTGATGCTTGCATTCTGCGCCCAATGCCCTCCTGATGCTTGCATTCTGCGCCCAATGCCCTCCTGATGCTTGCATTCTGCGCCCAATGCCCTCCTGATGCTTGCATTCTGCGCCCAATGCCCTCCTGATGCTTGCATTCTGCGCCCAATGCCCTCCTGATGCTTGCATTCTGCGCCCAACGCCCTCCTGATGCTTGCATTCTGCGCCCAACGCCCTCCTGATGCTTGCATTCTGCGCCCAACGCCCTCCTGATGCTTGCATTCTGCGCCCAACGCCCTCCTGATGCTTGCATTCTGCGCCCAACGCCCTCCTGATGCTTGCATTCTGCGCCCAACGCCCTCCTGATGCTTGCATTCTGCGCCCAACGCCCTCCTGATGCTTGCATTCTGCGCCCAACGCCCTCCTGATGCTTGCATTCTGCGCCCAACGCCCTCCTGATGCTTGCATTCTGCGCCCAACGCCCTCCTGATGCTTGCATTCTGCGCCCAACGCCCTCCTGATGCTTGCATTCTGCGCCCAACGCCCTCCTGATGCTTGCATTCTGCGCCCAACGCCCTCCTGATGCTTGCATTCTGCGCCCAACGCCCTCCTGATGCTTGCATTCTGCGCCCAACGCCCTCCTGATGCTTGCATTCTGCGCCCAACGCCCTCCTGATGCTTGCATTCTGCGCCCAACGCCCTCCTGATGCTTGCATTCTGCGCCCAACGCCCTCCTGATGCTTGCATTCTGCGCCCAACGCCCTCCTGATGCTTGCATTCTGCGCCCAACGCCCTCCTGATGCTTGCATTCTGCGCCCAACGCCCTCCTGATGCTTGCATTCTGCGCCCAACGCCCTCCTGATGCTTGCATTCTGCGCCCAACGCCCTCCTGATGCTTGCATTCTGCGCCCAACGCCCTCCTGATGCTTGCATTCTGCGCCCAACGCCCTCCTGATGCTTGCATTCTGCGCCCAACGCCCTCCTGATGCTTGCATTCTGCGCCCAACGCCCTCCTGATGCTTGCATTCTGCGCCCAACGCCCTCCTGATGCTTGCATTCTGCGCCCAACGCCCTCCTGATGCTTGCATTCTGCGCCCAACGCCCTCCTGATGCTTGCATTCTGCGCCCAACGCCCTCCTGATGCTTGCATTCTGCGCCCAACGCCCTCCTGATGCTTGCATTCTGCGCCCAACGCCCTCCTGATGCTTGCATTCTGCGCCCAACGCCCTCCTGATGCTTGCATTCTGCGCCCAACGCCCTCCTGATGCTTGCATTCTGCGCCCAACGCCCTCCTGATGCTTGCATTCTGCGCCCAACGCCCTCCTGATGCTTGCATTCTGCGCCCAACGCCCTCCTGATGCTTGCATTCTGCGCCCAACGCCCTCCTGATGCTTGCATTCTGCGCCCAACGCCCTCCTGATGCTTGCATTCTGCGCCCAACGCCCTCCTGATGCTTGCATTCTGCGCCCAACGCCCTCCTGATGCTTGCATTCTGCGCCCAACGCCCTCCTGATGCTTGCATTCTGCGCCCAACGCCCTCCTGATGCTTGCATTCTGCGCCCAACGCCCTCCTGATGCTTGCATTCTGCGCCCAACGCCCTCCTGATGCTTGCATTCTGCGCCCAACGCCCTCCTGATGCTTGCATTCTGCGCCCAACGCCCTCCTGATGCTTGCATTCTGCGCCCAACGCCCTCCTGATGCTTGCATTCTGCGCCCAACGCCCTCCTGATGCTTGCATTCTGCGCCCAACGCCCTCCTGATGCTTGCATTCTGCGCCCAACGCCCTCCTGATGCTTGCATTCTGCGCCCAACGCCCTCCTGATGCTTGCATTCTGCGCCCAACGCCCTCCTGATGCTTGCATTCTGCGCCCAACGCCCTCCTGATGCTTGCATTCTGCGCCCAACGCCCTCCCGATGCTTGCATTCTGCGCCCAACGCCCTCCCGATGCTTGCATTCTGCGCCCAACGCCCTCCCGATGCTTGCATTCTGCGCCCAACGCCCTCCCGATGCTTGCATTCTGCGCCCAACGCCCTCCCGATGCTTGCATTCTGCGCCCAACGCCCTCCCGATGCTTGCATTCTGCGCCCAACGCCCTCCCGATGCTTGCATTCTGCGCCCAACGCCCTCCCGATGCTTGCATTCTGCGCCCAACGCCCTCCCGATGCTTGCATTCTGCGCCCAACGCCCTCCCGATGCCTGCACTCTCGTAATACTTTTATGTCCTCCTGATTTTGTGATCTATGTTTGGGGTTAACAATATATAATCACCCGCAGTAGATCAGAGGCAGTGCGTTTTTAACACGGTGCAGGGAACACACATGGAACATGCCTTTCTGGCATCGCTTTCTGGTGTGAACCGGTTCTAACACTGGACACTGTGCCCGGTAATCTTTGCCTTTATCAGTGTTGTTCAGATCAAGTAGATCTCCATCTCTCTAATTATGCACATACATATAAAGATGGAGCAAAGAAGCCTGTTGGTCCACTTCATAAATTAGAATTGTGTGGCATGACCTCTAAGAATTTCGACAATTCTGCTTATACACCTTTTAAAGGGCAGGAATGTTGGCGTGTTGCCTGTTCTCTGAAGACGGAGCAGAGAAGCACATTTTATCATTTTGATGAAGCTCCATAAATAAAAAAATTGCGTAGTAAAAAATTCTACCATTCTTTTGCTTCCATGCCTTCAAACTCATGATGTGTTAGTCCCATTTTGGCTCTTTCAGTGGTTATCTTGTGACCTGATGAACCTAAGCCATTACCTTGTCTGGGGTACAGTTCAGGAGAAAGTACCGTTCTAGGTAGAGATCAGGCCGGCTTGCACAGTTAGGTGTGGCTGGTGCCTGAGAATGTTAATATCGGAGTCCCTGTCTCTTAGGATCTCTCAGCTTCCAACAAACAACCTCGTCAGTGAGTCACCAGACTGCGGTTACAGCGTTAATCATTCAAAAGTAACGTAACGCCCTACATTGGTTAACATGAAGAGCACGGATGATGTATGGACTTGTCCTGTGACACCAGTAGAGCTGCACGATTAATTGTTAAAAAATCGTGATCTCAATTCAACCCCCCTCACGATCTCTATGCAGAATTTCCCGATTCGTTCATGTAACAAGTGTAGAGGGTTCTCTGCTCACTTAGCGATCAAAAGAAAAAACAAAACGAGCAGCCTGCCAAGTTTATCACAACATTGGCGCGGGTAGATAACTAGAAACCTTGTAACTTTTCCTTCTTGGATCAAAGGAATGAACTTCCGTCTGTAGATGAGGTAAGTTTAACCACTTAAAGACTAAACCTTTTTCTGACACTTGTTTCCCCCTGATGGGATTTACTGCCTTTTTGTTTCCCTGCTAAGGTAAAGCATAATGGGCTACTATGCATCGCATAGTAGCCCATTATGTGTCACTTACCTGACACAGGAGCCTGCGATGTCCCCTCTGCTACATCTTCTTTCCGGGTATCGTGGCTCCGGCGCTGTGATTGGCCGGAGCCACGATGACGTCACTCCCGCGCATGCGCACGGGAGACGCCACTAACGGCATATCGCCGTTAGCAGCGGAATGCTCAGTGCGCCTGCGTGCCGTAGACAGCGGTGCCTGTCTTTTTGCAAATCTCTCCTAAACTGTGTAGGTTTAGGAGATATTTCTTGCACCTACAGGTAAGCCTTAATCTAGGCTTACCTGTAGGTCAAAGTGATCTGTAAGGGTATACAACCACTTTAAAATCTGTATTTTTTTGCTATAAAATTACTTGGAACCCCCCAAAATAAATATATATATATATATATATATATATATATATATATATATATATATATATATATATATATATATATATATATATATATATTCTCCAGGTCAAGAGGAAGGGGAGGAGAGCGGACGTGTGTGCAGCATTCGGGCAACAGCACAAAATTTCTTGTTGCCATTGCCGCCTGGGGTTTGTCGAGCCCTGGGTTATATATTTTTGAATGAGTGCGGTATAGTTTTTTTTAAAGTTCAAAGTTGAACCTCAGCCTAATTTATTTATTTTCTTGTTTGATGTTTAGGATTGTGAGAGGGTTAGAACCCCTGTCTGTGTAGTTTTACTTTTTTTTTTTTTGTGAGCCTTTTCCTCTTTTCTGTCCCACTTTGCCCGGAGCTCTTCTTAAATAACAGTAAATGATTGTGTGGGTGGATAAGTAAATAACTATAGTATGGTCATAATCCCAGCAACGTCTCGGCTTGTCATTGCTCTGTGAATATGCCCCGGGCTCTGACTGTGAGCGTCATCTATCGTTGCTTGTTTGTTCTGTAGAGAATACTCTACATGGGAAATCTTCCAAGGAGAAGTGGTTTTTTTTTTTTTTTTTTTTTTTTTTTTTCTTTAGCTCTCCAGAACTGGACAGCAACTTCCATCTCTGTAATTAGTGTCCATGAACCACAAAGACACATCTGCTGAGACTTGCACACGTGTCTTTGTCAACTCGCAATGTTGTTCTCTTAACCACATCCCGCCCGGCCTATAGCAAAACGATGACCAGGCGGTGGCTTTCCTGTTCTGATTGGACATCTGAAGGACATCATACGAACATGCCGCCCCCGGCGGCACACAGCGGGGCGATCCGACACACCACATTTCTGATCACGGTGAGGAGCCTATGACGTAAGTGTAATGATTATCAGCGCAGGCTCACCAGTTGCTGCCTTGATGCCTATCAGTGCCTCATCAGTGCGGCCAATCAGCGCACATCAGTGAAGGAGAAAAATTACTGATTTACAAAATTTTTATTTATTTTTTTAAAAGCATAGACTTTCAGCTTTAATTCAAGGGGTTGAACAGAAATATAAAGTACAAATTTTAGGAACTGCAACCATTTTTTTATACACAGTCCCCCCCCCCCCCCCCATTTTCAGGAGCTCAAATGTAATTGGAAAAATTAAATATAATCCTAAATAAAATGTTTGTTTTTAATATTTTGTTGAGAATCCTTTGCCAGCAATGACTGCCTGAAGTCTGGAACCCATGGACATTACCAAAGACTGGGTTTCCTCCTTTCTGATGCGTTGCCAGGCTCTAACTGCAGCTGTCTTCAGTTGTTCTTTGTGGGTCTCTCTGCCTTTAGTTTTGCCTTCAGCAAGTGAAATGCATGCTCAATTGAGTTGAGATCGGGAGATTGACTCGGCCATTGCAGAATATTCCACTTCTTTTCCTTCAAAAGCTCCTGGGTTGTTTTTTGCAGTGTATTTTGGATCATTGTCCATCTGTGCTGTGAAGCGCCGTCCAATCAACTTTGCTGTGTTTGGCTGAATCTGGGCTGACTGTATATCTCTAAACACTGAAGAATTCATCTGGCTGCTTCTGTCTTCTGTCACATCAATAAACACCAATGACCCAGTGCCACTGGAAGCCATGCATGCCCAGGTCATCACACTGTCTCCACCATGTTTTACAGATGACGTTGTGTGCTTTGGATCACGAGCTGTTCCAAGCCTACTCCACACTTTTTTTTTTTTATTTTTTTTTTTTCTTCCTGTCATTCTGGTACAGATTAATCTTAGTTTCATCCGTCCAAAGAATGCTTTTCTAGAGTTGGTCTGGCTTTTTTAGATGTGGGTTTTTTTTTTGTTTTTTTTTCTTAGCAAAGTCTAATCTAGCTTTTCTATTCTTCAGGCTTATGAAAGGTTTCATCGAGAGGTGCAAACCAATGTATCTTCTCTTGATGGTAGATTTTGACAATGATATGCCCACCTCCTGTCCTTCACTTGTCTGGATGTTGTAAATAGTTCTTTCTTTACCATAGAGAGGATCCTGCGATCATCCACCACTGTTGTCTTCTATGTGTATGTACAGTGAGGGGGGAAAAAAGTATGACAAAGCAATGGTCAGTCTATAATTTTAATGGTAGGTTTATTTTTAACAGTGAGACAGAACACCAACAAAAATATCCAGAAAAACGCATTTCAAAAAAGTTGTTAATTGATTTGCATTTTAATTATTGAAATAAGTATTTGACCCCTTCGCAAAACATGACTTAGTACTTGGTGGCAAAACCCTTGTTGCCAATCAGAGGTCAGACATTTCTTGTAGTTGGCCACCATGTTTGCACACATCTCAGGAGGGATTTTGTCATTCAGGTTTTCGAGGCCGACATTTGGTAACTCGAACTTTCAGGTCCCCCACATATTTTCAATAGGATTAAGGTCTGGAGACTGGCCAGGCCCCTCCAGGACCTCAATGTGCTTCTTCTTGAGTAACTCCTTTGTTGCCTTGGTCATGTGTTTTGGGTCATTGTCCTTCGGTGACAGGGTTGCCTCCTGCAGGGTCAGTTCACAGCAGATCGCGGTGTGGGAAACCCACGTTCTGTGCACTTTTCTCACACCGTACTGCAGTTGTGACCTGCAGCGGGGCATCAATGTTAACGACACCCCAAATGCAGTACTTTCGCCTGCACCGGATCACAGGGTACAGAAATAACATGCGATCCGGTTACAGCAAGTTTCAAAAAGTAGAAAATGCACTATTTTTGGAAACTCACTGTAACCGGTTCTGTTGTGAATCGGCCTGAACACCTGACGGCGTCTGTTTAGCTGTACTCTAAAAAGCGATCCACTGTCTGTCTATTACTTTTCAGAGAATGGACAACTGTGAACCTAGTCTAAAGAATGATACATAAGTCTCTATTTGGAATAGGGCCGGTGTCCCCTCCCAGTACAGGAAGTGACTAATAAATCTGTATTGAGTGTGGTCACTTTTATAAGCCTCCAGCATTAAAGCAAGAAGCGCTACTGTGCTTCCTCCCATGAAGCCTCCTGCCTAACTGTCTGCCATATAACCTGTCCTTGTTACCCATAGCAACCAGGTTCGCTTGTCTCCAGTGCAGGATGGGAGATTCTGACTGTTGCCGCAGACAACAAGACATTTCTATGTTCTAAATTCCTGATTTTAAGGGCTGATTGATTTGAGGGAATCTTTCTAGTTCTTGTTTTGTTCTTGTTTAGGTAGGTCACATCCAGTGGGGTTTTGGGTCTCATTCACGCCATCTTCATTCAGTTGCATTGACCTGCATAGATCATCGCAAGGACAAATGGATAATATTTTCCTACGTTTTGTTATGTCTTATCTGTTCACACTACAACTATGATTTCACTGCACACTGTGAGCTTCTCAAACAACGAATGTTAAAGCGTCGCCTATGGGGATTTTTAATTACCGGAGTTTGGCGCCATTGTGAGTGTGTGAGTTTTTTTTTTTTTTGTTTTTGTTTTTTTTTGTTTTGTTTTTTTCCAATTTTGGAAGCCGTGCCACTAACCAGATGGTATAGTCATACAGTCCAGGACTTCTGAATCTCCCTGTATATTCTCCCAATATTTCTGGGATGACTGTATTATTCTTCTCTTCTGGTCTCTGTGTCCTACACATGTCTCTCTCCCTCCTTTGGTCTCTTGCTGTGTTGGATAGAACTCTATCCAGCTCCATTGCTGCCAAACATCTGGGTCGTCCTCCTCCTCCTCTCTCTCCCTCTTACACCCTCTAATTATGGCCAGCCGTCTGCAGCACAAAGGAGAAGTGACTTGGCCCGAACACGCAGGCTGCGGATCCTACACATAATATAGGCTCGTGAACAGAAAACGAAGCTATTATTTTTTTTTCCACCCACAGGCTGTCATTACATTGCCAAACTGGGCTTCTCTTCACCAGTGAACTTAAATAGAATGTATTACTTGGCTGTGCAGCTTTGCTGACCACAACATGTAGAAAGGTGTCCTCCTGGAGCGATGCGGGTTTATTTTCTGCAGCAAACTATTTAAATGGCTCCCCTTCCCAAGTCTGACGTTTTTGGAGTAATTACAATCAGAAATCTGGGATGGAAGGGAGCTCATGTGAGCGTGTATGTCCAGCCAAAACTATGTTCCTTTTTAGTTTTGGATGGAGTGGGGAAGGATTAGAACCTCTGCCAGGGTTTTACTGCTATTTGGGGCTCCATAAGATTTTTTACTCTCCCTTCCTGATCTGCTGACAAGTCAAGAAACCTACAACCGCAATACAGACAAAAAATGTTTGTTCTAGTAGAGTAAGGGGCATGTAGAATCCTTATCTGTGAAACCATTATCAGCCGGAAGTGAGGGAAAATATCTCCTAGGGCCAGTTCACACCATAAAAACGCACTCCAGATCTTTTCCAGATGCGTTTTCTGCATGCGTGTTTTTAATGTGTTTTTTGGTGCATTTCCAGATGCGTTCCAGGTGCATTTATTTTATTTATTTATTTATTTATTTTTACTATATTAGGGTCCAGTGTGTTTTTGATGCATTCTACTGCATTCCAGTGCAGGAAAAATGCAGCATGTTCTACTTTTTTTTTCTTTTCTGGAACTGACAGGACTGGTGTAAACTTTGCCATTGGAAACCTATTTTCCCATGGACTGGTATGAACTGGCCCTTAAAGTAGAACTATAGACAAAACTTTTTTTTATTTCTTTGGATAGAAGAGCCCCTGCCAGATTTATTTATTTTTTTCGCCTTCTATCCCATTGCAGGGATTTCGCTTCACTTCCTGTCCCATAGCTAGAGGTGCACCAAATGGGAATTTTTGTACTGAGAATGCGGGATGCACTTGGCTAAAAATGAATAAAGTCAGTTAACCACTTCATCCCTGGAAGGATTTACCCCCTTAATGACCATGCCATTTTTTTTTGCGATACGGCACATCTTTGCTTTAACTAACAACTGCGCGGTCGTGCGATACTGTACCCAAACAAAATTTTTAACTTTTTGCTATAATGCATATCCAAATTTTTTTTTAATTATTTTTTTTTTTTTAAACGAATGTATTCATCAGTTTAGGCCAATATGTATTCTGCTACATATTTTTGGTAAAAAAAATATCACAATAAACATATTGATTGGTTTGCACAAAAAATGATTGCGTCTACAAAATAGGGGATCGATTTTAGGGACTTTAAAAAAAAAAGTTTTTTTATTTATATATATATATATTTTTTTTTTTTTACTGGTAATGGCGGCACTCTGCGATTTTTATCGGGATTGCGGCAGACAAATCTGACCCTAAGTGACCATTGACACCAATACAGAGAGTGCTATACAAATTCACTAATTGCTGTATAAATACACTGGCAGGGAAGGGGTTAAATGTTCCCTAGGGAGGTGCTTTCTTACTGTGGGAGTAGAGAGATCGCTGTTCCTGATAACTAGGATCTCCCTCTCTCCCCTATGTTATGTTTTTGAGTCGCATAAAGCACAGTAAAATCACAATTGCAAAATTTCAGTGCGTCTTTACCCATACCCAAACAGGGAGTGGGAGGAAATCCCTGCAAATTAAGAGAACTCCTTGGTGGGCCCCAGGTCATCAGAACTAGTGTCCCCATTGGAGAATTTCTCCTCTATTACTCTTCCAGGGACAACCTAAAATTTTGGCTTTTACTTTTACTTTCACTTTCAATGATAATGGTAAAGGGGACAAATCGAGAGGGTAAATCTAACAAACCTTTATGCCACAAAGAGAGCAAACCATAATCTATCAGTAAACTATAATCAAACAGCTTTATTACATTATTAAAAAAAAATATAGATGGCTGCCATATGTATTTTGTATTTATTTGGTGCATGTATGTAACTCCTGATTGGCGTAACGGATCAACACGTTTCACGACAATTTCACTTCTTCAGGATCCACACCTTTTTGTTTTTATATAGTATATGCAAACAAACTTCAGCTATAGAAATTCTGGGGTTTCAATCCGCATACGGACAAGATGATGACATCACCGTCTCCTATCAAAGATAAACCAATTCCGAGCACAAATCGGAGGAATATGAAGTCGGGGGGGATTCCCGCTGTCCACTAACGCCCAAGAAAGGATAAGCCCCGCTCAGCCTCAGCACTTAGCATTGGTTCCACAGGCACTAATGAAAATCCTTTGAGAGACCATGTGGACCCGATAGTCAGTGCTAAGGCTGAACGAGGCTTCTCAAACTCTTCAGGTAGCTGGATGATGCTTTTGTATGCCCTATATATTCAAATTTATCTTGGCCATTGGTGGATAGCGGGGATTCACCCCCCCCCCCGTTTGATTTGATATTCCTTGGATTTGGTCCCACTATCTTGTATATTAGAGGGTGACGTCACTGTCTCCTCAGTGTATGGATTGAGCCCCCAGAATTTCTATAGATAAATTTTGGTTGCATATACTGTATAAAAGGCGTGGATCCTGAAGAAGTGAGATTGTCACGAAACATGTCGGTCTGTTACACCAATCTGAAGCTACCAATTAAATACATATGGCAGCAATCATCTGTAGTTTTTAATGTTCTATGTTGTAATTTTTTAATATATTTGTGTATGCTTTTTGTGGCATATTGACAGTTCCCATTATGACCTCCTCCTGCTCTTTGGGAAGAAGTATAGTGTGGTATTTCTAATCCTCCCTCCTCCAAATCTACAAGTTTTTTTAGAAACTTGCTTCAAGAACTGAGTGTCTGTCTGATAAAGTGAGGAAGACCAGGTTTAAAGTGGCATCCCAGTAAAGATGAAGAATTGAGTCTCTGGCTGCATACTGAAAACACAACTTGCCTTAGACGTTTCAAAGTAATTAGTGATAAAGGAAGCTCAGGGGTGGGGTTATGGCGCATTGGAATTCAGGAAACTCTCCAATTGGCCCTGTAAGGTGTTCCTGGATCTTAATGCAGTGAATTACAGAATACTCAGACTAAAGCAGACCAAGTGAACTGTCTGACTTTTTAGCGGATTTGCTTGAAAGAAAAAAATAGCTCACATATTGTATTGCTTGTTTGTTTGTTAGTTTTACATTTATTTATTTATTTTCTATTACAGGTGAACCAAAGAAGTATGACCCGTCTTTCAAAGGCCCAATACACAACAGGTAATTCAGCAATAGAGAGGTAGCCTCTCAGTAAAATGGATAATTCAATTTTTTGTTGTAACAGTTTATTTTTCTTTGCCATTTGGTGACACCTTTTAAAATGTATCTACAGCTAAAAACCTCTTAAAAAAATGAGGAAGGTTAAACACCCTGTGCAGGGTTTTTTCTGCATCTGTTAACCTTATTTCCTCTCCGTTAAACACCAAAGTGTAGGAAATAAAAAGTGCCCCCCACTGGAATATTTTCCAGTTATTCGTGTTCGATAAATTGATGATTTAAAAAAAAAAATCGTATTTTTTTTTCTCTTCTATTTTTTTCTTCTTTCTTCTTTCTTCTTCCTTTTTTTTTTTTTTTTTTTTTTTTAATTTTGATTTTTATCAAATTTTATTTTAATAAAATGCTTTTGGAGTAAAAATCTATTTAAGATGCATTAATAATTGTGTTTATTCAGCATGAAATGGAGCTTAGTTATGTAGTATGAGGATGTATATTCTGCAATATTTACAATTTTGGTAAACTCATTCAATGAATGCAAGCTGAGATAACGTGCACTGCATAGACGCATTCACACAATTTTACACGAACTCCCAGCAAGAATGAGTCCTTACATTTAAAGTGCACCTGTCATTTCAGATCCATCATGGCAGCACCTGTTAGCGGGCATCCACTCACCTGCTGCCGCCACGTCCCCTCACCTTGTTGTGTCACTGACACATCACCAGCCGTCCCATTAAAGTGAATGGGACTGTCAGTGTGTCAACAGCGGGTCAGAGGAGGAGCCTCTGCGGGACAGAGATTACAGTTGCTCTTTAAAAATTACGATTTAAATCGAGTCGATTTAAAGTGAAAGTCCATACAAAAACTAAAATCCCTGCATCTATAGACACCACCGATCTAACACTAACCTATCTAGTCCTGTAAAGAAAAAAAATGAGTATGCATACCTTTTTTGAACCCGATCTCCAGCGGCGGAAGCACTGCAGAGGACACCACCGACAACGGCTGTGAAATGAATGAGGAGTGACGTCGCCCATAGACTAACTATGGGGATTCCGTTGTCGGCTGTGTCCTCTGCACCCGCCTACACAGAGAAGCCGCGACTGACAGCTTAGCGTGGGATCCGGTCGGAGCGGCTTCAAAAAAAGGTTTGTATACTCATTTTTTTTCTTTACGGGGATAGAGAGGTTAGTGTTAGATCGGTGGTATCTATAGATCTAGGGATTTTAGTTTTTGCCTGGACTTCCACTTACACAGTCACGCCTTTTTTACTAGTGAATTAAATTGTGATTTAAGTCGACTTGCTTTAAAGGGGTTGTAAACCCTCATGTTTTTTCACCTTAATGCATCCTATGCATTAAGGGGAAAAAACTTCTGTCACTGAGCAGACCCCCCCCCCCCCCGTTTTACTCAACTGAGCCCGTTCGTTCCCCCGCTGGAGACGCTCTCTACCTCTCTGGCCGGGGGTCCTCGGCTCTTGATTTGATAGATTGCAGCGCAGCCATTGGCTCCCGCTGCTGTCAATCAAATCCAATGACTCCAGCGCTGGGGAGGGCGGGGCTGAGTCCGTCATTCTGTGTCTATGGATGCAAATGCTGGACTCGGGAGCATGCCCACAAGGTAACCCCCCTGAGAGCGCTTCTCCTAGGGGGTTCACCGATGCAGGGAGGAGCTGTGAGCGCCGTTGGGGGACCCAGAAGATGACTGTGCAAAACAAACTGCACAGTGGAGGTATGACACGTTGTTTAAAAAAAATAAATCAATAAAATGAGGGTTTACAACCCCTTTAAATCAAATTCACCCTGCTGGTGACAACTCAAAATTTTGGATTTTCCCATTACTTTCAACCCTGGTGATGGTGTGGAAATAATTAGAAAGGGCTCAACTGGCCATACACTGCTCAGATTTTGTCAGATGCCTCTGAATCCACAGATATTTCAGCCATGGGAGGCTCTGTTGGCACAAGCTGGCCTGATTTTCAAAATTGACTGAGCCAAGTAAAAAAATTATCGGCGAAACAGTGACTGCGTCCAATTACATGCAGTCGCTGTTTGGGTACTCGGACAGCTACGGCGGCTTGACTGTAATAGCTGGCAGCGGAGACTCCTCCACCCATGCTATTTAGCATGTATAGGGTAATTGCCCACAGGCTGAATGAGAGAAAATGTCTGACACACCGCAACACCAATCTAGGTAAAGAGTCTTTGATGGAGACTCTTTACCATGTGATCAGCCGTGTCCAATCACAGCTGATCACAGTGTAAACCGGAAGAGCCGCTGATCGGCTTTTCCTCACTCGCGAGTAGTGGAGAGCCGATGGGCTGCTCCTCTGACAGGGGGGGTCTGTGCTGATTGATTATCAGCAGCACACCCATCCAACACCCCCACCCCCCACGGATGCCCACACTGGACCACCAGGAATGCCACCAGGACCACCAGGGATGTCACCACCAGGTATGCCATCCTAGACCAGGGATGCCAATCAGTGCCCCAATGGGCATCACTGATTGACAGGCATTATTGTTAGGCATTTTTGTTCCATCAGTACCATCTATTAGTTTACATCAGTGCCCATCCGTGCCGCCTATCAGTGCCCATCCGTGCCGCCTATCAGTGCCCATCCGTGCCGCCTATCAGTGCCCATCCGTGCCGCCTATTAGTGCCCGTCAGTGCAGCCTCATCAGTACCCATCAGTGAAGGGGAAAACGTACTTATTTACAAAGATTTGAACAAAAAAAAAAAAAAAAAAACTTTTTTTTTTCTTTTTTTTTTTTTTTCAAAGTATTCGTTCATTTTTTTTTTATTTGTTTAGCAGAAAATAAAAATCCCAAAGCTGATCAAATACTACCAAAAAGCTCTATTTGTGGGAACAAAATGATAAAAAATTAGTTTGGATACAGTGTAGCATGACCGCGCAATTGTCATTCAAAGTGCGACAGCGCTGAAAATTGACGTATATGTGTCACCGGCGCAAAAAATTGTGTACCAAACAATAATATTCCCCTTAAAATTTGAGTTGCTGCATTCAAAAAGAACTATTCGGTGAAAAAATATTGATGTGTGTGTTGAGTGCGCTACTCTATTTGCAATACACCACTCCGTTTAACATTGTGTATCCTCAAACATTTCTTAACACATCATATGCCTTAATTAATTAAATAATATTTCCATAGACATCAGTATATAGAACAACGTGCCGCAAAATTTACAATACTCCAGCATACGGGAAAAAAAACACATTCATGTGTATGTGAATTTAAACATGTGAATGTCACAAAAATATGAAAATATATAAAAAAAACACAAATAATTGTCACATAAAATTAAAAATTATATAGTGTCCAAAAGTCCATGTGCAAAGAGCAATTTGCAATAAATTCCAAGGTTACTGTGCAGCCTTCCTTCAAGTTCACAACATTTGTCATCCGTGATTCATCGTGACCACCACCATATGGATTGGCCACTCACCAGATGTTTAATGAACAATGCGCCTTCGGTTCATTAATAGGGATAACCACTCCACCTGGTTCATATATGTGCTGTCCCCCATTAATAGGGATAACCACTCCACCTGGTTCATATATGTGCTGGGGACAGCACATATATGAACCAGGTGGAGTGGTTATCCCTATTAATGAACCGAAGGCGCATTGTTCATTAAACATCTGGTGAGTGGCCAATCCATATGGTGGTGGTCACGATGAATCACGGATGACAAATGTTGTGAACTTGAAGGAAGGCTGCACAGTAACCTTTGAATTTATTGCAAATTGCTCTTTGCACATGGACTTTTGGACACTATATAATTTTTTAATTTTATGTGACAATTATTTGTGTTTTTTTTATATATTTTCATATTTTTGTGACATTCACATGTTTAAATTCACATACACATGAATGTGGGTTTTTTTCCGTATGCTGGAGTATTGTGAATTTTGCGGCACGTTGTTTTACATACTGATGTCTATGGAAATATTATTTAATTAATTAAGGCATATGTTATGGGTTTAGAAATGTTTGGGGATACACAATGTTAAACGGAGTGGTGTATTGCAAATAGAGTAGCGCACTCAACACACACATCAATATTAAAGCTGAAAATGGGTCTGGGCAGGAAGGTGCATAAGTTCCCTGTATTGAAGTGGTTAAAGCCCACCCTCTTTGTTGCTGCATTACGTAGGTGGCTAGAGGTTAATCTCTGATGTGGGGACACAAACATCAATCAAAACCTGCAGAGAGGTTCTAATCTTCTCGCACCCCCCCCCCCCCCACCCCTAATTTCGGATATTTCCCACGTAATGTTCCCACAGTTATTTTTAACCTGGAGATCCTATTTTCAAAATGGCTGCACAATTGCTTCTCTGCACGAGCCCTTCTGAGAACTGTGTCCATTTTCCAGTACAAGGCTTATCCGTGAATTGCTGGGAATCCCCAGGTGATTGTAATGTACTGCGGTACAGACCGTCCATTAGATGTGGTAAGATGTAATTCATACTCGTAAATAAAAGAGCTGGAAGACTTGTATTGGGAACATAAACCATATAGAGGAAAAAAGCCTGTTAGGAAATGTCCCTGAGGTTGTCGTTTTTTACTTATTTATTCATTTATTTATTACAGGTACTTATATAGCCCCATAAATTTATACAGCGCTTTACATATACAGTGGGGATGGAAAGTATTCAGACCCCTTACATTTTTCACTCTTTGTTATATTACAGCCATTTGCTAAAATCATTTAAGTTCATTTTTTTCCTCATTAATGTACACACAGCACCCCATATTGACAGACAAACACAGAATTGTTGACATTTTTGCAGATTTATTAAAAAAGAAAAACTGAAATATCACATGGTCCTAAGTATTCAGACCCTTTGCTGTGGCACTCATATATTTAATTCAGGTGCTGTCCATTTCTTCTGATCATCCTTGAGATGGTTCTACACCTTCATTTGAGTCCAGCTGTGTTTGATTATACTGATTGGACTTGATTAGGAAAGCCACACACCTGTCTACATAAGACCTTACAGCTCACAGTGCATGTCAGAGCAAATGAGAATCATGAGGTCAAAGGAACTGCCTGAAGAGCTTAGAGACGGAATTGTGGTAAGGCACAGATCTGGCCAAGGTTACAAAAAAAAAAATTCTTCTGGACTTAAGGTTCCTAAGAGCACAGTGGCCTCCATAATCCTTAAGTGGAAGACGTTTGGGACGACCAGAACCCTTCCTAGAGCTGGCCGTCCGGCCAAACTGAGCTATTGGGGGAGAAGAGCCTTGGTGAGAGAGGTAAAGAAGAACCCAAAGATCACTGTGGCTGAGCTCCAGAGATGCAGTCGGGAGATGGGAGAAAGTTGTAGAAAGTCAACCATCACTGCAGCCCTCCACCAGTCGGGGCTTTATGGCAGAGTGGTCCGACGGAATCCTCTCCTCAGTGCAAGACACATGAAAGCCTGCATGGAGTTTGCTAAAATACACCTGAAGGACTCCAAGATGGTGAGAAATATGTTTCTCTGGTCTGATGAGACCAAGATAGAACTTTTTGGCCTTAATGTTAAGCGGTATGTGTGCAGAAAACGTGGCACTGCTCATCACCTGTCCAATACAGTCCCAACAGTGAAGCATGGTGGTGGCAGCATCATGCTGTAGGGGTGTTTTTCAGCTGCAGGGACAGGATGACTGGTTGCAATCGAGGGAAAGAGGAAAGCGGACAAGTACAGGGATATCCTGGATGAAAACCTTCTCTAGAGTGCTCAGGAGCTCAGACTGGGCTGAAGGTTTACCTTCCAACAAGACAATGACCCTAAGCACACAGCTAAAATAATGAAGGTGTGGCTTCACAACAACTCCATGACTGTTCTTGAATGGCCCAGCCAGAGTCCTGACTTAAACCCAATTGAGCATCTCTGGAGAGACCTAAAAATGGCTGTCCACCAACGTTTACCATCCAACCTGACAGAACTGGAGAGGATCTGCAAGGAGGAATGGCAGAGGATCCCCAAATCCAGGTGTGAAAAACTTGTTGCATCTTTCCCAAAAAGACTCATGGCTGTATTAGATCAAAAGGGTGCTTCTACTAAATACTGAGCAAAGGGTCTGAATACTTAGGACCATGTGATATTTCAGTTTTTCTTGTTTAATAAATCTGCAAAAATGTCAATAATTCTGTGTTTTTCTGTCAATATGGGGTGCTGTGTGTACATTAATGAGGGAAAAAAATGAACTTAAATGATTTTAGCAAATGGCTGCAATATAACAAAGAGTGAAAAATGTAAGGGGGTCTGAATACTTTCCGTCCCCACTGTAAATATATTCATATTCTACATTCACATCAGTCCCTACCCTCAAAGGGGCTCACAATCCAAGGTCCCTAATTTACAGTCCTACATACAAACAGGGCTTTTTTTGTGGGGGGAACGCAGTTCCGACACCTCCAGTACTGAAAGTATGTAATGGCTGGGAGTGCTGGAGTATGCTGGATGGTCTATTGATGCTGGCTGCTGGGGGATCTATTGTCGCAGGTGGTTAATTTTTGTGTGGGGGTCAATTGTTGCTGGGAGGGATCTACTGTTGAGGGAGAGATCTGTTGTTGCTGCTGAGAGTCTATTGTTGCTGGGGTGTTTTGTTGTGGGGCGTCCATTGTTGCTGGGGTGGAAGTCTGTTGTGTGGGGGATCTATTGTTGCTGGGGTGGGGTCTATTGTTATGTGGGGGGTCTTTTATAAAAACCTAGGCTTGTAAATACCGATTTTTAGAGCGATCTTCAGGCTCGGTCATGTTACTCGCGGCCGCTGTACAGCTCTGATAGATGGCTACTGCAGGAGGGGGTGGGAACGCCCAGTGATGTCAGCCGGGGAGGTCACATGGCCACTTGGGCCCCTCCTGCAGTAGCCCTGGAAACCGGCCGAGAGTCGCGTGACCGGCCTGAAGATCACGCTAAATCTTTATTTACAAGCCTTGTTGTTTTTTTTGTTTTTTTTGTTTTTTTTTTACAAAAGACTACTACAGTGTGCTATGCCTAACTATGCCTAACTATGATAGAGGGGCAAGCAGTGACCACAAATAAAAATTTTATTTATTTATAGTGGTGGAGATGGGGGGGCAGAGACACAGACACAGAGCTGACAGGCAGGGAGGAGAGGATGAGGGGGAGAGAGAGGAGAGCAGGGCTGCAGATGACGGAGGGACGTATGCTGACCACGGTGGTCAGGGCTCAGCAGCCCTGATTTTCGTGGTCAGCGCAGAGGGGGAGACACAGGAAATGGCAGGATCAGCCACATTTTTTTAGAGAGGAGCAGATTACACAGCACAAGCACTGTGCTGTTTTTAATCTGCTTTAAGGGACCAGGATCTTCCTCCTTCCTCCTTCCCTCTTTCTTCCTTTTTTTTTTATTTTTATTTTTGTTAACAAAAAAAGTTCTAAATACTATAGATAGGAAGTAGTTCTGGACCGCCGTACTCTGAAAAAATTGCCTTTTTATGTAAAAATCAAAAGTACATGCCATATTTATTAAATAAAAGTCAATTTTTTTCGGAGTGCGGCTGTCCAGAACTACTTCCTATCTATTGCTATATGCATTGCTGACACCTGTGGCTTCTAAACTGGTGAAGAGGTTTACGATCGGTCGACCTTCCTGGAGCGGTGATATCTCCCTTTTATAAATACTATACATTCAGTTTGAAAATAAATCAGATGATTAATTGCATGAACGTGCATTCCCTTGTAACATTTGTTAATTTTGAACCTTCAGTCTCGCCACCACTTTCATGTTGCATAGAATGCAGTAAAAAAAGTGAGACCACATCACTTGGCAGCACTCCATGTAGTGTGGAGGAAAATACAGATTGTTGAAAGACAGGTGATCTAGTTTTGTATTGATGGACATTTTGTACGTTTTGATGTACAGTAACTTTTAGCAATTTTATGTTTTGTGTTGCAGAGGTTGTACGGACATCATATGCTGTATTCTCATAGTACTCGCTATTATTGCCTATGTGGCTGTGGGAATTGTCGGTGAGTATTCTATTCACGCTTTAATGTGATGTGGTAGGAAAACTTTGTTAGTAGGCAGGATGTGTGATTTGCATCAACTGAGCTGCAAAGTGCAAGTAAAGCGTGTCGATGATTAACTGACATTTAATAAGTTCTTCTCTAAACCTTTATGTTATGTAAAACAGCTGATAAAGTCTGATCACCAGCACAGTTCTGAATGTGCCCACAGTCTCCACTCAAATTCATCCCAAAGGTGTTCTATCAGGTCAGGACTCTGTGCAGGCAAGTCAAGTTCCTTCAACCCAAACTCGCTCATCCATGTTTTTATGGACCTTGCTTTGTGCACTGGTCCAAATCATTTGGTGGAGGGGGGATTATAGTGTGGGGTGGTTTTTTGGGAGCTTAGTTCCAGTGAAAAGCATTCCTAAGGTGTCGGCATACCAAGACATTTGGACAATTTCAGGCTCCCAACTTTGTAGGAACAGTTTGGGGATGGCCCCTTCCTGTTCCAACATGACTGCCCACCAGTGCACAAAGCAAGGTCTGTAAAGACATGGGTGAGTGAGTTTGGGGTTAAGGAACTTGACTGGCCTGCACAGAGTCCTGACCTCAACCCGATGGAACACTTTGGGATGTATTTGAGCACAGACTTCTCGTCCAACATCAGTGCCTGACCTCACAAATGCGCTTCTGGAAGAATGGTCAAACATTCCCATAGAC